>JAWZYU010000056.1:226200-1459610 GCA_038380435.1 Ryuthela nishihirai
AGTATTTTGTGTGTGTTTATTTTTTATTTTTGTATATAACATCTGCACAAACATAAAATGTCATATAAATTTTTTTTCTTTGGTTTTGACTACATTTAATGTTTTTAAGTATACAAAATTATGAGAAATATAAGGTGGCCAAATAGTTTTGTGACCCACTATATATTAAAGACTTTTTTTTCTGCCTTTGTTGTTGTCAGATATAGTTAAAAGATGGGTTAACTAACAAATAGAAAGATCACCTTTTGTTTAAAAATGAGACTTTAGAAGCATTGGGAAACAATTGGAAAATTAGAAGCATGGAAGATGTTAGATGACCCTCAGAATTCTTTTGGATACTTGAAGAGAGATTTGAATTACCATTCATGTCAGATGGTGGTTAACCAAGGTTTCTGAATATTAAAGTATTGGGTAGCAAAACTTTTACTGTATATTTGCAAGCAAAGGAAATTTTTTTAATAAATGTGCAATGCTTGACAAAGATAGTGCAAAAGAGATATGGAATGTGAGAAAGATAAGGGACAACTGAGTGTGAAAGTGGTTGGAAAACATACTCTCATAATTGTTTCATGTGATACAAAGAAAGTGGCATGACTGAAATAAAACAAATGTTAGATTCATTTGCACTAGTATTAACATGAAGGGATGGCTCAGTTGGTAGCATGCCAGGCTCGTAATCTGTAGTTCCAAGGTTCAAATCTCAGCTGGTATTTATCTCTGCGAAACTCCCTGCCCTACCCATGGTTTGTAGGGGACACAGATGGACTTGAAAAGGCCGCTGTCCATTGGATGGGACATTAAGCCATGGCCCCTTGTGCAGGAGAGACATACCTTGTGCATGTTAAAGAACACTATGGATGGCCTTGACAGGATGCATCCACCTGTCTCCCAACCGCTATTCCAGTGGGTCCCCTCCCCCAACCTTCTCTGAGTCTTCAGGGTTCTTGCGATTTTGCCCATTGTGTGCAAAAAAGTGTCACAAAGAGGTAAAACAACCCAACCCAAATATTAACTTGAATGCTAGAGCCAGTTTGCCATGGACATGGAACAATATCCTCAATTTTCTCTGTATTTTAATATTAATTTTTGCATTATATCGATCAATGAATTATTAATCAATGATACATACAATCAATGTAAAGTGTATGTATGGACTTTAGTAGAGGTTGCTGCAAGCCACTATTTTCTAGAGCAGCATGCCGAGAACTGCCACTTTTGTGACCCCTTGTTCCTATACAAATGATTTTGAGCATGGGCTTAAACCACGAGCAGTGGCTCTTAGACCACACAGGAAGTGGTGACTTGCAATAGCTGTGACCAAAGTCAGCAGCATATGATAAATCAACTGAAAAGCGATGCCTCTTTATCAGTAAAAAAGTTTTATATAAGAATTCTGTAGATAATTTTAATTTTTATATAGCCACATTTCAGTGTTGCACTTTTGCACAGACTTGCCTTGAAGTGAATGTTAGAAAACTGTTCTAATTTTTCTCGGTTTTTGAGTTGACTTATCAGGAATGTTACAAAACTTAGCAATGGAAGCTGATATGAAGCTATTTACAATGTTGATGACTGAAAGTTGTTTACTACATTAATTTTTATTGCTTAATTTTGCTTCATAGTCTTCGGTTTTTTTCTGTTTTGTTAAAATTATTTTTCAGTTTTTTTTAGAAAGTGTAACTTTGCTGTTATAATTTTTTTCCATATCAGGATGATAGATATTTTTTTTAATCTTAACTGCTTTGATGATGTTTATATGGTTCAGATTGGTCACATGTGTATTGTGTATATTTAATGCTGTACCTCAGTATGAGTAAATATAAACTTTTATTTGCTTTTACCTTTTTTAAATTAAGAAATCTTATTAAAAGCTTTTATTTTTTTCCTTGAATTTCAAGTTCTTAAAATTTCTTTATTTGCAACTTTCAAAAATTTAAATATTGAGGCCCAAATTTCAGCTTGAAAAGATGGTTATGACAATTTATATCTTCACCTCAGTATATTTAAATAAATTAACATGAAAATGTTTGTCTAACCAATCCAAATATATGCAATACAATATGTATGTAAGAATCATAGATAAAATTGTTTAAAATATCTTGCACATTTTTACCATAAGTACAGATACTATCAAAAATATTTGCCTAGACAGTTGCAAGACATAAGCATGACAATATTTTTTTAAATATAGTATGTTGCTGAAAAATGGCTTGTCATATGGAAAACCTAGAATGCATCAAATATACAGTTAAGTATAACATGATTTTCATATTGAGTAGTTATGGAGTCTTAAAGTATGTATATATTGGAAATATTTATCATTCAGAGTCATAATTTTGAGTAGTTTAAGGCATATATATATTTTTAATGGAAATTGAAAGAAATCTCGGCTTATAAAATGTACTATTCATGTAAACATAAATCACAATAATAGAATTAACTGTTGACTCAGTGTAATATAGAAAGAAATAGTTGCCACCCAAGTACTAGTCATGTAAAAATATTGCCAGATATGTATGATTTTCCATTTTTAATTGAAAGTGCAAGAATATGTAAATATCCCCAGTGAGTACTAATCCACCAATAAACATAATTTTTCTTTTAAAGAGTGACTTATGTGGTACAAATAAATATATATTGGAAAGGCATGCAAATAATTATTTTATATGCCTGTCCTAGTATTTGAAAATTCCAGGAAAGTGCAATTTTTCTCTGCAGTCTTGAGGGATGGAGGAGTGCTTTTGATAAGGGATGTGCCTCAGCAAGGTTTCAGTTGACTGCCTTAACATTGTTTTAATCACAAGGAGTTTAAGAAATAGTTTTAATTTTGAAATCATGTGCAATTTCTAAAAGAGTTTAATTTTTAAAAGAGTTTAATTTTTTAAAAGAGTTTAAGAAATAGTTTAATTTTTGAAATCATGTGTAATTTTGAAATCATGTGCAAAGGAGGTTCAAATATTCTAAGTCTAAAATAATTTGACAAATAGTACTTAGTCTTATGAAAACTGCTACTTAGATCTTAAATAGCAGTATTTTCAAAACTCTTCAACACAAAAAACTTCTGTCAAATAACAATAACCATCCAGCTTTTGTAAAATATAGTGAAAGACAAATAAATACTTGTACAAAATTTTCCCCTTTACTGTGATATGTGGATAATGCCTGCTTAAATAATTTATGCCAGTTTGGAAATTAATAATTACTAGATCATCCATGTCTTACATCAGACTCAAACCATGTACCTTTATCCAATTTACTCAACATGCATACATTCACATCAGCATTTGATATTGCCTTTAACTATATTTATATTATGTTTAGAGTAATAACAAATTACTGTCTTCTACTCCCACACAAGAAAATACTAATATATAGGATGAACACACATACTTTGAGATTTATCTCCGCAAACTCCTCGCCTTGCCCAAGGTCAGTAGGGGACACCAATGGGCTTGGAAAACCGCCATCCGTTGGATGGGACATTAAGCCTTGGTCCTGTGTGTGGGAGAACCATACCCTTTGCACATTAAAGAACACAATGGATGGCATTGATGGGAGGCTACCATCTGTCTCCCAACCAGTGGGTCCCCTCTCCCAACCTTCTCTGAGCCTTCTGGGTCCTTGTGACCTGGCCATTTGGCCCATTGTGTGCAAAAAAAAGTGCCACTCATAGGTCAAAAAACCAACCACAGATGCTTTGAAAACAAAATCATGAACAGGCCTGCTGTTTTTATGAATATTTGAAAGTTAAAATGGATGAATGAAAAAATTTTACGGATTTTTTTTTTAGTTATATAAGCATAAATAGTTACGTATCCAACAATAAGGAAATAAAGGAAGAAATTTGAAGAAATAATATGTCAAGTAATATTCTGTTTTTTTTAAACAAGAAATATGGGGAAGTAAAATTGTTAATAGCTTATGCATTCTGTTTTAGGTAGGAAATTTTAGAAAATTATATTGTTTCTAACTTGTGTACTCTTACTTTTATAAAGCAAGAAATTTTAATCAGTGACACTGTTTTGAAAGCTTTTGTGTTACAGTAAATTTTTATTAGTGAACTTGCCGAATAGCACTAGGTTCTGCCTACGTCTAATTTTAAGTTGCATATTCTGATTTTCACTGCACTAAAGTTACTTTTGTGAGTCCCCCCCCCCCCCTACCCCACCCACCTTAGCACACAGATTCAAATGGGTGTGGGGGTGGCTCAGTCGGTAGCGCATCAGGCTCGTAATCTGTAGTTCCCAGGTTCGAGTCCCAACTGGGTCAGCATTGAGATTAATCTCTGCAAAATTTCCCCACCCTGCCCACGGTCAGTAGGGGACACCGATGGGCTTGAAAAGGCCACCGTCCGTTGGATGGGACGTTAAGCCTTGGCCCCGTGTGCGGTAGAGCCATACCCTGTGCACGTTAAAGAACACGCTGGATGGCCTTGACGGGAGGCTACCATCTGTCTCCCAACAGCTGTTCCAGTGGGTTCCCTCCCCCAACCTTCTCTGAGCCTTCGGGGTCCTTTTGGCCTGGCCATTTAGCCCATGGTGTGCAAAAAAGTGCCGCTCAGAGGTAAAACAATCCAAAACAATCCACACAGATTCAACACGAATAATTTTGTGGTGTTTGCTCAGGTCATTGCTGAGTCAACTCATGCCCATATAGCCTTGACCTTGTTTTCACACAGACTATCGAGTTGTTTATCTTCATTTCAACAGATATTGGTAACGTGTGGTTTCTGATGTGCTTGACTGAAAGGTCCAAATTGCATATGTGAATTCCCTGTGTCAAGTTAAAAAAAATCAGATTCCTACTTGCAGTGTGACACCTTAATATAATAATGCCTTTGAGAATATGTGATCTGACATTGACAGCATATTTTTTAGCTGTTATGACCCTTACATTCACTGTTAATAAATAAATATAAATAAATACCCCCTCAAGCAGCTGCTTGCCACAGAGGTCTTGACAGGAGCCTGTCAGTTTATATACCACAGTAGAAGATCTGAGAGGATGGCAGAACCTCAGCAGAAAACAACACGAACATCCATGCCTTACCCAGGGCTCGAACCCAGGTCCCGTAGATCAGTAGCCAAGCGTGCTAACCACTCGGCCACGGGACGGCTTACATTCACTGTTAGGGAGTAGTAAATGACAAGAATGGAATTTGAAGTAACTTCGATTTCCCATAGGAATAGCATGGTAAATATTTTTGCTTCTAGCAACTTTCAATTGGTTTGTAAATGGTAGCTAGTCATAAACTGGAAGGAGAGCTGTGTACCAATCCCCAGTGATGATGCACAGAAACGGCCAGGTGTAGCACCTAATATCCAACCCCGCCTTCTCGTGGTGCAGGCCGTTAGTACCTTTCAAAAGAGATATTCTCTTTTGGAAGGGAACGGAAGGGGAGGGCTGTCAATTCAGTATGGCCTACTGATCTGGTAATCTATGGCCACTTTTTTCTTTTTTTTCAACCCTGCTGAGGAATGGTCAACTTCACAGGGTCCTGGTGCTGACCATTTATACCTACTAGACTGGACTTGATTATGGATCCTGGACTTGCTGCACTGGTGGGCCTCTGTTGAGGGAGAATCTGCTGCTGTGTTTTCTGTTTGCTTCTGGGTTGCCAGCCCTAAGTGAACAGAGGCATGGGATACTTTATATCAGCTGGTGGATAATCCTAATCAGAGGCCATCGCATGTACCTGAACCTTACTTAGCTAGTTGGGCATCGTCAAGCCTAAACTGGAGTAATGTGTCTCAGGCAGGCCATGTGGCTCTTGAAAAAGTCCACTTGAAAAGGTGGTGCCTGAAGTTCCTACCAGCATCGGTGACTTCAGCCTTTAGCGGAGGAGGAATAGGTCTTTGCCCCATGCCTGCGATCAGGGGTTGTTTGATATTGTTGGCCCTACCAATCTCAATAAACCTAATTTCTTTAAAAATCCTACTAATCATTTTCTCTCTGCAGGAACGTGGAACGTGAGGACATTAATAGAAATTATTCTCTTGATTTCCTCATGCAGGAATTCCAGCGCTATAACCTAGATATTCTAGGCTTGCAAGAGACCAGATGGACAGGTAAAGGTGAGATACCTAAAAATAACTTTAAATTTCTCTTTACAGAGAGGGAGGATGGAAAGCATCACCAAGGCATGGGTCTGTTTCTCAGCAGACATGCTAGTGATGCTCTTCTAGGATATGAGTGCATTAATGAAAGGTTTCTTACAGCTGAATTTCAGACAAGCATTAAAGACTTGAATGTTATCTGCTGTTATGCCCCCACTGAGGATGCCGATGAGGATGAGAACGATAGGTTTTACGGACAACTTCAGGATATTTTGAATTCTGTCAAGAAAGGAGATATTACCTTTGTTCTAGGGGACTTCAATGCCAAAGTTGGTACTTTGGGGAGGGGTGATATGCCCTCTTGGTATTGGTAGCTGCAATGGGCAACGTCTCCTACAGGTAAGTAAACTCAATGGATTCAGAATAACTAACACTTATTACAAACACCGCGACATACATAAGTACACATGGGTTTCACCTGATGGGTTGCATAAGAATATGACTGATTATATATTAATTAACAGCAGATGTGCTAGTTCTGTTAGGAATACCAGGGCATATAGGGGAGCTGAAATTGGATCTGACCATTATCTTGTTAAATGTGTCTTGCAACTTAAACTTAAAAAGTGTTGTGCTAAAGTTAAAAAATTTACCTTTAATGCTGAAGCTCTGAAAGACTCAGTTATAGCTAAAGCTTACCATGATAGGTTATTTAGTCATTATGACAGTCATGGTTTGCTTACTACTGAAGTTGAGGAAGAATGGGATCATTTTAAACAGGCTTTTTTGGAAACTAACAGTACTCTTTTAGGGAAAAAGGAGCAGAAGAGACAGAATTATTTGAATGATAAGGCACTTGAGCATATTTCAGAAAGAAGCAACTGCAGGAATGTTCTTAATCAGTACCCTACTAGTCCTAATAGAAAAGATTACAGAGAGATTAATAAACATGTAAAGGATCGGTTAGCTACTGATAAGAATCTTTGGCTTGATGGTTTGGCTGACAAAGCCGAGGAAGCAGTTAGACAGCACAACAGCAGAGAGCTGTACCAGATAGTTAATGTTTTGTGTGGTAGAAAACGGACAGGCATACAAGGATTGAAGGATAAACAAGGTAATGTTATAGAAGGGGAGGATTCTGTCATGGCTAGATGGGCTGAGCATTTCAGTGATGTTCTAAACAATGTGGTTAGTTCTACTCCCATTGTTTGTAATGATGATAGATGCATTGGTGGCTTTAATGTTGGCCCTATAACACAATCTGAATTTATTTTGGCTATTTCTAAATTTAAACTTCATAAATCCCCAGGGGTAGATGAAATTGCTATGGAAATGCTTAGAGCTGGGAATGTTTCGGTTACCACTTGGATGACTGAAATTTTGAATATCTTTTATGATAAAGGCACAGTTCCCAAAAATTTAACCAGAGCTATTATTATCCCTATTTTCAAAAAAGGTGATAGTAGTTCTTGCGATAACTATAGGGATATCAGCCTACTCCCTGTTCTAGGGAAAGTTCTTTGCATGATTGTGCTTAATAGAATTAAGAATCTGGTTGACAGGCAATTGCATGATGAGCAATGTGGATTTAGAAGTGGTAAGGGATGTGTGGATCAGATATTTTCACTTAGGCAGATTCTTGAGGGATGTTTAGAATTTCAGAAACCTTTGATTGCTAGCTTTGTTGATTTCAAGAAGGCTTTCAACTCTATTGATCGTCATAATTTGTGGTTGATTGTGTGATCATATTAGTTAACATAACAGACAAATTAGTTAACATAATGAAAGCTCTCTATAATAACACTGAGTCCTGTGTGAGAGTTGGCAAGGCTTGTAGTATTACTTCTGATGTTTGACAAGGGTGCATTTGTCTCCTTTTCTCTTTAGTTTGGTTGTTGATTTGTTAGGCGAAATTCACTTCAAGGGAAAGATTTTGGCCTTAAATGGGCTGGAGATACGAAAATTTCTGATTTAGATTATGCTGATGATTTAGCCCTTTTGGCAAATGATGTTGATGAGATGAACTCTTTCATTCGAGCTGTTGATGAGACTGGTAGTAGAGTAGGTTTGGTTATAAACAGAGAGGAAACTAAAGTGATGAAAATTGGTCAGGCAGGCTGTGATTCAGTTAATTTGAATGGTTGCAATCTTGAACAGGTGTCACAGTTTAATTATCTTGGGAGCTATGTAACAGATACTGGTGATGTGCAGCACGAGATTAACAGAGTAATAGGGATTGCTGCCGGGACTTTTAAGAATCTATGGAGAGTGTGGATAAATATGCGTATACACCTAAAGACTAAAATTAGACTGTATAATAGTTTGGTTCTTTCTAGGGTTAGTTATGGGAGTGAAATTTGGACACTGTGTAAACAAGATACAGGAAACTAGATGCTTTTGATTCTAAATGCTTATGTAGTATCTTGGGTATTAGGTGGCTTAACTTTGTAACTAATGATGAGGTTAGACAAAAGAGTTTACAACCTCCTTTAAGCAGCATATTGTGCAGAGAGAGACTCCGCTGGTTTGGTCATGTTGCCCATATGGATAATTATAGGTTGGCTAATAGGGTTATGTACAGTGTGCTCAGAAGGAGGGGGAGACCTAGGATGTGGTCGGCAGACAACGTCAAACAGGACCTTGTTAGAATTGGTGTGCAGTGGCTAGATGCATCAGATGTAGCTCAGGACAGATATGATTGGAGAATTAAACTGCATGGTCTGGTTGAACCTCTGTAGCCCATGTCTGCTTGATGATGATGATGATGACTTTCAATTTCAAATTGAAATTCAACATTGTAACTTGGTTGACAACCAGAAACAATCTGTGAAATTTTAAAGTGTCTACCATGATTTCCTGATGACTTATGGCTACCACAGACATTTTTTATTATTTTAAATGTGTAAATGGTGATAACCTACCAATATTTGTAAGGTAGGAGCATTATTTGGGTAAGATTCCTTTCTCAGTTCATTGTTTTAACTTTGTGTTTAATGCAACTAACTTGTTTCGTGCTGTCCACTTTGGGCGTCACAATCCCTGGTCACCAACATCCCATATAGGCAACCAGCTCAGCACACTAATAGGAGCACAAAGTTTAGAATGATGTGACTCATACCACAGAGGAAAAAAAAAAGTGTGAAAGTGCAACACTATCACACTTAAGAACTATCACCAAGTGAGGAGCAACAATACTGGACCTGTGAAAATATCAGCTACCGAGTGCTGCACACAACCCGGAATTGTCTCTTTGAACTATCGACGATGCTGCCTCTGAATTAACAAAGAAAATGCAAGTATGACTATTTAACCTAAACTTCACTGCATCTCTCTACAACCATTGATTATCACGTTAGTGTCAGCGAGCCGATTGTTTGGCGCGATAACATGTGACTAGTCCACAGGGCCGTGCGGTAGATTTTCTCATTATGATGCAAGTCTTCGAAATGCCGCCCCTTAAATGTTTTTTTCTTTAAAATAACCAATTGTGAATTAAAAAAAACTGCACAAAATGTACGAATACTGTTTTTAATTTGAAAATATAAACTACGTTAAAAAAATATCAACTACAACAATCTACTACAGTTTTACCCTTCTAATTTTAACTTTAGCAAATTCGTTAATTAGGGATGTGTAGTCTAGAGTGGCAGCCAATGTAGAGTCAATAGAAATTAATGACAGATTTCTAAGTTTTGTTTGGCTTATTGAACTACTTAAGTAGTGTTTTATTAATTTTAATTTGGAAAAACTTCTTTCCCCACTAGCTACAGAGACAGGGGGTGTTAATAAAATTCTCAGAGCTACAACAGTATTCGGATACAAAGTAATTAAGTTATTTTGGCACAAATAATTTAAAACATCCAAAGGTTTCATAGAATATGGTAGCATTCGGGATACATCACGTAATTCTTCTTGAAGATCATTTGCATTTATATCTGATTCATTTTCGACCGAAAGTATTGACTGGAGACTTTTACAATAATTTTCTAGCGTTTTGTCATCTATATCCTTGATTTTTAAAATGTCATAAAAACTGAAAATTTTTGCTATGGGTTTCCAGAAGCGTAAATCGTTCATTCAGAGAATTAAGGGTAATGTCCAGAATATAATTGAAAAAGTTAATTTTAAATTTATTCTCCTCTGTTAAGGGTTGATCGACAGCTTCTTCATAGTCAAATTGACGCTTTTTCCTTCTGGCTCTAACTTCAGTTTCGGCAGGAAATTCTGAACTGCATTCAAGATTCTCTGCAATCTCATTAGCAGTAATTTTCATCTAATCATATCCGGATTGTCTATAACTTTTCACTTTTTGTATGGTTTCTGATAACATCCTTACACAATCTGACAAATTTATAGTTACAGATTGCAATAGCTTCGAGACTGAATTTATTTCAAATAGAATATCATACCAAAGTATTACACCGCATATAAACTTGTAATTTTTAATATTTTTTGCTAACCCCCTTACTTTAACTTTAGTTTCTGCATCTCTGTTGATGTCTTCTATTATTTGGAATAATGCATCATAGATTTCGCAAAGTTGAAATCGTAAAGGTTTTAACGCATCTACTGTGCTTGACCACCTAGTAGCACTCAATGGTTTTAGAGTTAATTGTGAAACATATTTTTTAGCACTTCCCAACGCTTTGTAGAACCAGAAAAAAAAAGTGTAAAGTTCTTGTACAATAGAAAAAAAAGTTATTGTTTCTGTAGAAGACGCTGCATCATTCACAACTAGGTTTAAAGAATGACATGCGCAAGGCACATAAAACGCCCTTGGATATTTTTCAAGTATTCTATTTTGTACACCCTTTCTTACTCTTTTTATATTAGTTCCGTTGTCATAGCCTTGTCCCCTAAGCAACTTTAACTCAAAACCTAACTTTTCCTTATTCTGTAGAACACCAAAAAATGATGTTCTGCAGAATAAGTTCTGTCAAACCCTCACCGGTTGAATCACTAGCTTCAAAAAAAACCAATAAAAAATTCTTCAATTTCATATTTATTTTGAATGGAGTTTAAAACGACAACTCTTATTGTTAATGAGAGCTGTTCAATATGACTTACGTCTGGGGTACAATAGGCAATTATCGAAAAATATTTAGCGATTTTTGTTATTTCGACAATTTTGCTTAAAATTACATTTCCCATCAAATTCTCAATTCATCTTGTATATTGTTGCTTAGATAAGTCACAGACCATTTATCAGACTCGCGTTGAACTCTCCTGATATGTTCTTCCATAACTGGATCAAACTCAGAAAGCAATTCTACCAACTTTAGGAAGTTTCCGTTATTAGGCTGAAACAAATGTTCAGTTGTTCCACGAAAAGCTAAGCATTGTGAGGCCAATAGTCTAATTATTGACATAATTCTTTTTAGAACTCCTCTCCAATGCTGAATTTCCATATCCATAATTCGTTGATATTCAGCGTCAATAGTTTTTTTCTGCTTTAATCGAATGTCCAATTCTTTTCATGCTCTAAAAGCATTTCTGTGATTTACAGACTTTTCCTGCATTGTGAGGGCTCTTATAAGATTTCCCCAGTCAGAATAACCTTTTTTGGGCCAGTCATTAATAGCAGACGAATTATCAAATAATATACAACAAAAGCAAAAAACGGCATCATTTGTAACAGAGTAAATCAACCAACTCTCAACGACTTCACTATTGCTCAACACTTTCAAATAATGCGAGGGCAAAAATCTACGCTTTCCTTTATTAATAAGAAACTCGAATTCTTTAATTTGATGTGGACCCCTCTCAACCAGTATTTGACGAGTTTCAGATGACATGCAGAAAGCATTCCATAATGCAGGATAGAAGGAATTTCGTTTAATATCTACTGGCTGCTACTGCTACCCGGCTCTTGATGAACTTCTGATGGTGTTATTTTTTGGCTCTCTTCAACAACTTCTTCTGGAAGTAATTGGGGCGGCACTGAGTTTTTATTTGGCAAATCCAAAGCAGTTGCTGTTGATGTGGATGTGGACGGCTCATCTAAACAGGACTTTTGTGCTAAGAATTCCTTCATAACATAGCTTAGCTTTCTTCTTTGTTCCTCTTTCTTTAAGCGTTTCTTTTTATATTGACTTCCAGACAATTTTTTCCTTTTCTGTTCCATACTGTAATAAAAATATTAAATAAAAATTCACAGTCCTTCGCAAAGATGTAACCAGGGGGGGGGGGGGAAGAGGGGTCATTGAAAATGATTAAATATTATGATGCTTACATGCTATTAAAGTAGGGTAGATAAAATAACGATAGAAATGAGTTGCAAAGCTAGTAAGATTTGTAGGTAACAGAACATAATAAATAGATAACGAATATCTGTCAAATTGACAACTAGCAGCCGTTTTGACATATGCCTTTCTTTAACTTGTTATTGTATTGTCTCCACTTCAACGTATATGAATTTGGTAAAAATAGAGCAATAAATAACGAACGCAAAAGTAGGCAAATGCAAATATTTCCTAAGCAACTCTCTCTCTATCACACACAGAACGCAAAAGTAGCCCAATATTACCTAAATAACTCTATCTATCACACAGGGGCACACGTTCCGCACCTGAGATATACCCAAGTCCATGCAAATGCTACTTTTTAATTCGAGTCCCTATTGTCATAACATAATCATTTTCAATGATAATAAGTAGCTACAATTGCTGTAAAAAACAATAATTCTCTTACCTGATCTACACACAAAAACTGAATTAGTATAAATGCACAAATATTATACTGATACAGATATATATCTGATTTACTGATTTAAATACAGCACAGCCACTTCTCATGACAAACTAACATTAAAATCAAATATTATCAATAATTGTAAGCTCAAAGCAGAACTATCAACACGTAACACGTGCAATTGTCTTTTATGATAATTGCTGCCTTAGCTTTTAGGAGCGGCCGAGCGGTATATTACAAACAAAAATAATAGCTTCACGCTGTCAGATCAAAAGTCTTTCGGCGAGCGCTCGTCAAATGCACCTGCACCAGAAACCGAGATCAAAGGGTACCGAAAGCGCTTATGCAGAGGCGTACGATAAATCGTAAATCGTAAACATCAATATCGGAATAACATAGACCAATATAGAAAAACGTTGTGTAAAGATTTTCAATTATTGAATGGTTCAAATTGTATTTTGATTTCGCTGCTTATGCCGCCCCCTTACGGTGCCGCCTGATGCGGCCGCCTCTCTGCATCATAGCGTCGGCACGGCCCTGCTAGTCCAGCACCTACGGTGTTTATAGAGTTTAATTAATCTATCTTTAACTGTGTATTTATTGTAAAACTTCTAGTATTTTGAAAATTCCACTTTTGTATGACATTTTTATTACTCTTAAAGGTATATAGTTTTTGCATTTGAAGGAACACCTAAGATTTTATAGCTCTTACATTCTCTTCTTTTCGTTATTAATAGACATTCTAGGGATTAGGGTCTCAGAATTAAAAAAATCAGAAGTTGTTAACTTGTTTTGTGATACAAAATATATTGCGTAATGTGTTTGCAGCATTTTCATGTCTTTTGATTAACAATACTTTGATTTACGATGCATATCTCATATCTGTATATGATTAATGATGAAAGTCTCAATGATGTTGGTACAATAAGATTCAGGTGCCATTTTCAGCCAATCAAAATATTTGTAAGCCACATGTGCATCATTTTCAGCCAATCACAGCTAATACCTGAACTTCCAGAAGTAATTGTGGAAGAAGATTCTCCTGCGAAAAATTAAGTTTCTCCATCAATTCCTTTAGGTAGCAATCTTTTTAGCTAAAGGAATATTTTTTTTTGTCAGTTTATTGTATTATATATATATTTAACAATGTTAGCATAAATATTTATTTATTAATGTAAAATGTTAAAGTACTGTGCATTATAAAGTACACTTTTTCCAAGAAAAAGTTCAGCTGTTGATGGTCTTGGAATGGATTAACCCTTTAACACATATTTCACATTCTTGATTAATGATTATTATTTGATCATTTTTGTGGAACAAATTATTATCATTAATTTTTTAGGGACCACTGTATTTCTCTTAAATAATAAACTAGTAACCAGAAGCTATTAAAAGTGTTTCAGGACACATCAAAACTGCAAGAAAACCCTGTTTAGCATTAGGTAATTTTATCAATGTCAGATAATATAAGAGAAAAATAGATTTTTGTTACACTATCTTCTTTATTAATAAGGTTTTATTTTTTCATAAAGTTTATATTCCATTTAATTGCTAATCCCTGTCCTTCAGGTTTGGAAGGGCTATTAGAAACGATAAAAAATGGATGCAACCTGTGTATATATATTACATTTTGGTAAAGCTTCCTTCATCTCAAGCTATTAACCTATGCAAAGTTTGTAGGATTGGAGAATTGGATGTAAGGCCTTGGTTCTTTCAATATTTTACCTCTGGTCAATTGCTCCACTTCTCCTGACTTGAGAGGTACCTTGGGCTCCTTTTATAGGGGCCTTTCCCTCAATCATCTCAAGCTTTTAACCCATGCAAAGTTTTTAGGATTGGAGAATTGGATGTAGGGACCTCGATCTTTCAATGTTTTACCTCTGGTCAATTGCTCTACTTTCCTGACTTGAGACGTACCTTGGGCTGCTTTTATAGGGGTCTTTCCCTTAAATTTACCCTGTTAAAAGTTCAGGTTATGTCATGTGAAGCTAAATTTTTAGATGACAAAAAACACAAAATTAGGGATTCCTCATTTCATTTCTCGTAGCGTCTGGCCATCTGAAAATAAGGAGGCAAGGGCATATGCAAAGAAGTGAGAGGCACGATCCATGGTACATCAAGTCCTCAAATCTATGGACTTTTTACTGTAGTTGGAGGTTTTATCAGACATAGATCACTGATGGGAAATTTTCCATCAATTGATATGACACATTATGCCACTGGTATTACTGAGTCACATTGCATGTTATATTTGCAGTGTGCAAACTCAGTAACAAGCATAAAATAATATATAAGCACCTTACATTTAATGCTGCATGACATCATGCTTGTATATGATCCTTTGATCATCAACATAGAGATATTAAAACAATAAATGGCTAATGTGTTCTCATCATTATCACATGTATATGAAAAGCAAAGGCAATTATCCTTCCTAGATGTAATAAAATGAGAAAAGAATTTGTAGCACAGGTATATCAGAAACCAGTAGACTCAATAGTCTAATCTCCTATTCATGTGGTCATCTAATACAATCTAAAAAAAATCAGTCATCAAACCTATGATATGCAATCAACTACACAGCAAAAAGAGAAAGAATGTATATATATAAGCAGGCAACAGCAGTAAGTTACCCTAAGAAAGATTGGGGCAGCTCAAAAAGGAGCAGCCACTACACTGGATTGAGAGTCAAGCCAGCACCATCTCAAATGATCTCCCTATAGTAATAGTGACTTCAGATGTACCTTGGTTTGGAGGCACTTTAAAGAAGTCAGTGTGCCCATTACATGACCACACACAGTTATTAAAAGAATTAAAAGGGATTGAAATAAGTAGTGAAGTGTCAGATCGGGTACAGCATCCCATTAATAAATCGGGGATAAAAATAACACCCATATGTAAGGCAAGTTGGGTTGGGTTGTTTTACCTCTGAGTGGCACTTTTTTGCACACCATGGGCTAAATGGCCAGGTCACAAGGACCCCGAAGGCTCAGAGAAGGTTGGGGGAGGGGACCCACTGGAACAGCTGTTGGGAGACAGATGGTAGCCTCCTGTCAAGGCCATCCAGCGTGTTCTTTAACGTGCACAGGGTATGGCTGTCCCACACACAGGGCCACGGCTTAATGTCCCATCCGACGGACGGCGGCCTTTCCAAACCCATCGGTGTCCCCTACTGACTGTGGGCAGGGCGGGGAATTTTGCGGAGATAAATCTCAATGCTGACCCAGCTGCGACTTGAACCCTAGAACTACAGATTACGAGCCTGGCGCGCTACCAACTGAGCCACCCCCGCCCCCGTGTAAGGCAAGCAACTGATATTCGAATGCAGACATTAAAAGTATATCATACTAAAGAATGCCAATACTACTCTGTATGAAAATGTATTATCAGGGCAATTATCTCAATATTTGATAAATCTGAAATCTAATGACACCCAAATGATTTCTAATTACACATGGAGGAACAACTTGTAATTTATAAATATCGCGACAGTTGTGTAAATGATTGAAGTACTTGCACATTTTTCCATAAAAAGTCTTAATTGGTGCAACTTAAACCCTCAGCTCCAAAATGAAAAGTACACGATGTAGTTTTAAACAAACATTAAAGAGCAGCAAAGTAGGGCACACCTCCCTCCTCCAGAAACACTGTGGTGAACTGAGGATACCAAATCAATGTTGATGAATCCCAACTAGCTGCTTGTAAGTACAACCAAAATGAAGAAATGCTGTATGGATGATTAGCACCACAAAATGATGACCATCAACACACGAGTTTTAATGAGTGTTATTTGTATATATTGCAATATAAACACAAATTATGATGATTAATTTTGATAATTTTTGACAATCAACAGAGTCAAAAGTCTTTTGGAAATATACAAAGCTAGTCACCAAGGTTTTTGAAACTGAACATTTCTGAAGAATCTGCCAAAGTTGAGATATGTGATTATTCATCCCTATCTCTTCTGAATTCACACTGTTCATCTTGCAGTTGTCCATCAAGTAAATTCTTTATTATATCAAGCACAATAATGCAAATAACTACTGGGAACAGAAAGTAGACTGATTCTCTTATAATTATCACAAGAATTGCAACTTTTTTTTAAATAAATAAGGATAATAACCTTGGTAAAATCCTTAGGAACAACACCTTTATCATAAAAATATTCAAAATTTCAATCACCGTGTGATAAATAGAAACATTCCCAACATTTCAGTAATAATTTTATCTACCCCTAGAGATTTTTGTAGTTTTAATTTAGAGATAGCTTTAACTTCAGATTATAATATAAGGCCAACATTAACCCATAAAAGGTTACATTACATACCAAAAGAAATATTATATAATCGTAAGAAAAAAATATAAAAATTTAAAGAAAAAAAAATCATCATTAAGCTTTGAAAATGTTTTAGGTTTATTTGTATTGAGTTTTGAAAAGTGATAAATGAGCTTCTGAAACTTTTAAGTGTTAAAGCTAGTAATGCATCAGTCACCATTTCAGACAAGGGAATAAAACTAGCCACATAGTTTAGAATACAGAATGCTCATCTGTCCTAGCCATGACAAAATCCTCACCTTTCAATAACTTTATAGTGTTTATCCCAAGTCACTGTGTGCTATTCTGTTTCTTCCTACACTAAATATTAACTATCTTGTACAGCTCTCTGCTGTTACATGTCTAGCTGTTTCGTCTGCTTTTTCAGCCAAACTATCAAATCAAAGATTCCAGTCATCATTTAATTGATCCTTTACATGTTTATTAGCTCTCTGTAATGCCATCTGTTAGGACTAGTAGGGTGTTAATTCATATTATACTTGCAATTCTTTCTTTCATAAATAAGCTTCATAGTCTTATCACACAAATGAATGTCTCCCCTTTCTAAAAATGGCCCCCTTTTCCTCAACTTCAATACTAAGTATGACATAATGATCTGGGCAGGGGTGGCTCTATCGGTAGCGTGTCAGGCTCGTAATATGTAATTCCCAGGTTTGAGTCCCACTTGGGCCAGCATTGAGATTTATCATTGCAAATTCCCCATCCTTCCCTCAGTCAATAGGGACATCATGGGCTTGGAAAGGTCACCATTCATCGGACAGGATGTAAAGCTGTGACTGTTTGGGAGAGCTATACCCTGTGCACATTAAACAACATGCTGGATGGCTTTGACAGGAGGTTACGATGTCCAGTAGGTTCCCTCCCCCCCCCCCCACCTTCTATAAGCCCTCAGATCCTTGTAAGTGGCCATGTAGCCTGTTTTGGTAAGCTTTAGCTATATCTGGGTCTTTCAAAACTTTAGTGTTAATTGTAATTCTTTTAACTTTAGCACAAATTTCTTAAGCTGCAGTTGCATGACACTTTTAACAAGGTAATTTCAACTCTCTATATCACCTGTTATCCCTAAGAACTGGCTCATTTGCTGTTAATTAATATATAATCAATCATACTCCTATGCAACCTATCAAGAGAAATGCCCATGTTTTTATGAATGGCCTATGCTTTTGGTGTGTTATTCTCAAACCATTAAGTTTACTTACCTAAAGGAGACATTTTCCATTTGCAGTGCAACTATCAATACTCAAAATACCCATATGCAAAGGCCAGAGTCAGTAACAAATTTAGTATTGAAGTGACTAGCAGAAGTAATATCTCCTTTCTTGACAGAATTCAAAATATCTTGAAGCTGTACATAAAACCTATCTTTCTTGTTCTCATCCAAGTTCTTGGGGCATAACAACAGATTGCATTCAAGTCTTTAATCCTAGCTTTAAATTTAGCTGTAAGAAATCTTTTTAATTCAGCTATACTAAAAGAGCATCATTGGTGTGTTTGCTGAGAAGCAAATTTATGGCTTGCAAATGATTTCTTTCTTCCCTTCCTGAAAAGAGAAATTTGTGATTATTTTTAAATATCTTTGCCTGCCCATCTGGTGTATTGAAAGCCCAGAATATCTTGGTTATATTGCTGGAAATCTTGTGTTATCTTATTAAAAATCCACCATTATCATCCATGCTGGAGGAAGTTGATGTAAGGTGGTCTATCTGTGTTGATTGGAAGATGGTGTAAGATGGAAGTTGATGTAAGGTGGAACTGTCAACCTCCAAATAATCAGAAAACACTACAGGAAATTATCTCTCATCAGTAGGCTATAAATGCAGTAAGTTCAGAATCCACAATCAAGCTCAAAGAAATTATCCAGCCTGATAGGTATAATTGGTCTGCACCAAGACCCTGTGGAATTGACCACACCCCAGCAAAGTAGAAAAAAAAGAAAAAGTGGTCACGGAGCCCAGATCAGGTCACACTGAACTAGTAGCCCTCCCCTTTCTGTTCCCTTCCAAAAGAGAATATGTCTTTTGAAAGGTATGGCTGAGTGGTTTAGCATTCTTGGCTACTGATCCAGGGGACCTGGGATCATGTCACATATTAGGCACAGATGTTCACTTCTTTCTCATCAATCTTATCACTGTCATATTAAACTGTGACTGCTGTCAGACCTCTGTAGCAAGCAGCTGCTTGAGGGGTAGTTTTTTTTTTTTAAGATTTCCATCACAAAAAAATGGGGCTAGACTTTAAGTGCTAGGCCTAGCTGGTTCTGTGCATCATTACAGGGGATTGGTACGCAGCTCTCTATCCAATGTATGCCTAGCTACCATTTTACAGACCAGCAAATTAACATCTATTTTTTCTTTTCACTATTTAAATTGCCTAACTATGTGGTTATCAGCATCTGGTCAAAAGTTAAAATTAAGTAGCACTTACATGTAAAATTACTCAGCTATTTGCCATAGTGTTTTGACAGGATTAAAGTAAATCACATATTAAGTGATATAAAAAAAAACTGATGCATTCTTACGTAAACTATTTTCAGGATTTGCTTTTGAAATCTGTTTTAATTATAGTATTGCACTTAAAATGTTATTTACCATATTAAATGTTTTTTGACAGCCGTTTATGAATGAAAGCGACGGAGAATCTGCAACAGAATATACAAACCTCATGTCGTCTTTTGCCACAAGTGATTTTCAAGGAAATGAAAATAGAACCCTTCCAGCAAGACACGGAAGTGGAAAAAAGAAAATGTCACAATCAGCGTCAGATCCATCAGTGGGAATTAGAAGTGATTTGTATTCTCCGGTAAGTGTTATTTTCTAGACATTTAATTTTTTTGGTTTTTGTGGATTATCCAGTAAATATTTTAGTGTAATGATTCTAATCAAGGCTCTGTAATTAAAGTTCATGTTAAAGCAAATGCAATATAGCATTTGCAAATTTTTATTAATTGGAAAAAATTAGTATTTACCACTTAAACTTAAATAATCAATATACAGGGTGAATCTGAAAAAGTGGGCAAAACTTTACGGGGTGGTAGAACGCAGCTATACGAGTAATATTCGTCATAGAAAGTATGGGCGGAACGCAAACGGCGAGCCGCTAGGTGGTGTTGGAAATGGTATAAAAGGGTTGGTCCTCGCACCCAACAGCATTTCTACCGTGGATTGCCGAGAGGATGCCTGGTTATACTAACCACGAAATGGCAGATATGCTCTTTTGAGCAATTTCTTTGAGCATGTACCTCAATTACATTCCTGTTAATAAAATGTTTTCTGAAGTATCTCCTCTCCTTCTTGTGTTCATTCTTTAAATGTGACAGTGGAAAACTACCTTTTAACTTCTCACCGCTTGCGTTGAGTCCGTCTCACCGCATGCACCGCATGCGACCATACATTCTATGACGAATATTGCTCGTATAGCTGCGTTCTACCACCCCGTAAAGTTTTGCCCACTTTTTCAGATTCACCCTGTATAGAGTATTTTTAATATTTTTTATTGCCTTAATCCTAATTTCTCATTTGATACACCATGCCACCTATAGCAAGTTGTGTTAACTTGAATCAACGCTCTTATGTGCACAATGGGCTAAATTTATACATCGGGCCCTTCTCTCATTGGGAGTCATTAGAACCTCAAGGACCTTGAAAGCAGGTTGGAGAATGGGATCTGTTGGACAGCTGTTAGGAGACAGGTAAAAATCTGCCATCAAGGCTATCCAGCACATTGTTTAATGAACACAGGGCAAGGCTTTCTTGCACATAGAGGCACGGCGTAACACCATCGAATGGATGACGGCCTTTTCAAGTCATCAGTATCACCTTTTCCTCACCAAGGGGAGGATGAGCAAATTCTCAATGCAAGCACACTTGGGACTCAAATTCATCACCTGCTCCTCTACAACAAGTTCGTTAAACATCATTATATACATAAAAAGATTCAAAATATTCCATTTTTAATTTTGCATAAGTACACAATAATACATGGTTCCAATTAAATTTTATTTCCTAGCTACTGGATGTCAGCTGCTACCTCATTGTACAATCCCAATTTTTTTTTGCTAACAGAAGCAGTGCTGTATCAAGTATTAAAAACAACAATATAGTGAAGTTTTATTAAACAAGTTAAAATGATTTGAACTATATTGTAAATGTATTGAAATTTGATAAAGTTTCACGTATGTGGATGTTCGTTAAAAACCATCCAAGGGCAGTTATCAGTAATCTTTGCCCAATGATACAAAGTCATTGTAAACATTTAAATTTATCTATTTGTATTGCCAAATACTGCATAACTTTCAGACAGAATTCCTGTGGTTGCTGATTAAATGGGGTGGGGGTGACTCAGTAGTGCTCCAGGCTCCTAATCTACAGTTCCCGGGTTTAAGTTCCAGCTGGGCCAGTGTTAAGATTTATCTCCACAAAAACCCTGCCCTTGTACGGTAAAGGATACCAGTGGGCTTGGAAAGGCCACCATTTGTCAGATGGGATGTTAAGCCATGGCCCAGGTGTGGGAGAGCTATACTCTCTGCACATTAAAGAACATACTGGATGCCCTAGACAGAAGGCTGCCACTGTCTCCTAATAGCTGTCCATTGGCTCAGGAAAATATCGTCCAATTTCTCTGAGCCCTTGGGGTTCATGTGACCTGCCATTTATCCCATTGTGGGAAAAAAATATGCCGCTCAGAGGTAAAACAACCTTTGCTAATTAAATCAATTGTACACAACCTTTACACTTCAGTACCTGACTGGAATTGGCATCCCTTGAGTGGGGGCTGGGGTGGCTCAGTCGGTAGCACGCCAGGCTCGTAATCTGTAGTTCCCAGGTTCGAGTCCCAGCTGGGTCAGTGTTGAGACTTATCTCCGCAAAATTCCCCGCCCTGCCCACGGTCAGTAGGGGACATCGATGGGCTTGGAAAGGCCGCGTCCGTCGGATGGGACATTAAGCTGTGGTCCTGTGGGCAGGAGAACCAAACCCTGTGTACGTTAAAGAACATGCTGCATGGCCTTGATGGGAGGCTACCATCTGTCTTCCAACAGCTGTTCCAGTGGGTCCTCTCCCCCAACCTTCTCTGAGCCTTCAGGATCCTTGTGACCTGGCCATTTAGCCCATGGTGTGCAAAAAAGTGCCACTCAGAGGTAAAACAACAACCAAAAAAAGCATCCCTTGAATGACTTCTTCAGAGACACAAAGATGTGGAAATCACATGGGCAGAGATCTGGATGGTACAAAGTTTTGAAAGTTTTGCTCTATGTAGATATGCATCATCACGAAGGAGGAGCTTAGCATTAAACTCTTAACAGTCAGTTAATTCCTCAGGCTTAAACTATTTCAGCATTGCTTTTCAAATATTATTGTCGTTCTACAAACGAGACCTGTACTTTGAGGCACAGATCACCAACTAATTTTACCTGTGATTTTATGATCGAAAAGTAAACCTAGCCACAATGAAAAAATAATGAAAATAAATATAAACCTCCAGTCATTTGAGACATGTCTCATGATATATTGTATATAATGTATCTTTTCATCACTTGTTCAGAGGGGCGGGGGTGGCTCAGTCGGTAGCGCGCCAGGCTCGTAATCTGTAGTTCCCAGGTTCGAGTCCCAGCTGGGTCAGCGTTGAGATTTATCTCTGCAAAATTCCCCGCCCTGCCCACGGTCAGTAGGGGACACCGATGGGCTTGGAAAGGCCGCCGTCCGTCGGATGGGACGTTAAGACGTGGCCCCGTGTGCGGGAGAGCCATACCCTGTGCACGTTAAAGAACACGCTGGATGGCCTTGACGGGAGGCTACCTTCTGTCTCCCAACAGCTGCTCCAGTGGGTCCCCTCCCCCAGCCTTCTCTGAGCCTTCGGGGTCCATGTGACCTGGCCATTTAGCCCATGGTGTGCGAAAAAGTGCCGCTCAGAGGTAAAACAACCCAACTTGTTCAGATTTACAAGTAATTGAGTAATATTTAGGTTTGCAATTTTCATAAATTCATAACTTGTTTAGATTGATGTAGGAAAAAATGTAATAAGTTTTATTTTTCGAGAGAGGAAAAATCAGCTACTGTTCAAGTCACAATTTAATTACTTTAGCATATTTTAGTTTTTTTTTAAATTGATAAGACAATTTGAAAATTTCAAAAATAATAAGCATTTTTTAATTTTAAAGATTTTTTTTCAATTTTATATTTGCTTAAGAGTAGGAAACAAAACTTAGAAACAAACATACTTATACATTGCTTAGACAAAAAAATAAGAAACCATATGCCATTTACCATGATGCGCAAGGTAAAGGAGAAGGTCACATGATCTTAAAATTAATACTATCTTAAAGACAGGCAACACAGCCACTGGCTAACACTTGACCATAATATGGGAAAGTTGGTGTAATCATAGCCAAAACTATGGAAATCATAGCCCTGCTCAGTGTTAAATAAAAAAATCCCCCCCCCCAAGCAGCTGCTTGCCTCAGAGTCTGACAGGAGCCTGTCAGTTTATCGCCATAGTAGAAGGTCTGCGAGAATGGTGGGAGCTCAGCAGAAAGACAATACTAACATCCGTGCTTTACCCGGGACTCGAACCCAGGTCCCCTGGATCAGCAGCTTAGCGTGCTAGCCACTTGGCCACAGGACCAACTCATGACACAGCTACACTGTTACCAGCTACACTGTTAGGACAGCTACACTGTTACTATCTCTAAAGTGTGCACAAGATGGTTAGTAGTTGAAGTAATTGCGGCTGGCATCTGATATTGCAGTTAAGGGACCATAGTACTTTATGGAGGTCAAAATAGCATTCAGCTGTGTGGCAAATGACCACTGCTTTCAGGATAGGCTGATATTAACTCAAATGCAGAGAGCTCAGATATTCAGCAGTTGGTATCCTATTTGGAGACCTTCAGTATCGGTCAAAAAACAGAAAGCAAGACTCCATTAGCGTTGGTAGAGGTGTGATTGGACTGAAGAGAACTGGAAAGAGGTTATATAATCGGATGAAACACAATTTATGCTCATTTGTGCAGATGGCAACCATTTTACATCCTATTATGTTTGTTTTTTTCCCTTATGAGACATTTCTGGATGATGATTCAGCAGTCCATTGTGCAAAATCTGTCATCATGCGAATTCTGCCATTGTGTGAATTTCCATCATCAGTTCAAAACATGATATGTTCACTCTAGCCTGCATCTGACTTTTCTCAGCTCAAATTGTTAGAGCTCATGATTCTCAGCAGCTTTACAAATCATGCACTGTGTCTGTTAATCTTGCACCATGCATCTAGTTGAGCATATGTCTTTTCCCCTCCACTCAGTTTATGCATTTGCAATTTAATTTACATTGCTTCTGATCACCACTTTTTAGCACTTAACCATGTGTTGTAGTAGGACATATGTTAAATGCAATTAGCCAAAACAAACACATAGAACCCACTTTTTTTTGTAGTGTTCTCATCAAGGTGTCTCTAGTTCACACATGCAAAAAGCACTCCCACTTTTTTGTGTATCTTGCTTAGGGACTTGCACTGCTGACACCACATTCTGTAACCTACCACTGATATTACCCTCCATGATCTGCAGTTACCTGGGCACTTATATGATCTACCTACTATTTAGTAAGACAACAAAATTTCCATGGTCTGAGCATGATATATGTTGCCTATCAGATGGTAGGAGGAGGGGCGGGGGTGGCTCAGTCGGTAGCGCGCCAGTCTCTTAATCTGTAGTTCCCAGGTTCGAGTCCCAGCTGGGTCAGCGTTGAGATTTATCTCCGCAAAATTCCCCGCCCTGCCCGCGGTCAATAGGGGACACCGATGAGCTTGGAAAGGCCGCCGTCCGTCGGATGGGACGTTAAGCCGTGGCCCCGTGTGTGGGAGAGTCATACCCTGTGCACGTTAAAGAACACGCTGGATGGCCTTGACGGGGGGCTACCATTTGTCTCCCAATAGCTGTTCTAGTGGGTCCCCTCCCCCAACCTTCTCTTAGCCTTCGGGGTCCATGTGACCTGGCCATTTAGCCCATGGTGTGCAAAAAAGTGCCGCTCAGATGTAAAACAACCCAACCCAGATGGTAGGAAGATTTTGTGTCTGAGCTAGATGGTTTTATGAATGACTTGCAGAATGTTGTCATACATAAGTACAAAGGAGATTTATTTACAGTTTTTAACTTTATTCACAGATGAGGCAGTTAAGGAGTAAGTTCTTTGAACAACCCACTTCTCACCTGTGTCACGTGATCCCCAAATGTACTAAAATGAGAAAAAGGATTTCTCTGCACTTTCACACTAAATGTTGGAAAACTTCAAACATTAAAAAACTAGAGCATATCACAAAAGCATTATTGTTTTAAGAAATCTCCAAAAATGGTAAAAGCTGAAATTGCCTAAGCTTATGAAAACTTAATATATATATTGGTTATCAAGTTAAAGAATAATTGACAAAAGTATAAAAAAAATAAAAATAAATACCCCCTCAAGCAGCTGCTTGCCACAGAGGTCTGACAGGAGTAATGATGGTGTCGAAATTAGGGGACAGGGGATGTTAATAAGGCATATGATTACTCCTGATAACCATAACTTCACACATCGTGTTCTCATATTGTTGGCATGACTATTGGTGAGGTTTAGCGTCACTGAAGCCCACTTCTCCCCAAGATCAGATCTGTGTTCTTTGAGGATTCCAGTTGGGGACTAACATCCCACAATTCACCTCTCCAGTGTGTTCCCACTTCCTCATTAGATTCAGGTCCAGGAATGTGGCAAATCTCTTTTATCTGAATATCTTCGCTTTCAAGGAAAACATTGGCCTTATGAACCTAGGTGAGAGGCATTATCATCCATAAAGGTGAAATCAAGGCCAAGAGCACTCATGAAAAGTATCACATAAGGTGTAAGAACTTTAATTCTGAATTGCTGAGCAGTCAGAGTGGCATTTATAGAGTATGCATTATACAGTATGTCTTAACTTTAATCCCTCTGGCCAATGATAGCTTACAAGACAAATTATAGTCGTCCTGAGCAGTTGAGAGGACTTTGTTGTGATTTAAGATTAACCTCAGCTGCTTCTTGAAGTTACATCCAAAGTCTTTAGAGGATATTTTGTGATAAATTTAAGACCCTGGCTACCTGAATCTGGGATTGGCCTGCTTCCATTCTGCATATTGCTCTCCACTGTATGTAATCATCTATACATCATCTTTGTGGCATGGTATAATCAAATTACTACCCGCATTAACACCAGGCTTTCTGGAACAGAAATGAGTGCCAACACACAGTCACTTTTTAGTGACTTAATTTGCATGCTTATAGTTCTTGTACTTAAACATGTACCTTAGTCCACATTTCATGTCATTTTCAAGCATAGTTTTTGAAACATAAAATTATCCTTTAATTTTGAGCATTAATATGGTGAGCGGTTTAACACAGTAGTTATTCTTTTTGTATTAATTACTTAGCTAAGGTTACTTTAATTGCTATAACTTTCCAAATTCTTTAAATACTGAATATTACTGGAAGCCCAGATTAGACTTTGTTCTTAGATTTTTTTGAAAAGATTTACAGGATACAGAACTGTTCATTTGGCTTTACATTGATGTAGCACTAAGGTACTTAAATATGTTTTGTAGATTGTGCTATAGCAATGGTTCCTAACCTTTTTGGGCTGGATGCCCCATTTTATTCTTCTGACACCCCCATTCATGGAGGGCGATGTTAATCTATGAAGTACTCGATATTCTGTTTAACTCTTTGCACTCAAAGTTTTTTTTTGCTATAGGAAAGTAGCAACTCGAAGTTTTTTTCCTAAAAAGTTGATGAAAGTTTTTTTTAACTAACATAAAAATAAATCATATATAAACAATGTGAAATCAAACTCATATTCACTGCTACTAATTTCATCATTTGGCTCCATTTTTATAACCACTAAAAGTAGGCTAAGTTTAAAATAATAATTTTAAGTGAACTCAATGTTGTACTCTGAAGTGCACATAGACAATAGATTTACCCATCTAAAATGTAAAGAGGAAAGATATCTGTTTATAACACGGTTATTGTCACTTCTCAGTCGCCATTCGAGTTGCTGCACTGAACCAAGTGGCGACTGAGGATCTCCTCTCGAGTGCAAAGGATCTCTGTTTATAAACCACTTATTGTCACCTCAGTCACCTGAGGCAGGGGTGGCTCAGTCGGTAGCGCGCCAGACTTGTAATCTGTAGTTCCCAGGTTCGAGTCCCAGCTGGGTCAGCGTTGAGATTTATCTCCGCAAAATTTCCCCGCCCTGCCCATGGTCAGTTAGGGGACACCGATGGGCTTGAAAAGGCCGCCGTCCATTGGATGGGACGTTAAGCCGTGGTCCCGTGTGCGGGAGATCCATACCCTGTGCACGTTAAAGAACACGCTGGATGGCCTTGACGGGAGGCTACCATCTGTCTCCCAACAGCTGTTCCAGTGGGTCCCCTCCCCCAACCTTCTCTGAGCCTTTGGGGTCCATGTGACCTGGCCATTTAGCCCATTGTGTGCAAAAAAGTGCCGCTCAGAGGTAAAACAATCCAATCCAACCTCAATCACCATTCGAGTTGCTGCATCAAACCAAGTGGCAACCGAGGGTCGCCTCTCGAGGACAGAGGGCAAATACATTTTTATAGAAAAGGAAACTTCCCCATTGGGAACCATTATGTTTTATAATTGGACATGTATTACATTTAAATTTAGGAAAGGGGATTAAGCATAGCTGACGATTTTTCTTTGTTGAAGGTTTTAATATCTATTCATTTGCAGAGACCAAATGGACCAGTAGATCCAGAAGTGATGTTTAGGGATGGAGAGTCCAGCAGAGCAACCTCAGAAGAGACTGTAGTTGGGTCTCAACTAGTAGGGCAGGTTTCTCCTCCATGGGATGAGGAGGAAGAAGAAGAATTAAAGTATGGAGCTAAACATGTCATCAAACTCTTCATTCCAGTCTCCTTATGTATGCTAGTTGTGGTAGCAACAACAAGTTCCATCACCTTTTATACACACACTAATACTTATCTGTAAGTAATTTAATTGCATCTGATAAAATTCTTAATTGTGTATTTAGTTGTTAATCTTTATTATAGTAAGTGTAATCTTTTTTAATATTATTTAATAAATTTTTTTACTAAGGAAAAAAAATAAAGTGGTTAATTTCTTTAGAGATATAACTGCGTACTTAATTATTATTCTTTATTAGCTCCATCCCACTGCCTTTCCTACCATACTGGCCCAAAACAGTCGAGATCTGAAATGGACTCATCCAATCAATGCTATTCCTTCCACTTCATAGGGGCGGGGGTGGCTCAGTCGGTAGCGCGCCAAGCTCGTAATCTGTAGTTCCCAGGTTCGAGTCCCAGCTGGGTCAGCGTTGAGATTTATCTCCGCAAAATTCCCCGCCCTGCCCAATGCAAGGTTCAAAAGAAAACAATAAACCGGTCAGTAGGGGACACCGATGGGCTTGGAAAGGCCGCCGTCCGTCGGATGGGGCGTTAAGCCGTGGCCCCGTGTGCGGAAGAGCCATACCCTGTGCACGTTAAAGAACACACTGGATGGCCTTGACGGGAGGCTACCATCTGTCTCCCAACAGCTGTTCTAGTGGGTCCCCTCTCCCAACCTTCTCTGCCTTCGGGGTCCATGTGACCTGGCCATTTAGCCCATGGTGTGCGAAAAAGTGCCGCTCAGAGGTAAAACAACTCAACCTTCCACTTCACTACCTCCTATCTATAGTTTGGGCCAGTATGGTAGTGAAAGGTTAATAATGTAAATAGATTTATTGAAATAATGAGTTCTGTTAACGTTTCGAAACTGGTTAATTATATTAAAGTGTTGAAATCTTGAAAGAAATTGTTTTTTTGCCACTTTCAGTAACCTAAGTGTTTTTGGCAGCTAGACAAAATTTTATTACTGTGACAAACTTTTTTATATTATTATTATCATATATAATAGACAACTGTGAGTGACTGATTGACAGGGGATCATGCTAATACTAACTATGATGTAGGATTGGGGTGTTTTACCTCTGAGTGGCACTTTTTTGCACACCATGGGCTAAATGGCCAGGTTACAAGGACCCTGAAGGCTCAGAGAAGGTCGAGGGAAGGGACCTATTGAAACAGCTGTTGAGAGACAGATGGTAGCCTCCTGTCAAGACTATCCAGTGTGTTCTTTAATGTGCACAGGGTATGGTTCTCCCATGACTTAACATCCCATCCGACTGACTGTGAGCAGGGTGGGGAGTTTTGCCGAGATAAATCTTAACGCTGACCCAGCTGGGGCTTGAACCTGGGAACTGCAGATTATTAGCCTGGCACACTATTGTCTGAGCTACCCCTGCCCCTCTGTGATGTAGAAATCATAGAGGTCTGAAATTTGACCACTGATGTGTCCTTGAAGGTCAAATAGGTCAAACCTTGATCTGTGAGGGCTACAAACATGAAAATTGGTGTCTGGGGGTGTTTTGGGTTATAGATGTAGGAAATGTTAATAAATTTCAAATCCAGAGGGTACTTCAAGGTCAAATTTAGATCTACCAGGGCTAAAGAGCTAAACATTTCTGGGGTTCATTTTAGGTTGTAGAGATCAGAAAAGTTACAAATTTTTGAATGTGATGAGTCCTTTGATGTCAAAGGTCAACTATTGAATACTGGTGCTAGTGAGCTAAAAAAAAATGCTACCTGAGGGTATTTTAATCCTTTAATCTGAGAAATTTTGGGTGCAATGGTTTGTTCGAGGTCAAATTTCATTATATCAGTGCTGGAAAGCTACGAAATTGTGAATAGGACTTTTTTAGGCAATAGAACTCTGGAGTAAGAGGAATTGTCAGATCTAGTGTCATATTCGAGATCATACAGGGGTCGGAGTGATGGTCTGGAAATCTAAAGATACTGAAGTCACCGATTGATTTCTAGTAAGATATATTCTTTGAAGTGATTTATAATAGCTAAATGGCCAGATCACAAAGGGCCCTCAGGGACTCAGAGAAGGTTGGGGGAAGGCCATCCAGAATGTTCTTTAACATGCACAGGGGATCTCATGCACATGGAGGCATTGCTTTACCTTCACAATGGCCTTTCCATGGTAATGTAACAAGCATACAAATTGTGTGACATACCAGCTAAAGTGGGATTTCTTACAGTTTTTCCAAGCCCATCAGTATCCCCTTTCTCACTGAGGGAATGGTGGGGGTTCAGTAGAGATAAATCTCAATGCTGGCCCAGGTGGGACTCTCAACTGGGAACTGCAGTTTATGAGCCTCGTGCACTACTGACTGAGCCAACCTCCATCCCAATGCATCACAGTTGTGAAATATTCTAGCTTCCATAACTCTTTCAATACTGAACAAATAGCACTGAAAAATCTATATTTAAATAGATTTGATCATAATCTTTATCTTTAGGGGCGGGGGTGGCTCAGTCGGTAGCGCGCCAGGCTTGTAATCTGTAGTTCCCAGGTTCGAGTCCCAGCTGGGTCAGCGTTGAGATTTATCTCCGCAAAATTCCCCGCCCTGCCCACGGTCAGTAGGGGACACTGATGGGCTTAGAAAGGCCGCCGTTCGTCGGATGGGACGTTAAGCCGTGGCCCCGTGTGCGGGAGATCCATACCCTGTGCACGTTAAAGAACACGCTGGATGGCCTTGACGGGAGGCTACCATCTGTCTCCCAACAGCTGTTCCAGTGGGTCCCCTCCCCCAACTTTCTCTGAGCCTTCGGGGTCCATGTGACCTGGCCATTTAGCCCATGGTGTGCAAAAAAGTGCCGCTCAGAGATAAAACAACACAACACAACACAATCTGTATCTTCAGTCCTATCTGTCTGTTAAACGTGTGTTTTAGAAGTTATAGAGCTTTGAAGTTAGATTTCCATTGACATAACATGGAAATTCTCTAATAATTTTGGTAGGGCAATGAAATTATAACTTGTCAAATCAATATTCCCGCCACTAATATAATTAAATTATACAGTAATTTAATGGTTGACAAATAAATAGCATTATCAAACTTTCATACATTCATTTCATGGTTTTAAAAATAATCTGACATTTTAATTTCTTGCTAAATTTTGTTATACCAACCAATCATAATAGTGTCCATTTTACAACAGTCCTTAAAAGGTGGTATATCACAAGTGTATTATATTCTCCTTTTTTAATGCAGTTGTTTACAACTAGAAAATTTTTTAAAGTTTATTACCTTGTGTTCTTAAATAACAACTCTAATATATTTTTTTCTTTTTTAGAGTCTACACTCCATTTACTGATCAAACAGTAGATACTCCAACTAAAGTATGGCAGTCATTTGCAAATGCATTTATTTTAATGGGAGTCATTGTCTGCATGACTATTCTGCTTATTGTGCTTTATAAATTCAGATGGTACAAGGTAACTATACGTATTTTAATTTCTTGAATCTTTTTAACTGTTTTAAATACTCCCTATTAATGTGTAAACGTTAAAGTTTAGAATTTTAAAGAAGTAACTCATGGGAACAGGTATAAAAATTTTATAACCTGCTAATAAACTGGGTCTTAAAATAGTGTAACAGTTTTAAAACAATATAGTTGGTAACGTAACGAGCATACAAATTATGTGACATACCAGCTAAAGTGGGATTTCCTGCAGTTTTTTATTATGTAAAAATGTTTTAGATATAAAACACTCTGATATCCTTAACTCATTTTTAAACAAATTGCAAAATTATACACTATGATCTTTAAAAAGCAGTTACCTAAACTCTCTAAACTAGTTCTAGTATGACCAATCCTAAACTGTAACTAAACTAACTTTTCAGCACTTAACCATGATCCCCAAAATTCAAAGCCCCCCAAAAAAATTCATATGTTTAGTAAGAAACCAGCCAAGAAAATGGTCTTTTCGTTTCATCGACAGGACAGAAAATTTTGTGAATGTGAGCAATCCATGTCACCTTGCATAACACTGGCATGTGTTTTAAAATATACTGTACTGAAAAGAATTATAAAGAGAAATAAATATCATGTTTGAAGTAAATATATTATTCCAGAAGAAATTTTCTTTCAATTGATACATAATTTACCCGTTGATTCATCAGGTACACCTTAATTGCTAGCCAGATCTATTTTTTTCACTATATCAGTGTAAAAAAGTCTTATTAAAATTAATATGCTTCTAAATTTGTTCAAATTTTTTATTTTCATAAAATTCAGAGTTGAATTCTGTTTAATTTAGTATATAACATGACCTATTTCGGTTTATTGTTTTCTTTCGTTTTAAATTCTAAAGTTGACTTGTTTATCTGGCTCAGCACAAGTGGCAAAAAGTCTAGACTTTTCTCAAACTATGGTACCAAGAAGAAGAAAAAAAGATAATAATATTCTTCTTTAAAGTAATTTTTTTATTCAGAAATAAATAATTCTTTTTATCCCATATGCAATATAATTATTTCTGTCTGTTGGTTTTTTTTTTTTTTGAATAAATTTTTATTTGCATTGCCAGTTCCTTTTTTTCCTACATGACTCCAAAAAAGTCCTATCAAAATAAAACTAGTCATCACTTTTGTTAAATATTTTATTTTCAGAAAATCCAGAAATAAATGCTGATTAATTTGACGTATACCATATAATTTCATTCATTAGTTATCTGTCAAAAAAGTTTGTTCTATAATGATTAACAGATATATATGTCTTGTTACATATTAAATGAAAGAGTATTTCATTCAGAATAATAAAGTAACTGAAATAAAAAATAAAATGAAGTCTTCTTAAGCCTAATTAAAAAGAAAAAACTCTTTGAACAAGGTTAATGCTCACTGCATCTCGATACTTAGCGGCTTTTCCATATCCCCAAGAGATGAAAATTTCAAGTACACTGTGGTTTCCATTCTGTAATACTTCCGAAGCATCTGGCATTCACTTAAAGGATTTTATAAAATTAGTTAACTGGTGCTCTGATGAAGCAAGATATATATTATCTTACTTCGTCACAGCATCAGGTTTTGGTCACATCTTCATGTTGACCCATTCAATCACGGGCAGGGGTGGCTCAGTCGGTAGCTCACCAAGCTTGTAATCTGTAGTTCGCAGGTTCGAGTCCCAGCTGGGTCAGTGTTGAGAATTATCTCTGCAAAATTCCCCGCCCTGCCCAATGCAAGGTTCAAAAGAAAACAATAAACCGGTCAGTAGGGAACACCGATGGGCTTGGAAAGGCCGCCGTCCGTCAGATGGGACGTTAAGCCGTGGCCCCGTGTGCAGGAGAGCCATACCCTGTGCACGTTAAAGAACACACTGGATGGCCTTGACGGGAGGCTACCATCTGTCTCCCAACAGCTGTTCCAGTGGGTCCCCTCCCCCAACCTTCTTTGAACCTTTGGGGTCCATGTGACCTGGCCATTTAGCCCATGGTGTGCAAAAAAGTGCCGCTCAGTGGTAAAACAGCCCAACCCATCCAATCAACAGTCACTTTTTCTTGGCACATGTACACTTGAACTGTGATGCACAGACCATTGTGCTCATATTAAATCTCCATAGTCAATGTTTTCTCACAAGATGTCTCTCATGTAATAAACTGCACTAAATGTCACTGATTCTTAATTGATGCACTAACAATGAAAGGTTGAGGTTTTTGTTTATGTCAGTTCCTTGGTATGGAGGAAATACATTTCACCTCTCTTGTGTTACATAAACAAATAAATAGGATATAATTTTCCAGTGGAGTCTTTTATCACTGGGGGTGGGGGTGGTTCAGTCGGTAGAACTCCAGGCTCGTAATCTGCAGTTCCCAGGTTCGAGTCCCAGCTGGATCAGCGTTGAGATTTATCTCCACAAAACTCCCTGCCCTGCCCAGTCAGTAGGGGACACCGATGGACTTCGAAAATCCACCTTCCGTCGGATGGGACGTTAAGCCGTGTCCCCATGTGCAGGAGAGACATACCCTGTGCACGTTAAAGAACATGCTGGATGGCCTTGATGGGAGGCTACCATCTTTCTCCTAACAGCTGTTCCAGTGGGTCCCCTCCCCCAACCTTCCCTGAACCTTCGGGGTCCTTGTGACCTGGCCATTTAGCCCATGGTGTGCAAAAAAGTGAAACAACCCAACCCTTTATCACTGAAAAAAGAGATAAAACAACCCAACCCTTTATCACTGAAACTCAGAAAGACCCAGGAATAGTCAAAGCTTACCATGATAGTCTACTTAGTCTTTACAACAATCGTGATTTGCTTACAACTGAAGTTGAGGAAGAATAGGATCATTTTAAACAGGCTATTTTGGAGACCAATAACATTATTATGGGTAAAAAGGAGCAGAGGAGACAAAGTCAATTGAATGATAAGGCACTGAGGCTTATTTCTGAAAGAAAGAATTGCAGGAATAAATTGAATCAACACCCTATTTAGTCCTAACTGACAGCACTACCGAGAACTTAGTACAATTGTACTAAGTCACTTTTAGGAAACCCCTTCTATGGATGTCTTATTTGATAGTGGAAGGGTGTTGTCCCCTATTTCTGGTATTTCAGGTGAAAATTTTTATCACGCTTTACCTCTGTATTCAGGTTGTGGTAGGGGCGGGGGTGGGTCAGTCGGTTGCGCGCCAGGCTCGTAATCTGTAGTTCCCAGGTTAGAGTCCCAGCTGGGTCAGCCTTGAGATTTATCTCCGCAAAATTTCCCCGCCCTGCCCACGGTCAGTAGGGGACACCGATGGGCTTGAAAAGGCCGCCGTCCGTCGGATGGGACGTTAAGCCGTGGTCCCGTGTGTGGGAGAGCCATACCCTGTGCACGTTAAAGAACACGCTGGATGGCCTTGACGGGAGGCTGCCATCTGTCTCCCAACAGCTGTTCCAGTGGGTCCCCTCCCCCAACCTTCCCTGAGCCTTCGGGGTCCATGTGACCTGGCCATTTAGCCCATGGTGTGCAAAAAAGTGCCGCTCAGAGGTAAAACAACCCAACTCAGGTTGTGGTGTGCTCCCTTGGCAAGAATAGTTCAATGTCATTGGCTTACTGCCATATTCCTTTGCTTCTGAAATGTCACCTGGCTGCCCTTGTAGTTAATGATGTTATTCACTATGTGTGCATTAGGCTGATTAACTGATATCACCAGTACATTTTTAGATAACTATAATTTCACTGGTTAGAAACATTTAAAAATTAAAGTTACATGTGAAAATACAAAAAACAATGTCCATATACCATTTTCACTGGAAATTCACAAAATCACCTTTCATAGCATCCTCTGAAACCTATAATATGCTATGAAAATTTGTAGTTAGCAATGTTATTCACTAATATCTAGTGTAGTTTATTTTTAAAAAAATAAACTACACTAGAAAATAAACTGGAGCTAAAATCAGAAAGAAAAAAAAGTTTCTTTTTACTGATTTTAGCTGTAGTTTACTTAAAATTAAGCAAATGCATTAAATTAAGCCTTTAGCACATTTAGTGAATATTGTCCGTAAACGAAGTGTTCATAGTCGAGTTTTAGTTTGACCACCTGTCTTCATTTAATGTGGTTGAAGTTCCTTCTGTTTTTGCACAGCTCAGAACAGTTGATTTCACTAATGCAGAACAGGTGGTTGGTTGGAGAAATATTCTTACAATCTGGTGTGTTCTTCATATCTGGCTGGAATAAACTTTCTGAATGATATTTCAGCAAAGTCCAGATACGAATAACACTGTAGATTATGATAGTATTTCTCCACTGAACCAATAATTGCACGTTAATATAACCGACTGTTTTTGCTCTGCAAAAATATGGCAGAAACAGAAGAAATTCTACAAGGAATTCTGCTCTGAAGATCGGGATTATTGTCAATATTTATGAGTAAGGGCTAATGGGTTGGGTTGTTTTACCTCTGAGCAGCACTTTTTTGCACACCGTAGGCTAAATGGCCAGGTCACATGGACCCCGAAGGCTCAGAGAAGGTTGGGGGAGGGGACCCACTGGAACAGCTGTTGGGAGACAGATGGTAGCCTCCCGTCAAGGCCATCCAGCGTGTTCTTTAACGTGCACAGGGTATGGCTCTCCCGCACACGGGGCCACGGCTTAACATCCCATCCGACGGACGGCAGCATTTCCAAGCCCATCGGTGTCCCCTACTGACCGTGGGCAGGACGGGGAATTTTGCGGAGATAAATCTCAACGCTGACCCAGCTGGGACTCGAACCTGGGAACTACAGATTACGAGCTGTAAGGGCTAATGACATTTAAAATGTCTTTCATTTGTATCATTTAAATAAACTAGAGCCAAAAAAAATCTAATTAGTGTATTTATATAAGCATGCAAATTATGTATTGTTCTATAATTAACTAACATGCTTTAGAGAAAAAATTCTGATGATTCTAATGAAACGTAACTTTATCCTTTAGGTTATTCATGGCTGGTTGATTGTATCATCCTTGATGCTCCTCTTCTTATTTGCTTATATGTATTTGGGGTAAGCATTAATATTTTTAACTTAATGTGCAATATAGTTGAATATATTTTGCATCATAATTGTTTTAATTGGGATATTCTTTGATATTCGTTTTTTTTTCATAAATGCAGTCAATCCTATTAATAATGAAGTTGGTAATAATAAAATCATGGTTATAACCAAGATGATATTTGTTCAAAAATTTGTGTAGCAAATCTGCTACACAATAATTTTTTTGTATAAGTTTTTTTTTTACTTCTGTGTAGCATGTTTTAGTTTTTTGAATTACACATTTGCATTGTTTCTCGTCATAATAAAAAGAGTTATTTAGAAATATACCACTGAGATATTATTAGCATAATCTCTTGGTGATTAAAAAAAAATATTAAAAACAGTACCGGCAAATATTATTCCTAAGCAGCCTTTTATCTATTTTTAACTAGTCTTTCTATATTTTAGTCTTTATTATTTTTGCTTAATTATCTTTATTATTTGCGCTAGAATAATAACCTAATAGAATGATTCAAAATATACTCTGTGAATATTGTTTACTTCAAAATCAATTTTTGTAGATCTAATTTTACTAGAATATTGATTTTAGTTAAAATTGGACTTGGCTTGAATTATTTGAATAATAATATGTACTTAAATGCATAGTATATTTCCTTTACTAATTCCAGTGGGTCCTCTTCCTCCAACCTTCTCTGAGCCCACTCAGAGGTAAAGCAATCCAACCCAAATTCTGGAAACTTTCTGATCAATATTTCTCATAGCAAATTTACAGATATTACGAAGTTGTTTGGCTGTTCCTTCAATTTTGTTATAAGCAGGTTCGATTGTATACATTGTGATAGGCAGAATGGATTATAACTCTGCATTATTGATTAACTATATAATATATTGATAAGTTAACTCTGCATTATTGAGGGGTGGGGGTGGCTCAGTCGGTAGCGCCCAGGCTCGTAATCTGTAGTTCCCAGGTTCGAGTCCCAGCTGGGTCAGCGTTGAGATTTTTTCTCCGCAAAAATTCCCCGCCATGCCCACGATCAGTAGTGGACACCGATGGGCTTGGAAAGGCTGCCGTCCGTCAGATGGGACGTTAAGCCGTGGCCCCGTGTGCGGGAGAGCCATACCCTGTGCACGTTAAAGAACACGCTGGATGGCCTTGACGGGAGGCTACCATCTGTCTCCCAACAGCTGTTCCAGTGGGTCCCCTCACCCAACCTTCTCTGAGCCTTCGGGGTCCATGTGACCTGGCCATTTAGCCCATGGTGTGCAAAAAAGTGCCGCTCAGAGGTAAAACAACCGAACACAACCTGCATTATTGATTTAACAATATTCACATAGTAGATTTTGACTCATTCTATTTATTTGCAATAAAAGAAATTGAATTGAGAGTAAGTAGTTGCCAGTTGCAGATATTTCTCAACCTTAAAGTAGCATAAAATAACAATTATTTGTGATCACTGTACAAAATCTCTTTTATTATCTTTGTTCATTCAGCTAGAAAAAACCTCGATGATGTATTTTTAGTAAATTGTGATTGCCCAATCATTTTTAATTTTGATGTGATTTGTTGCATTTGAATATGCATGAGGTGCAACAGGTTTACGAAATGTGTGTACACAAACATGGACAATACTAAAATATGTTGAAACTTAAAAATAGACATCTGGGGTATATTAATAATTCTACAGTATAATATCCAACCAACATTTTTTTATAACATGAATCAGGGCACATATGTTTTATCAGCCATCAAATAATTGACGTTTGTAGTATCGGGTTTCCAAAATGACAACTCACTCCGGTGGCCAAATTAGTTTCAGAATGTTTTAAAAAAATAAAAAATTTTACAAACATATCCTGAAGTAACTAAAACAGAAATAGGTTGGGTTGGGTTGTTTTACCTCTGAGCGGCACTTTTTTGCACACCATGGGTTAAATGGCCAGGTCACATGGACCCCGAAGGCTCAGAGAAGGTTGCGGAGGGGACCCACTGGAACAGCTGTTGGGAGACAGATGGTAGCCTCCCATCAAGGCCATCCAGCGTGTTCTTTAACGTGCACAGGGTATGGCTCTCCCGCACACGGGACCACGGCTTAACGTCCCATCCGACGGACGGCGGCCTTTCCAAGCCCATCGGTGTCCCCTACTGACCATGGGCAGGGCGGGGAATTTTTGCGGAGATAAATCTCATCGCTGACCCAGCTGGGACTCGAACCTGCGAACTACAGATTACAAGCCTGGTGCACTACCGACTGAGCCACCTCCGCCCCAACAGAAATAGGTCATATTGTATATGAAAGGAAAGAACACTTAATTGTGAATAATCGAAATTAAAGAAAAATAAAGGTAGGTAATTTTTTTCAAAAAAATGGCAAAATTTTATTAAATAATTTTAAGTAATTTTTTTTAAAAATAATATAATTCGAAGTTGTGTGAAGCATATGTTCCATTGACATTATTTTATTTACTGCAGTATTTTCTAATAAGTAGGTGAACGTTGTTTAAAACTCCAAAGCAGTTTTTGAAAAATATAAAACAATAACAATTTTTATTTAAAAAATTTCTTACATTTACTACAAAAGAATGCTTTCGTTGTGTCTAGTAATTGCAGCATTTGTAAATGGATACAGATGTAATCAGTTCATTAATAATCTATTAAAGTATCATTTTAAAATCAAGTGACATGTCAATATAGGTGTTTAGTGCAATATGATATATCTTTTTCTATTACCAGTATGTAGTTTTTATATGAAAAAATAATCTTTCATTTTAAATATACCTTTTCTACCAGTACATATAGGCTTGTTAATTTCCATCCTAAAAAATTGCATAACAATCCCAAAACTCTCTAAAAAAGGAAAAAAAAAACATATTGTTTCCAAACCAAAAAAAAAAAAGCTACCAGTCATCTGCTGCATTCACACTTTCAGTAATTTTGTTAACTACAATTACCCGATCCACATCTCATTTACTGGGCATGTGTGTTCTCCCAACAGGAATTTCACATAACCTGTGCATTTAAATCTCGTGCAATTTTACATAAAACCGCTAATATACATAAATGCCTCTAAAAAGACAATTTCATGATTAGAGTATAAATTCTAAGAAGAATTTCCAGTCTCACAATTCCCTCTGTGACAAAAGAAATTTAATGTTTACATATTTGATTTGAGTTACACCTGACCCCACATGTCTCAAGATGGGGGGCGGGGGTTGCTCCAGTCGGTAGCGTGCCAGGCTCGTAATCTGTAGTTCCCAGGTTCGAGTCCCAGCTGGGTCAGCGTTGAGATTTATCTCCGCAAAATTCCCCGCCCTGCCCACGGTCAGTAGGGGACACCGATGGGTTTGGAAAGGCCGCCGTCCGTCGGATGGGACGTTAAGCCGTGGCCCCGTGTTTGGGAGAGCCATACCCTGTGCACGTTAAAGAACACGCTGGATGGCCTTGACGGGAGGCTACCATCTGTTTCCCAACAGCTGTTCCAGTGGGTCCCCTCCCCCAACCTTCTCTGAGCCTTCGAGGTCCATGTGACCTGGCCATTTAGCCCATGGTGTGCAAAAAAGTGCCGCTCAGAGGTAAAACAACCCAACAACAACCCCCAACCTTCTCTGAGCCTTCGGGGTCCATGTGACCTGGCCATTTAGCCCATGGTGTGCAAAAAAGTGCCGCTCAGAGGTAAAACAACCCAACGTTAAAGAACATACTGGATGGCTTTGATGAGAGGCTACCATCTGTCTCCCAACAGCTGTTCCAGTGGGTCCCCTGCCCCAACCTTCTCTGAGCCTTCGGGGTCCATGTGACCTGGCCATTTAGCCCATGGTGTGCAAAAAAGTGCCGCTCAGAGGTAAAACAACCCAACGTTAAAGAACATACTGGATGGCCTTGATGAGAGGCTACCATCTGTCTCCCAACAGCTGTTCCAGTGGGTCCCCTCCCCCAACCTTCTCTGAGCCTTCGGGGTCCATGTGACCTGGCCATTTAGCCCATGGTGTGCAAAAAAGTGCCGCTCAGAGGTAAAACAACCCAACGTTAAAGAACATACTGGATGGCCTTGATGAGAGGCTACCATCTGTCTCCCAACAGCTGTTCCAGTGGGTCCCCTCCCCCAACCTTCTCTGAGCCTTCGGGGTCCATGTGACCTGGCCATTTAGCCCATGGTGTGCAAAAAAGTGCCGCTAAGAGGTAAAACAACCCAACGTTAAAGAACATACTGGATGGCCTTGATGAGAGGCTACCATCTGTCTCCCAACAGCTGTTCCAGTGGGTCCCCTCCCCCAACCTTCTCTGAGCCTTCGGGGTCCATGTGACCTGTCCATTTAGCCCATGGTGTGCAAAAAAGTGCCGCTCAGAGGTAAAACAACCCAACGTTAAAGAACATACTGGATGGCCTTGATGAGAGGCTACCATCTGTCTCCCAACAGCTGTTCCAGTGGGTCCCCTCCCCCAACCTTCTCTGAGCCTTCGGGGTCCATGTGACCTGGCCATTTAGCCCATGGTGTGCAAAAAAGTGCCGCTCAGAGGTAAAACAACCCAACGTTAAAGAACATACTGGATGGCCTTGATGAGAGGCTACCATCTGTCTCCCAACAGCTGTTCCAGTGGGTCCCCTCCCCCAACCTTCTCTGAGCCTTCGGGGTCCATGTGACCTGGCCATTTAGCCCATGGTGTGCAAAAAAGTGCCGCTAAGAGGTAAAACAACCCAACGTTAAAGAACATACTGGATGGCCTTGATGAGAGGCTACCATCTGTCTCCCAACAGCTGTTCCAGTGGGTCCCCTCCCCCAACCTTCTCTGAGCCTTCGGGGTCCATGTGACCTGTCCATTTAGCCCATGGTGTGCAAAAAAGTGCCGCTCAGAGGTAAAACAACCCAACGTTAAAGAACATACTGGATGGCCTTGATGAGAGGCTACCATCTGTCTCCCAACAGCTGTTCCAGTGGGTCCCCTCCCCCAACTTTCTCTGAGCCTTCGGGGTCCATGTGACCTGGCCATTTAGCCCATGGTGTGCAAAAAAGTGCTGATCAGAGGTAAAACACCCAACCCATGTCTCAAGATGGGATTATCATGGAAATGAACATAAAAAAAGTAGATAAATTAATATGCACTGCTACCTGTAAATTTATATGTCAAAGTAGGAGGTCTTTAAGGATGGCAGGACCACAGCAGAAATGCAACACAAACATCCATGCCTTACCCGGGACTCAAATTAGATCAGTAGCCAAGCACACTAACCACTCAGCCACGGAATGCCCTTAGCTGTTCAAAATAAGGTTCTAAAGCAGTGCTAAACCTAATATCAGTCTTTAAGTTGGTTGTGGCCTGATAATTTTTTATAACAATAAATCACTCTAAAAGACGAAACTAAAATTTTAAATTGGTGTCAAGCATATACAGTGTAACATTACAATGACAATAAGAAACTGTTTTAATAAAAATAACTAAAAAGACAGGAAGACAAGCTCCTTTCTTTTGTTATATTGTGGTTTAACTTGCAGGAATGTAGTGATTTTGTAATGTACCCCTCAGTTGAAAAATTCACTGAGCACTATTCAAGCATTTTATCCTGTTGGAAAAAGTACAAAGTTAATCCAGTCACCAGCAAAGTTCATTGTTTGAAATTTCACATATTTAATGATCAAATGGGTTTTACTATCTGTTATAATTTAAAAAAAAAAAGTACTGTAAATTTAATTCTAATGTAGCCAATAAAATTTTTTTAATATAATTTTGCTTTGCATTAATGTGGATTAATGTGGACTCATTTTTTTTTCTTTAAGGGAAGTACTGCGTGCATACAATATTCCCATGGATTACATCACAGTAGCTATCATTATGTGGAACTTTGGAGTTGTCGGAATGACGTGTATTCATTGGAAAGGCCCTTTGTTACTCCAGCAAGCATATCTCATCCTTGTATCAGCTTTAATGGCACTAGTTTTCATTAAATATCTTCCCGACTGGACCACATGGGTTGTTTTAGGAGTTATTTCTGTATGGGGTATGTATAAGCTATATTCGTAATTAAAATTGGATTGTTTTATTTCTTAACAATTTTGTGCACACATTGGGTTAAATGGCCAAATCACAAGGATTCGGAGAAGGATGGGAATGGGAATCACTGGACAGCACTTTTGAGATAGAAGCCTCTCATCAAGGCCATCCAGCATGTTCTTTGCCGTAGTAATTAGAAGACATAGCGCTTATTTTAATTAGAGGTACAGAAATTTTACATTTGTAAAATCCATGAAAATAATTGAAAAATTGCAGTGTTGTGGGGGACCAAAATGTGATAGGGGAAAAAAGGAAAGATTTTGCCAAAGTCACATAATGAAGGTCGTCGTCCTGCAAGTTGCAGTGCTTTAGCAATATCGATTATCTTTCCACACCCCTTCACACCATAGAATGATTGTCATGGTGGAAGGAGAGCGTACTCTTCACTGCAACATCATGTATCACTGTGTCTCATTAGTTGACCAAATCACATGAGCCATTTAGCTCATTTTAATAATGGGAAACTCGCACCTTTTTTTTTTTCAAGTGTTCAACTAAATGACTTTTTATTGGTGCTTATTTTGAAAGCATATAGGCTGGTACCTTTAGTGTTGATATGCTATTGATGAAATGTTATCAGTCCAGCATTAATTAGTGAGTTCTGAAATACTGAAGTAATATTTTCAGTGAGTTTGTAGCATTTTTTATACTCTTATTTTGAAGTGCAATGAACTTCGATTTAACAGACTAATAGAGTGGAACAGGTGTCCATTAAATCCAAATGTGCCGAGTGGTTAGCACGCTTGGCTACTGATCTAAAGGACCTGGGTTCGAGCCCCAGATTAGGCATGGATGTTGTGTGTCGTTTTTCTGCTGAGGTCCTGCCATCCTCTCAGATCTCCTACTGTGGCATATAAACTGACAGGCTCCTGTCAGACCTCTGTGGCAAGCAGCTGCTTGAGGGGGTATTTATTTATTTTTTATTATGACGATTCACTGAGTACATGGCCGTATCTTGTAATAACCAGTGCAGTACATTAGGAACACCATTAAACAGACTAAATATATACATCTAATACCTGTAATGGCAGTGAAAAATAATAAAAACAAACAATAAATAAAATAATAAAATGAATACCCCCTGAAGCAGCTGCTTGCCACAGATGTCTGACAGGAGCCTATCAGTTTATATGCCACAGTAGACGATCTGAGAGGATGGCAGGACCTCAGCAGAAAAACAATATGAACATCCATGCTTTATCCGGGGCTCGAACCCAGGTCCCTTAGATCAGCAGCCAATCACGCTAACTGTACACTAAACATAAAAACTTATTCTGAATCTGAAAAGCTATCACACTCTGTGGGCTCTTACTATATTGGTGTCCAAAAGTGAAACAATTCACAAACTGTGAAATATCTCTCAAACAACTGAAATTATTAACATTACATTTTGCATGTCAGTGAAATAGAATATGTGCAGTGTCTTATGTCTGCCAAAAATCACCTGACTGGACAAAATTGTATAGGCTTAAAAAGCAAATTCAGGATTCTCTAAAAGCTGTCTCTGATTCTGCACCATCCATTTCCTGTTAAGCATGGGGCAGGGGTGGCTCATCGGTAGCGCACCAGGCTCGTAATCTGCAGTTCCCAGGTTCAAGTCCCAATGGGTCAGCGTTGAGATTTATCTCCTCAAAATTCCCCGCCCTACCCACGGTCAGTAGGGGACACCGATGGGCTTGGAAAGGCCGCCGTCCATCGGATGGGACGTTAAGCCGTGGCACCGTGTGTGGGAGAGCCATACCCTGTGCACGTTAAAGAACACGCTGGATGGCCTTGATGGGAGGCTACCACCTGTCTCCTAACAGCTGTTCCAGTGGATCCTCTCCCCCAACCTTCTCTGAGCCTTTGGGGTCCCTGTGACCTGGCCATTTAGCCCATGGTGTGCAAAAAAGTGCCGCTCAGACGTAAAACAACCCAACCCAAATCCTGTTAAGCAAGCATTGTGTTCATGTTGGTAGAGCTATATAACAATAGTATGGTGCAGAGACATATGGATGCTTTTACATGGAAATCAGCATGTTAGATTCCAGCTAACCCCAGACCAATGTGGTTAGGACTCTAAATTTCACCCAATCATTGCTTTCAAGACTTTGGAGATGGCTCTTATCAGACAGGACACATTAGCCATAGATGAATGCAAGGTCATCCAAGAATGACAACACAGCAAGATGACAGCTATCTTGTGCTAACAGCCCAATATCATAGAGCCAGGAATCTATACATAGGTATATATAATATATATATCTATATATAGAATCTATATATAGGTATTAGATGTATATATTTAGTCTGTTTAATGGTGTTCCTAATGTACTGCACTGGTTATTACAAGATATGGACTTGGAAAGGCCACCGTCCGTCGGATGGGACGTTAAGCCATGGCCCCGTTTGCGGCAGAGCCATACCCTCTGGTCATTAAAGAACACGCTGGATGGCCTTGACGGGAGGCTACCATCTGTCTCCCAACAGCTGTTCCAGTGGGTCCCCTCCCCCAACCTTTGGATGGACAGTTTGAGGCAGACTGTTGCAGAAGACTTTACCAGTGAGGGGGGTCTATGCCATATAATCACAGTTTTTATTCTCAATTCCTCCCTTAGGAGAGCTTGATTGATATGATGCAGACAACATCATGACTGGACCCCAGACCAATGTGTGTGTATTCTTAACCAATGAATCATCGTTCAGTCTTCAGACTGATTCTTGATGTGTTTTGATCTGGAGAGAGCACGGAACTCATTACCAGCCCTCTGAAGTCATCTTCCTTCTTTTCATTAGTGTCTTATTCTTACAACACTTTTTTGCATCTTCCAGATGTCTACTTTAGGTAACTCTTGTGTTTTTCCTATGAGCAACACTTGTCCCATTTTAGAAAACCCAACATAAATTAGAAGCAAACTGTTGCATTCACTGAAAAAGATCACACTAGTTTGACATGGAGTGGATAGTTGTCTGTTCATAAAATCATGATCCATAGAATAAAGTTATACTGTATTGATTTACTGTAGTTGAACATTATCCACTTTTGCTGTTGTATGTAAGTATAATTTTTCTCTAAGAAATGAATTGCAACCATTAAGGGATGCAAAATTATCTGTGCTGCAGTAAAATGCTACCTGTTGAATGTATAAACAACAAAATGCAAAAATTAAAATTAAAATATGATAAATGTGGGTTTTAATTTTGAAATTTTTTCTGCTACTCTTATGTATTTTATAAACTTCATAGTGTGATATAACATATTGTTTTTAACATTATTGTTGTGTTATGTAATAGTGTTTATGATGTAATTTCCTTCTAATCCAAACTGTAGCGCTAAAATTATTAATGTGAGCCAAATTTTGGCAAACATGAAGAGTATTATGAGCATCCAAAATTATAAACTGTTTTATCAACTGATAGTCCAAGTTTCAAATTCAGAAACTTCTCTGTACATTAATAGAAATGAATTGTGGAAAACAGCTGCCTTGATTAGAATCAAATATAATACATATGAATCATAATAAATTCCAAATTTACCTAAGATTGAATTATATATACCTTCATGTTGTGTATGCTCTTAATCTTACAAAAAAGATATCTTGTTTGAACATAAAGATTAGTGTCAGTTTGACTTATCAATCTAATTTTGTAGGGGATATTTTTTCTCATTACTTAGGAGTGGTCAGCTTTATAGATTAGACTTTGTCCTATCTTGTTGCATAAAAAAAAATCTTTCAAATATACACTGAGTTAGATATGTATTAGCAACACTCCCTTGTACAGGAATGAACCTGTCTGTGGCACTGGTGATGGCTCAAGGTCAGGAACAGCCAATATACAATTGTAGAGCACACATGCTGCAATTAGTTTTTGTGTCACTTCAAGGAAGAATGGGTCAGCGTCATTATCTTTCCAACTTTGAACATGGTACGATTGTGGGGGACATAACATTCAGGTGCCAGTATCTTGACCACCATGTTGAACTGCTCCCATTCCGTGGTGTCACGAGTCTACTGTAAGTGACTCAACAGTGGTTGAACATCCAGCCTAAGGTCACACATGGGACAGCCATTTGTGAGTGAAGGTTTGCTCAGTCAGTAACACCAAGCTTGTAATCTGTAATTTCCAGGTTTGAGTCCCACCTGGGCCAGCATTGAGATTTATCTCCGCTTAACTCCCACCGTGCCCTTGGTCAGAAAATGGACATCAGTGGGCTTAGAAGGGCCACTGTTTGTCGAATGGGATGTAAAGCCATACTCTGTGCACATTAAAGAACATGCTGGATGGCCTTTACACGAGGCTTCGATCTGTCTCCTTACAACCATCAAGTGGGTTCTCTTCCCCAAATCTTCTGTGAGCCCTTGAGGTCCTAGTGATCTGACCATTTAGCCCATTGTATGCAAAAAAGTACCAACCCAATCCAACATACAACTTAAGTTTTTCAGAATCCTCTCAGTGTAAAATGATTGCGCATAACTTGTGGGAAAAGAAAGAACTTGGCAGAATAACGTATTTAGCATTCTAATTCAAGATTTTAAACCCATTGCTGCTGAACACTAAACTCTTGGCATTTCCATTCACCTTATATCACATAAGACACCTTTTTTTACTTAATGAATTTCTGTGTTTTCTTATTGATCCTCTATATCTTCATTACAAATACCTCCTATTATGTGTTTTTGTACATAATAGCTCTTTTTATGATAGTATTTTTATCTGTCTATTCCCATATATCATTTATGCTTTAATGGGAAAATTCTAAAGTATTTATATTTTGTAAAGTAAGTTTAAGAACTTTTGTATCCTTTTTCAGATCTTATAGCAGTATTATGTCCAAAAGGGCCTCTCAGGATATTAGTTGAAACAGCCCAAGAGCGAAATGAACCAATTTTTCCAGCTCTAATATATTCATGTAAGTATTTTTTTTTTAGTAGCTTAATGCATGTGAATTTATCTCTTTTTTTTTTACCAAAAAAAAAAATGTTATTTTTTAGATTAAAAAGTACAATAACAAAAACTATTAATATGAAACAATATTTCTTTGAGCATAATTTTTGTAATAAAATATGGCTTTTCTTTTCCACATTGAAGGAAATTTGTAGCAACCGTCAAAATTTAAATTCATCTATAGGTGATGTCCAAAAACTGTTACCCTTATTTACAAATATAAATCCATTTCTTTGATACATTGTCCTTCTTCCTTACTATAATCATTATCCTTTTTTTTTTGCAAACATTACTTTAAAAATGTAAATTGAAATTTAAAATATATATATATTTGACATTTGTTACGTTTCTAAATGTTTTCATTTCTCTGTGATTTCTATTATCCGAAACACATTGTTACTCATTTGTGATAATTAAATTCTTAGATGCTGATAATAGCTATTGCCTTTATGTAGTTCTGTGAAGGAATTACTGCAATACATTATCTAGATACCATTGGCACCAGTTGTTCTTTCATGGCTATCACATTATCATATAATGATTCCATGTTTTGATGTCTGAACTATGCGTGGCTGATATATGTTGGAATATAAAATAATAGAAGGGTATTTGCATCTAATACTTCTCTACATATGGGGCGGGGGTGGCTCAGTCGGTAGCGCGCCAGACTCGTAATCTGTAGTTCCCAGGTTCGAGTCCCAGCTGGGTCAGCGTTGAGATTTATCTCCGCAAAATTCCCCGCCCTGCCCACGGTCAGTAGGGGACACCGATGGGCTTGGAAAGGCCGCCGTCCGTCGGATGGGACGTTAAGCCGTGGTCCCGTGTGTGGGAGATCCATACCCTGTGCACGTTAAAGAACATGCCGGATGGCCTTGACGGGAGGCTACTATTTGTCTCCCAACAGCTGTTCCAGTGGGTCCCCTCCCCCAACCTTCTCTGAGCCTTCGGAGTCCATGTGACCTGGCCATTTAGCCCACGGTGTGCAAAAAAGTGCCGCTCAGAGGTAAAACAACCCAACTCAATATAATGGTTCCATGTTTTGATGTCTGAACTATATGTGGCTGATATATGTTGGAATATAAAATAATAGAAGGGTATTTGCATCTAATACTTCTCTACATATGGGGCGGGGGTGGCTCAGTCGGTAGCGCGCCAGACTCGTAATCTGTAGTTCCCAGGTTCGAGTCCCAGCTGGGTCAGCGTTGAGATTTATCTCCGCAAAATTCCCCGCCCTGCCCACGGTCAGTAGGGGACACCGATGGGCTTGGAAAGGCCGCCGTCCGTCGGATGGGACGTTAAGCCGTGGTCCCGTGTGTGGGAGATCCATACCCTGTGCACGTTAAAGAACATGCCGGATGGCCTTGACGGGAGGCTACTATTTGTCTCCCAACAGCTGTTCCAGTGGGTCCCCTCCCCCAACCTTCTCTGAGCCTTCGGAGTCCATGTGACCTGGCCATTTAGCCCACGGTGTGCAAAAAAGTGCCGCTCAGAGGTAAAACAACCCAACTCAATATAATGGTTCCATGTTTTGATGTCTGAACTATATGTGGCTGATATATGTGGGAATATAAAATAATAGAAGGGTATTTGCATCTAATACTTCTCTACACCCATGACAAAGGTTTCATGGAATTTCCAAGAATATTTGCTTTTACAAAATTAGCATTTTATGCTTGAAACGTGCATAACTGTGCCATCCATGTACTCCAAAATTTTGTTACAAAATTGAAGGGACCATGAAATGGCTTTGCTTAAATGACACCTTATTATAATGTAGGATCTTTTTATATATGTTCATATGCAAAAACTTTTCCCATAATGAATCCTCACAATGCATTGTCAAGGCAACATCGACCAACCCATATGTACTTGTGATGACAGGCAGAAAGAATACAGTCCAAATAAACGACAGTCATACGGTGCCTACGTAATGGGAATGCCTGCTGATTTCAAGTTGAAGCAACAGCAACGCTAGTTATATTTTTGTCCACTTGGTACTGGTGATCCGCTGTTTTGCTAGTTACTTGCTTCGTAGCAGTATAGGTTATTACGCTGTTTACCGCTTGCTTCAAAATTAGATTCCGATATGGATTTGTTCGTAAGTAATTATTTACTATTCTGTCTACTTTCTGCTGTTTTTAACTAGAAGTTTGAATGACGATGCAGTATTGTGTGATGTTCTTCGTAGCAGTATAGGTTATTACACTGAATGACGATGCAGTATTGTGTGATGTTTTGCAGAAGCGAAACTCGGTTTCTATCGAATCTATTCGAAACTGGATCTGCAAGATAGGTGGCTGCATCAATATGTCGTCAACGTAACGATGACATGAGTAATTTGAAAAAAATTTCTGAGATCACTTTTGAATAAATAATATTTTGGAATCGCAGAAACCTTTACAATATATGGAACTGAGTTACACTGCCCTAACAAAATATTAGAGAATTCCTGTGTTATGTGAATGGGAATCTTACTATAAATTCAAGATTATAATTTTATGTATTTAAATCTCGATTTTCAACAGCATTCATCTAGTATTTAAGGATTCATTATTCCTGTTTGTATCTCTGAGAAAGATTCTAGGTTATTTACTTGATTAGCCATCTGTCTGATTCTTTCTTTCTCTCGACTTGTCCTCGGATTTACCATATGACTTTGAGCAGATCGCTATATACTTACTATTAGCATAGGTTAGCTTACCGCAGAACGGTGCTGCCCTCATGGTGCGCGCTTGCTAACACAGAGAATCGCAGAAATTGACAGGCATTCCCATTACATAGGCACCGGTCATACTGTCTGCTACATCACATGTGAATGATTGTGTTTGAGCTGAATGGCAAAATGAGGGTTTTTTTTGTGTCCCAGAATACAGTGTGTAGACAGACTTCTCTGCCTGTCTGGGCTGGATTCTTTTTCTGCCTGTGTGCGAGAGCATTTGCAGAAGGGTACCTATCCCTATCTTGTCAGGATGAATAACTCAGGTGGCCAAATACACAAACTCATGTATTTCACATATATACATTATTTATTTACACTTTAACTATACACAAACAGTGACTGCACACCCGGTACAGTCACTGGCCGAATGCAACACAGGCTATAATGAGCCTCAGCGGTCCCACCACTAGATGGAGAATAAAGCTTAAAAATGAGCTGCAGACTATCTGCCTGACATTCGGACAGTCTCGTGGTCTGCACGAAAGTCTCAGTTTGAACAACCCCACCGGATGAGGTCACATGTCCTTCGGGGACGTTAGGGTGTCTCGGCCAATAGGGAACAGACACGGTCGCAGTGCCAGGCTGACTCTTGTTGCCTTTCTTCGTCTAGCTCCCCAAACTGGATCCACCACCAACGCTTTGTTGCTAGACAAGAAAGCCTTGCTACCAAAATGTCGATTCTGGCCCTCACTCCTTCCACCCTAGCTGCCAAATCCCTACACAGTGTTTCAAAGATTAGCCACAGCATTTTACATTGGAGAAAAAGGCTTTTTCTGTGAGACATAACCATGGTTAAATATGTTTTCTACAGCGAAGCACATATGATGATAGTTCATGCGTATATTCATAAGCTGATTGATAAAATTGGACCAGTTTAGCTAGTCTGGAACCTTCATGCATAGATGCATTGTTTCTCTCACATTCCAACTTCTGCTTTTCAATGGAGGCATTAACAGTATCATATGTGATAACTTAGATTTTCTGCTAATTATTGAGCAGTCTTTGACGTAGAGGGGAATTGCTAGTTTTCCCCATGTTAATAATTTTGTTTTACATAGGCCTTCACCTTCCCAGAATGCTTTCTGTTATGCATTCACACACTGGCCACTAAGTGCACCTCAGTGATGTCACTAGCAGTCAGGCTAGATTAAGGTCCTTATAGGCCCTTTGGCAGATCCATTTTTATTGGTGGATAGATGGGTCTAGAATTCTGCTTCTTTGTGTTTGCAGTGTTCAGTAGCATGGTTATTAACATAAAATATTCATTCAAGAAGAATTACTTGTTACAGCTTTTATTGTACAAAGGATAAACGTCAATTTTTTATGTAGGCCCTTTAGTTTTCCTTGAACCTAGGCACAGCCCTGCTATATGTCCACTACTGTAAACTGTCATAAATGAGTTTTGCTGAGCTGTTGTGCAAGTGTTAACTTTTGCAAGGCCCATCAGCTGCTTTACTGAGTTATATAATTATTTATTATATAATAATTTAATTTTATATCTATGTACACAAAATAATAAAAAATGGTAGGTTAAACTCAGTTTACACGGCAAATAGGTTCCAGGAAACGACAAGACCAACACATTATGGAAAAAGGGGGATAGGTTCCAAAAAATCCTTGTTATGAATAAAATGTGCATTGACAGTTTTATTTTATGTATTTATCTGAAATTTCAGTTCAATAGTAGTATTAATCATTATTGTAACATTATTTTGTGTTTGTATTAATTCAAATAAGCGTAGATTTATTTCTCTTTCATTTCTCATTGACCACAAAAAATACTTTTAAAGTAGATGTACTCGATTGATTTGAAGGAGAAATTTGAAGCAGGATATTTATAAACTGAATATGAATTAGAAATTAAGCATTTATACCAGTACGTAATGCCTTATTTTGCCAAGTTAGTATTTTATGATATAGTGTACTTAGGAATCAGTTGTATTTAGCCTACATATATATAATAGCAAGCTTAAATTTGCTGCTAAAAATTGCGTAAAATAATTTTTACTTGCCTGAAATAATTCAGTCAGATCTCGCTGCCTAACGAAAACAGGTTTTATTTCATTTAAATGTCATCAGGCAAATTGCATTACAATTGGAATAATGCAATTTCAGCCATACATGTTACAGATGATGATTTTTATTAATATAGGAATTTACTGTTAGAATTTAATATCACTTTTGAAAATAAATGATATCAACTAAAACTGTTTAGTGATTTTTACTTTGGAATGACAGTCTAATATTGTCTCTTGATACGAATGCATTGTTACTTCAGAACTTATTATATTTACACGCATAAAAAATCTAAATCCGTATGTGCAAAACTGAGTTTATAATCCGAGTTTATAATTATGTAAAATGAAACTGGTTACATTTTCTTGGCCATGTAAAGCCAAGTACCATGTAAGTCAAGGCTGCAATTAATATATTTTATTGAATGGTCATTCCTGCCACTGATATTCCTTATTCTGTGTTTGATTAATTTGGATTATGACAAATAAAAAAAGTGTATTTTTGATCAATTGTGCTTTGTGAATTCAAAAATGGTATAAATGCAACATAGTGGTCAAAGAATATGTTTTGGCTGCTAATACTGCTTCTTCTCTATGCATGTGTCGTCATTGGCTTGAAAATTTTTGTACCGGTGATTTTGACTTCGTATTGAGCCTCGTAGCGGAAGGCTTTCCGAGATGAATGTTTTGAAAAAAAAATGGTTGTTGAAAATCTATGCAAACATTAAAAGAATTTTCAGTAAAACTAACTATTGATTGTGCAATTGTAATTAGAAACTTATATAAACGGTAAGATTTGTATGTTTGATGTTTGGGTGCTGGAGTGGGGATGGCTCAGTCGGTAGCATGCCAGGCTCATAATCTGCAGTTCCCAGGTTCGAGTCCCACCTGGGCCGGCATTGAGATTTATTTCTGGAAAACTCCCTGCCCACAGTCATAGAGGACACCGATGGGCTTGGAAAGATACTGTCCATTGGATGGGACGTTACACTGTGGCCCCATGTGTGGAAGAGTCATCTCTGTTCATGTTAAAGAACACACTGGGTGGCCTTGGTGGGAGGCTATAATCTGTCTCCCAACAGTTGTTCCAGTGGGTTCCCTCCCCCAACCCTCTCTGAGCCTTCAGGGTCCTTGTGACCTGGCCATTTAGCCCATGGTGGGCAAAAAAGTGCCACTCAGAGGTAAAACAACCCAACCCTAGTGTAGTTCACTTTCCATTCCTTAAAATGCATGCAGTCTTTTATAAATTCAGATCATTTTAATATACTGTATTAAACACTAAAAAAATTAAATGTTTTAACCTACATGTGTAGTTTATTATACATGAAATAAAAATGTGTTTTTTAAGATTTTTTCCTTGTATCATGACACATTGGATGATTGTTATCAATGTACAGTTTTCAAAATAATGTTAATTTTTTTTTTTGGCTTATGCATATTGTGTTATCAGTATCGTGTAATTAATTTGATAATTGTTTCTAGGCTGATTAACAATGTTTAATTTCAACAAGTGTAAATTGGGGATTTGATACTGTTGCATTTAATAACTTTTTTTAGCTGCAATGACCTGGTGTGTAACAACAATGAGTGATTCAGATAATGCCCGCTTGTCTGAGCAGAACAGAGCACAAGAAGCTGGTGATGGTAATTCTGGTAAGAGAAAAAAATATATGATGCATTGTGTAATCCTGCATGATAAATTTCACGAAGTTGTTGATGGTTTTTTTCTTCCATACCACTTCAATCTTATTAACAACCTATTCAACTATTGATCTTATTGCATTTTGCTGTGTTTTGTTCTTTTTTAACCTCTTAACCATAAAATGGTAGGGGACAGTGATGGGCTTGGAAAGGCCGCCGTCCATCGAATGGGACATTAAGAGGTGGTCTTATGTGCAGGAGAGACACACCCTGTGCACATTAAAGAACACGCTAGATGGCCTTAATGGGAGGCTATAATCTGTCTCCCAACAGCTATTTCAATGGGTCCCCTCCCTCAACCTCCTGGGGCAGGGGTGGCTCAGTCGGTAGCGCGCCAGGCTCGTAATCTGTAGTTCCCAGGTTCGAGTCCCAGCTGGGTCAGCGTTGAGATTTATCTCCGCAAAATTCTCCGCCCTGCCCACGGTCAGTAGGGGACACCGATGGGCTTGGAAAGGCCGCCGTCCGTCGGATGGGACGTTAAGCCGTGGCCCCGTGTGCAGGAGAGCCATACCCTGTGCACGTTAAAGAACACGCTGGATGGCCTTGACGGCAGGCTACCATCTGTCTCCCAACAGCTGTTCCAGTGGGTCCCCTCCCCCAACCTTCTCTGAGCCTTCGGGGTCCATGTGACCTGGCCATTTAGCCCATGGTGTGCAAAAAAGTGCCGCTCAGAGGTAAAACAACCCAACCCTCAACCTCCTCTGAGCCTTCGGGGTCCTTGTGACCTGGTTGTGTATGTACGTGGTGAGGGGGACCACCCTGTGAAGGTTCCCGCTGGCTCGGTTACCTTCGCAGGGTCCTAAACGCTCGCCCGCGTGTTTGCCGTGCGCGGAGACCCGTGTCCCGGGAAAAGAGGATCCTGGTAGTTGCTCGGGGGTCCCCGTCTTCTCTCCTCAGCTCATGACTGGCGTGGTCCCCATTGGCCGTCTTGCCATTGGGGAGCCTGTCCGTCGCGGGGCTGGGCAGCGGATTCCGGGGCCTCTGCTATACACTGCTTTGGCCTCTGCTTCCGGTAAACGGGAGCTCCTGGGGTGGCCCCCCCAGGAGCAATCGGCTGGTGGGCAGGTCCTGCTAGGGTCAACCGTGCAGAGCGGTGAGTAACCTTGCCCACGGTCCGGGTACAGGTTTACAAGTCTCCTCACAACTTATTTTCCTTTTGTCGTTATCTTTTCTTTGTGAGGCCAGGTTGGCCATTCACAATTTTGTTATTTTAAGCTTTGTTTCTTTTCTGTAGAACGATTTTGTTCTGCACATTTCTCTTTTCATTTTCCTTGTATTTATTTGTGAGGGCTTGGCTCACTGTCTGTGTGGGTATAGTGCCTGCGTAGCCCTGGCGCCCGACTGGGCGTCCCCTTGTTGGGCTCCGTGGAGGGTGGGGACAGCGGGCACTGAACCACACATAAACAACCATGAGAGAGAATGATGAAATTAATGCGATCGCCGCCAACAAGAGGGCTCGACGTGAGCCCCCATCTTCCTCGTCTACGTTATCTCTGCCGTCGTCTTCTGTGTCTGTGTCTTCGTTCCCAAAGTTCCTGATCATCCACTCCACGGGTGATCAGGTGCTTGGGGACATGTCCCCTTTTTTCGTCAACAAAGGTTTAAAAGGTCTTGCGGGAGAGCCGAAATCTGTCAAGCGCTTACGATCTGGCGACTTGCAGGTTGAGACCGCTTGTTCCAAACACTCGGAACTACTCCTGAAAGTCAAGGAAATTGGTGGGGTGGCTGTCGAAGTCACTCCCCATAAAACTTTGAATTCCTCTCGGGGTGTGATCACCGAGTGGGGCCTCCTCAAAGTCCCTGAGGAGGAGATCCTCTCGGAGCTCACACCTCAAGGAGTAACAGCGGTCCACCGGGTTTCGACACGCCGTGATGGGAAATTGACACCCACCCGGGTGTTGATTGTTACATTCAACACGCCACGCCTGCCTTCTTCCATCAAGGCAGGTTATTTACATTGTGAGGTAAGGCCGTATATACCGAACCCTCTGCGCTGTTTTCAGTGTCAGGTATACGGTCATGCCCGCACAGCATGCAGGGGCAAGCCCACCTGTGCTCGCTGTGGCAGTAAGGATCATCTCGATCCTGACTGCACAGCAGAAAAGGCATGCTGTGTGAACTGCAGTGGCGAACATCCGGCGTACTCCCGCGACTGTCCGAAGTGGAAGGAGGAAAAGGAGGTACAACGCCTCAAAGTCATCAACAACATCTCGTATCCTGAAGCGAGAAAGCTTGCTGCACCGCCCGCCCCACCTGGCAAGGTTTCCTATGCCAGTGCAGTCATTGGAAAGCCCATCGTTCCAATGACTTCGGTTGCGGTGCAGACAGACATCAGTGTACCACCTACTGAGTCTTTCTCGCCAGCTGCGAAGTACCTCCTCACGCAGGCGAGACCGCGGGTTGTGTCGACTTCGACATCAACCCCGGTTTCCATCCCTGCAGCTCAGCCTTCCACCTCCACCGGAAGGCCTCCTCCTTCCCGACCTCAGACAGCAAGACCTTCCAAACCAAAGGGGCCCCCACCGGGGCCTAAAAAGAAAATAACAGCACCACAAAGGGCGGTCACCGATCCATGCCCCTCGGACGATTCCGAGGACATGGATACCGACCGCCCCCTATTCACTAAACCGTCCTCTGCGACGGTTAAGTTGAATAGGAACACGTCGTCCGCCCACTCTTCTAAGTCCTGAGATGGCCACACTCCTACAATGGAATTGTCGTGGATTCCAGAGGAATCTTGACGACATCAAGGCTCTCCTTCAGGCACACCAGCCCATCTGTGTGTGCCTGCAGGAGACATACTTGCAGCCAGTCACAGATCCCACGATCCGGCACTTTTCACTAGTTCGCCGGGACCGGGATGGAGATGGTCCAGCTCGCGGGGGTGTCGCCATCCTCGTGAGCAACCATTCTCCATTCCAGGTCGTACCCCTCACCACCAACTTGGAGGCGGTAGCCATCCGTCTCTTCGTGGGGTTCTCACTGACTGTCTGCTCTGTATATCTTCCACCTGGGAGCATCGTCTTCCAGGAAGACCTTGATGATCTCGTCTCGCAGCTGCCGTCCCCCTTCCTCATTATGGGGGACCTCAACGGACACAGTCCACTTTGGGGCAGTGCTGACACCAACGGGAGGGGTGGGGTCCTGGAGCAGTGGCTCCTGGATCCTTCTCTCTCCCTGTTGAACACCGGTGTCAGCACTTACTTTCACTCCCCAACCCGCACTTTCACTGCCATTGATCTCACCATCTGCTCCTCCTCGATCCTTCCACTCTTTACATGGGAGGTCGAGGACAACCCATACGGAAGCGATCACCTCCCCGTGGTGTGCACCATCTCCCGTGGGGGGCCTTGCAGCCCTTCACGCGTCTCACGGTGGAGGCTGGATCGGGCTGACTGGGGTGGTTTTGAGCTGCTCTCTGAGCTCGACGACCACTCCGTCAGCCAGGAGCCAATCAATGTGGCAGTAGCGGAGATAACGGACTGTATCGTAGATGCAGCTGCATCAACGATTCCTCAAACTTCTACACGGTTTCCTCGCTTTCCGAAACCGTGGTGGAATCCAGATTGCACCGCAGCTCGTAAGGCTCAGAACAAGGCTTGGGGGGTGTTTCGGAGATATCCGACAACCCCCAACCTCGAGAACTTCAAACGCGCCAGGGCGAAAGCTCGTTTCGTCCGACGCCAGAGCCAGAAGGAATCTTGGATCAAGTATACATCCTCTATCACCCGCACGACTAGTTCCAAGGTCGTGTGGGATAAAGTCCGGAAGATGAGTGGGAACTACACGTCCCACTCGTTATCGATCCTGGAGCACAATGGACAGGCAATTGCTGATCCCAAAGCAATTGCCGACACTCTGGGGGAGTCATTCTCTTCCATCTCTTCGTCTTCCTCTTACTCCCCCGAGTTTCTGGCCCAGAAGGGCAGGGCGGAGCGTTCTCCGCTGTCTTTCCACTCGAATGGCCTGGAGCCTTACAACAGGCCATTCACAGCGGAGGAGCTTCGCTTTGCTCTGCACTCTTCTCGTGCCTCTGCTGTAGGGCCGGACAATGTCCATTATGCCATGCTCCAACATCTTTCATCATCGAGTAAGGATCGGCTGCTCCATCTCTTCAATCGCATTTTTCTCGAGGAGCAGTTTCCGGACTCCTGGCGGGAGGCCATCGTCTTGGCCTTCCCCAAGCCAGGCAAAGATCCCAAGATTGCTTCCAATTATCGTCCAATCGCATTGACGAGCTGCGTGTGCAAGGTGTTGGAAAGAATGGTAAATGCCAGACTCATCTGGTATTTAGAACATCACGGCCATCTTTCCAACACCCAGTGTGGCTTTCGCAGGCACCGGTCTACTTTAGACCACCTGATCCGCCTCGAATCGGCGATCAGGAATTCCTTTTTACGTAGAGAGCACCTGGTGTCCATTTTCTTCGACATCGAAAAAGCGTACGACACGGCTTGGAGATTCGGCATTCTTCGTGACCTCCACAGTTTCGGCTTAAGAGGTCACATGCCGATCTTCATCTCCAACTTCTTATCGACACGCTCTTTTCATGTCCGTGTCGGTAACACTCTGTCGCAGCCGTACCCCCAAGAACAGGGGGTGCCACAAGGCTGCGTTCTGAGTGTTACGCTTTTCGCTGTCAAGATTAATTCTATAACTAGACAACTTCCTCCATCAGTAGGCAATGCCCTCTATGTTGATGACTTTAGCATCTTTTGCTCATCTTCCAGCATGAGGGTCATTGAAAGACAACTGCAAATTGCCCTGAACAATCTTTCGGTTTGGGCGACGGCAAACGGGTTTCGATTCTCCCCACAGAAGACCGCTTGTGTGCACTTTTGCCACAAGCGTAATCTTCATCTGGATCCCGAGCTGCGGCTCGGGGGTAACATCATTCCAGTTGTGGCGGAGACCAAGTTTCTCGGTCTCATATTCGATCGGAAATTGACCTTTTTCCCACACATACGTCATCTCAGGTCCAAGTGCACGCGGGCATTGAACATCGTCAAGGTCCTCTCCTCCCTCTCTTGGGGGGCGGACCGATGTTCTTTGCTCCGCCTGTACCGTGCACTTGTCCGATCGAAACTGGACTACGGATCCCAGGTGTACGACTCGGCCCGGGATTCGGTGGTGAAGGTGCTGGACCCCCTCCATCATCAGGCCCTCCGTGTTTGCACGGGAGCCTTCCGCACCTCACCGGTTCAGAGTCTTTACGTTGAGACCGACGAACCTTCTTTATCTCTTCGCCGTCAGCAGTTGTCCCTACAATATGCGTCTAAATTGCGATCCCTGCCTGGCCATCCCACTTGGGACTGCGTTTTCAGTCCGAAGTGGGAAATGCTTTACACTAATCGGCCGACTGCCATTCGTCCTTTTGGTTTGCGTGTCCGAGGCTACCTCAGAGACATCAACACCAGTCTCGATAGCGTTGCACAGTCGACAGCTGAGCCACTTCCACCTTGGCTCGCTGTTTCCCCTTCCTGCGATTTTTCCCTGTGCAGGACGGGGAAGGCCTTTACACCCGACTGTGTGTACCGGCAACTCTTTGCCAGCCATCGTGCTGAGCACCCGGACTTCTTGCCTGTCTTTACAGATGGCTCGAAGTCCGGCACTTCGGTGGGATCAGCCATGGTCTGCTGTGATGTAATCATTGCAGACCAGATCCCACTGCAGTGTTCCATCTTCACCGCAGAGTTGCACGCTATCAGCCTCGCCTTGGACCACGTGGCGACTAAGCATCATCGTCGGTGTGTGCTTTACACCGACTCGCTTAGCTCGCTACAGGCTTTGATCTCGGTGAGGCATCGACCTCACCCTGTTCTTACTAAGATCCGCCAGCAGCTACATCGTCTGGCAGCCACAACCACCATCCATTTCTGTTGGGTGCCCGGTCACGTCGGTATCAGGGGCAATGACTTGGCAGATGCTGCTGCCAAGTCAGCCACGCCCCTGTCCGACTCTCCGTTGCCGGTTCCATATCTGGATTTCCGGCAGCGTTTTACCACCGAGCTCCGGGCACAGTGGCAGAGATCTTGGTCGGAACAGCTTACCAACAAGCTCTTCGAGATCAAACCTATCATCAAACCATGGCAGTCTTGTTACCGCAGGAATCGCAAGGAGGAAGTTGTACTTGCTCGGCTCCGCTTGGGTCATTCGTTTATTACTCATTCGTTTCTTTTACGGGCGGACGACGTACCCAAGTGCGAGTTTTGTGACACCATTTTAACAATCAAACACATTTTAATCTCATGTCCATGTTTTAATTTTGAACGGCGTTTGTTTTTTAATTTTCACGATTTTATGTCCGAGCCCCTTACACTCGGACATTTGTTATCTGATAACTGTTCTTTTACCTCTGTATTTAGATTTTTAAGATTTACTGGATATTTTACTCGCCTATAGTTTTTTACTCTTCAATTTTATATATATATATTTAACCTAGATTGCTTTTACCTGGGTTACTTTTATTTCTTTTTTAACATATTTCTACATTTGTTTACTGTTAATCCGAACGTGGGATTTTATTGTTTTACATTTTTCTTGTTATATTGGTAATTTATCTTTTAACATATTGGTTCAGGGTTTCATGATTTTTATCTTTTTACTTTTTGGACTTTCGTTTGGCGCATTATAGCCGTAGATGCTGATGCGCCATAAAACCCTAAACAACCTAACCTAACCTAACCTGGTTGTGTAGCTCATCGTATGCCAAAAAGAGTGCCGCTCAGAGGTTTAAACAACCCAACTACAAAATGAGTAATTTCATTCTTTATTGTGAAAAAGCTTGTTTTTTTTATTTCCTTCTTTACTGATGATGATGGTTTTGAAAAGTGCTTAAAAGTTTTTGAATGAAAATTTTTCCTGAAAGATATTTGTTTTACGTATGCATGTAGTTTATATACATATAGTTTAGAAGTAAGTGTATTCTTAAAACTCTGCTCATTTCGGATTTTAATAGTGTCTGAATGTTCTTGGAGTTCATTACTTTTGCTTATTGGGACAGGGCCAGCTGAATCTGTGGCATGCCAAGCTCATAATCTGTAATTCCCTGATTCAAATCCCGCCTGCATCAGCTATGAGATTTATCGCCACAAAACTCCCCGCCCTGTCCTCAGTCAGTAGGAGACACTGATGGGCTTGAAAAAGCTGCTGTTTGTTGAATGGGGCCATGGCCCCTTGTGCGAGGGTGACATACCCTGTGCACATTAAAGAACACGTTGGATGACCTTGATGGGAGGCTACCATCTGTCTCCTAACAACTGTCCAGTGGGTTCCCTCCTCCAACCTCCTCAACCTTCTCTTAATAGGCCAGGTCACAAGGACCCTGAGCCTTCAGGGTCCTTGTGACCTGGCCATTTAGCCAATTGTGTGCAAAAAAGTGCTGCTCAGAGGTAAAACAAACCCAACTTTTGCTCATTCAATAAACAAAGTAATTCAAAATGAAAAATAAATTACTGAAATAAACCTGTGTCACTAAGAATCAAGCATATATAATTATCTTAACTGTTCTAAGTAATATAATGATAGTACATTTTGATAAAAACTCATCTAAGTCAAATATAGACATCCTGCAACAAAATATTATATTTTTTATCTTGTTTGCAAAAATATAATGTTTTCGCTTTGTTGCATATATGTCCTTCTCTAGACATTCAACTCTTGTTTTTAGAGATAAGTTTCTTTTGTGGTTGGGCAGGTGTTTTGAAATATTATGATTCACATTTGCCCAATCTCCTAAAAGTTTAAATTATGCCCTGTAATGGTAGAAATGTTTCAAAATTTTAAATGAATATTTAAATTTTAGTGGTGAAAGGTGTAGGTCATGAGGTTTGCATTGACAACAATAAATTGACCCCTTACTCCAGTGTGGGTGAGATCTATATATAGATATATAGATATGTATGTGGGTGATATTCAGAAAATATTCATCATTAGAGGGTACTAAATGTGGCAAATGCAAAACTTAAAGAATACTGCAAAGGATCTGTTTATTGTAGAAATTTGAAATTTCGGTGGTAGAGGGTTGAGAGAAGTCAACTTAAAGAGGGGCGGCTCAATCGGTAGCATGCCAGGCTCACAATCTGCAGTTCCCAGGTTCGAGTCCCAGCTGGGTCAGCATTGAGATTTATCTCCGCAAGACTCCCCACCCTGCCCATGGTCTGTAGAGGATACTGATGGGCTTGGAATGGCCACAGTCCATCAGATGGGATGTTAAGCTGTGGTCCCATGTGTAGGAGAGCCACACTCTGTGCCCATTAAAGAACAACACACTGGATGGCCTTGACGGGAGGCTACCATGTCCCCCAACAACTATTCCAGTGGGTTCCTCCCCAAATCTTCTCTGAGCCTTGGAGTCCTGTGTGACCTGGCCATTTAGCCCATGGTGAGCAAAAAAGTGCCACTCAGAGGTAAAACAATCCAATCCAAATCTACTTAGAGCAAAAAACTGCCACATTTTCTCAGACACATCCGTGCTTTACCTGGGGTTCGAACCCTTTACCTGGAGATCTCTTAGATCAGTAGCCAAGCACGCTAACCTCTCAGCCACATCCTAATATCAATATACATTGTCTAGGCAAAATAAAATTATAGAATTTCCATGATATGCCAATAGAACAAAATTTGATGCTCTGTAAGTTCTGAAATAAAACTTTTATGATAAAATATGACTGAAGATAAAGTTCTACATCAAAGCTCTATGTAAATCTTAAATTTAAAAAATATTCTGTCAGTATTTAAAGAGTTGTGAAAACTGGAATGTTTGCATATCAACACCACCCCTGAGCAACATACACAAAAAATGATTAATATTGAAAGGATTATTTATACAAACTTGCAAAATATACTCTTGTTTTATTAAATTGTTTGAAATAATACTTATTTATTTCAGTTTTAACTTCTGAAGTTCATTCTTATGACTAGCACTGCTGTTGTTAGATGGTAAAGCTTGCATAACTCTACATACTGAAGGAATTCTGCTCGAAAAGGGAAGGTTCAGATAGATTGGATAGAGATCTTCAGTTTAGCTTCAGTAGTAATTTTCCCTTAAAAAGTTATTTAGTGAGTTATAAAGTATCAAATTTTGTTTTCCACTGGCATAAATAGAAATCCTCTCATTTTTTGTCTAGGAAGTAAGAATGAACTCTGTTGTGTACTTAGAAGTAACAAAATATATGAAGTTTGAACTTGCATTCTCAAAATTTAATTCAGCATTTCATAACAGATTATATTCGTTAGTTAAAAGCTGTTCTAATTATTCTCTACCTTTGCATTTAGTTAAAGTTGATATCCAGAAATATGATTTTGTAATTAATGACTATTGCATAAATGGAAAATTTTTATTGAAGTATTAGATTATCGATTGTATCAGACAATACAAAAGTAGGATTGTTGGAACGAAAAGATTTAGTTGCAAAATGTTGGTGAGTTGAATTGTCATAGGTACAAAATGTTGCTGGGATGAACTAGCCAGAAATATCTTAATTTTTAGTCTGCATGTAGATTCACTTATATATATAAATATTTTTAGATATTAATTGTAATATATATCACTATTTATTTTTTTTTTTTAGAAAATGATCCTCCACCAAATGAATCTGAGAATTCTGAAGAGCATAGGGTACAAGCACCTAGGCCTTTAAGGATGTCGGACAGAACTCGTCATGCTTCAGGAAGGCCAGTTGAAGCAAATACTCTTCCACCACCACAAACCGAAACTCACGGAGAGGAAGAAGAAAGTAAGCAGAAAATGAAAAAAATTAGATCACTTTTTTTATTTCTGTACTGTGGTATTAAATTTGTCACATACATTCTTCTCCCCAGTGCAGTTTTTTTTTTAGCTATGCAGTATATTGAGAAGATAAGAAAAATCCAAATGCAGCCTGGTATCTGCTTGCTATCATTTGACATAACCTCACTTTACCTCAACATGCCTCTTAAACAGGGGCAGGGGTGGCTCAGTCAGTAGCACGCGCCAGGCTCGCAATCTGTAGTTCCCAGGTTCGAGTTGCAGCTGGGTCAGCATCGAGATTTATCTCTGCAAAATTCTCCGCCCTGCCCACAGTCAGTAGGGGACACCGATGGCTTGGAAAGGCCGCCATCCGTCAGATGGGACGTTAAGCCGTGGCCACGTGTGCGGGAGAGCCATACCCTGTGCACATTAAAGAACACGCTGGATGGCCTTGACAGGAGGCTACCATCTGTCTCCCAACAGCTGTTCCAGTGGATCCCCTCCCCCAACCTTCTCTGAGCCTTCGGGGTCCATGTGACCTGGCCATTTAGCTCATGGTGTGCAAAAAAGTGCCGCTCAGAGGTAAAACAACCGAACTAGTATGTATGTTTATAATATTTTAAGATCATATGACATTACTGATAGATATTTAATACTTGCACATAAATATTGTCGTGATAAGTTTTTACTGCAAACATCATTCCATTATTTTGTAGAAATTTAAACAGAATCTCAGTAAAGTTTTAAAAATATGTAACTATCATACATTAAGTAAAATTTTTTTCATGTTTTTCTGAAATGTGACTTTTCTTTTATAACTAACATAATTTTCATTAAAGATCAGTAAAATTTGTTTTATAGGAGGAGTAAAGCTGGGTCTTGGAGATTTTATCTTTTACAGTGTCCTCGTTGGGAAAGCTTCTTCCTATGGAGACTGGAATACAACATTAGCTTGTTTTGTAGCTATTCTTATAGTAAGTAGTCATACTGTATAGTTGGAGTTGAATTATGACCATAATGAAAAACCTATATTCAAGAGTATTCATCTATCTTTGCCTAAAACAATTTTCATTGTAAGCCAAATTTTTTTAATTTGCATTTTACATACAGTTAAGAATTACTGTTCATGAACTACACTACTATACAGGGTGTCTCAAAAATATAGGTACAAACTTTTAGGGGAGGTAGATAACATCTAAAGGAATGAGAATTGCGTAGGAACCCATAACCGGAAACGTCATGGGAAAGTGGGAGCAGAGGTATAAGATCTGAAAGGACACAAGACTGTGATTAATGGGAAAACATTTATTGGACATAATTATTACAAATGGCGTACTAAATGATACATTTCATAACATTACAGCAGATGCTCGAAGTTTCCACCATGAGACGTGATGCATGCGTGACACCGACAGAGCATTGATTGCCGGACACGCTCGAACACACCTGGAGTTTCTTTGATAGTAGCAGCGCAGACGAGCTTTTCCACGAGATCCATTTTAGACTCCACAGGCAATTCATACATGGTAGCTTTGAGGGCCCCCCCCCCCCCCCCCCCCCACACAGAAAGAAATCAACGCTCGTTAAATCAGGTGAGCGTGGGAGCCAGGCAACTGGTCCAGCACACCCAATCCATCGTTGCCCAAAAGACGTTCAAATGTGCACAAACACGCCTTCCATAATGGGGAGGCACCCCATCATGTTGAAACCACATGTTGCATCTCACATTTGCTGGAACATGGGCAAGTAAGCCTGGTAGAACCTGTTCCAGAAAGATCAGATACTTTGCGGAGGTCATGCGGGATGGTAAAAGGTATGGCCTGACTAAGCAGTCACCGACCAAACCTGCCCACACATTTACTGCAAAACGATGTGCCACATGGGTGCACACACCATGGGGGTTCTCGTGAGCCCACAAATGCGCATTGTGCTGGTTGAATATGCCATCCTGAGTGAAACTGGTTTCATCAATAAACAAAATTAAATTCTATTATCTGCAGAGCATTCCACAGTTGAAAGAGTGATCACTGGTTTATCAACCAAGAAATTGTCCATTCCACATTTCACACATGCACAACATTGACAGGTGTACTTGATGAGAAAACAGAATGCTGCCACTATTCACATATACCAATTTTTACTCCTATTGCTGGGGCGGGGGTGGCTCAGTCGGTAGCGCGCCAGACTCGTAATCTGTAGTTCCCAGGTTCGAGTCCCTGCTGGATCAGCGTTGAGATTTATCTCCGCAAAAATTCCCCGCCCTGCCCACGGTCAATAGGGGACACCAATGGGTTTAGAAAGGCTGCTGTCCGTCGGATGGGACATTAAGCCGTGGTCCCATGTGCGGGAGAGCCCTACCCTGTGCACATTAAAGAACACGCTGGATGGCCTTGACGGGAGGCTACCATCTATCTCCCAACAGCTGTTCCAGTGGGTCCCCTCCCCCAACCTTCTCTGAGCCTTCGGGGTCCATGTGACCTGGCCATTTAGCCCATGGTGTGCAAAAAAGTGCCGCTCAGAGGTAAAACAACCCAACCCAGTTATGCTACCACTACACCACCAATGGCTAACGTTTTCTTCACTTTCTTCAGCTAGTGCGACATATAAACTTCCTGGATATTTATTTGATTTGCACTGTGGCGCCATCTATTTGGGAAGAGGACAACTCTGTTGCCTCGTACAGATGGAATTAATATTTTTGTCATTCACGTTCATTAAATCAATAAATCAGTAGTAAAGAAATCACGGAATGTCTTTTATTATATCACAGGATATGTCTTGACATGGAATTCATGAAATAATAATCTGAAAAAATTGGGTTTGCCATGAGTGGGATTTTTTTTTTCCAGCTTATTATTTCATGAGTTCGATGTCTACAGGACATATCCTGTGATTCTTTACTATAGAGTTAAATTTTGTTATTAATGTGAAATTTTATATTATTAATATAAAATTATTATTTCTTTCAGGGTCTATGCTTAACCCTCCTCCTTCTGGCCATTTTTAAGAAAGCTCTTCCAGCACTGCCAATATCGATTACATTTGGGCTCATTTTCTATTTCACTACAAGTTCTTTGGTGCAACCATTTGCTGATAGCCTAGCAAGTGAACAGGTCTATATCTGACAAATATTGTAACTTGATAAGAAATACTTGAAATTTTCGAAATAGTTTTTTTTATATATATAGTCTCTTTGTATATTTAAAAAGCAGAGAAAATTTTAACCTTCATTTTAAAGTTTTCCAGTAACATAGAAGGTGATATCAGTGATGACGGCAGCAGTCCACTTTATACATTCATTATATATTCATGTACATCCAGTTACAATAGGAAGATTTTCTGATGTGATTTTCGTGTGAACAAATGATTTTCAACAGCAAGCATGTAATTAGTTTTATCGTTTCTGACTGAATGTATTGTGTGCTTATTGTGACACTAAAAAAAAAGAGAAATTTTAAAAAACTAGTATATTCAAGTATTTATTTCCAAGTAATAAAGTAATTTTTCCGGTGTCTCTTTTCAAAATGCAGTTTTCAGGTAAAATGTTGTGCATTGTTTTTCAGCCCAGTATTAAAAAAAATAAAAGTTTTGGAAAATAATAGAAAAATATAATCATTAGCAACCTTATTAATGATAAAATAGGATTTTCTGTATTGAAAGTAAGACTTTCTCTGATGAAGTTTTTAAAACTGACTCTGTCAAATGGGGGCGGGGGTGGCTCAGTCGGTAGCGTGCCAGGCTCGTAATATGTAGTTCCCAGGTTCGAGTCCCAGCTGGGTCAACGTTGAGATTTATCTCTGCAAAATTCCCCGCCCTGCCCATGGTCAGTAGGGGACACAGATGGGCTTGGAAAGGCCGCCGTCCGTCGGATGGGACGTTAAGCCGTGGCCCCGTGTGTGGGAGAGCCATACCCTGTGCACGCTAAAGAACATGCTGGATGGCCTTGACGGGAGGCTACCATCTGTCTCCCAACAGCTGTTCCAGTGGGTCCCCTCCCCAAACCTTCTCTGAGCCTTCGGGTCCATGTGACCTGACCATTTAGCCCATGGTGTGCAAAAAAGTGCCGCTCAGAGGTAAAAACCCAACCCAGAATCTTATTCAAAAATCAGTCCCTCTGCCAAGTCCAAATTTGCTAAAGGAAGCCGGTAAAACAAAATCAATTCGATGCTATATTTCCACAAGGCAAAAAAAATAGTATGAATAAAATGCCAAAGAATTATGGAAGACATTAAAAATACCAGAAATATTAAAGAGCAAAATTTTGCAATATAAAAATTTAGAGCAGGACAGATTTTGCAAGCACCTCCCAGAGAGAACTGAACCCACACGAAGCGAAGGACCAACAACCTGGACTGAGATTCTGAAATCCTTGCATTTCTAACACTTAAGTCAAAAAAAGCATCGTGTACATCACTAAAAACTTTCGTAACTTTATCCACCTCAAAGCTATAAAATATAGACCTTACCTTCTACGATAAGCTACTTGTAATTGTAATACAAACACCATTCTCATCCAATGACTTACCAAATGTCCCCAGATTAAATTTAGCTAATCTTGTGCGAGAACAATAATCATGGTTAATGTAAATTCCGGTATCTTTGAGCTTGGAGACATTGCTCTTAATTCTTTCCATATCTTTTTAAAAGTTTACAAATAATCATTCGATAACACGAGTCCCTCGTTTTTCCTCCTTCAATCGAAATATTCCAAATACCAAGTTTCTCAGAACATTTCAAAATGTTTGCTTCGGTAATTTCCCGTGATTCCTTCACCTCTTCAAGACCAGAAATAATAGTATTATTCCTATGACCATGATATCTTCTAAATCAGCAACTTTGTTCAGAAGCAGTTGATTCTCAAGTGGCACATAATCGATTCCACGCTGAGCACGAGGGCAAGAACTTTTTTTTACATCAGTTAAGTTGATCTTACAATCGGCCAATAATATTTTCAACCCACAGTGGTATTATCTCAATAGAATCAAGGAACAATTCTAGCTACCCACACAATCTCCAGGATATATCTATAAGATGTCTAAGATAACCACTAGATATCCATTTATTATCTTATGGATGTATTTTAGAGATTGTGTGGGTTATTAAGTCTTTTAGGTTCGGCAGCAGGAAAGGGAACAGGACAACGAGGCCGGTGTGATGAGAACGCCGTGAAGCCGGAATACAGGCGTAAATGGCGAATATAGAAGGAACTGAAACCATGGATATATTCCAACTCGAGAGGAAGGGCTTCTGTGTTTTTTTTCTATGGTTTATTTTGCAAGTCTCTCTGATTCAGTAGTACTATCGAATTTCAAACGTGTACGACGAAAAAGCTCTGAATCAACCGCAACAGAGGAAAATATCTTTCGTTTCGACCTACTAGGTTCGTACATCATATTGCACAAAAGTTGAAGACCCCACAGCCAAGTAACGATCGACAAAGAGGAAAAGGAACGAAAGAGTGAAAAGACATAAGAAACAAATTTTTGTATAAAAATTTTGTTAAAAACAAATTTGTATAAAAACATGGAAAAACCAGGGTAAAAGAGAAAATTTAACAATGGATGTATAGGACCCATAGAATAACAAGTTGGATTGTTTTATCTCGGAGTAGCATTTTTTGCATACAATGGGCTAAAGGCCAGGTCACAAGGACTCCAAGAAGGTTGAGGGAAGGGACCCACTGGAGCAGCTGTTGGGAGACAGATGGCAACCTCCCATCAGGGCCAACCAGTGTGATCTTTAACATGCACAGGGTATGGCTCGATTGCACATGATGCCATGGCCTAACGTACCATCTACGGACGGTGGCGGACTTTCCAAACCCATTGGTGTCCCTTACTGACAGAGGATAGGGTGGGGAGTTTGTGTTTTTAGTTTTACGTAGTTAATACTTGAAATGACGAAGGTTATTTGGGAAAGCCCAAATTCAGTTTAGGAATATAAGTCGATTTTCATTTTAGAGGAAAAATTGCGTTGAGCCGGGCGAGATACGAACCCACGATCTCCTGATAACATGTCAGGTGCCCTGGACCACTGAGCTAGCGGCCGCCGATCAAGATCTCTAATTGATGATATGAACATAATGAAAGTCGAGTTTATTCAATATTTAATCAATTTAGGAATTCTAATGTTCACTATAAATTCAACTAAAGCTAGTTTTCTCACACTTACTAGTCACTACTAGTTTAAGAATTAGGTTAAAAAATTTTTGATTTCATTAACCAAGTAAATTAATAACTAATTAATCAAACTATAAAAAAGAAACTACAACAAAATAAAAATATGTGGATGATCATTACATAGAAAAAAAATATATTTTGCTACAATAATTATTATTTCAGAAAATAAAATCTTTATATTTCAAAAACTACACAAAGTAGTATTAAATTTATTAAAAAAAAGTTTAAATTTATTAAATTTATTTAAATTTTACTTTACATTTGAAGTGGAACAATTTCTTAACCCTTTCACGACTAAGGGAAACATTTTTCCCATTTTAAAATTGGTGATTGTCGTATTTAATTATAACCTTATCTGCATTTTTTTATACAGAATGTCAAAATAGAACGTATTCCGAACGCAATTACGTAAACGGGAACGTTTACAAAACAGAAACAGAACTGTCAGGACGCATAATATATGTACTATGTGCAATGTCCATCTTTGCTTCACAACCAAAAGAAATTGCTTCGCAGAATATCATAATTAGCACATCATTTTGTATACTAATTTTATTTCATAATTTTGTATTATTTTAGTTAACATTTCGTTATAATCAACCAATAAATAAAAGACATTGCATAATAAGCCTAACTATAATTTGTGTTACCTTTATAGTCCATTGGGAAAAATATTTCCCATAAAATTCCAAAAAACTACACATTGTTATGTATTTTTCTTATGATTTTTATTTATTTTACGTCTAAACAAACTAAAATAAACAGTTACATACTAATATTTACTCTTAGAAACCTTATGGTTCTGAAAGGGTTGACAAATTTCTGACTGGTGCCTACAGTTGCTTTTGTTGATGCTACGCTTAACGATAGTTCTTTGCCTACATGCACATCATTCTGGGATAAAAATGACGGTAAATATCAAACCGAATGTACTGTAAAGTTGCGCGAGAATCACGTCTTGTTCCAATCTTGCACAACTCGTCTTGAATAACACCAATTATCCTTCTAGGGCACCTTTTGCTTTATTAACATCTGGAATTGGGACAATAATATTTCCCCCGTTTTTTGATGTAGGGCGAGATTCGTCATTTATCTTTTTCATTCGTTTTGCCTGTATTTCCAAATTTTCTGGTTGGGTTGTTTTACCTCTGAGCACTTTTTTGCACACCATGGGCTAAATGGCCAGGTCACATGGACCCCGAAGGCTCAGAGAAGGTTGGGGGAGGGGACCCACTGAAATAGCGTTGGGAGACATGGTAGCCTTCCGTCAAGGCCATCCAGCGTGTTCTTTAACGTGCTCAGGGTATGAATCTCCCACACACAGGACACGGCTTAACGTTCCATCTGACGGAAAGACAGCCTTTCCAAGCCCATCAGCGTCCCCTATTGACAAAGGCGGCCTTTCCAAGCCCATCAGCGTCCCCTATTGACAAAGGCGGCCTTTCCAAGCCCATCAGCGTCCCCTATTGACCGTGGGCAGGGTATTTTGTGGAGATAAATCTCAACACTGACCTAGCTGGGACTCGAACCTGGAAACTACAGATTAGAGCCCGGTGCGCTACCGACTGAACCACCCTGCTTCAATTTTCTGGCAGATGTGATTTTTGATTCCTTATTGCAATTCAAGCAAAAAAAAAATTCTGCCATAGCCTTCTTTCGCATCAATTTCAGGAACACTATAATTACATATTGAACATATGTGAACTTGTCTGAACTAGTATTGACTAAGAAAACTAGTTTTAACTAAATTTTAGTGAATATTAGAATTCGAAAAGACAAATCAGGGTTTTCCCAAATAGCTTTCATCTTTCTAGTATTAACTAAAAAAATAAATAAATACCTCCTCAAGCAGCTGTTTGCCACAAAACGTCTCACAGGAGCCTGTCAGTTCCGAGGATGGTCAAAGAAACCTCAGCAGAAAAACGGCACCACCCTCCATGTGTTATATGGGGCTCGAGCCCAGGTCCCTTAGATCAGTAGTCAAGCACGCTAACCACTTGGCCACGGGATGGCATATTAACTATGAAAATAATAAATACCTCCTCAAGCAGCTGCTTGCCACAGCGGTCTGACAGGAGCCTGTCAGTTTATATGCCACAGTAGATCTGAGAGGATGGCAGGACCTCAGCAGAAAAACAACACAAACATCCATGCCTTATCCGGGGCTCAAACCCAGATCTGAAATCGAGTTTTAAATATAAACCTAATATTAATATAATAAATAAACCTAATATTAATATAATACTAATTTAAATATAACCCCTCGAAAATGGCAGCATCGATTAAAAATCGGTCCAACTTGGAAATGGATATATTAATTTTCTCAAAGCAAAAAACACAGTACCAGCTGATATTTACTGTTAGTGCAATTATATGGTGAGAACACAATGGAGAGAAGAAAAAAGCCAAAATCGGTCCAACTTGGAAATGGATATATTAATTTTCTCAAAGCAAAAAACACAGTACCAGCTGATATTTACTGTTAATGCAATTATATGGTGAGCACACAATGGAGAGAAGAAGAAAAAAGCCAAAATCGGTCCAACTTGGAAATGGATATATTAATTTTCTCAAAGCAAAAAACACAGTACCAGCTGATATTTACTGTTAGTGCAATTATATGGTGAGCACACAATGGAGAGAAGAAGAAAAAAGCCAAAATCGGTCCAACTTGGAAATGGATATATTAATTTTCTCAAAGCAAAAAACACAGTTAGTTAACATAATGAAAGCTCTCTATAATAACACTGAGTCGTGTGTGAGAGTTGGTAAGGCTTGTAGCAATTGGTTTAGCATTACTTCTGGTGTTCGACAAGGGTGCATTTTGTCTCCTTTTCTCTTTAGTTTGGTTATTGATTACGTTATGCGAAATTCACTTCAAGGGAAAGATTGTGGCCTTAAATGGGCTGGAGATACGTATCTTTCTGATTTAGATTATGCTGATGATTTAGCCCTTTTGGCAAATGATGTTGATGAGATGAACTCTTTCATTTGAGCTGTTGATGAGATTGGTAGTAGAGTAGGTTTGGTTATAAACAGAGAGAAAACTAAATTGATGAAAATTGGTCAGGCAGGTTGTGATTCAGTTAATCTGAATGGTTGCAGTCTTGAGCAGGTGTCACAGTTTAATTACTGGTGATGTGCAGCATGAGATTAACAGACGAATAGGGATTGCTGCCGGGACTTTTAAGAATCTATGGAGAGTGTGGAGAAATAGGCGTATACACCTAAAGACTAAAATTAGACTGTATAATAGTTTGGTTCTTTCTAGGGTTAGTTATGGTAGTGAAACTTGGACACTTTGTAAACAAGATAACAGGAAACTAGATGCTTTTGATTCCAGATGCTTACGTAGTATCTTGGGTATTAGGTGGTTCAACTTTGTAACTAATGATGAGGTTAGGCAAAGGAGTCTGCAACCTCCTTTAAGCAGCATATTGTGCAGAGAGAGACTCCGTTGGTTTGGCCATGTTGCCCGTATGCATAATTATAGATTGGTGAATAGGGTTATGAACAGTGTGCCTAGAGGCCTCAGAAGGAGGGGGACACCTAGGATGCAGTGGGCAGACAATGTCAAACAGGACCTTGTTAGAATTGGTGTGCAGTGGCCAGATGCGGTAGATGTAGCTCAGGATAGACTAGCTTGGAGAACTAAATTGCACGGTGTGGTCGGACCTCCGTAGCAAATGGCTGCTTGATGATGATGACAAAATGGAGAGAAGAAGAAAAAAGCCCAAATCAGTCCAACTTGGAAATGGATATATTAATTTTCTCAAAGCAAAAAACACAGTACCAGCTGATATTTACTGTTAGTGCAATTATATGGTGAGAACACAATGGGTAGAAGAAGAAAAAAGCCAAAATCGGTCCAACTTGGAAATGGATATATTAATTTTCTCAAAGCAAAAAACACAGTACCAGCTGATATTTACTGTTAGTGCAATTATATGGTGAGAACACAATGGGTAGAAGAAGAAAAAAGCCAAAATCGGTCCAACTTGGAAATGGATATATTAATTTTCTCAAAGCAAAAAACACAGTACCAGCTGATATTTACTGTTAGTGCAATTATATGGTGAGAACACAATGGGTAGAAGAAGAAAAAAGCCAAAATCGGTCAAACTTGGAAATGGATATATTAATTTTCTCAAAGCAAAAAACACAGTACCAGCTGATATTTACTGTTAGTGCAATTATATGGTGAGAACACAATGGGGAGAAGAAAAAAGCCAAAATCGGTCCAACTTGGAAATGGATATATTAATTTTCTCAAAGCAAAAAACACAGTACCAGCTGATATTTACTGTTAGTACAATTATATGGTGAATATACAATGGAGAGAAGAAAAAAGCCAAAATCGGTCCAACTTGGAAATGGATATATTAATTTTCTCAAAGCAAAAAACACAGTACCAGCTGATATTTACTGTTAGTGCAATTATATGGTGAGTACACAATGGGGAGAAGAAGAAAAAAAGCCAAAATCGGTCCAACTTGGAAATGGATATATTAATTTTCTCAAAGGAAAAAACACAGTACCAGCTATTTACTGTTAGTGCAATTATATGGTGAGTACACAGTGGAGAGAAGAAAAAAGCCAAAATCGGTCCAACTTGGAAATGGATATATTAATTTTCTCAAAGCAAAAAACACAGTACCAGCTGATATTTACTGTTAGTGCAATTATATGGTGAGCACACAATGGAGAGAAGAAGAAAAAAGCCAAAATCGGTCCAACTTGGAAATGGATATATTAATTTTCTCAAAGGAAAAAACACAGTACCAGCTATTTACTGTTAGTGCAATTATATGGTGAGTACACAGTGGAGAGAAGAAAAAAGCCAAAATCGGTCCAACTTGGAAATGGATATATTAATTTTCTCAAAGCAAAAAACACAGTACCAGCTGATATTTACTGTTAGTGCAATTATATGGTGAATATACAATGGAGAGAAGAAAAAAGCCAAAATCGGTCCAACTTGGAAATGGATATATTAATTTTCTCAAAGCAAAAAACACAGTACCAGCTGATATTTACTGTTAGTGCAATTATATGGTGAGTACACAATGGGGAGAAGAAGAAAAAAAGCCAAAATCGGTCCAACTTGGAAATGGATATATTAATTTTCTCAAAGGAAAAAACACAGTACCAGCTATTTACTGTTAGTGCAATTATATGGTGAGCACACAATGGAGAGAAGAAGAAAAAAGCCAAAATCGGTCCAACTTGGAAATGGATATATTAATTTTCTCAAAGGAAAAAACACAGTACCAGCTATTTACTGTTAGTGCAATTATATGGTGAGTACACAGTGGAGAGAAGAAAAAAGCCAAAATCGGTCCAACTTGGAAATGGATATATTAATTTTCTCAAAGCAAAAAACACAGTACCAGCTGATATTTACTGTTAGTGCAATTATATGGTGAGTACACAGTGGAGAGAAGAAAAAAGCCAAAATCGGTCCAACTTGGAAATGGATATATTAATTTTCTCAAAGCAAAAAACACAGTACCAGCTGATATTTACTGTTAGTGCAATTATATGGTGAATACACAATGGAGAGAAGAAAAAACCCAAAATCGGTCCAACTTGGAAATGGATATATTAATTTTCTCAAAGGAAAAAACACAGTACCAGCTATTTACTGTTAGTGCAATTATATGGTGAGCACACAATGGAGAGAAGAAGAAAAAAGCCAAAATCGGTCCAACTTGGAAATGGATATATTAATTTTCTCAAAGCAAAAAACACAGTACCAGCTGATATTTACTGTTAGTGCAATTATATGGTGAGTACACAATGGGGAGAAGAAGAAAAAAAGCCAAAATCGGTCCAACTTGGAAATGGATATATTAATTTTTCTCAAAGCAAAAAACAGAGTACCAGCTGATATTTACTGTTAGTGCAATTATATGGTGAGCACACAATGGAGAGAAGAAGAAAAAAGCCAAAATCGGTCCAACTTGGAAATAGATATATTAATTTTCTCAAAGCAAAAAACACAGTACCAGCTGATATTTACTGTTAGTGCAATTATATGGCGAGTACAAAATGGGAGAAGAAAAAAAGCCAAAATCGGTCCAACTTGGAAATGGATATATTAATTTTTCTCAAAGCAAAAAGCACAGTACCAGCTGATATTTACTGTTAGTGCAATTATATGGTGAGTACACAATGGGGAGAAGAAGAAAAAAGCAAAATCGGTCCAACTTGGAAATGGATATATTAATTTTCTCAAAGGAAAAAACACAGTACCAGCTATTTACTGTTAGTGCAATTATATGGTGAGCACACAATGGAGAGAAGAAGAAAAAAGCCAAAATCGGTCCAACTTGGAAATGGATATATTAATTTTCTCAAAGCAAAAAACACAGTACCAGCTGATATTTACTGTTAGTGCAATTATGTGGTGAGTACACAATGGGGAGAAGAAGAAAAAAAGCCAAAATCGGTCCAACTTGGAAATGGATATATTAATTTTCTCAAAGCAAAAAGCACAGTACCAGCTGATATTTACTGTTAGTGCAATTATATGGTGAGTACACAGTGGAGAGAAGAAGAAAAAAGCCAAAATCGGTCAAACTTGGAAAGGGATATATTAATTTTCTGAAAGCAAAAAGCACAGTACCAGCTGATATTTACTGTTAGTGCAATTATATGGTGAGCACACAATGGAGAGAAGAAGAAAAAGCCAAAATCGGTCCAACTTGGAAATGGATATATTAATTTTCTCAAAGGAAAAAACACAGTACCAGCTGATATTTACTCTTAGTGCAATTATATGGTGAGTACACAGTGGAGAGAAAAAAAAAAGCCAAAATCGGTCAAACTTCGAAATGGATATATTAATTTTCTCAAAGCAAAAAGCACAGTACCAGCTGATATTTACTGTTAGTGCAATTATATGGTGAGTACACAGTGGAGAGAAGAAAAAACCCAAAATCGGTCCAACTTGGAAATGGAAATATTAATTTTCTCAAAGCAAAAAATACAGTACCAGCTGATATTTACTGTTAGTGCAATTATATGGTGAGCACAAAATGGAGAGAAGAAGAAAGAAGCCAAAATCGGTCCAAATTGGAAATGGATATATTAATTTTCTCAAAGCAAAAAGCACAGTACCAGCTGATATTTACTGTTAGTGCAATTATATGATGAGTACACAGTGGAGAGAAGAAGAAAAAAGCCAAAATCGGTCCAACTTGGAAATGGATATATTAACTTTCTCAAAGGAAAAAACACAGTACCAGCTATTTACTGTTAGTGCAATTATATGGTGAGCACACAATGGAGAGAAGAAGAAAAAAGCCAAAATCGGTCCAACTTGGAAATGGATATATTAATTTTCTCAAAGCAAAAAGCACAGTACCAGCTGATATTTACTGTTAGTGCAATTATATGGTGAGTACACAGTGGAGAGAAGAAAAAATTCAAAATCGGTCAAACTTGGAAATGGATATATTAATTTTCTCAAAGCAAAAAACACAGTACCAGCTGATATTTACTGTTAGTGCAATTATATGGTGAGCACACAATGGAGAGAAGAAAAAAGCCAAAATCAGTTCAACTTTGAAATGGATATATTAATTTGTCTCAAAGCAAAAAACACAGTACCAGCTGATATTTACCGTTAGTGCAATTATATGGTGAGCACACAATGGAGAGAAGAAAAAACCCAAAATCGGTCAAACTTGGAAATGGATATATTAATTTTCTCAAGGCAAAAAACACAGTACCAGCTGATATTTACTGTTAGTGCAATTATATGGTGAGCACACAATGGCGAGAAGAAAAAACCCAAAATCGGTCAAACTTGGAAATGGATATATTAATTTTCTCAAAGCAAAAAACACAGTACCAGCTGATATTTACTGTTAGTGCAATTATATGGTGAGTACACAGTGGAGAGAAGAAAAAACCCAAAATCGGTCCAACTTGGAAATGGATATATTAATTTTCTCAAAGGAAAAAACACAGTACCAGCTATTTACTGTTAGTGCAATTATATGGTGAGCACACAATGGAGAGAAGAAGAAAAAAGCCAAAATCGGTCCAACTTGGAAATGGATATATTAATTTTCTCAAAGCAAAAAGCACAGTACCAGCTGATATTTACTGTTAGTGCAATTATATGGTGAGTACACAGTGGAGAGAAGAAAAAATTCAAAATCGGTCAAACTTGGAAATGGATATATTAATTTTCTCAAAGCAAAAAACACAGTACCAGCTGATATTTACTGTTAGTGCAATTATATGGTGAGCACACAATGGAGAGAAGAAAAAACCCAAAATCGGTCAAACTTGGAAATGGATATATTAATTTTCTCAAAGCAAAAAACACAGTACCAGCTGATATTTACTGTTAGTGCAATTATATGGTGAGCACACAATGGCGAGAAGAAAAAACCCAAAATCGGTCAAACTTGGAAATGGATATATTAATTTTCTCAAAGCAAAAAGCACAGTACCAGCTGATATTTACTGTTAGTGCAATTATATGGTGAGTACACAGTGGAGAGAAGAAAAAACCCAAAATCGGTCCAACTTGGAAATGGATATATTAATTTTCTCAAAGGAAAAAACACAGTACCAGCTATTTACTGTTAGTGCAATTATATGGTGAGCACACAATGGAGAGAAGAAGAAAAAAGCCAAAATCGGTCCAACTTGGAAATGGATATATTAATTTTCTCAAAGCAAAAAGCACAGTACCAGCTGATATTTACTGTTAGTGCAATTATATGGTGAGTACACAGTGGAGAGAAGAAAAAATTCAAAATCGGTCAAACTTGGAAATGGATATATTAATTTTCTCAAAGCAAAAAACACAGTACCAGCTGATATTTACTGTTAGTGCAATTATATGGTGAGCACACAATGGAGAGAAGAAAAAAGCCAAAATCAGTTCAACTTTGAAATGGATATATTTTGTCTCAAAGCAAAAAACACAGTACCAGCTGATATTTACTGTTAGTGCAATTATATGGTGAGCACACAATGGAGAGAAGAAAAAACCCAAAATCGGTCAAACTTGGAAATGGATATATTAATTTTCTCAAAGCAAAAAACACAGTACCAGCTGATATTTACTGTTAGTGCAATTATATGGTGAGCACACAATGGCGAGAAGAAAAAACCCAAAATCGGTCAAACTTGGAAATGGATATATTAATTTTCTCAAAGCAAAAAACACAGTACCAGCTGATATTTACTGTTAGTGCAATTATATGGTGAGTACACAGTGGAGAGAAGAAAAAAGCCAAAATCGGTCAAACTTGGAAATGGATATATTAATTTTCTCAAAGCAAAAAGCACAGTACCAGCTGATATTTACTGTTAGTGCAATTATATGGTGAGTATACAGTGGAGAGAAGAAAAAACCCAAAATCGGTCCAACTTGGAAATGGATATATTAATTTTCTCAAAGCAAAAAACACAGTACCAGCTGATATTTACTGTTAGTGCAATTATATGGTGAGCACACAATGGAGAGAAGAAGAAAAAAGCCAAAATCGGTCCAACTTGGAACTGGATATATTAATTTTTCTCAAAGCAAAAAACACAGTACCAGCTGATATTTACTGTTAGTGCAATTATATGGTGAGTACACAATGGAGAGAAGAAGAAAAAACCCAAAATCGGTCCAACTTGGAAATGGATATATTAATTTTTTCAAAGCAAAAAACACAGTACCAGGTGATATTTACTGTTAGTGCAATTATATGGTGAGTACACAGTGGAGAGAAGAAAAAAGCCAAAATCGGTCCAACTTGGAAATGGATATATTAATTTTCTCAAAGCAAAAAGCACAGTACCAGCTGATATTTACTGTTAGTGCAATTATATGGTGAGTACACAATGGAGAGAAGAAGAAAAAACCCAAAATCGGTCCAACTTGGAAATGGATATATTAATTTTTTCAAAGCAAAAAACACAGTACCAGGTGATATTTACTGTTAGTGCAATTATATGGTGAGTACACAGTGGAGAGAAGAAAAAAGCCAAAATCGGTCCAACTTGGAAATGGATATATTAATTTTCTCAAAGCAAAAAGCACAGTACCAGCTGATATTTACTGTTAGTGCAATTATATGGTGAGTACACAGTGGAGAGAAGAAAAAAGCCAAAATCGGTCAAACTTGGAAATGGATATATTAATTTTCTCAAAGCAAAAAACACAGTACCAGCTGATATTTACTGTTAATGGAATTATATGGTGAGCACACAATGGAGAGAAGAAAAAAGCCAAAATCGGTCGAACTTCGAAATGGATATATTAATTTTTCTCAAAGCAAAAAACACAGTACCAGCTGATATTTACTGTTAGTGCAATTATATGGTGAGTACACAATGGCGAGAAGAAAAAACCCAAATCGGTCCAACTTGGAAATGGATATATTTTCTCAAAGGAAAAAACACAGTACCAGCTGATATTTACTGTTAGTGCAATTATATGGTGAGCACACAATGGAGAGAAGAAAAAAGCCAAAATCGGTCGAACTTCGAAATGGATATATTAATTTTCTCAAAGCAAAAAACACAGTACCAGCTGATATTTACTGTTAGTGCAATTATATGGTGAGTACACAATGGCGAGAAGAAAAAACCCAAAATCGGTCCAACTTGGAAATGGATATATTAATTTTCTCAAAGCAAAAAACACAGTACCAGCTGATATTTACTGTTAGTGCAATTATATGGTGAGTACACAATGGAGAGAAGAAGAAAAAGCCACGAAATGGTGTTAGTTATTTAATGAAATAAAATAAGTCAAAGATGACCCAGGAGTGGCAAGCTCCAAAGAGCAACAATCATTGTGTAAAATTCATAAGCATAAACAAATGTCACTATTCAATATGGAAGATTCACTATTTGTCAACTTGAAACACTCTTCTCGCCTCTCTTTCAAGGAACACGTTATGGGATTTTGCATCGCAAAAATGAGTAACTACATAACTATGATCATGTTCATCCAAGTAGAACATGATTAAAACTGATGCCAGGTTGTTGTTTTACCTCTGACTGCCCCTTATTTTTGCACACAGTGGTCTAAAGAACAGGGTACAAGCATCCTGAACTAAAGGCTCAGAGATTGAGGGGAAGGGACCCACTGTACAATTGTTAGGAGACAGATGGTGGCATCCCGTCAAGGCCATCCAGCATGTTCTTTAATATGCACAGGGTATAATCTCCCACACGATGCCACAGCTTAAGGTCCCATCCAATGGACAGCAGCCTTTCCAAGTCCATTGGTGTCCTTTACTGACCCAAGGCAGTGCGGGAAGTTTTGCGGAGATAAATCAACTGGCCCAGGTGGAACTCGAACCTTGGAACTGCAGATTACAAGCGTGGCAAGCTACGAACGTTCCTGATAATATAGAATTGTAAAAATAATTGGTCTTGATTTTGTCTGCTTTTAGAGATTTGGTTCATTTTACCTTTGGCATTTTTTTTGCACACAATGGGCTAATTGGACAGGTCACAAGGGCCCCAAAGGTTGGAGGAGAGTATCCACTAGAACAGGTGTTGTAAGACGGATGGTAGTCTCCAGTCAAGGTCATCCAGTGTATTCTTTAACATTAGGTTGTTTTACCTCTAACATTTTTTTTGCACACAATGGGCTAAATGCCAGGTTACAAGGGCCCCGAAGGCTCTGAGAAGGGTTGGGTTGTTTTACTTCTGAGCAGCACTTTTTTGCACACCATGGGCTAAATGGCCAGGTCACATGGACCCAAAAGGCTCAGAGAAGGTTGGGGGAGGGAACCCACTGGAAGAACTGTTGGGAGACAGATGGTAGCCTCCCGTCAAGGCCATCCAGCGTGTTCTTTAACGTGCACAGGGTATGTCTCTCCCGTACATGGGACCACGGCTTAATGTCCCATCTGACAGACGGTGGCCTTTCCAAGCCCATTGGTGTCCCCTACTGACCGTGGGCTGGGCGGGGAATTTTGCGGAGATAAATCTCAATGCTGACCCAGCTGGGACTCGAACCTGTGAACTACAGATTACGAGCCTGGCGCGCTACCGACTGAGCCACCCCCGCCCCAATCAAAAGGGAGTACGATTGCTCCTGACTATTATGCATGCTGATGACAAGATAGCGGATGATGACTGGCAATAAACGCTGTTGTTCCATTAGGGCAGATTTCAACTCTACGCTTCTAGAAAGGGGCAGACGACATATCCCCGGAGCGTTCCAGACACACTCAAAAGGATTAAGATCTGGAGCCTTGGCAGACCACTCCATCCTGTGGATATCCTCTCTTGAGGAAATCACTGATCAGCTTAACCCTATAAGGATTATCATCCATAAAAACCAACACGAGGTCAACAATACCTTTGAAAGGCCTTACATAGGGCTGAAAGATCTCTTCTATGTACCTTTGACATATGAAGTAGCATAAGGCTATCCAACATTATATCTCCCCACACTGGAAGACTTCCTCTTCCATTAGTAGTCTCGTTCCCAGATGTTACGGGAATGGTTGCACATTCTCTTCAGATGAGCACAAGTCGGGAATCCATAGTCAAACTGAAATGGGGATCATCCATGAAGAGCACATGCCGTCACTGCTGTATGTTTACAGTGTGATGTGCCTGCACCAAGTCCTTTGAGAGACGGTGAAGTAAACCATCGGTCTATTAGCATACATCCCCTTACATAGAGAATTGTGTCTGGACACACTCCTTGACAGGCAAGCTCGACAGCATATTGTCTGGCTGTGATCTCCTTAACCTTCTTCCTGTTAAGGACAGATATTGGTCCTCCTGGGATGCTGTGACCCTTGGCTGGCCTGGAATTCGTTGCTAACACATTCCCAGGGTTGTGTTATTTTAGCTCTGAGCGGCACTTTTTTGCGCACAAGCTAAATGGCCAGGTCACAGGTTGGGGGAGGGGACCTACTGAAACAGCTATTGGGAGACAGATGGTAGCCTCTCATCAAGGCCATCCAGCTTGTTATTTGACATTGGGTTGTTCTAGCCCTGAGCAGCACTTTTTTCACACAATGGGCTAAATGGCTAGGTCACAAGGACCCTGAAGGCTCAGTGAATGTTGGGGGAGGGGACCTATTGGAACAGCTGTTGGGAAGCAGATGGTAGCCTCTTTTTTTCCAGCCAAAAAAGGCTATCCAGCGTGTTCTTTAATGTGCACAGGATATGGCTCTCCTGCACATGGGGCCATGGCTTAACATCCTATCCGACAGACAACAGCCTTTTCAAGTGTCCAACAGTATCCTTACTGACCATAGACAGGGGTGGAGAATTATGTGGAGATAAATCTCGACATTGATTCAGCTGAATTCGAACCTGGGAACTGCAGATTGTGAGCCTGGCATGCTACCGAATCGGCCACGCCGCCCCTAATCATTCCCAGATTCCTGATGTTGCTGCCATAGTCTGAAGATAACCATTGTAGAGTCATTATGCACTCTGGCTACTACAGCGTGGGTCTGTCCTGCCATCCTACCAATGGCTAGCCACCTCTGAATACTCCAAGCAACTCAGAGTGTTTGTCTGCATATTCACCAACATCTCTTGCAAGTTGACAAGCTTGAGCGTATGGAGTACAATCTGAACGTCATATTTGCATTCTTTCCATGCATAGAATTTTGCCTGTGCAAGCACTGTTCATATGGTATTTCTTTTTGCACATGTTCTTAGTCATGGCCTGATGTACCTCTCTACAAAATTTTATTAAATTCTAGCCAGTTGTTATATTTGTAACTTAGCTTTTGTCCACCAGTGGAATTTATTATTTACAGCTAATGGGTTTTCTATTTCTCACTTTTTTTAGTGACTTATGGCTAACAAGGGATCGCAAAAAATACACATAGTATGAAGTTTATTATTTAAAAACTACTAGTGGTTAAAAACTTATATGGAACCAATTTATTAAAAATCTGTGAAATTTCATGGAACGACTCTTTAAGCCAAATTTCATGCTTCACACGTGATCACTCTACTACGTATTAATAAATCAAGAAGACTCTATCACCCAAACATATACAAAACTAAAAATAATTAAAATTTAAAAATTTCAATTTATTTACAATTATTTACATATTTTAAGTATATGTATATATATAGGTAATATTTAGTGTGTATAGTTGCACTTGAAGTTATAATTTAAACATATAAGAATCACCTAAAGTGACGTATCGCACCCAACGATGAACTTGAATTGGCTTTCGGCTAGGTTCCTCTGCTTTAAGAAATTTAATTGCTAGTCCAGAACATACAAAATTTGAGACTTCAAATTCCAATGCTACTGGTCCCAATTCAAGGCGATTGGCTGGGCATTGTAGAGCATCTATAAGCTGAAATACATTAAAAAACAAACATATGTAACACTAGATATAAAATCAAAAACACTCTAAGTTTCAGATACACAAGAAAAAGGCTGGGTTGTTTGAAATCCGAACAGCACTTTTGGCCATTGGGCACACATTGGGCTAAATGGCAAGGTCACAAAGACTCGGACAACAATGGGGAAGGGGATCATCCATTGGGCAGCTGTTAGGAGACAGAAGGAAGCCACCCATCAAGGCAATCCAGTGTGTTCTTTAATACACGCTCTCATGGTATGGGGGGCGGGGGTGGCTCAGTCGGTAGCGCACCAGACTCGTAATCTGTAGTTCCCAGGTTCGAGTCCCAGCTGGGTCAGTGTTGAGATTTATCTGCGCAAAATTTCCCGCCCTGCCCACGGAGGGCCGATTGTAGGGGACACCGATGGGCTTGGAAAGGCCGCCGTCCGTCGGATGGGACGTTAAGCCGTGGCCCCGTGTGCCGTAGAGACATACCCTGTGCACATTAAAGAATACGCTGGATGGCCATGATGGGAGACTACCATCTGTCTCCCAACAGCTGTTCCAGTGGGTCCCCTCCCCAACCTTCTCTGAGCCTTCGGGGTCCATGTGACCTGGCCATTTAGCCCATGGTGTGCAAAAAAGTGCCGCTCAGAGGAAAAACAACTCAACTCATGGTATGGCACTCCTGCACATGGAGCGATGGCTTAACATCCCATCTAATGGAAAGCAACATTTCTGCGCCAATCAGTCCTTTCTCAAATGCAGAATGGGGATTGGTAGAGGAAATTCTAAACACAAACACAGTTGGGACTTGAACTGGGAACTGCAGATTATGAGACTAGTACATTATCAACTGAGGCAAACCCTAAACCACACACAAGGGAAAAAATAAACATATATAAACTAAAAATGAGAGCCTCACTATTCCTAGAAGGTAGCAAATTGGAACATTACTTTTAACTTTAGAGTTACTTTTCGCCATGCTGCACTATTTTGCTAAACAATGGGCTATCACAAAGACAGAAAGCTAAAAAAAAAAGATCACTGCTGCCAATGGAAACGTCATAACCTTCACTTCCATGGCCAAATTTTAAAATTTATAGCATAAATATGTCGTTTGCAATATTTGTTTAAAATTTTTGAATTTTCAACTTTATTCACTGTTAGAGGGTGTAATTGTAGTTTGTGGGGGATTCAGAAAGTGTGAATCATAATATTTCATCAATAGCTATCCAACACAAAGAGGATTTTCACTTTATCTCTATAAACAAAAAGTTCGATATTTACAGACAGGTAAATAGACAGCAAAGGTAACACTTTATCTTGTTTTGTTTTTTTTCAAATAGCTTTTACAAAAATTGATTTTTATGTTCGCTGTCTATGCTACATACATGTCTAGTTTAATATTTTTTACCTCACAGAATAATCTGTCATGTCCATTTCCATACATGAATGGTATCATGGATAGCCAATAAATGATTTTTGAAAGCAATCTTAAAATTATATGATGTTTTACTATTCTTAAAAATAGAAGCTTTCTTACTGTTCTGCAAAAAAAAACACTTTGGGACTCCTATTTAAGGCATTCCAGGAAGATTATATGAATCTTTATATATTTGATGTGTTATTTAATTCTAATTAGAAAGGGCAAGGTAAAAAATTTGAATCTTCCTATATTATTTGTGATGAACCTAAACTGTGAGTATTTTCTAAAAATCAATTTTAAAAAATATATTTTTGAAAAAAATATTAGCCTTTTAGAACATTTAACTCTTCCAGGGTCCCGCCTGAAAAACTGATTTACATCCAGAGGTGACACTGTGATCAGTGAAAAAAAAAAATTAACCTAAGAATTTTTTTTACCAAATAACTAATGATAGGAATTATGGCATGTTAATGCCAATATTTGATGAGACTGGTAGTAGAGTAGGTTTGGTTATAAACAGAGAGAAAACTAAAGTGATGAAAATTGGTCAGGCAGGCTGTGATTCAGTAAATCTGAATGGTTGCAGTCTTGAGCAGGTGTCAGAGTTTAATTATCTTGGGAGCTATGTAACAGATAATGGTGATGTACGGCATGAGATTAACAGACGAATAGGGATTGCTGCCGGGACTTTTAAGAATCTATGGAGAGTGTGGAGAAATAGGCGTATACACCTAAAGACTAAAATTAGGCTGTATAATAGTTTGGTTCTTTCTAGGGTTAGTTATGGTAGTGAAACTTGGACACTTTGTAAACAAAATAACAGGAAACTAGATGCTTTTGATTTCAGATGCTTACGCAGTATCTTGGGCATTAGGTGGTTCAACTTTGTAACTAATGATGAGGTTAGGCAAAGGACTTGGCAACCTCCTTTAAGCAGCATATTGTGCAGAGAGAGACTCCGTCTGTTTGGCCATGTTGCCCGTATAAATAATTATAGATTGGCGAATAGGGTTATGAACAGTGTGCCTAAAGGCCTCAGAAGGAGGGGAAGACCTAGGATGCGGTGGGCAGACAATGTCAAACAGGACCTTGTTAGAATTGGTGTGCAGTGGCCAGATGCAGTAGATGTAGCTCAGGATAGACTTGCTTGGAGAACTAAATTGCACGGTCTGGTTGGACCTCCGTAGCCCATGGCTGCTTGAGGATGATGATAATGATGATGAATGCCAAATTAATCAGCATTTAATTCTGAACTTTCTGAAAATAAAATATTTTACAAAAAAGATGACGTTTTATTTTAATAGGGCTTCTTTACTGTCATGTAGTAAAAAAATGCATCTGGCAACAAATAAAAACTTATTTAAAAAAAATAATGGAAAGAAAAGATTAATAATGGCCATGAATAGAAAGGCTATTTATTTCTGAATAACAAAAAAAAATATTTACTTGAAACAAGAAAATTATTTTTGTTCTGTGATTTTTTTTCTTAATACCATATTTTTAGAAAAGTCCAGGCTTTTTGCAAACTGTGCTAAGGCATATCAAGAAGTCAAATTTGGAATTAAAAAAAAAATAACAATCAACCAGAATATGTCATGTTATATACTAAATTAAACATTAAAACTAACTTGAAATTCTCTATCATTCAGCAATAAAATTTTAAAGTTTATCCTTCAAACTATTTAGAAGCTAATGACGACCGCTGTCATGCTAAGAGTACAATACACGACAATAATAGACTGGGATCACACCACACTGCTTGCACATATGTCCACTTTCTACAGACCCATAGTCCACGAGGCTATTGAAATAATTACCTTGCCCATCCCTACCTGAAACCAAGACACTGGAATCGCACTTCACGACATGTCAAAAGAAGCTCTTTGTCTAAACAGTCCTAATGTCACTTCATTGAAGACGGAACGCTGTCATTGCTCCGAAAAGATTCCGAGTTTTCTCCTAAAAACTTTTAATGTGCAAATAATTTGAAGGATAAACTTTAAAATTTTATTGCTCGATAACAGAGAATTTCAAGTTATTTTTAATTAATTTCTGAGCAAGAAGATCCTTTTAATTGTGTACCAAATTAAACAAAATTTAATTACAAATTTCATGAAAATAAAAAATTTGAACAAATTTTTGAACATTAATGTTAACAATATCTTTTTGTAGTGATGTAGTGAAAAAAATAGATTGGATTATGCAATTAAGGCTTAATTTTGGAAAACCTGATGAATAAAAATAGTTAAATTATATATTAATTGAAAGTAAATTTCTTCCCAAATATAATATTTATTTGAAACATATTTATTTTTTTAATGATTCTTTGCAGTGAGGTATATTTAAAATGTGGGCCAGCATTATACAAGGTGACTTGTATTGCTCACATTAACAGGATTTTCTGTCCTGTTTGTGAAATGGATAAAACTCTTTCTTGGCTGTCTTTTTTTTACTAAACATTACAAATTTTTTCCTTGGGTATTGAAGTTTGGTGATCTTGGTTTGGGCACCAAGCTTAAAAAAACCAATGTCTTTCTTAAAAAACAAATGTCTATATTGTCAGAGTGGTGCAGTCAATATATTGAGAGAGAGTGTGTGTGTGTGTGGGGGGGGGGGGGGGGGTAAATCTTTTAAAATCATTGAATATAAACTTAAAAAACTTATAATAAAAAAATTCTGCCAAAATTCCCCTTTCACAGGAGGACTGATTTCCATGCCAAGGAAATCCCATTTGCTTTCGTATCCAAGACCTCTTTTAAATATTAAAAAGCACAGTAGGATAAAAGTTTTTAATTTCTCAGGAATAATATACTGTTACAATAAATTGATCATGCATATTAGGCCTCTCTAACCCAGTAGAGCACAATGAGTATCACAAAAGATACATGACATAAATTCCTATTTGCGACCATTACTTGTCTATCCCTCTTTTAGGGTTTAAGACACCATTTAAAACACTCACAAATACCAGAAGTCAGTATGTCTCTTCTACGATATGAGTGCATTAATGAAAGGTTTCTTACAGCAGAACTTCAGACAAGCATTAAACACTTGAATGTTATATGCTGTTATGCCCCCACTGAGGATGAGGATGAGAAGGATAGGTTTTACGGACAACTTCAGGATATTTTGAATTCTGTCAAGAAAGGAGATATTACCCTTGTTCTAGGTGACTTCAATGCCAAAGTTGGTACTGACTCTGACCTTTGGGGAGGAGTAATAGGCCCTTTTGGTATTGGTAACTGCAATGGCAATGGGCAACGTCTCCTGCAGCTAAGTAAACTCAATGGATTCAGAATAACTAACACTTATTACAAACACCACGACATACATAAATACACATGGGTTTCACCTGATGGGCTGCATAAGAATATGATTGATTATATATTAATTAACAGCAAATGGGCTAGTTCTGTTAGGAATACCAGGGCATATAGGGGAGCTGAAATTGGATCTGACCATTACCTTGTTAAAGGTGTCTTGCAACTTAAACTTAAAAGGTGTTATGTTAAGGTTAAAAAATTTACTTTTAATACCGAAGCTTTGAAAGATCCAGTTATAGCCAAAGCTTACCATTATAGGTTACTTAGTCATTATGACAGTCATGGTTTACTTACTACTGATGTTGAGGAAGAATGGGATCATTTTAAACAGGCTTTTTTGGACACTAACAGTACTCTTTTAGGAAAAAAGGAGCAGAAGAGGCAGAATTATCTGAGTGATAAGGCACTTGAGCTTATTTCGGAAAGAAAGAACTGCAGGAATGTCCTTAATCAATACCCTACTAGTCCTAATAGAAAGCATTACAGAGAACTTAATAAATGTGTAAAAGATCAGTTAGCTGCTGATAAGAATCTTTGGCTTGATGGTGTGGCTGACAAAGCTGAGGAAGCAGTTAGACAGCACAACAGCAGAGAGCTGTACCAGATAGTTAAAGTTTTGTGTGGTAGAAAATGAATAGGTATACAGGGATTGAAGGATAAACAAGGTAAGGTTATAGAAGGTGAGGATTCTGTCATGGCTAGGTGGGCTGAGCATTTCAGTGATGTTCTAAACAATGTAGTTAGTTCTACTCCCATTGTTTGTAATGATGATAGATGCATTGGTGGCTTTAATGTTGGCCCTATAACACAATCTGAAGTTATTTTGGCTATCTCTAAACTTAAACTTCATAAATCCCCAGGGGTAGATGAAATTACTACAGAAATGCTTAGAGCTGGGAATGTTTCAGTTACCAATTGGATGACTGAAATTTTGAATAACTTTTATGATAAAGGCACGGTTGCTAAGGATATTACCAGAGCTATTATTATCCCTATTTTTTAAAAAAAGGTGATTGCAGTTCTTGCGATAACTATAGGGATATAATCCTATTTTCTGTTCCAAGTAAAATTCTTTGCATGATTGTGCTTAATATAATTAAGAATCTGGTTGACAGTCAATTGCGTGATGAGCAATGTGGATTCAGAAGTGGTAGGGGATGTGTGGATCCGATATTTTCACTTAAGCAGATTCTTGAGAAATGTTTAGAGTTTCAGAAACCTTTGGTTGCTAGTTTTGATTTCAAAAAGGCTTTCGACTCTGTTGATCATCATAATTTCTGGTTGATTGTCAGATCACATGGTATACCAGTGAAGTTAGTTTACATAATGAAAGCTCTCTATAATAACACTGAGTCGTGTGTGAGAGTTGGTAAGGCTTGTAGCAATTGGTTTAGCATTACTTCTGGTGTTCGACAAGGGTGCATTTTGTCTCCTTTTCTCTTTAGCTTGGTTATTGATTATGTTATGCGAAATTCACTTCAAGAGAAAGATTTTGGCTTTAAATGGACTGGAGATACGAAAATTTCTGATTTAGATTATGCTGATGATTTAGCCCTTTTGGCAAATGATGTTGATGAGATTAACTCTTTCATTCGAGCTGTTGATGAAACTGGTAGTAGAGTAGTTTGGTTATAAACAGAGAGAAAACTAAAGTGATGAAAATTGGTCAGGCAGGCTGTGATTCAGTTAATCTGAGTGGTTGCAGTCTTGAGCAGGTGTCACACTTTAATTACCTTGGGAGCTATGTAACCGATAATGGTGATGTGCAGCATGAGATTAACAGATGAATAGGGATTGCTGCCGGGACTTTTAAGAATCTATGGAGAGTGTGGAGAAATAGGCGTATACACGTAAAGACTAAAATTAGACTGTATAATAGTTTGGTTCTTTCTAGGGTTAGTTATGGTAGTGAAACTTGGACACTTTGTAAACAAGATAACAGGAAACTAGATGCTTTTGATTCCAGATGCTTACGCAGTATCTTGGGCATTAGGTGGTTCAACTTTGTAACTAATGATGAGGTTAGGCAAAGGAGTTTGCAACCTCCTTTAAGCAGCATATTGTGCAGAGAGAGACTCTGTTGGTTTGGCCATGTTGCCCGTATGAATAATCATAGATTAGCGAATAGGGTTATGAACAGTGTTGCAGCTCAAGGTGGTTCAACACCTTATTAAAATGTGCCTCCTGTAAAATGTAATACTCATTAAAAGGTAAAATAAACATTGAATCACTTCACACATGTCATCACTGTCCTTTCTCAACAAGTTGTTTATACCAAATAAATCTCAGAGATTATGCTTCAATTGTTAATGGTGTCCTTTTTCCAATTTCTAATTGCACATAGCAAAATATGGAGTTAAAATTATACTTAACCATTGCAAAGATTATTTTTATTTTCTAGATGCCTCCTTATTTTTTATACAATACCATAGAGATTTAGTAAAGTATTAAATTAAAACTAATTGCTAAAAATAAAAGAGCATGTTGAAATGACAAAAATTATTTATTTTGCTAAGTTGGAATTTTGACCCCAATTCCCACAGGATTTTGTTATTTATCTACTTATGTTACTGTATTGAAAAATGCACTGCAAATATCTAAAAAGTTTTACTCTGTTATAAATTATACATGCAGGCATAATGATATTTAATTAGAATAATGTCATTTACAATGAATAAATATAGAGGAAAAAGTGTCATAACCAGATGGGATACAAACACGACCTCCTGATAACATGTCAGGTGCTCTGGTCAGGTGATCAGGAGGTCAGTATTATCAGGAAGTCGTGAGTTCAGATCCCACCCGGCTAATGACAATTTTTCTCCCTATTTATTCAATGTATATCACAAACAGGTGCATACCTATGATTGCATATTATTTCAAAACATTGTTTACATTTAAAATTAATACATTTACAAAAAAATTCTACAACAGAAATAATATCACAATAAAAATCAATAAATACTTTTCTGAAAAAAAAATTATTTCCAACAAGGCCTGCAATGCTCCAGATACATGCCAGAGTGGCTCTACCATTAAACCACATATCGGATGATAATTTACCTCCAAGATGAGACCTATAAATATTTCACTGAATGTGGTGGACCTTTTGCCATCTATATTTCAGGAAAGACATTGAATTCTATATTTACAGGTAATCTGTGTATTTAATATGGATGGATTTTTCATAAATAACACTTCAGCGTGAAGTGACTTTCTCACTAACATTTGAATCATTAGCAACAATTGGAAAATAAGTTGCCTCTCCTGAAACATAGATGGTGCAAGGTCTGCCAAATTCAGTGAAAAATTTATAGATCACATTGTAGTAAATTATTGGCCAATGTGTGGTTTAATGATAGAGTGCTCTGGCATGTATTTGGAAAGTTGCAGGTTCAATTCCTGCCGTTGCTGGCAAAAATTTTTCACGAGTACTTATTGATTTCTATATCTACAACTAATCTGTGTATTTAATACAGATGGATCATAATAAATTTTTTAAATATTTGATACTGAGAAAAATGCAGTTTTTTATATTTACTTTAAATTTGGCCACAGATTCTGAGCTGCCAGGAAGCCTTTTAATTTTCCACACAATTTTCCTTTCTTTACTAATGAATTCTGCCGTGTTGTCCGAGAGGCTGAACTGTTGCATAAAACTATAACAGGAAAACAGTTATTGCACTAAAAATATAAATTTAAATAATTACATATTTTCAGTAGCATTATTACAAACCAAATAACTGCAGTAAGAAGAGTTTTACTATAAATTGCAACTCACAGCTAATTTGATAGAATTTAATTATCATGATAAATAACTGTACATTAATACTTTAAAAAATTATAAATCAAGAGGGATGCTCAACATATCATATGTAGTATCAGATTAGCTTAAGGCCATAATGGCAGCTAATTAACTACAATCGATGTGCTCCTGAATCGAAGAAGAGATTTCTAAGAAGCGTTTTTCTTACCTCTTTGTAGCAGAAGATACTGGAATATGTACAATCAAATTTAGAACTTCGGCATTGCTTGGAATATGACAGCACAATTTTAATGTTAAATTGCAATCCCTAGATTAAAAAAAAAAAAATTATCTATTACACATAAATACATTTAATTATTACGTTACTGGGATGCACAACCAATTTTAAACTGCATTTTATATTTAAAGAAAAAAAAAACCTTTCTCCATAAAGGAGAAGTCCACGAATAAAGTTTCAATATATTTTAAGCAAACACTAATTTTTGCCCTTTGATTTTTACCATAATCATCTAAGCCAGGCGTCGGCAACCTACGACCCGCAGGTCACCAAGTGACCCACTTGAATTCTGCAAATAAAGTATAATAACTCAAGTGGGCCACTTGAAATTATTAAATGGGTCACTCGGTGATCTGCGGGTCACAGGTTGACGTCGCCTGATCTAAGCTAAACACTATCAACCATTTTTTGGCAAGACTGGATTATCATGTGAGAACTTTTCAGTATACAATAAACGATCCGAGTGAATTGGTCATTTCAAGAATGACCTTGCATTTGATTTCATAAGATTGGGTTTACCTCTGAATGGTGCTTTTTGCACACAATGAGTTAAATGGCCAAGTCACAAACACCCAAGAGCTCAGAGAAGGTTGTGTAATGGAATCATTTATACAACTGTTAGAAGACAGATACTCTACCAAAACCATTCAGTATGTTCTTTAATGTCCACAGCTTAAACCCATAAGGTCCTTATTCAGATAGTTACGGTACAACATTTAACCCATTTCTGAATATTTCAAAATAAGTAGAAAAGTTTGAAGATTATATTATTCTGAAAAGTGATAGTGAGCAGGCTGAATCTAGGGGGAAGGTGCCCCCTAAATGCCAGTAAGAGTTTTTTTGTATTTTTATTAAACTATTTAATTAATAGTAATATTTTAAGCATTGACATAAACTGCCTCCCCCCCCCCCCACACACACACTTTTTTTTCTAGACACAGGCCAGATGGTGAGTATTTTTTCAATGATTCAGAGGTTTTTTTAACCATCCATTTAGCTAACTTGAATGTTAATGCAGTTAATGCATTATGTAATACCGTAGAAATGAATTCTGCTATATCGATGGAAAAGACTGCATTTTGGCCAACTTAGTTTGGATAAAATCGAAAATTCAGAAGCAACTCAAATGTGAATTTTTGACACTGTAACTTTGTTCCTTATGCATATTTTGCCTTTTAGCATAAGCAAGACTAGATTCAAGATTTTGATTATTTAGTATGAGATTTCATTAGAAGTGTGAAAAAAACACCCATCCACCTAACAGACTCGAAATTCGGACCTCTCGATTATATGCCAGTTGCTCTACACAATAACTAATAAATTGTACACACAATTAATACGAAATTGCTTTTTGAAAGTCTGAACTCTCATACAGTAAAAGATTGTGCATTCCTTGCTGCAAAATTTTATCAAACAGTAATTAAAATTCATAATGAAGCAAGTATGGCAACAATATTAAAAACTAGTGGAAAACTTCCCAGTCAACACTCTACACATCTATTCTATGAATTACTTCAATAGTCTTTTACTGAGTACATGGCAGTTAAAATGGTCGTTCTTATCTGAATATATATATTATGCTCAATAGAAATATATGCTTTCATTACCATATGGGCCCAAACTACAGGTAGGAGACAGTAAAGAGGAAGAAATCATATTGATTGGATGAGTCCATTTATAAGTTTTGGGCCAATCTGGTAGTGAAAGGGTTAAACATTTGGTTGATAGACAACTTCTGAGATGAACAGTTTGGATTCAGAAGTGATGTGCTGCACAGATCAGATTTTGCTACTCAGACAGATTCTTGAGAAAAGTTTAGTTTTCAAAGACTTGTGGTTAGCAGTTTACAGATTTGAAAAAGGCTTTTGACTATTGATTAACATACTTTTAGTTGATTATGAAACTTTTCATATATATCTGAAAAGTTAGCTACACAATGATGGCTCTCTATAATAACAATGAGTAGTGCACAAGATGATGTCCCGTGGCTAAGTGGGGCAGGGGTGGCTCAGTCGGTAGCGCACCAGGCTCGTAATCTGTAGTTCCCAGATTCGAGTCCCAGCTGGGTCAGCATTGAGATTTATCTCCGCAAAATTTCCCTGCCCTGCCCACGGTCAGTAGGGGACACCGATGGACTTGAAAAGGTCGCCGTCCGTCGGATGGGACGTTAAGCCATGGCCCCGTGTGCGGGAGAGCCATACCCTGTGCACGTTAAAGAACATGGTGGATGGCCTTGACGGGAGGCTACCGTCTCCCAACAGCTGTTCCAGTGGGTCCCCTCCCCCAACCTTCTCTGAGCCTTCGGGGTCCATGTGACCTGGCCATTTAGCCTATGGTGTGCAAAAAAGTGCCGCTCAGAGGTAAAACAATCCAATCCCGTGGCTAAGTGGTTAGCATGTTTGGCTACTGATCAAAGAGACCTGGGTTCGAAGGCACAGATGTTAATGTTGTCTTTCTGTTGAGGTCCCACCATCCTCACAGACCTTCTACTGCGGTGTATTAAGCTGAAGACTCCTGTCCGATCTCTGTGGCAAGCAGCTGCTTGAGGAGATATTTATTTATTTAGTTTATGAAAACTGGAAATTCCAGCAGTTGAGTTGATTTCCCTCTGGAATCAGGTCAACTGGATGATTGTCACATTGATAATGTTGCTCTGATCAGACACATAAAAAGTACATGCTCAGAGTGAAAAAAAAGTGCACTCTGAACAGCACTTTTTGTACACAATGGGCTAAATGGCTAGATCACAAGAACCTCAGGGGCTCAGAGAATTTTCGAGAAGGGGATTCACTGGGTAGCTGTTAAGAGACAGATCAAAGCCTCCAGTCAAGGCCATCCAGCATATTCTTTAATGTGCATAGGTTGTGGCATTCCAGCACATGGAACCATTGCTTCACATCCCACTTGATGATGGTTGAGAAAAAGAGATACTGATGATCTTTCCGAGCCCATCAGTATCCCCTCTCTCACTGAGGGCAGGGTGGGGGATAGAGGAGATGAATCTGAATGCTGGTGCAGTTGAGACCCGAACCTGGGAACCGCAGATTACAAGCCTGCTGTGCTATCAACTGAGCCATTCCCCATAAAATCATAGCAAGTAATTGATTTAGAATTACAACTGGAAAAAATTCATCGGTGCCACAGCGGGAATCGAACCCGCATCTCTCAAGATTCATGCCAGAGCGCGCTAACCATTGCACCATGCGTCGGACAATGAATAATTTCAGAATATGACCTTTTAAATCTTCTTTCCTGAGACGTGACTGAGACAGCGCCATCTATACTCAAGGAGATGCAATGTTTTCAGTCGTCGCATTTGATTATCAGATGTTAATGAGAAGGTCGCTAACGCTAACGCGTTAAATATATAATTAAAATCAATCCAAAGTGAATGCACCGTATTCCCTGTTAAGAAACATTAATTAATAGATTCTGAAAAAAATTCAGCGCCGCCACGGCGGGAAAATTAATTTTAATAAATAGGGTTCCCACACGCTGGATGGCCTTGATGAGAGGCTACCATCTGTCTCCCAACAGCTGTTCCAGTGGGTCCCCTCCCCCAACCTTCTCTGAGCCTTCGGGGTCCATGTGACCTGGCCATTTAGCCCATGGTGTGCAAAAAAGTGCTGCTCAGAGGTAAAACAACCCAACCCAACAAATCTGCATACTGAGACATTAATTTTATTCTGCATTTTACTACCCTAATAGTGTAGTGGTGCAAACCTTACTGGTAAGCCAGTGGCAGGTCCTTGTGTATGTGTTTGTTTGTTGTATGAAAAACCAGGACATTACATCAGACTTCTAGGTTATTTCCATCCTTTGTGAGTCACATCTCTTAGGCTTCTATCTGAATTGTTCAGGATCTTAAGGGAAAGCATATTCCCATATAAAATTATTAGCTTAAACAGTCGTACACAGCCCATAGTTCATAGATCACAATGCCAATTCGGAAGAAAAAGTACGCTTTCATTACTCACATAAAAAATTATATGCTTAATAATAATAAAAAAAATACCCCCTCAAGCAGCTGCTTGCCACAGAGGTCTGACAGGAGCCTGTCAGTTTATATGCCATAGTAGAAGGTCTGTGAGGATGGCAGGACCTCAGCAGAAAAACGATACATACATCTATGCCTTACCCGGGACTCGAACCCAGGTCCCGTAGATCAGTAGCCAAGCACGCTAACCACTCGGCCACGGGACAGCTACTTCTTTTTAATGCTGGCCTTAAAAAACTCTGAAGCAACAACATCCAAGAGAAGGTCACAGACATGGAAGCCATAAGGAATGTGAAATAAATATCTCTAACATCTTAATACTGCTTCTATATTAACATATATCTATTGTAAGGGCCGTTTGGAATAAAATGTTTGATGTTGTATATTCAAAACCTGCATGAAAATACTTATTTATACAACATTTATTTTCCCTTCATCTAAACAATGTGAGGTTCTAACTGACCCATTCACAAAAAAATATTAGTTTGAGTAAAAGAGTTAAAAAAATATCTGACATAAGAGTAACATAGTTCAAACTTAATTGTTAAATTTAATTAAGTTAAAACTTAATTGAATAAAATGCTGTTAGAACTTCAAGTCTACTTTCACCCCTTCCTTATTGCATTATCAATGTGGTTTCCTGCATTTTATTATGTTCACCATGCTCAGATTATATTGTGTTGTTTTACTTCTGAAAACATTTTATGCTGCACAATGGACTACATTGCCACAAGAATTTCAAAATTCAGAGCTGCTTTGGAAACACAGTCACCTATGAGAGAAGTGTCAAGGTCCTCTACATTTTTTGGGGCAGGGGTGGCTCAGTCGGTAGCATGCCAGACTCGTAATCTGTAGTTCCCAGGTTCGAGTCCCAGCTGGGTCAGCGTTGAGATTTATCTCCACAAAATTCCCCGCCCTGCCCACGGTCAGTAGGGGACACCGATGGGCTTGGAAAGGCCGCCGTCTGTCGGATGGGACGTTAAGCCGTGGCCTCGTGTGCGGGAGAGCCATACCCTGTGCACGTTAAAGAACACGCCGGATGGCCTTGATGGGAGGCTACCATCTGTCTCCCAACAGCTGTTCCAGTGGGTCCCCTCCACCAACCTTTTCTGAGCCTTCGGGGTCTATGTGACCTAGCCATTTATCCCATGGTGTGCAAAAAAGTGCCGCTCGGAGGTAAAACAACCCAACAACCTCTATAGTTTTTAATGTGTTCAAGGCCCAGTTCTACTACACCTACCGCCATGAATTAATTTTCCATGTAATGTACAGCCTTCTTTCAAAGCCCAATGATGTCTACTTTTGCACCAAGCACCTGACATTGCTCATGATGCATTGTTGACCACGTCATTGGATACTATCTTATGAGCTTAAATCATTGCTTAAACATCAGCACATTTCATTCACAATAAACACATTTCTGCATTTGACCACCTATGGTGAAATGAAATCTTTAGGAACGTGATAAATTTCCAGAGCATATTTATCATTGCTCTAAAGACCAGAATAATAATTATGAATGTATTAAATGAACTACAGCAGTGTATTTCAAAAAAAAAAAAATAAGAAATGTGTATGTCTCAAAAGAAAAACGAAACAAAAATATACCTATTTGTCGTTGACTCTTCTACAGCAGTCACAAGTCTAAATGGCAACTGTGCAGGAGCTAGGGACTCGACTTGATAATTCATTACTTCTATCTAAGGATTGGAAATATAGCAAAAATATTTATGTAATTTCTTGAAATGAAAAGACAGTATCAGTTAAATGCATTCCTCTATATTAATAAAAAGTTAATGTTTTTAATTTCGAAATATAAAAAAAAATAAAAACTAGCTAATTTGATTGAATTACACCCTCTAAAATATATGATAAGTAATACTCCCCACATAGCAAGTTTTCATTCAACTTGCAGCTCATTATTAATGCTAGGGAAATTTTCACTAATAATTTCCACTCTGTAAATTGATTCCAATATTTGAGGAAAAATTGTCTTGAGCCGGGTGGGATACGAACCCATGACCTCCTGATAAATCCCTGCCCTGCCCACGGTCAGTAGGGGACACCGATGGGCTTGGAAAGGCCGCCGTCCGTCGGATGGGATGTTAAGCCGTGGCCCCGTGTGCGGGAGAGCCATACCCTGTGCACGTTAAAGAACACGCTGGATGGCCTTGACGGGAGGCTACCATCCGTCTCCCAACAGCTATTCCAGTGGGTCCCCTCCCCCAACCTTCTCTGAGCCTTCGGGGTCCATGTGACCTGGCCATTTAGCCCATGGTGTGCAAAAAAGTGCCGCTCAGAGATAAAACAACCCAACCCAACATCCCGATAAATGTTATCAGAAGGTCGTGGGTTCGTATCCCACCCTGCTCAAGACAATTTTTCCTCTAAATATTTGAATCAATTTACAGAGTGGAAATTATTAGTGGATACTTAATGAGTTGAGTTTAATAATAATTATTTCTAGTGAAATTTCCCACATTTTTGGGGGGACACAAAGAAAACGTAATTTGATGCTGTCAATGCCAGTTGTCATTTGAGGTATAATTCTTTACAATCAGCAATTGTTAACACACTTATTCCTTTTTCCAGGAGGGTCAAACCCTTACATTGCTTTATGATCAGATGAAACTGTACACTGAATTTGGTCTTAGCTTCCACTACTCTATACTTTATCAATATATATCTCTATATAGTGGTAATATATAATTATAACAATTATATTCAATATATAATATTATAATCATATTATAAATGAAGCAAATTTCTATGATATAATCTTAAAAATACTGTCATTATCAACAAATATTAAACTTGTTAATATTTTTAGACTTACCTCCCCTTGCAGTGGTCTAATAATGAAAGAATAATTTTTGCTAAAATTACTTGACTCCACATAATTATGAAATCTCCCCCAACATTTTTTCCTTCCATCTCCCCCCCCCCCCCCCCGCCTTTTCTTTGAAAGGAAAGTATCTTTCGGGTAAGTGCAAAAAGTTAAGGGGTAGAACAGTACATTGGTTTAAGTTATAATAAGAAGCTGTAAACCATATTTGGTTGTCCTAGGTCTTATCATTTCAAAGTTCTTTTTGTTTCATTCTTTTCTTTCATTCACTGTGGGGGGGAGGGGGGGGGTCTAAGAAAATCTATGGAAACAAACTCTTGCATTGTTCTAAATTATAAGATGATGCTGTATTGTCAATGGAGAAAGGAAGAAATTTTACAAAACCAAACCCTTACAATGTTCAAAAGGCCCACACAGATGTACAGTTTGGCCTCCAGGTCTAACGTGAACTTTGATCTGATTTACCATATGTGTGTGTGGAAGCCAGATGAACTCTGTTCAGGCCAAAAACACTGGCTTGAAGAACTTTTGGAATGGCAGATCGCCTGATAAAGCCCCGTCCTGATGTGTCACCTGTTACTGAGAGGTGGCCAATCATTTTCTGCAACATACCACTATTATGTAGGAAATGTGTCATATATTACCCAGAGCAAATCGAAAAACGAAAAGGGTCACGTAACTAACAAAAGCTATTCATGACACAAGTTGAGTAACCTTGATCTGTGCTCTAAGTTATACGTGGAGGCGGAATAATGAATTTCATAAATTAAATATTAAAATTAAAGCTCTTAAAAATTAAAACTTTTAAATAAAGCTCTTAAAATTTAGAGTTTTACCTTTCCTTGGGGTAGTTAGGCTTTTCAAAAACTCAATTTGATGCAATGAATATTTTTCCTGATCCCTTTAAGATTGAAGTTACAGTTTCAACTGAATTTATAACAAGCACAGATGCAGATGATCTTAAAAATGAATATCATGGTTTAAAATTATTTATATATTACCACTATATAGAGCAGTGTGGCTTTAAAATATGAAACAGTATAAATGAAGCAAGGTATTTATTGAAATTTCTACATGATATAATCTTAAAAATACTGTCATTATCAACAAATATTAAACTTGTTAATATTTTTAGACTTACCTCCCCTTGCAGTGGTCTAATAATGAAAGAATGATTTTTGCTAAAATTACTTGACTCCACACAATTATGAAAGAAATACTGATCCAAATGAACCCCTGATACATATGCTACAAAATAAATACAGGATGAATTAAGGATTACCACATAAAAAAAATCATTATGATCTAAATAAAGAAATCTTAAATGCAAATATGTTACTTTTTATCAAACGTTTAAAAATTTTGGCCCCAATAACATAATAAAATTATTCAACTACATCAGTGACACTCATTACATAATTTAAGTCATTTTACGAGTCAGAGGTAACAGGTAGAAATTAATGGGGCTGAGATGAGAAAAGGGTAACACAAAGGATTATAGATAACGTCACGGTAAAAATGGATCTAAGCTATCTCCTAGCAAAATTACATTTCCAAAAAACCATTAGCTCATGAATTTAGATTAACACAAACCAATCTTATTTTGTCACATAAACAATTTACTATACAGAAAAATATATAAGTAAACCCAAAAACCATATGGTTTGTCTGGACCACTAAAGGAAATTAATACTGAAATCAATAACAACTTAGCCCATGATGTGCAAATAAGTGCTGCTCAGAGGTAAAACAACCCAACCCAATAACAACTCACTCACTACAAATATCACAAATAATATGTGCCATTTTTTCTGAAATATATACAATAAATTTCTACTTTACACTAAGTTATTCGACATATGTGCAACATCTTCCAAAGAAAAAGAAAAAGTTCTTTAAGTTTCATTCAAACATATTACATTTTTTTTTTTTCATTTTTTATTTCAAGAGGAATTTTTAAAATCCTTCCCTTACAAAAATCATGCCTCCATTCCCAAACATATATATAAATAAATAAATAAATAAATAAATAAATAAATAAATAAATAAATAAATAACCTCTCAAGCAGCTGCTTGTCATAAAGGTCTGACAAGAGACTGTTGATAAAATATAACAGGGAAGATATGTGAGGAAAGTGAAACTTCAACAGAAAGACAACAGAAGAAAGAAACAACCATGCTTTACCCTGGACTCAAACACAGGTAACTTTGATCCACACCTTATGATGCTAACTACTCAGTCACCACAATCTGTGGAACTGAAATTGCCTCACTCAGAAGTGTAGGTATATATAGCTGAAAATCATCGTAGGTACAGATGATAAGGAGATTGTAACGCTCCAAAGAAACGCAAAATACTTTTAAGTTTATACCCTTTTTCTGATCCAATTAGTTTTATGCTCTGGATAGCTGAGACGGGCGCCAGGCAATAATTAACAAATTGCCAAAAAAAAAAAAATAAAGTTTAGCGCTCTTGGCTACTGATCTACGGGACCTGCCATCCTCTCAGACCTTCTACTATGTCATATAAACTGTCAGGCTACTGTCAGACCTCTGTGGCAAGCAGCTGCTTGAGGGTTTTTTTTTATTAGGGTTCAAAATACCAGCGAGCGTTAATGAGTAAGAATCCAAAAATTATTGTCAAAACGTAAATATTAAATACTAATCAAACAAATAACGTTGCTCAAGAGAAGAAAATTAGTAAAGACTCAAAAGGTTTAAATAACAAACAAATTTACTTCCAAAAATCACTCACCAAAACTTCAATGAAGAAGATACATTAACTGAGCACTCTTCTGTGCTACATGCTTATGCTCTACTCACTGTGCTAAGTGCACTTACTATGTGCTTACTGTATGTGCTACTGCTTACTGTCTGACTGACTCTCTGTCTGTGCTATGTGCTACTGTCTGTGCTAAGTTCTATTGTGACAACATGTCACCAGACTTTAACAAGAGGCTTACAGAGGCCCGCATGTGTCATGTTGCACGCTGGGAAAGACATTTACATAAATCGACGAACGACGCAAGCTATGATGCAAGAGGGGGCGTGTCCTTGTGCACGTGCTTTAGCGGGTGCACAGGGACACGCCCCTCTTGCGTCATAGCTTGAGGAAGATCGGAAACGAGCGCTGTGATGCCAAAAAGGAAATAAAATGTAAATTAAGCAAAACTGGTTAAGGTAAAGTAAAAGTGAACGATGGGGCATCACAAGATAACATGATGCCAGTTATAGAGCAACAAAATGGCAATGATTGTGCTCACCAACAACATGTAGTGTAAGCCCTTTTTATGATACATGAAGAAACAAATCACAGCATAGAGATGATGACTATACTATAGAACAGCCCACCATAGTTCACCTAAGTAATCTATCAGGATGGCAATGCGTTTGGGTCAATTGCAGATGGGCCTGCAGAGTATTCAGACATGCTTGATCAGTTACATATTCATAGATATTGCTAGACAGGGTATGATGTTTATATCACATAGATATTCTCTGGAGATGATTGTAATACGTGGCCAGAAATTTTCCTATTAAACCCCCCAAAACAATTACACCAGCTGCCCATTCAGTAAGTTATTCCCAAATGGCTGGCAGATCAGAATTCTGACTACAGCATCTTCACCCATCATGCTGGTGAATGCATGCATCCAGAGAAAACGAGAAGTCGTCAGTGAAGATGGGATGATACCATCTCTCCAGTCCGCTCTAGTAGAGCCCCACTGCAACTACAGTTGTCTATGATAGGCAGTAAGAGATGCAATGGATTATGGGAATGCAGTTCTGCCTCTGCAAGTCACTGACCAAGGTTGGGCTATTTTACCTCTAAGCAGCATTTCTTCGCACACAATGGTTGGTTGTTGTTTTACCTCTGAGCGGCACTTTTTTGCACACAATGGGCTAAATGGCCAGGTCACAAGGACCCCGAAGGCTCAGAGAATGTTGGGGGAGGGCTGTTGGGAGACTGATGGGAGCCTTCCATCAAGGCCATCCAGCATGTTCTTTAATATGCACAGGGTATAACTCTCCCACACACGGGGCCATGGCTTAATGTCTCATCCGATGGATGGCGGCTTTTTCAAGCCCATCGGTGTCCCCTACTGAGCGTGGGCAGGGTGGGGAGTTTTGCGGAGATAAATCTCAACACTGACGCAGCTGGGACACGAACCTGGGAACTGCAGATTAAAAGCCTGGCACGCTACCGACTGAGCCACCCCCGCCCCTTTCACACACAATGGACTAAATGGCGGAGTCACAAGGACCCTGAAGACTCAAAAAAGGTTGAAGGTGGGGAACCACTGGAACAGCCATTGGGAGACAGATGGTAGCCTCCCATCAAGGCTATGCAGTGTGTTCTTTAATGTTCACAGGGTATGGCTCTCCCACACATGGGGCCATGGCTTTAAGTCCCATCCAATAGACAGTGACCTATCCAAGGCCATCAGTGTCCTCTGCTGACTGAGGGCAGACAGTTTTGCAGAGATAAATCTCAACACTCACCCAGCTGGGACTCATACTTGGGAACTGCAGATTATGTGCCTGGTGCACTACTGACTGAGTTGCCCCCATCCCCATCAACCAATGATCCTTCTTAAAAATAAACTGTACAACAGCACTGAAGTTCTCCAAATAATGGCTAGAGTTGTGGTTTGCTAAAAATTTGCAGATCACATGATCTTCTCATGTGTTGTTCTTCTTATTCTCCAGGATTGCCATCCTGAAACTACTATTGCCATCACTGGTAAACTGTCCTCACATCACAACTAATATTGACAGCAATGTAATTCTACTATTCCAGGAAACCATTTTTCAAAATTAGGTTTAAATTTCTATTACTTTATTCTCCAGAAATATTTTTTTTTTCATTTGTTATGTAACATGACTTACATATATCAGTTAGTCACTGCAAAATAAGATTCTAAAGTTCAGTTGCTTTTCTGCTCAAGAGTTAAAAAAATTATTTCAACCAAAATTTCATTATTGTGTGATTTTATATCTGCCAAGATGGACACTCCATCTGGACACAAAATGCATAATGGGTTAAATAATTTTAAAATTGACAGTATGGCCTTTTTTAAGTGACATTAAAATCCATTACTTTAAATACTGCAAAAAAAAAAAGTCAAATATAGGGCATAATCAATTTAGTAGGAAACACTGCTGATAAATCTGAATGTACAGATTTAAAACAAAATAACAGAATGCAGTAGTTATGAAGTATGTACTTCCCATGGCCCCTGACAGTAATATACAGATGTAATAAGTTGGTTAAAATAGCATGATTACATCAATGGTGCTGTACACTGTGACAAAACATTGTTCAAGGTCCTACAGACTCTTGTGTTGATAGTTTAGATACCTCTAGAAAAAAGCATCCACAGGTCATATGATCTAGGCATCACATGACCTATACTATTTGCAATCTACTATGGTAGTAGAAGGTACTAGATATGTCCAACTTTTACAAGGATATATTCTTCAGCTAGCCTTGCACATAAGTTTGTAATAGGTATCAATACTAGCAGCTACTAACCCTGCCAGGTCACCCAAGGAGCATCCATTGACAAATGTTTAAAAAAAAAAGCACACTGGCAGATTCCTCATTTGCTAATACAATAAACAAAACTGTTTCAATAGAAATGGTTGACTAAAATTTCCTTGATCTAAAAGTAGTAGATTTTAAAATTAATAAAGTGTTTAAGATTATTTGATTTGCAGTTTTATTGTAACTAAAAGTATCTTAATAATTACTACAAAACTACTTCTATAAGAGGGAAACATCTCACTTAATATGCTTGTGATATATTCACGGAGTATCCTTTTATAAGTTTCAATGGCACGTTGAAATCTAGTGATCATGTCTGGAGGCATATGCTCGGAATACTCCCACTCCTGTCATTTGCCACTTCACTGGTGGCATTTGATGCATAACTTTCACATGTGCTAGATTTACACACAATATTAAAGTAAAATAGATGGATCACTAATGGATTAAAAACTGGATGAAAACATAAAAAGTCCCAAGAGTTCAATCATATCCTTGGTTCTTTTAATGGGAAACAGAATTATTTCTTTTCAATAATGAATCATTTGATTAACTGCTAAATTACTACCTCTTTTTTAACACATTTGTCCCACTTGTAATATTCCAAATTTTCCACATGGGTTTCTTTTAAGCCCCACCCCCCCAAGTTGCACAAAAAATTAAAAGAATCACCTATTATTCCCTATATTTTATCACTGGTATTTCAGATTTTAATTTGCAAGCATTTGAAAGCTGTTTTAGGTAGCTACATATACTAAGTTGCTACTTGCATATGATCCAATGGTTTATATGAAAGCATAATAATTGTATCTTATGAATACCAACCATGAACTGTTAACTAACTTAGTTTAAACTTAAGTTAGTGAATCAATTTAATGTTAAATCTCAACTCAGAAGCAACTCAAAGCACCTGACATTATCAGGAAGTCATAGGTTCAGATCCCATCAGCTAATGATAATTTTTCCTCTATTTTTATTTCAACTATAGCAACATTTCCTTCCCAAACCAAGTAAACAAAACAGCTTAATAAATGTAAATCTGTCTTAACCTTAATATAGCAAATTATTTTTTTTTCTAATGAAGAAAAAGCAAATTGTATTAATTAAAATCTGAAGAAATGCAAATAAAATTTAAGTTTATGAAAACAAGAGTCACCCACCTTCTTCTTTCTTTTCTTGATTACCTAAATGCAGTTCCTCATTAAGTCCTATAGTGAGAGAATGACTGATTGTAATAAAGCTCTTCAGTTGCACTGAGCCACTCAGATAAAACCTTAGAAGACTGCCCTTTGAAAATTAACATCAAAATTAAAAAAAATTACTAAAGAAACCAGAAGTAATTTTAATATAACTTTCCTGAATATGTTATAATCAGTAAGATCATATCATCTAGAAAAATTTTATATATAAAAAATTATACATAAATAATGTTTATGGACAACAGATCACACTTTTTTCCCCCTGTTAAAAAAAAAAATCTTTAAATTGTCTGTTAAGTGGCAACAACAAATCAGCAAATATCCAAGGTTGGGCTGGATTGTTTTACCCATAACAATAACCTCTGATCAGTACTTTTTTGCACACAAAGGGCTAAATGGACAAGTCACATGAACTGCTTGAAAGCTCAGAGAAGGTTGTGGGAGGGGACCCAGTGGAACAGCTATTGGGAGATAGATGGTAGCCTTCCATCAAGGCCATCCAGCATATTTTTCAACATGCACAGGGTTGGGTTGGGTTGTTTTACCTCTGAGCGGCATTTTTTTGCACACCATGAGCTAAAGGGCCAGGTCACATGGACCACGCAGGCTCAGAGAAGATTGGGGGAGGGGACCCACTTTAACAGCTGTTGGGAGACAGATGGTAGCCTCCCGTCAAGGCCATCCAGCATGTTCTTTAACATGCACAGGGTATGGCTCTCCCGCACACGGGACCACGGCTTAACGTCCTATCCGACGGATGGCGACCTTTCCAAGCCCATTGGTGTCCCCTACTGACCATGGGCAGGGCGGGGAATTTTGCAGAGATAAATCTCAACACTGACACAGCTGGGACTCAAACCTGGGAACTACAGATTACGAGCCTGGTGCGCTATCGACTGAGCTACCCCAGCCCCACATGAACAGGGTATGGCTATCCCATACATGGAGCCACGGCTTAACACCCATCCAATGGACAGCAGCCTTTCCAAACCCAACAGTGTCACCTACTGACCGTGGGCAAAGTGGGAAGTTGTGCGGAGATAAATCTCAATGCTGGGCAAATAAGCAACACTACTATGACCATAACTTGACACAAAATTAAGAGTTGCATTACAATGAAGCAGAAAAACTCATGAATTACTTTGTTAATCATTTTGCAATGGTAGTAAAACTTGAACTTGAATGGTAAGCAACATGAAACTTTATGACTTTGATTCTAGATGCTTGTGCAGTATCTTGGACATTAGTTTGGTTCACTACATAAGTAATGACGAGGTTGGATCAGGATTTGTCAAACTTCTGAGACCATCAACCCCTCGATGAGATTATGAACTTGTAATGGATCCCCCCCTCAACCTAAATTCTTAACAATGTAAATGAAATAGTCGAGAAAGATCAATATATTGAACATTTATTAATCATCAATCAATGTTATTAATAATCATGTTCACTTCGATTCCTTCAGAGACGAGATCCCTCTAGGACAAGCACGTTAGATCCTAAATGAATCAAATACATAATGTATGTCAGTATAAGCTAACTTCCAAGCTCTATAACTTCCAAACAAAGCGTTTTATGAGAAAATGCAGTAGAAGATTTAAAGATCACAATCAAATCTACCTAAATCCTGATTTTCAACAATATTCTCTTAGTATTTAAAGAATTATGGAAGTTTGAATATTTAACAACAGCATGCCTAACGTTAGAATTTAACTCAGAAGTTAATTATAATTTGAATAGAAGTATTATTTTACACCATTTAATACAACATATGTATATTTGAAAAGTTACTGTAAATAATTTTTTGATATTTTTCAATTTTCCCAAGACTTCCATTGTTGCTGCTAAATATTCCACGTCTAAAACTCTTTAAGTACGAAGCGAATATTATTGAAAATCCAGATTTAGATAGATTTGTTTGAGATCTTTATCTGCTGTTACATTTTCTCATAAAATGCCTAGTATAGAAGATATTGAGCTTCAAAGTTAGATTTCACTTATATAACATGGAGTGAGGTGGTCATAATTGAATTAGCACTATTTCACTGTATGTATGCATATTAACTTATAGTTTGAGAAATATACAAGTGATTAAAAGCAAACCTTCGATAATTTAAAAAGTGCTCTTTTTTTTTCTCAACAACATCAGGTACTTTGGTTAGTATAACTTTCATAGCTAATTTAAGCAATGTAGCTATTCAAAATGTGCTAGTTTGTAGTTTTTCAGAATATAAATAGTTAATTGATCTTGCAACATAGAGTTTTCCATAATATAAAACCATTCTTGTCTAGAAAATATTTAAATATTTTTGAAGTGGGGAATAATATAGGAATAGAAGGGCAAAAAATTGATGAAAGTGCAATATTTTTCATTTACTGTTGGTAAAGATTATAATTATAACTAACAGAAAAATAATAAATTGAAAACAAGCTGACATATAAAAATTCATTTCTTAAATCTTAGCATTCTAAATTCTTTTTATGTAAAATTTTTTTAGATTGTGAGGAGGGGCAGGACTGTCCCCCTTGCCTTGATGACAACAAGCAGTTTGATTTTGAAAAATTACTGCACTGTGTTTCACTAAAATTGCAATCATAACTTGTAAAAATTAGAACAATGATTATTATCTTGTCCAGGTTATAAATCTCTGTAAAATTTTAATTCAGTTTTGTAATAAAAATGCATGACTTTTATTTAATGCATGGTATATCTGGATACCATTTCAATATTACAATGAAATGTAATAAACTGAAAGAGCATGTCTAAGTATTTATTTCTTGAATTTTACATGCATACATAAATAGGATTTTTAAATGACTATCTAAAGTCTAATAATAAATAACCAAGGCTTAATTATTTAAATGTAAATACTATTAATTCAATAAAGCAACTTAGTAGAAAAGTTAATAATGTAAACAATAGGTTATTTACAAATATTTTATTAACTCCAGTAAATATATAAATACAAAGATATTTATGGAAAATTTCTCTTACATCTTTCCCAAGATGAACTGTCAACTTTTCAATAACATCGATAAAAACTTCATTCTGTTTCAAATCCTGCAAAAATATTTAAACATTAAAATTCAATGGAGAACAAAATCTTGTCACACATCTATGGATCTTGTATTTTCCTTTTTACAGAAAATAAAAATTAAACGTTTTACTCTGTTCACTATTTGGAGATGATTAAATGGAACTGTTTCTACTTTTAATATTAAACAATTTAAATAGATAAAACACATAAAATTATGCTAAACATAAAGATAAATGAAGCCAGCTTTTCATTACACTTATTATTTAGTATCTTCAAATCTTTAAAAATGTTCTTTTTGGCAATGTTTTCACGGTCCGTCCCGTGGCCGAGTGGTTAGCACGCTTGGCTACTGATCTAAGGGACCTGGGTTCCAGCCCCGGATTAAGCATGGATGTGTCTGTCGTTTTTCTGCTGAGGTCCTGCCATCCTCTCAGATCTCCTACTGTGGCATATAAACTGACAGGCTCCTGTCAGACCTCTGTGGCAAGCAGCTGCTTGAGGGGGTATTTATTTTATTTTTATTTAATGTTTTCACCCTGTTGTCTGTCTTTCTGTCCATCTACAGACAATAAACCTTTTTACTTTTAGAGACATTAAAAATTCTTCTTGGGTTGAAGATGTATAGACAAAATATTATAATTCGCATTTTCAGAATCTACAAATAGCTTCAACAGCATCCTCTAAATGGTGCAAAAAGGAGAATTTTGGTAGTGGAATATGAAGTTCTTTATATCAGCATTAAATAACTTACCTCCAAGAGGGGGAAAATGCAACTCTTTTGTTTTAAAAGCTAAATGAAAAATACTTTTTGTGTTGTACAGGTACTAATAAAATATTATTTGTATTTTCCAAAACCATCCATTAGTTTGAATTTCCACTGTTAGATGGAGCTAAGGAAAAAATAAAAAATTATATTCTCTTTGAAAACAAGCATCCCTATTTGCCAGAGAACACAAGTTATTCTTCTAATTTAAACTTATTTTAAGGAAACAAATACAGATATAAAAAACTGAACTACAAAGAAACAAAAAATTACAATACTCCTATTTACTGAGTTTTCAGTATCAACATCACTTAATGTGAAGCTTAGACAGCAGTTAATTATCTTTGTAAACTTAATTGCCCCACAACTAAATAGCTGCAAAATACTTACACTATGTATTAAGCAATGATTACGAATAAATTAAGAACTCCATTATCAGTAGACAACATATTACTGAAGATAGATAAAATTTAACTATTTGTTAGATAAATTAGAGTAGAAGTAAGCATAGAGAAAATTAGCAAACAAAAATTAAGTAATGTCATATTTGAAACATATAACCTGTGTATATTATCACGATAACATTGCAAAATTCAAGTTAAAATTAACCATTACTAAATATTGTTAATAGTGAGATTAGAGTTATATTTTATCAATTAGGAATGCCTGTAACGACTTTCAAAGTTGGATTTCAAGTATTTTAATAGAACTTATTTCTTGAATTTTACATGCATACATAAATAGGATTTTTAAATGACTATCTAAAGTCTAATAATAAATAACCAAGGCTTAATTATTTAAATGTAAATACTATTAATTCAATAAAGTAACTTAGTAGAAAAGTTAATAATGTAAACAATAGGTTATTTACAAATATTTTATTAACTCCAGTAAATATATAAATACAAAGATATTTATGGAAAATTTCTCTTACATCTTTCCCAAGATGAACTGTCAGCTTTATTTAATGCATTTATATACTGCATGTTTTCCACATCAGTAAACAATATTTTGTGGCATAATTTAATACATTATCACTTTTTTAAGGATGAATTTAATTTCATTAAACATGGAATGAAACCACATCTTTGATTACCATTTTAAAATATAGTGAAGGCAAACTTGAAATATTACAATTTTAATTATCTCTAACATCAATAAAAATTGCTTCTATTGAAACGTGATGCCCATTTGGTTAGCAAAAGAACAACATACCATTATTTGTGGAGGCAGGAATGGCTCAGTCAGTAGCACACCAGACTCGTAATCTGCAACTCGCAGGTTCAAGTCCCAGCTGGGCTAGTGTTGACATTTATCTCTGCAAAACTCCCCACCCTGCCCAGTCAATGATGGGCTTGGAAAGGCCACTATCCATCATATGGGAATTAAGCTGTGGCTTTGTATGTGGGAGAGAGACACCCTGTGCATCTTAAAGAACGTGCTGAATGGCCTTGACGATAGGCTACCATCTGTCTCCTAACAGCTGTCCAGTGGTACCCTCCCCCCAATCTTCTCTGAGTCATCAGGATCCTTGTGACCTGGCAATTTAGTCCACTGTGTGCAAAAAAAGTGATGCTCAGAGGTAAAACAACCAAACCTATTATTTGCATAACAATTGCTATAGATCAGTTTCTGAATTTTATAGATCAATAATAGGCAAGAGGTAACCACATGGCAAGTAAATTGCTTTAATTTAATTTCTCATTTCAGTATAGTTTATGTGACAATGGCCATAATCTACTGTACTCTTCTTATATCAGTAGTTTTAGTGCAGTTTTATTATCTAATATGCAAAGTTCATTTAAAACAAATGATTGTTCTTCTCCACACATTATTGTATTAAAACTAATAGATTCTGAAAAATATTCATCGCCGCCACGGCAAGAATCGAACCCGCATCTCTCCAGCTTCATGCCAGAGCACGCTAACCATTGCACCACGCGTCAGACAACGAATATTTTCAGAATATGACCTTATAAATTTTCTTCTTGAGACGTGACTGAGACAGCGCCATCTATACTCAAGGAGATGCAACTTTTTCAGTCGTTGCATTTGATTATCAGATGTTAATGAGAAGGTCGCTAACGCTACCGCGTTAAATATATAATTAAAATCAATCCAAGGTGAATGCACAGTATTCCCTGTTAAGAAGATTAATTAATAGATTCTGAAAAAGTTGCATCTCCTTGAGTATAGATGGCGCTGTCTCAGTCACGTCTCAAGAAGAAGATTTAAAAGGTCATATTCTGAAAATATTCGTTGTCCGACGCGTGGTGCAATGGTTAGCGCGCTCTGGCATGAATTTGGAGAGATGCGGGTTCGATTCCCGCCGTGGCGGCAATGAATTCTTTTCAGAATCTATTAATTATTGCTTCTTAACAGGGAATACTGTGCATTCACCTTGGATTGATTTTAAGTATTAAAACTAATTCTACATTTTCAATTAATTATAAATAATAAAATCAAATTGCTTAAAAATGCAAAAAATGATTTAAATTATGAGTGCTTTTGTACTTCAGTTTCATATATCATATATAACATTCTGAAACAATTGTGGAAACAATTCATGTGCATTCCATATTTTGATCAAATAAGGAGAAATAGTCAATAAATTTACTTGATGGGATCTTGATTTAACAAGTGGTCGATCAGCAGCAGATCCAGGCACAGAAACTCTTTCAAGACCAAACTGAAAATATTACAAAATTAAATCAACCATTCAGTTTTGATGTTTTTTCAATATAGCTTCATTATAGAGTCAAATTCAAAGCTATAAGGCATCAGATAATTAGTTACATAGTAGGAAAGATATGAAAAGTTTCTGGAATGACTTTACACAAACAACACTCGTTTAAAGATTTTTCTGCCTTAACCCTTCCAGTGTCCAACCTGGAAAACTGGTTTTAATCCAGAAGCCAAACTATTTCCTCCCTATGCTCAGTCAAAAAATAAATTAACTTTAGAACTTTTTGCCAAATAACTAATGAAAGGAGTTATGGCATACTGTATACCAATTTAATCAGCATTTAATTCTGGATATTCCGAAAATCAAGTATTTAACAAAAAACATGATATGTTTTATTTTAATAGGACTTTTTTAGAGTCATGTAGTAAAAAAATGCATCTGGCAACACAAATAAAAATTTATTTAAAAAAACTAATAGACAGAAATTATTACAATGCACATGAACAGAATGGCTATATATTTCTGAATAACAAAAAAAAATTTCCTATCCCATCCGGCAGATAAATGCCACATGGATGGAAAGTATATAATTACAAGTATACAGTTGATTACACCTCCTGATAACATATATGTTATCAGGAGGTTGTGGGTTCGTATCCCACCCGGTTCAAGATAATTTTTCCTCTAAAAATCTGAATACACTCAATAGTGGTAATCTGAATACACTCAATAGTGTATACCAAAAAAATCGAGTTTATTCAATATTTAATCAACTGTATACTTGTAATACATACTTTCCATCTATAAGGCATTTATCTGCCGATTGTGGCTAAGATCGCCTGAACAGCACCTATATGTGACATAATATAATATGCACTGTAGGTAGAAAATGTTCATATCATCAATTAGAGGAGATCTTGATCGGCAGCCGGTAGCTCAGTGGTCCAGAGCACCTGACATGTTATCAGGAGGTCGTGGATTCATATCCAACCCGGCTCAAGACAATTTTTCCTCTAAAAATTTGAATCGATTCAAAAGTGGTTAGTGTATACCAAAAAAGTTGAGTTTATTCAATATTTAATTTTAGCTAATTGTGCTGAGTCAGATAAACAAGTCAACTTTAAAATTAAAAAAAGAAATACCAATCAATGAAAATAGGTCATGTTATATACCAAATTAAACAGAATTACGAATTTTATGAAAATAAATAACATAAACAAATTTGCAAACATATTGATTTTAATAGGCCTTTTTCAATGTGATATGGTGAAAAAAAAAAAGATCACACTATACAATTAAGGCTTCATTTTGGAAAACCTGATGAATAAAAATAGTCAAATTATATATTTATCGAAAGGAAATTTCCTCCCGAATAATATAATATTCAACCTGAAATATGATTTTTATTTCTTCTAATGATTCTTTTCAGTACCATATATTTTAAATGCAGCCAGTGCTATACAAAGTGACTTGGACTTCTAACATTCGTGGAATTTTCTGAACTGATTATGAAATAGGAAAAAAAAAACTTTCTCAGCTGCTTTTTTTACTAAACATTATGAATTTTTTCATTGGGTGTTGAAGTTTGGCAATCTTGGCTAAGTGCAGAAAGGTTTGTACACCAAAGCAAAAAAACAGCATTATATCACCTGTGTGGCACAGTAAAGGTACTGAGGGAGGAGGGGGGGGGGGGCTTTAAAATCATTCAATATAGACATAAAAACTCGTCATTGAAAAAACATATTCTTCTAGAGGGGGGGGGGGGGGGGTTAAACATTCACAGTGAGTATGTATTTTGTAATTACTTCCAAAATCTATCATTTCTAAATATAACAGTTTTTTTTTTGTTAATTTTTAGGAGATTTTCGAAAATTTAAGGAAAAATTTGTTGAAAATAGCTCAAATCAAACTTGTAGGCTTAAATCAGAAGGTTGCTTCGTCAAATAGGAACGTTAACAAGCAAATCGGCAATACCTATTAGTGCTTCTAAGAAATGGCAATCAGATAATTTTATGAAATTATTTATATTTCAAGCCCAAATTATATATTTTTGTATGATATATATATTTAAAACAATTTACAACTGCAATTTTTATTTTAAAAAAAAATCGATTTTTTTTTGTGTTGTACTAAAAACAGATGTATATGTCCTTGGCCCCCTATTTCAGATTCTGTGAACATATACATATGATGTGGACACTGGAAGGGTTAATTATTAAAATTTTCAAATCAATTCAAGCATGTAAATTTAAAAATATGTGCAACTCTAACACATTAGTAATCAAAGAAATTTCCCTTTAAAACCAATATAATTAAAAATTAGACAGTCTTACGTTAAATCTTAAGAATTAGACATTCTTACGTTATATCTGGCCTTTGCTAATTTTTCTATCAAAAAACACTCATAAATTACAATGATAAAAAATTGTGCCAATATTCCTTTATCATTAATATTCACACTAAAAATATTTCTCATGTTATGGCATCCCATGGCCAAGTGGTTAGCATGCTTGGCTACTGATCTAAGGGACCTGGGTTTGAGCCCCGGGTAAGGCATGGATGTTTGTGTTGTTTTTCTGCTGAGGTCCTGCCATCCTCACAGACCTTCTACTATGGCATATAAACTGACAGGCTCCTATCAGACCTCTGTGGAAAGCAGCTGCTTGAGAGGGTATTTATTTATTTATTTTTTTTTACTTGTGGAGACCAAATCAAGTTGTTACTTAGATACAATTCGTGTTTCTTTTCCACTTTTAAAAGCACTTTTTACATACGTTAATTCAAATTTTGTGTTTTCAAAGCACTTTTACACAAGATACAACAGACTTATGAAATGTTTCTAAGAACACATATAGCAGTATGCTGTCCATTGGCAGATGATTAGACTGTTCAGCAGCAAAGAAACCCAGGTTAAAATTCCATCTCAGAGTGAATGTTTGTGCTATTTTTCAGCCAAGCTTGCATATTTCTTACAAGTTACCCTGTTGCAATTTACACTGACAATATTATATCAGACTTCTGTAGCAATTAGGTTGTTTAACCATTCTTACAGCTAAATTAATTTTAATGTTATTTAATGAAGAAAAATTTTTCTTTCCTTATATCTGATACATAAGTTTTTTGAAATCTTGAAAAATATAGTCACGAGAACAAAAAAAGATTTTAATAGCATTTCTCTTGTCTTGTTAAAATAAACAGTTGAAGATTTGTTTTCCTTTAAGCTCTTAGATGCCTTATAAGATATATAGCATTTGTTTTATGTCTTGCAATTCAAATTAAAAATTATTTAAGTGAAAACTTACTGGTCCATGCTTCCTAGCCTCAGTTTTTCCTGCAGTCCTTGAAATAACTGGATCAGTATATACTTTAGTTCTCAACTGTTCTGTATTTGTTGTTTGAATATAACCACATTCCTACACACAAAAAAAAAGCAATTATTATATACAAAATATCATTCAGTAATAATACACAGAAAACTATTTTGAATACCAATTATGAGATGGCTGAAATGTTAAGCTATATCTTACTATGAAAAGAATGCATCTGACTTGCTGGCCAACTGATTGGGTTGTTTTACCTCTGAGCGGCACTTTTTTGCACACCATGGGCTAAATGGCCAGGTCATATGGACCCCGAAGGCTCAGAGAAGGTTGGGAGGAGGGGACCCACTGGAACAGCTGTTGGGAGACAGATGGTAGCCTCCCGTCAAGGCCATCCAGCGTGTTCTTTAACGTGCACAGGGTATGGCTCTCCCGCACACGGGGCCACGGCTTAACGTCCCATCCGACGGACGGCGGCCTTTCCAAGCCCATCGATGTCCCCTACTGACCGTGGGCAGGGCGGGGAATTTTGTGGAGATAAATCTCAACGCTGACCCAGCTGGGACTCGAACCTGGGAACTACAGATTACGAGCCTGGCGCGCTACCGACTGAGCCACCCCTGCCCCTAGGGGGGAGAGAAACCCACTGGACAGGTGTTGGGAGACAGATGGAAGCCCCTCATCAAGGGTATTCAGCATGCTCTTTATCATGCATGGGGTCTGGTCCTGCAATGGAGCCACAGCTTAATGTCCTATCCAATGAATAGTGGCCTTTCCAAGCAGAGATAAATCTCAATGCTGGCACTGCTAGACTCTAACCTGGGTTGGGTTGTTTTACTATGAGCAGCGTTTATTTTTTTTTTTGTGCACAATGGGTTAAATGGCCAGGTCATAAAGACCCCAAGGGCTCAGAGGAGGTTGGAGGGTGGGGACCCACTACACAGCTGTTAGGAGACAGATGGTAGCCCCCCATCAAGGCCATTCAGCACATTCTTTAATGTGCACAGGATATGGCTCTCCTCACACAGGGTCATGGCTGAACCCTTTACTGCTCATAACAGCCCAAAACAGCCAAAATTTTGAAATGGACTCATCCAAATAGCGCTATTCCTTTGTCTTTAACCCTTCCAGGGTCAAGAACATCTAAAGATGTTTTTTGTACAACACATGAAGTTCAATTTTTTAGAAAAAAAATTGCCTTTTGAGAATTATCCTACATGTTTTTTAAAGATACGTAATTCAAGCTTGAAAAATAATTTTTTCTTTTTTCATTTGATGCATATTTTATTAAACAACAATATAAATAATTCGATAAAGCCATCTGTTTGCCATATTTTAGAAGCAGTATATGGTATTGCCAAATACCATATACTGCTTATGGTATTGCTATATGGTATTGCCAAGTAATTGAAGCAATCACTTGATTTAAGCTCATAAGTTTGATTTGAACTATTATCAACAAATTTCTCCTTAAAGTTTCTAAAATCTTCTGATAATTAACAAAAAATTGCTATTTTTAAAAATATAAGATTTTGGAAATAATTATGAAATATGTACATATTTTTTCTGTGTACCACTGTAAAAAAAAGTGTTATTAAAATTAATATGTTACTACAATGTTCAAAATTTTTACTTCAGTAAAATTCAGAATTAAATTCTCTTCAGTTTGGTATATAACATGACCTATTTCTGTTGATTAGTTATTTATTAAAAATATTCTAAAGTTGACGTTTATTGGACTCTGCAATAAGCCTGGACTTTTCTCAAAGTATGGTATGGAGAAAAAAATTACAAAACGGAAGAAATATTTATTTTAAACAAGAAAATTATTATTTTTTTTTATTCAGAAATAAATAGCCTTTCTATTCATGTGCATTATAATCATTTGTCTCTTATTGTTTTTTAAATAAATTTTTGTGCTGCCAGATGTATTTTTTTACTACATCTCTAAAAAAGTCCTATCAAAATAAAACCTGTCATCTTTTTTGTTAAATATTTTATTTTTGGAAAATCCAAAAATAAAAAAATAATAAAAATGCTGATTAATTTAGCATATAACATGTGATAATTCCTTTCATTAGTTATTTGGCAAAAAAAAGTTTTAAAGCTAATTTGTTTTTTTGCCTGATCAGAGTGAAAAAATTGCTAGACCTGAGAAGGGTTAATACCCACTACCCTTTTCTGTGGGGCGGGGGTGGCTCAGTCGGTAGCGCGCCAGGCTCGTAATCTGCAGTTCCCAGGTTCGAGTCCCAGCTGGGTCAGCGTTGAGGTTTATCTCCGCAAAATTCCCCCCACCCTGCCCACGGTCAGTAGGGGACACCGATGGGCTTGGAAAGGCTGCCGTCCGTCGGATGGGACGTTAAGCCGTGGTCCCGTGTGCGGGAGAGCCATACCCTGTACACGTTAAAGAACACGCTGGATGGCCTTGACGGGACGCTACCATGTCTCCCAACAGCTGTTCCAGTGGGTCCCCTCCCCTAACCTTCTCTGAGCCTTCGGGGTCCATGTGACCCGGCCATTTAGCCCATGGTGTGCAAAAAAAGTGCCGCTCAGAGGTAAAACAACCCAACCCTTTTCTGCCATTTCCTGAGCATTAAAGGGTTAATGTCCTATCCAATGGACAGTGGTCTTTCCAAATCCATCGGTGTCTCCGACAGACCAAGGGCAGGCAGGGTTTTTAATACCAGCAGAGATAAATCTCAATGTTGGTTCAGCTGGGATTCGAACCTGGAAACTATACGAGACTGACAGTACTCTCAACTGAGCCAACTCCCATCAGTGATTTAAGAGGATGAAGTGAAGCAGAAGTTCATCACTAAATGACTGGGATGCAGCATAGGATATTGAAGCAAATATCTGCTTTCTAATTTCTCTACACCTTTTGGTTGGTTGCTGATTGTAAAAATGTTTTTGAAAACATCCAGTGAAAATTTTCCCTTTTTGATAGTGAAGAAGTGAAGCAGAAAATTTTGAAAATTTATTAAGTTTTTTTTTATATATATATATATTCTGACAGTAGTTTGATAAAACCTTTTTATGGGGTTGGAAGAGCTTATGAAGTTTTCTTGTGTAAAAACTTCCATGTCAGTTTATGTTTGAATTTCCATTCTAAAAATATATGGTTTTTTATTGTATATTTTAAACCATTTATCCATTCAATAACAAAATATTACTGGATGATTTTTCAGTGCATAATAATCTTTTAATTTAACAAAAAGTGTTATTACAAATTAAACTTACTGAAATTCCAAATAATAATTTGTTGGGTTGGGTTGTTTTACCTCTGAGTGGCACTTTTTTGCACACCATAGGCTAAATGGCCAGGTCACATGGACCCCGAAGGCTCAGAGAAGGTTGGAGGAGGGGACCCACTGGAACAGCTATTGAGACAGATGGTAGCCTCCCGTCAAGGCCATCCAGCATGTTCTTTAACGTGCACAGGGTATGGCTCTCCCGCACACGGGGCCACGGCTTAACGTCCCATCCAACGGACGGCAGCCTTTCCAAGCCCATCGGTGTCCCCTACTGACTGTGGGCAGGGCGGGGAATTTTGCGGATATAAATCTCAACGCTGACCCAGCTGGGACTTGAACCTGGGAACTACAGATTACGAGCCTGATGCACTACCGACTGAGCCCCGCCCCCTAATAATTTGTATATGTACACATATAATAAAAGAAATGCATAACATTTAATGAAAGTGTCTATACTGACTTATTTACTGCAAATGTATGTTTCAAAGAAATGTCACAAACAGTCCAATGTGTCTTCCCTATAAAATATTGTCTAACTTAATTTTTCTCCATTTCCCTCTTGCTTTCATGGGGAAACACCACACAGCTTATTTGGAAACATTTTCTTTTCTGTTTGAGAAAAACTTTCCAGGAAGTGATGTTCAGTGACTCTTGTTGGACTCGAGCATAAAACAAAAAGCCAATTCATAACAACACATGCAAAATGTCACAATGGTGTTTATTTCTCGAACTATGGAAACAAGAGAGAATTTCAAACTGAATGATGAGAACTATTACACCATAATTCTGTGATCTATTGAGCAGCTTTTAGATTTAAAAAAAATTAGAATATTCAAAATTAAATTATGCCTTACTTTGCAGAACCTGAGAAACACTTGGTTTTTATTAATTTTGGAATAAATACTCTACCTAACTCAGTCTCAGGTAAGACATAGAAGTAGTTAAAGGGATGAAATACGGTTGAGTTTTGAAACAAATATTTGCTACCTACAGTTTAAAAAATCTATCAGTTTTTGCATTGGAGAGAGAAAGAATTCTGTAAAATTTTCAGAGCTCTATATTACTAGGGTGATTCATAAGACTATGCATTTTACTGCCTAATCAAGAAAGCATTATTAAAATATAAATAAATAACCATACTCAATGAAATATAATTCAGTATGATTCTCATTTCCATCTGTTGGTAAGTTGTTTAATTCCTCTTCCATACCATGCTTGGTCCTTGGAGATGAAAAACTCACCGCAGCTGTTTTCGACCTCCTGAAATGTTTCAAACCACCTATCTTGGATAAAATGAGCTGTGGAGCAAAGAGGTGGTACTTGGAAGGAACTAGGTCCAAACTATATACTGGATGAAGAAGAAGCTGAAATGACAGTTCTCAAATATTTTCTTTGGCTGAAGTGCAGTTGCAGTTTTGCTTGTCTTGATGAAGAAGTACCTGATGTCTGTTTACCAATCCTGAGTAGCATTGAAGCCTCACAAAGTGTGCGCACTCCAGTTGTGCTGAGTAGAGGTCAGCATTAACAATATATCCAATGGGAACCAATGTTTTGAATCATCCCTCTTTGGGACAGGAAGTGCTGCTGTGGTCTGGATGAAGACATTGCTTTAATGTGTGCAGATTGTTGAAAGAGTTGCTTTTGTAACAAGTGAATTGTTATGTGCATTTCTCATTGCATATAGCAATTCACTTGATGAAACAATGGTTGCAGATATTAGAGAGGAATTTCCTGTAAACTTTGATACAACAGTGTGTTTGTTCAGTACTCAGTTCATGCGGAACATTTGACAAATCCAGGACAACTCCAGGCTACTTTACCGATGCACTGCAGATAATTGCTTGTGAGCAACCAACTTCAGACGAGAGCCTGAGATTGCATGCCGATGGACCAGCTACAACAGTATGGCATAAAACATTCCAATAAACTGATATTGGCTGCCCTGATCACAGCTCACTTTCTAGGCTTTGAACTTCTTGAACCAGGCTGAGCAGTACAGTCGCTCAAAAAAGTATCCGAACACCATGGTTAATTACAAAATTCAGAAAAAATATCTGACAATGATTTTTTTAGAAATTAGTGATCTGGCAACCTTCGTGTCACGTGACACGTGTCTTCGTGTCACGTGACACGAAGTTGCCAGATCACTAATTTCTAAAAAAATCATTGTCAGATATTTTTTCTGAATTTTGTAATTAACCATGGTGTTCGGATACTTTTTTGAGCGACTGTACAAATGGAAACTTTCCTCTCACCTACTACTCTGCCTATTTCTTGGGCCACTTCGGTAGCTTGTAATCTTTTTTTTTCAGTAATGACTCCAACACTTATAATAGTTATCGACTGAATCAGTGGAGTTTACCCTTTCCCTTAGTACTATGTTCAGAGAAATGCAAATGCAATATGATGTGTCCCTGCATGCATTTTGCACAGCAAAAAACACACAGACTAATTAATCACTCTAGTAGTATAAAATTTACTGAACTTGAAAAGTTGAAAAAGTCTCTATAACTAGGCAAAAATTACTAACCTATTTAAATTGCAGATATTTTTAATATAATCCTAAAGAAGTTACTGGATTTAAACAAGTATATCTTAATAAAAGGAAGTTAAATCCAGCTTCTGATTGTCATTAGAAGTAAATTATTGAAATGCCTTTTATTAAACTTTTCTCGTTTTCTTTCATCTGATTTGAATGCTAAAGCAGTACAGGATTTTTTCTTCAACGGATGGTTGCTTCTTTGTTTTGTGTTACTCAGAAGAAAGCTGAATTATAATTTTATTTGCAAACTTAAATTTTTCTAGCAAATAAGATTCATACAGCTCATTAAGTTTTACAGGATGTGGTAAGTTGACTTCACTAAATTTATAGTTTAAAAAAGATTTTGTTATTACCAAAACTGATTAGTTGCAGAAAATAGAAAACGTTAGAAACCATAAATTCCAAAAGATGTAGAGAAACCTAATTAATAAACCTCATATATTTTTTAGTTTCTCATATACAGAAACACACAAGGCATAGCATAGCACTCAGGCTTGCTAATACACATCATACCAGTTAGTTGGGTTGTTTTACCTCTGAGTGGCACATTTTTGCACACCATGAGCTAAATGGCAACATCACAAGGAACCCCAAAGGCTCAGAGAAGTTTGGGGGAGGGGACCCAATAGAACAGCTGTTGGGAGATAGATGGTAGCCTCCCATCAAGGCCATCCAGCGTGTTCTTTAACATGCACAGGGTATGGCTCTCCCACACATGGGGGGGGGAGGAACAGTTTAACATTCCATCCAATGGGTTGGGTTGTTTTATCTCTGAGCGGCACTTTTTTGCACACCATGGGCTAAATGGCCAGGTCACAAGGACCCCAAAGGGCTCAGAGAAGATTGGGGGAGGGGACCCATTGGAACAGCTGTCGGGAGACAGATGGTAGCCTCCCATCAAGGCCATCCAGCATGTTCTGTAACATGCACAGGGTATGGCTCTCCCGCACATGGGGCCACAGCTTAACGTCCCATCCGACGGACGGCAGCCTTTCCAAGCCCATCGGTGTCCCCTACTGACTGTGGGCAGGGGGGGGGAAACCGCGGCCTTTCCAAGACCATCGGTGTCCCCTACTGACCATGGGCAGGGCCAAGAATTTTGTGGAGTAAATCTCAACACTGACCCAACTGGGACTTGAATCTGGGAACTGCAGATTATGAGCCTGGCATGCTACCAATTGAGTACTCAGTCCCATCATACCAGTTAGATAAACTGGAAATCTGAAATTAAAATTTTAATATAGTATTTTAGAAAAAAGAAAAGGATCAAATTGATGTTAAAATTATAACTAACAAAGTAGGGGAAATTCACTCCCCAAAAAGCAACACTACAAAGCTTTTTACTATCCAATGTATTGGTTATTAATTGTTTAATATTAAACTAGTATACTCCACCACCTTTAAAAATCAATCTAAATTCTTTTCAGATTTTTTTTTTTAATATTTGCAATCTATAGGACAGAGAAGGATCTTTAGAAACTACTCGCAGTTTGTACAGGTACTTTTCTGGATTCTGAACCACTGTGCAACTGTTGTTAACTACCTTGCATGTACATAGTAATTTCTCAAATTGTCCTCTAGTAGAACAAAAATATTAGGCAAAGAAAATTTATGCTTGACAGAGGTGAGATTTGATCCCATGACTTACTTGTTATAAGTAAGCTGCTCATGCCATTTGAGTGCCTGGGTTGGCATCCCACCTGGATCAAAAATAATATTTTTCATGCCTAGATAGAAAATTGTTCTTTCACAAGATAAATTTCCTTTAAGCTACTAGCACAGAACTTCTCATTTGCAATACATGTAATTGACTAAATAACATCCTTCTAAACGACATTCATCACATCCTCTTATAGCTGTAACTGAAATATTAAGCAAACACCACAGTACTAGGGGCGGGGGTGGCTCAGTCGGTAGCGCGCCAGGTTCGTAATCTGTAGTTCCCAGGTTCAGTCCCAGCTGGGTCAGCGTTGAGATTTATCTCCGCAAAATTCCCCCCGCCCTGCCCACGGTCAGTAGGGGACACCGATGAGCTTGGAAAGGCCGCCGTCCGTCGGATGGGACGTTAAGCCGTGCCCCTGTGTGCGGGAGAGCCATACCCTGTGCACGTTAAAGAACACGCTGGATGGCCTTGACGGGAGGCTACCATCTGTCTCCCAACAGCTGTTCCAGTGGGTCCCCTCCCCCAACTTTCTCTGAGCCTTCGGGGTCCATGTGATATGGCCATTTAGCCCATGGTGAGCAAAAAAGTGCCGCTCAGAGGTAAAACAACCCAACCCAACCCACACTACTACACCATGGAATCATTGTAACCAAAGGGTAAATAATTAATTGTATTCAGGAGTTAAGAGGAGCAATCTTCATATTTAATCCACCACATTTACTTCAATAGAATTTAGAAACCTACATCAATGTAGTAATGTCAGATAGAACTTGCATGTATCCATACCATTTGTGATTTCTTGCAGATTTCATACTACTTTCAACAGGACTAAAAAACTTAGGGTTAAAAAAAAAAACATTTGTCTGTATTGTTAATTTCAGCTTATTGTGGCCCTGTCTTAGTCATCTATCATGTCTGGCATTTTTTTTTTTATCTTATACAGTGTACTGTTTAATTAAGAACAAGAATAATAAGATTTGAATCTTGTCTTACCACACATTCCGTCATCAGCTCATGCACTAATATAATATTCTTCTTAATCGCATAATCAGTGACACTTCCACAAAAGTTCTTTAACACTGCATGAAAGCTAGAATAAATAAATATTTTAAAATACTTCCATTATGTGATCATTAAGTGTGATCACTAATGACACAATTCTTCAGTTAATTACAAAAATATAATTTAATTTGCATTAGTAACTTTCCAAGCTAGTAAAGTTAATCAAATTTATTTTCTGACTATTACAAAACAAATATTCAAAAAAATATAGAAAGCATGAAAAACACTCATACTCTTTCTGGAATTTGAAGCTAGATCTCTTTGCAACATTAACAGGAAATTTATAACATTTGAAACCACATAAAAATTTGAGACAAAAAAATTTTTTTCAATATCTAAGAATACTTACAGACAACTGCAGATCATTTGTAAGTCATAATATTTAAGTAATATCCTTACAATTATTTTCTCTTTTCATCACTGTTTTGTTATTTTGTGATGCCCCATTGTTCACTTTTGCTTTACCTTAACCAGTTTTAATTTACGTTATATTTATCATTTTGGGGATTTTTTATTTCCTTTTTGGCATCGCAACACTCGTTTCCAAGTTTCTAGGAGTTGCGCATGCGCCGCAACTCCGATCTTCCGACTGTACCGTTAAAGAGCGTGCAAAGGATACGCCCCCCTCTTGCGTCATAGCTTGCGTCGTTCGTCATAGTATGCAAATGTCTTTCCCGTCATGCGCCGGCCTCATGTCAAAAAACCGGTGACCTACGAGTCACTTAAGCAGTAGCATAAGCAGTAGAGTAGAAGAAGTAGCACAAGTTGAAGCACAAGTGAGTGCATGAGCACAAGGTGCGTAGCACCAAGCACAGTGAGTGTAGCACAGGAGTTAGAGTTATGTGTTCTTCATTGATGTCTTGGTGAGTTGAATTATTTTGGAAATAAATCTGTTTTGTTATAAACCTTTTGAGTCTGTACAGTTTTTTCTCTTGAGCAACGCGAATTAAGATTTTTTTTTTATATTACTTGACAATCATTTTGATTCTTACTCATAAACGCTCGCTGGTATTTGAACCCTAAATCAACTTATTATCAACTAATTCTACTTTTGGCAATTTGTTAATTATTGCCTGGCGCCCGTCTAAGCTATCCGGAGCATAAAAACTTCAAATATTTTGCATTTGTTTGGAGAGATACAATTTTTTCTTTGTTTCATCTTAGTTTAATAATTTTAACCATGCTGCTTCTTGTAAAGGCTTCTAAGGAATGAATTCCTCACTTAATATGTCTACTAAAATCAAGATCTCATCGACATTGTATTTTTGATTAAATCGAAACATACTTTTAAGTATTGAAAATTTGTATGAGCAGTCAGAATATATACACACCATCCCAGAGATAAATTTTTTTTAAGTTTAGGAAAATGAAGGTAACATGGACAATATTTTGTAGATATCATTAGAAACGGTATATAGATAAATTACATTGCTCACAAAACATCCAAAAAATTTTAAAAACATTCAGTCACAAAATGAGTTTCAATTCATGAGGGTTTTTTTTTTCGTACGTAAGTCAAATGAGACATTCGGAATGGCAAGCAATGCTTTCTTGATTTAGATTAGTTTAAGATTATTATACAAACAATAAATACTGAAAAAATAATTTTCCCTTTCATAAAAACACTGATCTAAATTATTCCTGATTTCATTAGCATCAGTGATCTGATGGGTGAAACTCCCCCAATCTCTACACATTTGTAATGAGCAACACTTACGTACAAACTGGGGGATATGATACCATTCACTCTCTACAGGAAACAATTAATGAAAAAATGTGGAAGGTCAAGTGGTGGAACATTCATTTTCCTGAAATGAAACATTTTTGCTAGAGTGAATACATTCCACTGGGGAGTTAAATAATTGTAAAAATACAGTAATAGTAGAGTAGAAGATGGTTTGGAATTTTATGGTTATAAGAACTTGTTTATAAATTAATATGATTCATCTCAAATAATCACAAAACTTTTTTTTTACAAAATATACTTTTGTTTACCTCTGAGTGGCACTTTTTTGTATACAGTGGGCTGAATGGCCAGGTCACAGGGCCCCCGAAGGCTCAGAGAAGGTTGGGGGAAGGGACCCACTGAAACAGCTGCTGGGAGACAGATGGTAGCCTCCCATCAAGGCCATCCAGTGTGTTCTTTAACATGCATGGGGAATGGCTTTCCCACACACAGTGCCATGGCTTAACATTCCATCTGACAGACGGCAGCTTTTCCAAGCCCATTAGTGTCCCCTACTGACTGTGGGCAGGGGTGAGGAGTTTGTGGAGATAAATCTCAATGTTGGCCCGGCTGGGACTCGAACCCGAGAACTGCAGATTATGAGCCTGGTGTGCTACCAACTGATCCACCCCCGCCCCACAAAATATTACGAATACAGAAAAGTATAAATGCATATCACTACACAAGAATTTATCAACCCATTATTAAAGATAATAACACTGCTTTAGTTATCTACCTCGATAAAAATCTGCTGTTACTAAGATGCATGATGATTAATTACCCGAATTCTGTATGTCAATGTTCTGAATTACATACATTTTGGTATAGAAGAATGAGTTATTGTATATTTTCGTGTAAGTTACTTGCTCTTAAAATGATCTGTACTATGCATTTAATATTGAATTCCATGCTACATTAGATAGTATCCTTTAATATTATTTTATTACTCAACTTTTAAAATACTAGTTTTCTAAAATAATACTATTTTTCTGAAATTGTTGCAAAATAATTTTGTAACAATTTCAGAAAAATATCAGTCTTACAACAGATTTCTATATTAAGATAAATTATTATATTTTCAATATATTCTAGCCTTGATTATTAAACGAATGATAAAGGTTGTCAAGCTTAGCTTTATTGAAGATAATTAAACATAAAATGTCATGTTTTCCACAATGTATGTCATTGTGGTCAAAATAATTTTTCACTTTTTTCCACAGAAACACAACTGAACTTTAAAACTATACAGGGTGTCTCAAAAATATAGGTGCAAACTTTTAGGGGAGGTAGATAACATCTAAAGGAATGAGAATTGCATAGGAACCCATAACCGGAAACGTCATGGGAAAGTGGTAGCAGAGGTACGAGATCTGAAAGGACACAAGACAGTGATTAATGGGAAAACATTTATTGGACATAATTATTACAAATGGCATACTAGACCTGCCGTAATGGCCTGCTCTCACTTCTGCTACCTCTTAATGACCCATAATCGCACAAATTTGATGCCCACGCACAAACAAATGGTGGCCCGGTACATGGCTGTGTGGGAAACGTTCTTGATACATTCGTTGAGTGGCTCGTCCGTTGCCCTCAGCTATTCCATACACTAAGTGCATGTCTGCCAGCTCCCTGTTTGAATATCTTTGCATGCTCTTCGTACGCCAACTACCGCTCGAATGAGGAAATCCGAAATTTCCCCTATAGCGCACTGATGAACTGCGACATTTCCGGTTATGGGTTCCTATGCAATTCTCATTCGTTTAGATGTTATCTACCTCCCCTAAAAGTTTGTACCTATATTTTTGAGACACCCTGTATACTGCAGTGACTTTGGGTTGTTTTACCTCTGAGCAACACATTTTTACAAACAATGAGCTAAATGGCCAGAGAAGGCTCAGAGAAAGTTGGAGGAAGGGGATCCAATAGACAGCTGTTAGAAGACAGATGGTACTTACCAATAAGACCATACAGCATGTTCTTTTGATCTGTACAAAGCATCACTCTCCTGCATACAGAGTCACAGCTTATTGCCTATCCAATGGACAACGGTCTTTTCAAGCCCATCAGTATACACTTATCCCTCAATTTACATGATTTCAGTTTTACAAAGTCGAGAACATGCAATCAGTTTTGCTTTACCTGGTGATAGATTTAATTTTATATGGTCAAGAAAATGCAACCAGTTTGGTTTTACATGACTATAGATTCAGTTTTACATGGTACATATTTAGATTATTTTATGTATGCAGATATAATACAAATTAGCAAAGCAGCAGTGGCAATGCATCAAGGGTGGATTGTGTTGGGTTGTTTTACCTCTGAGTGGCACTTTTTGCACGCAATGGGATAAATAGCCAGGTTACAAGGACCTCAAAGGCTCAGAGAAGGTTGGGGGAGGAGACCCACTAGAGCAGCTGTGGGAGACAAATGGCAGCTTCTCATCAAGGCCATCCAGCGTGTTCTTCAACATGCACAGGTTATGGCTCTTTCTGTACATGAGGTCATGGCTTAACATCCCATCTGACGGACAGTGGCCAAGCCCATCGGTGTCTCCTACTGACTGTGTGCAGGATGGAGAGTTTTGCGGAGATAAATCTGAAAGCTGACCCAGCTGGCACTCGAACCTGGAAACTGCAGATTACAAGCCTGGCACACTACTGACTGAACCACCCCCACCCCACATCAAGGATGACTAATTACATGTAATCCCAAGTAAAAAACAACCAATGGTTTTAGCTGGTATCATTTACTTTCAAGAATAAATAGATAATGGTAAATTCCTATATTAATAAAATTATCCCTAACAAGTTATATTTATTATATTCTTTTGCTAAAATTGTATTCTTGGCATTGTAATGCAAACTGTCTAGTGGCATCTTAATGAAATAAAACATGTTTTGGACCAGCAATGAGATCTGACTCTTCTTCTGGTAGCTAAGTGGTTAGGGCACTTGGCTGCTGATAAAAGAGACCTGGGTTCAAGCTCTGGGTAAGGATATTTCTTTATTTGTATTGTCTTCCTGCTGAGTCTCACCTTCCTTAGAGATCTTCTCTACGGTATATTAAACTGATTGCCTCCTGGCAGAACTCTTTGGCAAGCAGCTGATTGAGGGGTGTTTTTTTTTTATTTAGTAAAAACCATGTTTTATCTCATTTTTAGCAGCAAGTTTAGTTTAACTTTACAGAGTACAGCTGATTCATACACTGTTCCATAAAACATTGATATAATGTTTTATGGAACATTCCATAAAACATTGATATAATGTTTTATGGAAAGGGGAAAGGGATGTTCGAAAAGGAATGATCATTTTGAATGGGCAATGTATAAATACTAATTCAGAAAATAAAGCATTACATGTTGGTACAAATGCTTAGAATCTAATATATATTCAGCTCATTAATATATTTCTTTCAAGTTTTGTCTTCAAATTCAATAGTGTACATCTACATTAATGATGGGTTGATTGTGACCAAAAGAAATTACACTTATTTGAAATAATGCAAATAAAGTACAAAATAAGGTGAATATTTATTATTATTGCTCTACTAAAATTTGGATAAATATGTATAAGAAAAACTGTTAGATATATTTTAATAATAACAGAGATTTTTCTGGAGCCTATCCTTTTTTTCTGCATAATTTGTTGGTCTCACTTTCCAAAGGTTCACCTTACATTACTATTAATCCTCTTCTGACAAGGATTATTAATGCTTTAGTTTTTATTTATTTTATGCTTCTATTATGTTTGTTTATTCACTCTGTATATTGATTACATTTATTCAAGTATGACAAATTTCATTCACAAAGAAATTTCTTATTGCCATGTATGGCTTTGACACATTTTGAAGTATTTTTGATGATCAAATGTAGTTTGAGTTGTTTTAAATAGAGCAATTTAACTATTTCAGTGGTTTCAGCTTCCTGTAACTTATGCATCAATGGTTAATATGCACACAGTTGTATCAGAATAATATGACAACCTCTGGAATCACAGTGTGCCCGCCCAGGCGCATCACAGAGTGCACATGACAAGGTTGACCACACGGAGATATAAGCGGCCGGCCATGACAGATAAACCATAATGCGTCACGTAAGCACAATGGGCAGAGGTAGTGATTTGAGGGATGTTCAAAAAGGAATGATCATCAGCTACCGCACCAAGGGTGGAAGCATCTTAGAAACAGCAGACTTCATGGACTGTTCATGAGGTGCTGTAGTAAGGGTGTACCAAGAATGGACTGCTGGCACACCGAATACCTCCAGACGTCATAACCGTGGAGCCCCAAAGGCCATCGACCCCAGAGGAGAACATCGCCTCTGTTGACTGGTAAAAGGCAATCAATGCGCAACAGTGCAGCAATTGACCACTCAAATGAACACTGGGACACCCAGGTACATGAACCCGATAACAGTTGTTGGGTTGTTTTATGTCTGAGTGGCACTTTTTTGCACACCATGGGCTAAATGGCCAGTTCTCACACCCCGAAGGCTCAGAGAAGGTTGGGGGAGGGGACCCACTGGAACAGCTGTTGGGAGACAGATGGTAGCCCCCCCGTCAAGGCCATCCAGCGTGTTCTTTAACGTGCACAGGGTATGTCTCTCCCGCATACGGGGCCATGGCTTAACGTCCCATCAGACAGACGGCGGCCTTTCCAAGCCCTTCGGTGTCCCATACTGACCGTGGGCAGGGCAGGGAATTTTGTAGAGATAAATCTCAACGCTGACCCAGCTGGGACTCGAACCTGGGAACTACAGATTATGAGCTTGGCACGCTACCGACTGAGCCCCCCCCCCCCCCCCCAATAACAGTAGAGCAAACCCTGTTATGCATGGGTCTCCGGAGTTGATGCTGCATAAAGGCGCCCATATTAACCAAGGTTCATCGGCAACAACGCCTGTAGTTTGCACAGGACTACCATCAATGGACAGTGGAAAAAGGTTGTCTTCCCCGATGAATTGAGGTTTCTACTCCACAGAAGTGATGGGCGGTGGCGGATATGGCGTCAGACACACAAGAACCAACACCTGGACACGCTTGTTGGTCAAGTACAGGCCAGCAGTGGCAGTGTGCATGTCTGGGGGATGTTTTCCTGGTATGACCTGGGACCACTGGATGGGTCCCTGAATGTCAATAGCTACCTGTTCATCCTCACTGACCACATGCATTCCTTCATGTTGGACATTTACCCTGGTGGTGATGGTGTCTACCAACAGGACAATGTGCCCTGCCATGTTGCTAAGATGGTGTATGACTGGTTCCAGGAACACGACAGTGATGTCTCCATTCTCCCTTGGCCGGCAAAATTACCAGACCTCAATCCCATAGAGCACTTGTGGGACTATTTGGATCAACAGGTTCAGCATGCAGACCCTCAACCACGTCATCTCCAAAACCTCTGTGCTCTGCTGGAGTCCGAATGGACATGTGTGCCTCTGGCAACCTTCCAGGGCCTTGCTGCATCCATGCCACGCCATCTCGCCACTGTCATCCGGGCCAAGAATGGTTATTCCCATTATTAGGTAGGTGGTCATATTATTCTGATATGACTGTGTATATGTTTTTCCCATTATATGAAAAATACCATAAAATGATTTAGTTCCAATTTTCTGATGCATGAAAATTAAAGCAAGCTTTAATGTGTATATCTTTTTGTAATAGAGTAACAATAATTGAAAAGCACTAATTACCATTTTGTGATAAAAAATATTGTTTAGTAAAAAAAAATATATTTTTATTAATAAAACTACTTTATGAGAAAATGTTAAGGTGTAACAAAAAATAAGTTTCGCAAAAATTTCAGAACATCCAAAATATACATCATTGATGATAATAAACATTCAAAAATAAAAAAGGGGGGGTTAGAATAACCAATAGCAAATGCTTCCCACAAGTCTATTAAATATCAAAAAAAAAAAATGTTGTAAAACATCTCTATTTACTTAAATACAGATGTGAATGATTATATAAAACTATGAAATGAGAAGCAAATTTGACACCTGAAAAGCAAAATGTTTTTCAAAGCACTTTATTTTTATTATTTTTTGCACAAATTTTGGAACTTTTTCTTTTAAAGCCTGAACTGGTGTAATGGTTCATGAACCTATTACACAGAATTAGGTTATTTCACCTCTGAGCAGCACTTTTTTTGCACACAGTAGAATAAATGGCCAGGTAACAAGGACTCCAAGGGTTCAGAGAAGATTGGGGGAGGAAACCCACTAGACAAGTGTTGGGAGAGATTGCCTCATCAAAGTCATCTAGCGTGTTCTTTAACATGCACAGGATATGGCTCACCCACACATGAGGCCATTGCTTAACATCCCCTCCAAAGGAATGGCAGCCTTTCCAAGCCTATTAGTGTCCCCTACTGACTGAAGGCAAAGTTTTGCAGAGATAAATCTCAATGCTGGCCCAGCTGGGGCTCAAACCTGGGAACTATAGATTAAGAGCCTGGCATGCTACTAACAGAGCCATCCCCACCTAACTACTCTATAATGAGTTATGTCCTTAACTATTTAAATGTAAATGAGAAACCAGAAAAAAAAAAAGAAATGTGTTTATGGATGAAAGTGGTAGTACTGCATGTAATAGTGTATCCATCAGACAAAAAGCTAGGATTCTACAAGTTAAAAAAACATAAATTAGCACACATTTGTACCTATTTTTAGAGCCTGCATTTTTCCTGTTTGAATGACACAGAGCAAAAAGGTCGAAAATAACTGCTTTAAATATTTTCATACATATAAATAATATACCTTTCCAAAAAATGTATTGCCAAGAAACTGGATATTTCACATTTAGTCACAGCTAGATATATTAATTTATCCCGTCTGATATAATGACCTTGAATTCCTTTTTGCTTCTGAAATCAAAACAAATAACATAATATAATATTATTTATTTCTATAGCACTAATAAAGAAACATTTTACAGTTTTTAAATTCTGAATTAGTTTTAATGGGGAACATTTACTTTTTTGAAACCTTTTTAACAATGCTAATATGCCAATGTATATTTACAGGACTTTTTTTCTGTTGGTTTCAACAAGCATGAGCATCAGCAACCTTTTTCTTTTAGAAAAAAAGCACTGCATATTTCAAAATAGAAATAAATCATATGTATATATGAACCACATCACAATGCCCTTTTTTTTAAGTGTAAGCTGTTTCTCGAACAGTGTAATTAACAATTATCAAAACTATTAAAAATATTACCCCTCAAGCAACTGCTTGCCACAGAGGTCAAATAGGAGTCAATTTAATATACCATAGTAGGTCTGTGAGTAAGGCGGGACCTCAACAAAAAAACAGCTTAAACATCCATGCCTTACCTGGGGCTCGAACCCAGATACCTTTTATCAGAAGGCAAGTGCACTAACCACTTGACGATTGAAACAGCCAAATGTTACACTTATTCTCTACTTCTTGTAGGCTCAACACAGCCTAAGAATTTCAAAACAACTTACGGATAACTAATTGACAAACAGTTGATTTAGTTGCACTGTATATTCCTTCACCTAGTTTGACTTAATCCTTTGAGATCAATTATTGGGGTATACATGCATCGCAAATTATCCATTTCGAATATGTTTTTCAAGATACACCTGCATTCATGCTCAGACCTAAAACAAAATGGAGGGGGGATTTAATGCACAGAGGATGTGACTTTTCTTAATACTCCCCTTTCTGACTGAGAGCATTGGTGGAGATTTAGCAAAGATAAATCTCAATATTGGCCAAGGTGAGACTTGAACTTAAGAACTACAAATTATAAGACTCGCATGCTACCAACTGAGCAAAATCCTTGCCTTAATATATTGTTGGATTTGTCACATAAAAAGCAGACATACAGTTCTCATTTCAATATAAAATGCATGTGATCTTGCTTTATTTTGAAAAATAATATTTTCTACTGATGTTTTAAATAATGTGTTTTTTGACACAAGTATTTTTTTTTTTCTTTTTGAAATTATTCATTTAATACTTGGATTTTTCTCAGCAAATTTTAATGCTATATGTAACTCATATTAAAGTCTTTAAAGAAAAAAGATTTTGTAAAATGATTGAAAGTCTGCCAGCTGTTAGACAATCATCAAGAAAAAGTTTGAAGACCACTGATCTAGCAGACTATATTAAAATATAGATGTAATATTGCACTTTTGATTAATTCCACAACGTATCTGCCATGCATTCAATCATCTGACAAAATATAAATAACAATCCCAGCATTACCTGTAGACTTTTTATTGTCATTTATGTTTAAATCATTAATAGCATTAAATAGCATGAAGAGATTTTATCATTTCCATCTTACTCGGCACAATATAAAAAGAAATATTTTCCACCCGAGATCATAGATAGCAATGGTAGGAGCAAAGCAAAAATCTCAGTGAAGAGTTTAAAGTCTTAAATTAGTGGGAAAAAGATGGTAGAATACTCTGGCATGTTTCTGGGGTGATGCGGGTTTGATTCCTATATGTTGGTGAAATTTTTTCCATAATATATTTATTGATCATGACAATTTTGAAACTTCAAATAAACTTCAAATAAGGGTAAAAATGGTTGGGTGGATTATTATTAAGTAAATAAATAAATAAATAAATAAATAAAAATACAACATTATCTCCACTACAGCCCAGGGTATATCTACATTAATTAAGACACTTGTTGGGATACTCAAATAAGTAGTTTTAACATTCATTGAGGTATATTTACACCAGCAGTTCTAATGCTCATTAACCATACATCTGCATATAAAAATGTACCCAAAGGATTATTTTGAAGCCTTTGGGCATATGTAAGGATTACCTGAAAAACAGGGGTAGGGGTGGCTCAGTCGGTAGCGTGCCAGACTCGTAATCTGTAGTTCCCAGGTGGGTCAGCATTGAGATTTATCTCCGCAAAATTCCCCGCCCTGCCCACGGTCAGTAGGGGACACCGATGGGCTTGGAAAGGCTGCCATCCGTCGGATGGGACGTTAAGCCGTGACCCCGTGTGCGGGAGAGCCATACCCTGTGCACGTTAAAGAACATGCTGGATGGCCTTGACGGGAGGCTACCATCTGTCTCCCAACAGCTGTTCCAGTGGGTCCCCTCCCCCAACCTTCTCTGAGCCTTCGGGGTCCTTGTGACCTGGCTATTTAGCCCATGGTGTGCAAAAAAGTGCCGCTCAGAGGTAAAACAACCCAACGTTAAAGAACACGCTGGATGGCCTTGATGGGAGGCCACCATCTCTCCCAACAGCTGTTCCAGTGGGTCCCCTCCCCCAACCTTCTCTGAGCCTCTGGGGTCCATATGACCTGGCCATTTAGCCCATGGTGTGCAAAAAAGTGCCGCTCAGAGGTAAAACAACCCAACAACCCAACCTGAAAAACATTTTACTGGTCCTATTGCAAGACTTTCTTGGTTTCTAGAGTTTGACTTCATTGCTATAAATCTATTACATGGATGAATTTAGTGCATACAATTCAGTAATCAGACCAAATAGGGGTTAAAAACACTAGCTTGTTACACTATATGAGTATATTGTACACTCCTCTGCACATTTTTTAAATATCATACAGTAAAACATGCAAAAGGCCAAAAAGCAATGTTAGTACCAAAGATATAACAGGAGACTTTCACAATTTTGTGATCTATTTAAATGACATGCTTATCAAAAAATTTTTCTTGCTTACCAATATAAAATAAATCTATACGTAGCAAATATATATATATATTTCAAATACTTAAAAATTATTGTACCATGTGTTCTTGTTATACAAAATCAATTGAAAAGTTTTGAATAAGTATATTTTAAATACTATTCGATAAAAGTCTAAAAATGATGTCTGTAGAAACCAATTATTATTTACCACTTGGCCAAACCAACATTTCACTCATTTCTTGCTCCCATTATTCCATAAGTCTGAGGTTATTATTAGTTCAAATGATTTTACTAATATTTATTACAGACAAAAAACAGTTAATATATTTACATCTAATAATATAGCTATCACTGCAGCCACTATCAAGTACATATGAATAAACATTTTCTCTTGTTAAAACTTCATACTTACAATATATGGAAGTAATAACCCAGACTTATTCCTTACTAAAATAGAAATCAGTTCTTCAAGCTGTTCTTGTGAAACATCTTGCCTATCTAAAGAATGAAGTTAAGAAAAAAAGATAACTTCTAAACAAGTATTAAAATATCCTCATGAAAACATTAATAGTACCGAGTGGTTAGTGTGCTTGGCTACTGATCTAAGGGACCTGGGTTCGAGCCCTGGGTAAGGCATGGCTGTTTGTGTCGTTTTTCTGCTGAGGACCTGCCATCCTCTCAGACCTTCCGCTATGGCAAATAAACTGACAGGCTCCTGTCAGACCTCTGTGGCAAGCAGCTGCTTGAGGGGGTATTTATTTTTTGTAGCCGTCCCATGACCGAGTGGTTAGCGCACTTGGCTACTGATCTAAGGGACTTGGGTTCGAGCCCTGGGTAAGGCATGGCTGTTTGTGTTGTTTTTCTGCTGAGGACCTGCCATCCTCTCAGACCTTCTGCTATGGCATATAAACTGACAGGCTCCTGTCAGACTTCTGTGGCAAGCAGCTGCTTGAGGGGTATTTATTTTATTTTTTATACAATATGTGATATTGCATTAATTAGCATAGAAACAAAAATTTGCTGAAAGCTTTAAAAAAAATACCCCCTCAAGCAGCTGCTTGCCACAGAGGTCTGACAGGAGCCTGTCAGTTTATATGCCACAGTAGATCTGTGAGGATGGCAGGACCTTAGCAGAAAAACGACACATACGTTCATGCCTTACCTGGGGCTCAAATCCAGGTCCCTATGAACATTCACTATGAAAACACTATGAACATTCCCTTTATGTCACAGATCTAAGATCAGTAGCCAAGCGTGCTAACCACTCAGCCACAAGACACCATCTATAGTCCATTAAAAAATGACCACAATGATAATTAAAAATTAAGGAAGAATAAAAGTTGCAAAAAACTTAATTTCATGAAAATATTTTCTTATTATTTGCAAAGCTATTGCTCATTGAATAAACAATGAAACTGTCATACAAAATTACATTCTTGTTAATTATTGTCCTGTTGGCCATTAAGTGACCGAGTGGTTAGCGCACTTGGCTACTGATCTAAGGGACCTGGGTTCGAACCCTGAGTAAGGCATGGATGTTCACGTTGTTTTTCTGCTGAGGTCCCACCATCCTCACAGACCTTCTACTATGGCATATAAACTAACAGGCTCCTGTCAGACCTCTGTGGTAAGCAGCTGCTTGAGGGGGTATTTATTATTTTTTTTATTTCTGCTAATACTCTTATTAATTTCAGCATTCTTAAAATGTTCTGTATCAACATGCAGTTGTTTTTATCACAGAACTTTATTACTTTACAATTTCCATAAAAAAAAGTTTTTTTACAAAAATATAGAAAAAAAAAAACAGCTCTACATTCAAACAATAAGTACAAACTGAATAATGTGAAAGTTAACAGAAATAAGCACTTTATGATGTAAGCTAATTTGTTAAAAGTGTTTTGTTCCTTCTTTGTTTATTTAAGAAAATTTGTTAATGTTATAGACAATATATAAGATGAAATAGGTAAAGGCACCAGCCTGGTACTATGGATTGTCCATAATGGGTTGGGTTGTCTTACCTCTGAGCGGCACTTTTTTGCACACCATGGGCTAAATGGCCAGGTCACATGGACCCCGAAGGCTCAGAGAAGGTTGGAGGAGGGGACCCACTGGAACAGCTGTTGGGAGACAGATGGTAGCCTCCCGTCAAGGCCATCCAGTGTGTTCTTTAATGTGCACAGGGTATGTCTCTCCCACACACGGGACCACGGCTTAACGTCCCATCCGAAGGGCGGCGGCCTTTCCAAGCCCATCGGTGTCCCCTACTGACTGTGGGCAGGGCGGGGAATTTTGCGGAGATAAATCTGAACGCTGACCCAGCTGGGACTCGAACCTGGGAACTACAGATTACGAGCCTGGCGCGCTACCGACTGAGCCACCCCCGCCCCTTGTCAATAATGACTTTTCATCTCTGATATTAAAATAGTTAATTATTAAATTGTTGTTCACTCTTTCTGATGCCAAACTATATTACATCATTACAAAATTGCCTACATAGCCTAACAAAAAAATTAATATGATGGCCAAGAAACATGGTTACTATTTCAGAAGGTACATCCTGTAAACAAATATGCATAAATATTTATATGGAAAAAACAATTTTTGCTAATGTGAGATTCGAACATATTTCTCCAGATTCATGACGGAGAGTTCTAACTACTAAACTAACATGAGCTCTATCATTTATCCACTAAATGTGACTTATAAATCTTTGGAACTAATGCTAGTTTAGTGGTTAGAATACTCTGATAATAAATATTGAGATAAACTCGACAATTCAACATCCAGTGATAAATAGGCACTTTTTGATGTCAATTTCAACTTTAGAGGAAAAAATTGTCTGAGCCAGGTGGGATACGAACCCACGACTTCCTGATAATGTCAGGTGCTCTGGACCACTGAGCAACTGGCCGCCGATCAAGATATAGGTTTACAACATCCAGTGATATTTTATCACTGGATGTTGAATTGTCGAGTTTATCTGAGTTTATCTCAATATTTATTATCATTAGCATACTTGTAAGACATGCTTTCCATCTATTGGTAAATAAAAAGCCGCTAGGGCTAAAAATTGCCTAAAATAACGCCTACATGCGACATAAAGGTGCTATTTTTCATATAGTTCATAGCATTAATATATTTTTCTATAGTTCATAGCATTAATTAGAGGAAATCTTGATTGGCGGCTGGTAGCTCAGTGGTCCAGAGCACCTCCTGATAACTCATGTTATCAGGAGGTCGTGGGTTCGTATTCCACCCTGCTCAGACAATTTTTCCTCTAAAATTAAAATCAACGTCAAAATGTGCCTGTTTATCACTAGAATACTCTGGCATGAATCTGCAGAGATATGGGTTTGAGGCCCCATGAGTTGGCAAAATCTTTTTTTGTTTTTTTTTTGCATTAATATTTATTGACTTTAAAGTCAATAAATGAATAAATGGTTTTGTGGAAAAAAGTTTCACTAACATGAGGGATTTGAGTCCACATCTCTCCAAATTCATACCAGAATGTTCTAAGACTACTAATCAAATGCCAACTCAGTCTTTTTCATTCTACTTTTCTTTCCCATAGATGGTGCTAGGCACAACAATGATGGGAGATTGATAGGCCACATTAATGAAAAAAAGAGCTGGTGTTAGTTTAGTGGTCTTAGAACATTTATGTGACCTCCCTACAAGGTAGGATCTGTGCATTTTCGGAAAAAAAAATTCATTACAAATGCTAGCAAATAAAAATACAATTAGACCGCTTTACAATCCCCATTGATGAGCATCTTAGTTTGGGTTGTGGGTTGGGTTGTTTTACATCTGAGCGGCACTTTTTTGCACACCATGGGCTAATTGGCCAGGTCACATGGACCCCGAAGGCTCAGAGAAGGTTGGGGGAGGGGACCCACTGGAACAGCTGTTGGGAGACAGATGGTAGCCCCCGTCAAGGCCATCCAGCAAGTTCTTTAACATGCACAGGGTATCTCTCCCGCACACAGGGCCACGGCTTAATGTCCCATCCGACGGACAGCGGCCTTTCCAAGCCCATCGGTGTCCCCTACTGACCGTGAGCATGGTGGGGAATTTTGCGGAGATAAATCTCAACGCTGACCCAGCTGGACTCGAACCTGGGAACTACAGATTACGAGCCTGGTGCGCTATCTACTGAGCCACCCCCGCCCCGTACAGGATAGTGGCATATGAAGTCCAAAATACAGGAGGAGCAGAATGTATAGATATTATGACCCTGACATCACAGCCTTCAACTAAGGAGTAACTAGCCCTGTGTAGGTATCATTTGCATTGTTAAAATCACATCCAAAAATCATGGATGGGCAAAATATACTTGTCCATTCTCCAAAATTTCAGGGTAGCCATCTGCCCAACCCCCTTTTATACCACTCTAGTACATCCAAGTACAACACTTTTTGTGGGCAGTAACCACTTATACTTGTAATTTCAAATTTGCACGTACCACCAAAAATTTGCAAATTAAGCCCAATTTTTCCTATCCAGGGTCTTTTAAAGTGAATAATAATCACAAATTGAAAAGACAAAATTTTACTTTGCATTAACCCAAGCAGCAATTTTCAACAATTCATTGCAGAACTTGCCTAATCTCAAAATAGTATCATGTTGTTGTTATTACATCTATTATTAATCAATTTTTCAGGCATTCTACTTCACAGTTACTTATAAATTAACAATAAGCAAAAAAAATAATAATCGAAAGCTACAGCAAAGAAAACCAAAAACGACTTTTATTTTTTAAACACTGTAAACTGTTACTTTTTAAATACACAGCATTTCCGCTAACGACTTAAATTATACTAATTCATAACAAAGGATACATTTTTCGATACACAACATATCACCTTTGGACGAAATTATACATAATATTGAAATCATGATTACTAGCAGAATACCAATTCATTTCACACGTGTTGCCAATTTCACCTTCAAATATTCAGTTTTGGTCAGCTCCTAAAATGTGCCGTTAATGGTCTAACCATCAGTAATATACATATATTGATATGAAGTCAAACAGGCGAAAACTTAGCGTGAGTTCAAAATTAACAACTAGTAACAATAAATCTAAAATAATGTCATTTAATACAAAAGTGCTATAAAAGCATGTACATAAACTAAAGATACCAATGTTTATCTTATGTGTGAAAAAATTATCAATCTAACGAGAATCATATACGTGAATACTTGCAATATCTCGAAAATAACCTTACCAATTCCTAAAAAACTAAATGGTTATACATCAAATGACTTCTTCCTAAGGTTTTAGATTTCAAGAACTCTAAAACTGCAGCTAAGTATATTTGTGTAATCTCCCGCGAACAACACTAAATAAAATCATTTCTTCTCTAAACTTTAGTCCACAGACAATGACAAACTACGTGTTATTTCACGTTACATTTCTCCTTAATTCCAACAAATTATTGTTCCTTCTTCTTGAAGTCAAGTTCATTCCATCACGTTGGTAACGTAACTCTCATGCTGAAGCATACGCGAGCGTTTATATAACGTTTTTCATCAATTCCGTCGTAACAATATTGTACGACAGGTGAACGTGCTGCAGTGACTTTATGAAAAACGTCACATGAACCCTCGCCTATATATATCGATCTACCCTAGCACAACACTTTTTAAGTTTAAGTTGCAAGACTCTTTTAACAAGGTAATAGTCAGATCCAATTTCAGCTCCCCTATATGACATCGTATTCCTAACAGAACTAGCCCATTTGCTGTTAATTAATATATAATCTATCATATTCTTATGCAGACCGTCGGGTGAAACCCATGTGCACTTACGTATGTCCCGGTGTTTGTAATAAGTGTTAGTTATTCTGAATCCATTGAGTTTACTTTCCAGGTTCGAGTCCCAGCTGGGTCAGCGTTGAGATTTATCTCCGCAAAAATTCCCGCCCTCCCCACGGTCAGTAAGGGACACCGGTGGGCTTGGAAAGGCCGCCGTCCGTCGGATGGGACGTTAAGCCGTGGCCCCGTGTGCGGGAGAGCTATAACCTGTGCACGTTAAAGAACACGCTGGATGGCCTTGATGGGAGGCTACTATCTGTCTCCCAACAGCTGTTTGAGTGGGTCCCCTCCCCCAACCTTCTCTGAGCCTTCGGGGTCCATGTGACCTGGCCATTTAGCCCATGGTGTGCAAAAAAGTGCCGTTCAGAAGTAAAACAATAACAAAGAACAACATCCATTGAGTTTACTTACCTGTAGGAGACGTTACCCATTGCCATTGCAGCTACCAATACCCAAAGGGCCTATGAACTAAACTTTGGCATTGAAGTCACCTAGAACAAGGGTAATATCTCTCGCATAAATATGTAGTACAAAATGGGAGAAGGATGTTTAGGGCAATTTCAGAAATTGTTGGAAATTCTGTCCTAATCCCAAGCCAAAATTCATTTAACGATTTTTTAGGAAACTCAAGGTTTAAAGCTGTGTCACTTGATAACTCGGCAAATTCTTCTTGAACTTTTAATGGCAGATGACTGACGTTTTTGATTTCAATTGAATATGGTTTATGAACCCAAATTAATTTTTTAGAATCAAAATTTGAATGGAAGTATTTCTGAAATTGTGTTTCCAGCCACTTCAGATGATCAATTATAACTTTTACAATTAAATCTTTGGGAAAGTTATTTTCAATTATAAAATCAACTATATCTGTAAACATTTCTAAAGAACCATTTTCCACCCTATTCTTCCACATGTTAACTTTTTTAGTAAAATTTCAATTTTATCTTTTAACATCAATATGTTACAATTTTTTCCTTGAAGCGACATGTTTAAATCATTGAGTTTTTCGAAAATATCCGACAAATACAGTTTTGAAAGCCATAATTCATTATGCAAAAAAATAACGAAAAACGGATTTTTGCTCAGTCAAAACTATAACAACTTCATCTTCCAATTTCAATAATCTGTTTAAACTTCGCTCTCTTGAGAGCCACCTTACCTCTGAATGAAGTAATAAGCTTTTGTAATCGGAGTCCATCTCTTTGCAAAAGTTTGAAAACAAACGACTGTTAAGGGCACGGCTTTTAATGAAGTTAATGATTTGGATAGTATCGCGAAGCACAACATCTACTCTGGTGATATTTTTTTGGCTAGAATGCCTCTCGATGGATCATGCGGTGAATAAAAGTGATATGTTCATTGCCACCAGCTTTACCCCCCACCACCAATAGGGGACCACCTTGTCGTGGTGGGGGACCTAGGATTCAGCAACCCAGTCGAAGGCTGTGCCGAATGGATTGGCGTACCGGTTGGACATAGCCAAGACCAACCGAGGTCGAGGATGCTGCTGACAGGTTCCGTGTTGACCGGTTGGGCGGTGACGGCGTCTGAGACCTCACTTATGAGGTGCTCTGGGTGAGCACTTCGAGGACTCTTCTGAAAAGATTTGTGCCCCAGTAGGTCGGGCCCTCACCAAAGTCTGGGTCTTACTAAGAGTCTCCACCCCGGACGCCGAGCGAACTTGGATCTATATATCCTTTTTCATGGCTAACCGGGGAACAGATTAAAGTTAGGTTTCTTCCGGTGGTCAGCTTTCCTTCTATAGGACTGCTGCCATGTGAGGCCAGGATTGAGGTGCGTCTATATGGCGTATTCCTTGCCTCCGGCTCTAGATAGCACGGTTTTTCATAATTGGTAGTGTCGTATAGGCGGAATCGGGAATTGCCGTGGTTGCTTAAGATCGCAACATTAGAGAGATGCCACCAGCTTTAACTTTTGCTACAAATCCAACATTCTCGCCCATCATTGCTCCAGCACCGTCTGTACAGACTCCAACGCAATTCTTCCACTGTAAACCTTCATTTGTGAAAAATTCATCGACTTTAGGATATATCCAAAGGAAGACAAATCAATAATTCCTCATGTATGCTTCCTTCATAAACATATCTTACATAAAATAACAACAACTTTGCGGCCATGTTTAGAAATATTAGTTGTTTCATCTAACTGAATTGCAAACCTTCAGCTGCCCTTAAGCCTGCTAATAAGCAGCTTTAATTGGCCTTTACAAATTTCAGAAATTCTTTTTTTAAACAGTCTCATTCGATAAAGGAATTTTACGAATTTCATCCCCATATTTTCCCATGAATTCTTTCCGACATTTTAATAGCAGCAGGTAACACGAGATCTCCTACGGCGAAGGGCTTTTTAGTTTTTGCAATTCAATAAGAAGATACAAGTAAATATTTTTCGTTGACAGTAACAAATTTCTCAAGACATTGTTTTTCTTTATTTGAAGACTTTTCAAGTCGTTCAAAATATTCCTTTGGTTTACTGCAGTATGCTGCATGCTTGGTATTAAGATGTCATTTTAGTTTGGCTGGTTTCATGCCCTCCGCAACCAAAACTTCATTACAAATTAAGCAAAGAGGTTTTTCAACACCATCATGATTATTAGAAGTAAATCCATATTGCAAAAATGATTCGAAATATTTTCTTTTTCTTCTCAATTTAGGTGTACTGCAACCTGGTAGCGAAGACTCTGTTACATTGTCATCAGTATTTTTACCTCTTCTGTCTAAATTTACCCACTTAACCAAAATCCAATACAATCCAAAGATGGGTAGATAGGGGGAGGCTCCCCCCCCAAAGTAACTCGTGGTTGGCAAAATTCGAAGCGACTTCGTAAAATTTAGGTGAGTTGTGAAAATTTGTAATTTGTTTTGGGGAGTTTAATTTATTAAGGGGAGTTGTCAAAATAGAGGCTTTGGGTTGGGTTGGGTTGTTCTACCTCTGAGCGGCACTTTTTTGCACACCGTGGGCTAAATGGTCAGGTCACATGGACCCCAAAGGCTCAGAGAAGGTTGGGGGAGGGGACCCACTCAAACAGCTGTTGGGAGACAGATAGTAGCCTCCCGTCAAGGCCATCCAGCGTGTTCTTTAACGTGCACAGGGTATGGCTCTCCCACACACGGGGCCACGGCTTAACGACCCATCCGACGGACGGCGGCCTTTCCAAGCCCATCGGTGTCCTCTACTAACCATGGGCAGGGCGGGGAATTTTGCGGAGATAAATCTCAATGCTGACGCAGCTGGGACTCGAACCTGGGAACTACAGATTACGAGCCTGGCGTGCTACCGACTATGTCACCCCTGCCCCAAAAAAAATAGAGGCAACTTGGCAAGTCTAGGGCAGTTTGTAAATGGAGGGGTACAGCAAAATTTAGAGCAGTTGGCAAAATTCGAAGCCATTTAATAAAATACAGGTGAGTTGGCAAAATCGTGACAACTTGGCAAAATCTTGGGGAGTTGGCAAAATTAGGAGTGACTTGGTAAAATCTTCGAGAGTTGGCAAAATCGGGACAACTTGGCAAAAACTTGGGGAGTTGGCAAAATTTGAAGTGACTTGGTAAAATCTTGGAAAGTTGGTAAGATTCGGAGTTACTTGGCAAAAACTTGGGGAGATGGCAAAATTCAGATAAGATATAAAAAGTAGGATTTTTTTATGTAAAATTATGGCGATTTGGCAAAATCTAGGAGAGTTGGCAAAACTTAGGGAGTTGGCAAAATCTAGGGGCAGTTTACAAATTTCGGAGTTACTTGGCAAAATAGTGGAGAGTTGACAAAATTCAGATGAGATGTAAAAATTGCAATCCTTTTTCTGTAAAATTATAGCGTGTTGGCAAAATCGAGGCAACTTCGCAATATCTAGGAGAGTTGGCAAATCTTTGTGGCAAAATTCAGAGTGGCTGTGCAGAAATCAGGTGTGATGTAAAATTGGGATTTTTCTTTCTGTAAAATTGTGGCGAGATGGAAAATCTAGAGCAGTTGGCAAAATTCGAATCCATTTGGTAAAATACAGGCGATTTGTGAAAATTGGGATTGTTTTTGTGAAATTAAAGAGAGTTGGAAAAACCAAGAACTCTTGGCAAAATCTAGGGAAGTTGGCAAAACTGGAAATCACTTGGTTAAAGTACAGGTGAGTTGTAAAAATTGTAAAAATTGGGATTGTTTTTGTGAAATTAAAGAGAGTTGGAAAAACCAAGAACTCTTGGCAAAATCTAGGGAAGTTGGCAAAACTGGAAATCACTTGGTTAAAGTACAGGTGAGTTGTAAAAATTGTAAAAATTGGGATTGTTTTTGTGAAATTAAAGAGAGTTGGAAAAACCAAGAACTCTTGGCAGAATTCAAAGCCACTTGGTAAAATAGAAAGGAGTTGTGAAAATTGTGTCTTTCTTGTGCAATTAAAGTGAGTTGATGAAATTCGAAATGACTTGGAAAATTCAGGGAAGATGTAGAAATTACGATTTTTTCTGTAAAATTACGGCGAGTTGGCAAAATTCGAATCCACTTCGTAAAATATAGGTGATTTGTGAAAATTGGGATTTGTTTTGTGAAATTAAGGAGTGTTGGATAAATTGAGGAAACTTAAAATGTAGGGCTTTTTGGGTTGGGTTGTTTTACCTCTGAGCGGACTTTTTCCACACCATAGGCTAAATGGCCAGGTCACATGGACCCCGAAGGCTCAGAGAAGGTTGGGAGAGGGGACCCACTGGAACAGCTGTTGGGAGACAGATGGTAGCCTCCCGTCAATCCCATCAAGCGTGTTCTTTAACGTTGGTGTTTTAGGTCTGAGCGACACTTTTTTGTACACCATGGACTAAATGGCCAGGTCACAAGGACCCCGAAGGCTCAGAGGAGGTTGGGGGAGGGTACCCACTGGAACAGCTTGTTGGGAGACAGGTGGTAGCCTCCAGTCAAGGCCATCTAGTGTGTTCTTTAACGTTGGTGTTTTAGTTCTGAGCGACACTTTTTTTGCCTACCATGGGCTAAATAGCCAGGTCATAAGGAACCCGAAGACTCAGAGAAGGTTGGTGGAGGGGACCCACTATAACAGCTGTTGGGAGACAGATGGTAGCCTCCAGTCAAGGCCATCTAGTGTATTCTTTAACGTTGGTGTTCTAGTTCTGAGCGACACTTTTTTTGCACACCATGGGCTAAACAGCCAGGTCACAAGGACCCCGAAGGCGCAGAGAAGGTTGGGGGAGGGGACCCACTGAAACAGCTGTTGGGAGACAGATGGTAGCCTACATTCAAGGCCATCTATTGTGTTCGTTAACGTTGGTGTTTTAGTTCTGAGTGACACATTTTTTTGCACACCATGGGCTAAACAGCCAGGTCACAAGGACCCCGAAGGCGCAGAGAACGTTGGGGGAGGGGACCCACTGGAACAGCTGTTGGAAGACAGATGGTAGACTCCCGTCAATGCCATCCAGCGTGTTCTTTAACGTTGGAGTTTTAGTTCTGAGCGACACTTTTTCTGCACAGCATGGGCTAAACAGCCAGGTCACAAGGACCCCGAAGGCGCAGAGAAGGTTGGGGGAGGTGACCCACTGAAACAGCTGTTGGGAGACAGATGGTAGCCTACATTCAAGGCCATCTATTGTGTTCGTTAACGTTGGTGTTTTAGTTCTGAGCGACACTTTTTTTGCACAGCATGGGCTAAACAGCCAGGTCACAAGGACCACGAAGGCACAGAGAACGTTGGAGGAGGGGACCCACTGGAATAGCTGTTGGGAGACTGATGGTAGCCTCCCGTCAATGCCATCCAGCGTGTTCTTTAGCGTTGGAGTTTTAGTTCTGAGCGACACTTTTTTTGCACAGCATGGGCTAAACAGCCAGGTCACAAGGACCCCGAAGGCACAGAGAACGTTGGGGGCGGGGACCCACTGGAACAGCTGTTGGGACACAGATGGTAGCCTCCCGTCAATGCCATCCAGCGTGTTCTTTAACGTTGGTGTTTTAGTTCTGAACGACAATTTTTTGCAAACCATGGGCTAAATGGCTAGGTCACAAGGACCCTGAAGGGTCAGAGGAGGTTGAGGGAGGGGACCCACTGGAAGAGTTGTTGGGAAACAGGTGGTAGACTCCAGTCAAGGTGATCTAGTGTGTTCTTTAACGTTGGTGTTTTAGTTCTGAGCGACAATTTTTTTGCCCACTATGGGCTAAATAGCCAGGTCACAAGGAACCCGAAGGCGCAGAGAAGGTTGGGGGAGGGGACCCACTGGAACAGCGGTTGGGAGACAGATGGTAGCCTCCCGTCAAGGCCATCCAGAGTGTTCTTTAACGTTGGTGTTTTAGTTCTGAACGACAATTGTTTGCAAACCATGGGCTAAATGGCCAGGTCACAAGGACCCCGAAGGTGAAGACAAGGTTGGGGGAGGGGACCCACTGGAACAGTTGTTGGCAGACACATGGTAGACTCCCGTCAATGCCATCCAGCGTGTTCTTTAACGTTGGTGTTTTAGTTCTGAGCGACAATTTTTTTGGACACCATGGACTAAATGGCCTGGTCACAAGGACCCCGAAGTCTCAGAGGAGGTTGGGGGTGGGTACCCAATGGAACAGCTTGTTGGGAGACAGATGGTAGCCTCCAGTCAAGGCCATCTAGTGTGTTCTTTAACGTTGGTGTTTTAGTTCTGAGCGACACTTTTTTTGCACACCATGGGCTAAATAGCCAGGTCACAAGGACCCCGAAGGCGCAGAGAATGTTGGGGGAGGGGACCCACTGGAACAGGTGTTGGGAAACAGATGGTAACCTCCAGTCAACGCCATCTAGTGTGTTCTTTAACGTTGGTGTTTTAGTTCTGAGCGACACTTTTTTTTTGCACACCATGGGCTAAATAGCCAGGTCACAAAGACCCCGAAGGCGCAGAGAACGTTGGGGGAGGGTACCCACTGGAACAGCTGTTGGGAGACAGATGGTAGCCTCCCGCCAATGCCATCCAGCGTGTTCTTTAACGTTGGTGTTTTAGTTCTGAGAGACATATTTTTTGCATACCATGGGCTAAATAGCCAGGTCACAAGGACCCTGAAGGCGCAGAAGTTTGGGGAAGGGAACCCACTGGAAGAGCTGTTGGGATACAGATGGTAGCCTCCATTCGAGGCCATCTAGTGTGTTATTTAACGTTGGTGTTTTAGTTCTGAGCGACACCTTTTTTGCACACCATGGGCTAAATAGCCAGGTCACAAGGACCCTGAAGGCGCAGAGAAGGTTGGGGGCGGGGACCCACTGGAACAGTTGTTGGGAAACAGATGGTAGCCTCCAGTCAAGGCCATCTAGTGTGTTCTTTAACGTTGGTGTTTTAGTTCTGAGCGACATTTTTTTGCACACCATAGGCTAAATGGCCAGGTCACAAGGACACCGAAGGCGCAGAGAAGGTTGGGTTAGGGGACCCACTGGAACAGCTGTTGGGAGACAGATGGTAGCCTCCAGTCAAGGCCATCTAATGTGTTCTTTAACGTTGGTGTTTTAGTTCTGAGCGACAATTTTTTTGCACACCATGAGCTAAATAGCCAGGTCACAAGGACCCTGAAGGCGCAGAAGTTCCGGGAAAGGGACCCACTGGAATAGCTGTTGGGAGACAGATGGTAGCCTCCAGTCAAGGCCATCTAATGTGTTCTTTAACGTTGGTGTTTTAGTTCTGAGCGACATTTTTTTCCACACCATGGGCTAAATAGCCAGGTCACAAGGACCGCGAAGGCTCAGAGGAGGTTGGGGGAGGAGACCCACTGGAACAACTGTTGGGAAACAGGTGGTAGCCTCCAGTCAAGGCCATCTAGTGTGTTCTTTAACGTTGGTGTTTTAGTTTTGAACGACACTTTTTTGCACACCATGGGCTAAATGGCCAGGTCACAAGGGCCCCGAAGGCTCAGAGGAGTTTGGGGGAGGTGACCCACTGGAACAGCTGTTGGGAGACAGATGGTAGCCTCCCGTCAATGCCATCCAGCGTGTTCTTTAACGTTGGTGTTTCAGTTCTGAGCGACAATTATTTTGCCCACCTTGGGCTAAAGAGCCAGGTCACAAGAACCCCGAAGGTGCATAGAAGGTTGAGGGAGGGAACCCACTGGAACAGCTGTTGGGAGACAGATGGTAGCCTCCATTAAAGGCCATCTAGTGTGTTCTTTGACGTTGGTGTTTTAGTTCTGAGCGACAATTTTTTTGCACACCATGGGCTAAATAGCCAGGTCAGAAGGACCTCGAAGGCGCAGAGAAGATTTGGGGAGGGGACCCACTGGAACAGCTGTTGGGACAGATGGTAGCCTCCCGTCAAGGCCATCCAGCGTGTTCTTTAACGTTGATGTTTTAGTTCGGAGCGACACTTTTTTTGCACACCATGGGCTAAATAGCCAGGTCAGAAGGACTCCGAAGGCGCAGAGAAGGTTGGGGGAGGGGATCCAGTGGAACAGCTGTTGGGAGACAGATGGTAGCCTCCCGCCAATGCCATCCAGCGTGTTCTTTAACGTCGGTGTTTTAGTTCTGAACGACATATTTTGCACACCATGGGCTAAATGGCTAGGTCACAAGGACCACGAAGGCTCAGAGGAGGTTGGGGGAGGGGACCCACTGGAATGGCTGTTGGGAAACAGGTGGTAGACTCCAGTCAAGGATTCTAGTGTGTTCTTTAAAGTTGGTGTTTTATTTCTGAGGGACACTTTTTTTGCACAGCATGGGCTAAACAGGCTGGTCACAAGGACTCCGAAAGCGCAGAGATGGTTGGGGAGGGGACCCACTGGAACAGCTGTTGGGAGACAGATGGTAGCCTCCCGTCAATGCCATGCAGCATGTTCTTTAACGTTGGTGTTTTAGTTCTGAGCGACACTTTTTTTGCACACCATATGCTAAATAGCCAGGTCACAAGGACCCTGAAGGCGCAGAAAGGAAGGGAACCCACTGGAATAGCCGTTGGGAGACAGATGGTAGCCTCCATTCGAGGCCATCTAGTGTGTTCTTTAACTTTGGTGTTTTAGTTCTCAGCGACACTTTTTTTGCACACCATGTGCTAAATAGCCAGGTCACAAGGACCCCGAAGGCGCAGAGAAGGTTGGGGGCGGGGACCCACTGGAACAGCTGTTGGGAGACAGATGGTAGCCTCCAGTCAAGGCCATCTAGTGTGTTCTTTAACGTTGGTGTTTTAGTTCTGAGCGACAATTTTTTTGCACACCATGAGCTAAATAGCCAGGTCATAAGGACCCTGAAGGCGCAGAAGTTCGGGGAAGGGGACCCACTGGAATAGCTGTTAGGAGACAGATGGTAGCCTCCAGTCAAAGACATCTAGTGTGTTCTTTAACGTTGGTGTTTTAGTTCTGAGCGACATATTTTTTGCACACCATGGGATAACTAGCCAGGTCACAACGACCACGAAGGCGCAGAGATGGTTGGGGAAGGGGACCCACTGGAACAGCTGTTGGGAGACAGATGGTAGCCTCCAGTCAAGGCCATCTAGTGTGTTCTTTAACGTTGGAGTTTTAGTTCTGAGCGACACTTTTTTTGCACAGCATGGGATAAACAGTCAGGTCACAAGGACCCCGAAGGCGCAGAGATGGTTGGGGAAGGGGACCCACTGGAACAGCTGTTTGGAGACAGATGGTAGCCTCCCGTCAATGCCATCCAGCGTATTCTTTAACGTTGGTGTTTTAGTTCTGAGCGACAATTTTTTTGCCCACCTTGGGCTAAAGATCCAGGTCACAAGAACCCCGAAGGTGCAGAGAAGGTTGAGGGAGGGGACCCACTGGAACAGCTGTTGGGAGACAGATGGTAGCCTCCATTAAAGGCCATCTAGTGTGTTCTTTGACGTTGGTGTTTTTGTTCTGAGCGACAGTTTTTTTGCACACCATGGGCTAAATAGCCAGGTCAGAAGGACCCCGAAGGCGCAGAGAAGGTTGGGGGAGGGCACCCACTGGAACAGCTGTTGGGAGACAGATGGTAGCCTCCCGTCAAACCCATCCAGTGTGTTCTTTAATGTTGGTGTGTTTTTATCTCTGAGCGGCCCTTTTTTTGCACACCATGGGGTAAATGGCCAGGTCACATGGACCCCGAAGGCACAGAGGTTGGGGGAGGGGACCACTGGAATAGCTGTTGGGAGACAGATGGTAGCCTCCCGTCAAACCCATCCAGTGTGTTCTTTAATGTTGGTGTGTTTTTATCTCTGAGCGGCCCTTTTTTGCACACCATGGGCTAAATGGCCAGGCCACCTGGAACCCGAAGGCTCAGAGGTGGGGGAGGGGACCACTGGAATGGCTGTTGGGAGACAGATGGTAGTCTCCCGTCAAAGCCATCCAGTGTGTTCTTTAATGTTGGGTTATTTTTATCTCTGAGCGGCACTATTTTTGCACACCATGGGGTAAAACTACAGATTACGAGCCTGGCGCGCCAGCCACCCCCGACCTCATGGATGCTGTTTTCGGGTCTGAGCTGCATGTGGTGACATGTCCCAAAAGTCCTTTTATGGCGTTTTTACAACTAGCCTGGGGACGAGTGTTATCGCGAGAGGCGAGCCACGAATAAGAAACAACACTCTGAGTGTAGCTCTCAAACGGGAAGGACGTTCGAACACGCAGCAAGGGACGCTGCTCATCCTCCTCCTCCTCAAGCAGCCATAGGCTACGGAGGTCAAACCAGAGAGTGCAATTTAGTTCTCCAAGCAAGTCTATCCTGAGCTACATCTACTGCATCTGGCCACTACACACCAATTCTAATAAGGTCCTTTTTGACATTGTCTGCCCACCGCATCCTAGGTCTCCCCCTCCTTCTGAGGCCTCTAGGCACACTGATCATAACCCTATTCGTCAATCTATAATTATCCTTACGGGCAACATGGCCAAAGCAACGGAGTCTCTCTCTGCACAATATGCTGCTTAAAGGAGGTCGCAGACTGGAATCAAAAGCATCTAGTTCGCTGCTCTTAATGAAAAACCCGTAAGGAGAGGGTTTGATTCTGTGTGAATCAAGATTCTTGGTGAATCAAATACAGTTCTGTGCAACTGAGTTGGATTCTGTGTGAACTACATTGTAGGCAACGGTTAATCATCCTTTCGCCGAGTTTGAGGTCGGAAAAGCGAGATTCTGCAAAGTGCGGTTCTACACCTCATTGCATAACTGTTTGCAGCAGCAAAGGCTTACGGAGTCGAGAACATCCCCAGCACGTGATTGTACATAGTGTGAATAAATTGTGTCGTCCCTATACAACTCCCGTGCGTGAATTTTTGGACATATTTTTACAGATCACTTGACGCAGCAAGTCTGAGGCATACGTTGGTACGGGTGTAACAACCCATAAACCTGTCATTTAATCGAAGTAAGGGTTAAGGCAATTAAGGTACTAATCCATCGTCCTCGTGGGCCACGATATTTGGCACAGGTGCATGACACATTGTATTTTCTTTTTTACGCTGTTCTTTCGGGAACCTACCATGTAAAAACAGAATTGGGTGTACACTGGTTTCCATAAATTAATGAAAATCCTTATGTTAAGTCAATGAGAAGTTAACGTCAAAGCTCTATAACTTCTAAAATGAGTTTTCTTGCTTTGAAAAATGTGATTGCAGATAAAGATCTCAATCCAATAAATCAATATCTCGATTTTCAACAATATTCGTTCGGTATTTAATGAGTTATGCAAGTTTGAATATTTAACAATGCCAGCCACAAAAATTGACTTCAGAAGTTAATTAAAACTTTGTACTAAGTATTGTATCAAAGTGTTTAATAAAATAAGTTTGCATTTTAGAATTTTATGTAAAGAATTCTTTCACTATTTTTCAGTTTTGTATAAATTTCTTAAGACTGGCATTGGTGTTGTTAAAAATTCAAACTTCAATAACTCATTAAATTCTGAACGAATATTGTTAAAAATCGAGATATTGATTTATTGGATTGAGAACTTTATCTGCAATCGCATTTTTCAAAACAAAAAAAAAATTATTTCAGAAGTTATAGAGACATAACATTTCATTGACATAACACTGTTGTCCCTCAGTTTATGGAAGCAACGTACAACGATTAAAATATGGTGCTCAGAAAGGATTTGTTCAAATGTTAGTGATGCAAATAAAGGAACACATTATACATTAGGTTAAAAGAAATTTATCGGTACAAGTTTTCCATCTAGATAGAAACAATTACGACTCCATCTACATTTGTGCAAATCTGTTAAGTATTCTACAAAGAGTGGTCACTTTCATATTCTACGCATTAAGTTCGCTGCATAGCACCATATCTTTCCATGTCTTCATAATCAATGCTCAAGTTTTCAACCCACTTACGAAGGTCACATTTTCCCGAAGGTCATAACTATCGCTTGCAGATAATTCATCTTCAATTCAATTTTGTGTCAGTAATAGCGACATTCATACTATTGTATTTTGACACCCGATTTAAAAAAATGGTTATGGTTGGTTTGTTTTACCTCCGACACTTTTTTTTGCAAACAATGGGCTAAATGGCCAGGTCACAAGGACCCCGAGTACTTAGAGAAGATTGAGGGAGGGAACCCACTGGAACAGCTGTTGGGAGACAGATGGTAGCCTCCCGTCAAGGCCATCCTGCGTGCTCTTTAACGTTGATTGTTTTAGTTCTGAGCGACACCTTTTTACACACCATGGGCTAAATGCCCAGGTCACAAGAACCCCGAAGGCTCAGAGAAGGTTGGGGGAGGGGACCCACTGGAAAAGCTGTTGGGAGACAGATGGTAGCCTCCCGTCAAGGCCATCCGGCGTGTTCTTTAACGTTGGGTTGTTTTACCTCTGAGCGGCACTTTTTTGCACACAGTGGGCTAAATGGCGAGGTCTCATGGACCACGAAGGCTCAGAGAAGGTTGGGGGAGGGGACCCACTGGAACAGCTGTTGGGAGACAGATGGTAGCCTCCAGTCAAGGCCATCTAGTGTGTTCTTTAACGTTGGTGTTTTAATTCTGAGCGACACTTTTTTTGCACATCTTGGGCTAAATAGCCAGGTCACAAGGACCCCGAGTGCTTAGAGAAGATTGAGGGAGGGAACCCACTGGAACAGCTGTTGGGAGACAGATGTTAGCCGTCCCGTCAAGACCATCCATTGTGTTCTTTAACGTTGGGTTGTTTTACTTCTGAGCGGCACTTTTTTGCACAAAATGAGTTAAAAGGCCAGATCACGAGAACCTAGAAGGCTCATAGAAGGTATTGGGGGAACAGGCCCACTGGAACAGCAGTTCGGAGACATATGGTAGCCTCCTGTCAAGGCCATCCACCATATTCTGGTACCTGGTAAGATTAATATTTCCTGATATTGGTACCTGCAGTATTGGTACTCATAATCTGAAGGTTCCTAGGTTCGAGTCCCAGCTGGGTCATCGTTGAGATTTATCTCCGCAAAACTGCCCACCCTGCCCTCGGTCAGTAGAGGGCACCGATGGACTTGGAAAGGCTACCGTCCGTCGGATGGGACATTAAACCGTGGCACCGCGTATGGAGGAGCGATAACTCTGTTCACGTTAAAGAACAGGCCGCTCCCCCAACGTTCTCTGAGCCCTCGGAGTCTTTGTGACCTTGCCATTTAGCCCATTGTGTGCAAAAGAATGCCACTCAGATAAAACAACAGCGACTTCCCCAAGACCAGCAATGTCCCCTACTGACTAGGTTGGGCAGTTTTGTGGAGATTAATCTCAAAGCTGGCCCAGCTGGGACTCGAACCTGGGAACTGCAGATTACGAGCGTGGCGCGCTACCGACTGAGCCACTACCACCGTTGCACGTTTATGTACAAATCAAAGTTTTCTGAACATATTTCTCAGTGTTAGGTATGATTTTCTGGCACTGATTATATTGAATAAAAATGATATTTTCGTCTACGAAAGTAACAGTGATTACGATATGCAAAGCAACAAATATTTCTTCCATTTTGTGGGTTTGGAAACAGGATTCTCTTATCAGAGAATTTTCTTATCTATTGTGTTCATGGCTGATTTGGTTTGAAGTTGAGAACGATAAAATTCATCAAAAATTTGATCAACGAATAAAGTTTTTTTTACCGAAAGAAAATGAATTTTTGTCGACTCGAACCCACGTTTACAGTTATATGCTGGGTATTCTAACCACTGAACTAACACCGGCATTGTCATTTGTCGGCTAAATCACATTCGCCAATAAATGAAGGAGCTAGTGGTTAGAATACCCGTCATTTGACTGGGAGACGCGGGTTCGATTTCCGTACATCGGCAAAACGTATTTTATCTAATACTTAGAAAAAATATAATCGTTGTATTTTAGTCACATGCTATGATCCACAGAGGCTGCTGGAATCCATGCGCAGATCAAGAAAATAATAACGTGGGAGGCCAAGCTCCAGTTGAACTGGAACGTTGCTCAGGTAAAAATTTTCCTCTGGTTTGGCACGCCATGTGCTAAATGGTCAGGTCACATGGACCCCGAAGGTTGGGGAAGGGGACCCACTGGAACAGCTGTTGGGAGACAGATGGTAGCCTCCCGTCAAGGCCATCCAGCGTGTTCTTTAACGTGCACAGGGTATGGCTCTCCTTCAGACGGGGCCACGGCTTAATGTACCACCCAAAGGAAAGCGGTCTTTCAAAGCCCACCGGTGTACCCTACTGACCGTGGGCACGGCGGGGGAATTTTGCGGAGATAAATCTCAATGCTGGCCTAGCTGGGACTCGAACCTAGGAACTGCAGATTACGAGCCTGGCGCGCTACCGACTGAGTCAACCCTCCATCCTCCAGAAAGTTCTGGTAAATTAAGTGAAGGATAAGAAAGCAGGCATTGGTGTGGAGGATGTTCATTCGTATTTGTAGTATTTTCCCCGTTTCACCTTTGGTGGGGGTGGCTCAGTCAGTAGCGCGCCAGGCTCGTAATCTGTAGTTCCCAGGTTCGAGTCCTAGCTGGGTCAGCGTTGAGATTTATCTCCGCAAAATTCCCCGCCCTACCCACGGTCAGTAGGGGACACCGATGGGCTTGGAAAGGCCGCCGTGCATCGGATGGGATGTTAAGCCGTGGCCCCGTCTGAAGGAGAGCCATACCCTGTGCACGTTAAAGAACACGCTGGATGGCGTTGACGGGAGGCTACCATCCGTCTCCCAACAGCTGTTCCAGTGGGCCCCCTCCCCCAACCTTCTCTGACCTGGCCATTTAGCCCATGATGTACAAAAAAGTCCCGCTCAGAGGTAAAACAACCCAACCCAATACCAATGGGCGGAAAGGCCATCGTCCGACAGATGGGACGTTAATCATCACGCCGTTGTGGGAGAGCCATAACTTGTGCCCGTTAAAGCACACGCCGGATGATCTTAATGGGAGGTTACCATCTGTCTCCCAATATCTACCAGTGGGTCCCCTCCCCCAACCTTCTCTGAGTTGTTGGGTTGTTTTACCTCTGAGCGGCACTTTTTTGCACACCTTGGGCTAAATGGGCAGGTCACATGGACCCCGAAGGCTCAGAGAAGGTTGGGGAAGGGGACCCACTGGAACAGCTGTTGGGAGACAGATGGTAGCCTCCCGTCAAGGCCATCCAGCGTGTTCTTTAACGAGCACAGGGTATGGCTCTCCCGCACACGGGGATACGGCTTAACGTCCCATCCGACGGACGGCGGCCTTTCCAAGCCCATCGGTGTCCCCTACTGACCGTGGGCAGGGCGGGGAATTTTGCGGAGATAAATCTCAACGCTGACCCAGCTGAGACTTGAACCTGGGAACTGCAGATTACGAGCCTGGCGCGCTACCGACTGAGCCACCCCGCCCCTACCTTCTCTGAGACATTGGGATCCATGTGACCAGGCCATTTAGCCCATTGTGTGCAAAAAATGCCGCTCAGAGGTAAAACAACCTAACCCTCTTTCACCTATGTAGGAAATTTGAAATTAGATATTTGATAAAGCACACCATTATTCTCTGTAAGTATTCGTTGTTAAATATAAATGCCAGATTGTGTTAGGGTTGTACAAAGGTATCTGAGATCAAAGTTCCATTTGGGAACCTCATCCAATTCTGTATATTTGAGTTTAAAAATTATTTTCAAATTAAAATATATTTTTTTTTTGCATTTAATTCGTTTTTTTTTTTTAAGGTATACTGCAGTTTCCAGGTTCGTGTTCCAGTCGTATCAGCGTTGAGATTTACCTCTGCAGAACCCCCAGCTGTGCCCACGGTCAGTAGGAAACACGGATGAGCTTGGAAAGACCGCCGTCTGTCGGTTCGGACGGTAAGACGTGTTTCCGTGTGCGGGAGATCCATACCCTGTGCACGTTAAAGAACACACTAGATAGCCTTAACGGGAGATTACCATCTGTCTTCCAACAGCTGTTCTAGTGGGTCCCCTAACCTTCTCTGAGCCTTAGGGGTCCTTGTGGCCTAGCCATTTAGCCTATTGTGTGCAAAAAAAAAAAATGCCACTCAGAGGTAAAATAACCCGAGTTAATAAATACAAAAAATCCATTTGAAATTTCAAAATATTTCATTTACAAAAATATAAAAGAATTTGATTGTAATTTCAATCTTTTACTCAATCTGTAGTAATTAAAAATAAGCACCCTGTAGCTTTTGATTATTAAACCAATATAACTATTATCTTTATCGTCATTAATGTCCTTAAATTCCTACGCCGTACTTCCGTGGAAATAGAACGAGATCTCCATCTGGAAACTAATTATACAACATATAACTAAAGATTTCATTTCCAGCTACCTATAAAAATAATCATAGCAAATAACTGAATCACGCAGACATTTAAGTCATAATAAATAAGTTCGAAATGTTGAAGTTGAAAAAATTGGAGATGTTCCAGTCATATTTCAAATTAGTGTTGGTTCATAGCTACCAATCATTTAATTTTCAAATTTTGTGTAATTAGTAGGAGACTTACTTTGATTGGAACTGGCAACTCACTTTTTACCACACACATCTGTAAGTGGGACAACATTTATTACTCAGATTCAAAAAGTGACGTCATATATTCAGTCCAGAAACCTTCCATACTTGTTACAGACATTTCAAAATGATACAGCTTTGCTACTCACACCTAAAAAGAACAAATTATATGTATACCCAGATTTCAAGTTTTCTAAAATTATTTGCCACTTGTTCAACAGATTTAAAAGAGGTAAATATTTTACTCTAATTGATATTCGAAAACATCGAATCATTACTCAATTTTGAAATCTGTGAGACACTTGATAGCCAGATTTGGAAACCGAACTTGTTCGTTAATAGAATTCTTACGAAATTTTGCAGCCAGATTTGAGAGCAGTGAAATAATTTATTACTGAGATTTAGATTTGAGATGTCGTGTCACGTGACACGAAGGTTACCAGATCACTGATTTCTAAGAAATTCTTGCCAGATATTTTTTCTGAATTCTGCAATCAACCACAGTGTTCGGATATTTTTTTGAGCGACTGTTCGCCACTGGAAGCTTCATACATATAAAAGCACTCTAGATGATTTTCCATTCAGACGTTAGGAGAAACATTTCCTTTTTCCCTCAGCAACAATAAACTGGACTCTCTACACTAAAAAACAAAATTCGGTTACCACAACAAATAACCCTGAATATTTTTAAACATTTCCGAACGAATCCAAAAAGAAGAAAACAACCTCCCTTTTAAAATCCTCCCAAATCGCAATCAAAATCCCCACCCATGTCCCCAGCATCAAAGTCTCCACCAATGTTACCGTCATCGAAATCTCCAGTGACGAAATCGTTATTTTGCATCGTAATATCCCTGGATGCATCGATATCAATGTCATTATTCACGACGGTATTGTCCACGTCATAGTAGTTGTTAATATGAATATCAGTGTCGTTGACCGTAGGTCCACTGGTGTAGCCGCCGCCCCATCCCCACCCGCATCCCCATCCCATTGGCCTTGCCCAAGTAGTCCCAATGGCCCCTCCAACCAACATTCCCATGGCAAAGTCTCCTCCGGTGTTGTTGGTGCGGTCTTGAACCACCACTGTGGTGTTGGATGGTTGCTGTTGTTGAGGTTGGGGCCTCGCAGGAACATATGGGTAAACGGGCTGCAAAGGGCTGGCGGTATATGGTTGCTGTGGATAGCCTCTGATCGTTGGGTATTGTCCAGGAATGCCAACTGCAAGAAAAAGGGTTAAGAACTCACAAGTTACAACAGTGAACTATAAATCACAGTACATAAATGACACTATTACACAATATTTTGCCCTCTTCTTTTTTTCAAATTCCGCCAGTGAAATATTTTATAATTCATCTTGTCCCCAGTGTCATCAATCGTAAAAGAAATCTACAAATAATAAAGTGGTAGTCATAAAATCACTGTGTAGTGTGATATTTATATATTTGACAGCTACCAGCTACTGATGTTTCAAACATTCACTCAGGTTGTTTTGCCGGGTTGTTTTACCTTTGAGCAGCACATTTTTGCACCTAATGGGCTAAATCGACAGATCACAAGAACCCCAAGGACTCAGAGAAGGTTGGGGGGGGGGGGGGACCCACTGAAAAAACTATTGGGAGGCAGATGGTAGCCTCCTATCAAGGTCACCCAGCGTGTTCCCTAACGTTGGGTTGTTTAAGCTCTGAGCGCCATTTTTTTTGCACACAATGAGCAAAATGGCCAGGTCACAAGAACCCCAATGCTCAGAGAAGGTTGAGGGAGGGAACCTACTGGAACAGCTGTTGGGAGACAGATGGTAGCCTCCCATCTAGGCCATCCAGTGTGTTCTTTAACGTTGGATTGTTTTACCTCTGAAGGGCTTTTTTCACACAATGGGCTAAATGGCCAGGTCACAAGGACCCCAAGGGCTCAGAGAAGGTTGAGGGAGGGAACCCACTGGAACAGCTGTTGGGAGACAGATGGTAGGCTCCCGTCAAGGCCATCCAGCATGTTCTTTAACGTGCACAGGGTATAGGTCTCCCACACACGGGGCCACGGCCTAATGTCCCATCCGATACATGGCGACTTTTCCAAGCCCGTCGATGTCTCCTACTACTGACTGTCGGCGCAGTTCTGAGTTTTGCGGAGATAAATTTCAATGCTGACCCAGCTGGGATTCGAGCCTGGGAACTGCAGATTACGAGCCTGGCGCGTTACCAACTGAGCTACCCCTGTCCTGTAATCAGGAGGCCGCGGTTTATGATCTTCATAAAGTTAATTTTTTATCCCTGTATCCAATAGCAGCAGAATACAGCGAAGATAATTGCTTGAATATAACACTAGGCAGCAGCCATTTTGTAACTGAAATAGGAACGGCTTCCTTAGCATTTTGATACGTTGTTTTCAAACACAGTCACCGCAAAACTCCCCTCCCTCCTGCCCTCGGTCAGTAGGGACAGTAATGGGCTTGGAAAACCCGCCGTTCGCAAAAAGTATCGTTAAGCCGTGGCTCCGTGTGTGGGAGAGCCATATCCTATGCACGTTAAAGAACACGCTGGATGGCCTTGACGGGAGGCTACCATCTGTCTCTCAATAGCTGTTCCGGTTGGTTCCCTCTCCCAACCTTCTGTGAACCTCGGGGTCCATGTAACCTGGTCATTTAGTCCATTGTATGCAAAGAAAAATCCCGTTCAGAGGTAAAACAACCCAAAGTGTGTCAATTTCTATTTCCTACTAGTTGAACATACCCGGCGCTGCCCAGGTGTCACTTTTAATCTGTATATTCTTATTTTCACTGGGTTAAAGAAAAATTTTGTAAGTAGCCCCCCCCCCCCCCCCCCTCCCGCGATACTTTAGCAGTAGCACGGATTTTCAACGTGAGAATGTTTGCCCGGTATTTGCTTGGATCGGTGTTGACGTCAGCGAGCTCTCTCGTAGCTTAGTTTCTGCTTAAACTATCGTGGTTTTTATTTCCGTTACCACAGACCTTATTGCCCTATATGGCTCCCGTGATATTCGTCCGCACGGTTCAAATTTCCTGCACGGGGTCCCTCGGTGATTGGTTTTAAAATCAAGTTCCCTTTGGCTTGTGGCTTCGTTTCTACACAAATTGTGACAGCTCGTATCTCAATTTTAATCTGCATATTTTGCTGTTTCCTGCACTAATGGTTAACTTTCTGATTACTTCCCCGCCGCCGCCCCCGACATTTTATCACAGTTTGAACACGAAGAATTTCCCGATGTTGCAAATGTTATTGGTGACTCGGCGCGCGTTCTCAGAGTCCGTGGCAAATGATCCAGATATTTCGTCAGATTTTGGCATTTCGTAATTCCCGACGTACTTCACCGAAAGGTCCCAAATTTCGTAGGCGGTTTCTCCCTGCCTGACCCCATGTTTGGTTAGAAAATCAAGTCCCTAGCTGCAATGGAACGCCTAAATAATGCCTTTGGAAATGTGGGCAATCTGGCAACGGCAGCAGATTTAAATACTATTTTAACTCTTTACGTTCACAGTTAGGGAGAAATAAATGGCAACAGTAAATTTGACAGCGATTCTCGTTTCCCGTAGGAAATATTTTTGCTTCTAGCAAGCCCCCCTTTTAGACTTTCGACTTGAAATTTGGCACTGCAATCCGGACCACAACCAGAAACATTCTCTGAAAATTTGAAACGTGTACGTTGATTTCCCGACGAGTTATGGCTGCCGCAGACACCTTCTTTTATTATATATACTAAAACAATAAATTATTATATTTAACTATCGCTAATGAATGAATTCTTCACAATTTTGTGTGTGTATTTTATATTACAGAAATCAAAAATTTTACCTATTTTTAACTTTTAAAAAATTAAATAAACGTTTTTTCATGTATAAGCATTTTTAATACCTTTATGGTGGCTTAGTTTTTTTATCATTTGCCTTGGTGCCTGAGAACTGAAGATACGCCTCTGGCTAGATTTTGAGGAAGAATCCAATGTTGACAAATACACTTAGTGAGAAGCTGAAAGACTCACTGGTGTAACTCACTGGTGTCTGTGAAGATTAACATATTTTAGCCTGTGCTTGAATAAAAAAACACTCCCTGATTCCTGGTTGAAACGTTGGTACCTGAGGCAGTTCAAACCGCTACGTGGACTCCATTCTGACAGTTAACGGCTGTTGTCTCTCAGAAAATTCTGCAAGCAAACGTTAGCTTCGAAAGGCAGCATTTGTGAGTTGTTTACTTCCTTTTCTTCCGAACGATTTTTTTTCGGGATAAACATATCATTTGCAAAACAATGTTTTACGGATTCTTATAAGGTGAAAGCTGAATGAAAATATTTGATTTTTAATGAAGTCACGCATAAGATATCTTTTATAAAAATAAAATTATCATAAAAACTAATAGTGTTTTTGAAGCAATTATCGTACATAACTTAAAATTCACCAAAATTATCGCACAAATAAGAAAATTATTTTACATTTTGGTCAGAGTGGCTCAGTCGATAGCGAGTCAGGCTTGTAATCTGGAATTCCGAGGTTAGACTTCCACCTTGGTCAGCGTTGAAATTTATCTTCCTAAAACTCCCCGCCCTGTAATAAATTTCGATCAGTAGGGGATACCGATGAGTTTGGAAAGGCTGTCATCCGTCAGATGGGACGTTAAGCCGCGGTTCCGTATGAGGAGAGCCGTACCCGCTGCACGTTAAAGAACATGCTGGATGGCCTTGACAGGAAGCTAACATCTGTCTCCCAACAGCTGTTCCAGTGGGTCTTCATCCCCAAACTTCTCTGAGCCCTCGAGGTCTTTGTGATGTGACCAGCCATTTAGCCTATTGTGTGCAAAAAAGTGATGCTCAGACCTAAAACAACCCAACTTTAAAAAACCCTCCAGATGGCATTGATGGGAAGCTACCATCTGTCTCCCAACAGCTGCTCCAGTGGGTTTCCTCCTGCAACCGTGTCTGAGGCCTCGGGGTTTTTGTGACCTGGCCATTTATCCCACTAGCCTTACCTTTGCTAACGAGGGGAGGTTCAGCCACATACACTAGTTCTGGCCCTGCTTGTACTGTAAAATTGATAAAATGCCACTTTACAGTTGACCCATTAAAGGTTTCAACAGGTCATTGATTGAGAAAGCTATCAGTTGCTTCTCGTCGGTCAAATGATCTCATCGATCCAAGATCATTGGTTGATTAATAAGAGATTCGTTGCATGCATGACCAATCAGAACCGCCAATTCGTGAAATGGCAGATTCATTGGCTCAGTGGTACATTCATAAACGCTTTAAAACGATGAAATTATATCCAAGAATTTATGGATTGTATTTAAGCATTTTTTTTTACCTCTGAGGAGCGAATATTTGCACACAGTGGCATAAATGACCAGGTCACAAAGACCACGAGGGCTCAGAGAAGGTTGGGGAGGGAGAGAACCCACTGGAACAGCTGTTGGGAGACAGATGGTAGCCTCCTGTCAAGGCCATCCAGCGTGTTCTTTAACGTTGGATGGTTTTACCTCTGAGCGGCACTTTTTTGCAAACAATGGACTAAATGGTCAGGTGACAAGGACCCCAAGGGCTCAGAGAAGGTTGGGGGAGGGGATCCACTGGAACAGCTGTTGGGAGACAGATGGTAGCCTACCGTCAAGGTCATCCAGCGTGTTCTTTAACGTTGGATGGTTTTACCTCTGAGCGGCACTTTTTTGCAAACAATGGACTAAATTGCCAGGTCACATGGACCCCAAGGGCTCAGAGAAGGTTGGGGGAGGGGACCCACTGGAACAGCTGTTGGGAGACAGATGGTAGCCTACCGTCAAGGTCATCCAGCGTGTTCTTTAACGTTGGATGGTTTTACCTCTGAGCGGCACTTTTTTGCAAACAATGGACTAAATTGTCAGGTCACATGGACCCCGAAGGCTCAGAGAAGGTTGGAGGTGGGGACCCACTGGAACAGCTCTTAGGAGACAGATGGTAGCCTTCCGTCAAGGCCATCCAGCGTGTTCTTTAACGTGCACATGGTATGGCTCTCCTGCACATGGGGCCACGGCTTAACGTCGCATCCGACGGACGGCGGTCTTTACAAGCCCATCGGTGTCCCCTACTGACCGTGGGCAGGGCGGGGAGTTTTGCGGAGATAAATCTCAATGCTGACCCAGCAGGGACTCGAACCTGGGAACTGCAGATTACGAGCCTGGCGCGCTACCGACTGAGCCATCCACGCACAAAACACGATTGAAGGATCCCATAACAGAATCGATTTAGGAAAATGAAAGCGAACTTACCAGGGCCTTGATGAGGAGCATACGGTGGAGGTGGAGCCATCATCGATGGTGCTGACGGAGGAGCTGTCGACTGCATCTCTTCGCTCACGAACGGAGTTGTGGCTCTAGGTGGAGCTTCATCAGGTTGTGGAGGATGCTGTGGAGGATGTTGCGGAGGCTGTGGAGGTTGAGGAGGTGGAGGCAGCTGCAGAAAGAAATTTAAACCAGTCAGAATTGATTACTTTTTATCCACACCACTAAACAATGTGACGAAGTCGTTTCATATGTTAACTAAGTATTAGACCATTATTGCGTTGTACAGTCGCTCAAAAAAGTATCCGAACACTATGGCTGATTACATAATTAAAAAAAATATCTGGCAACGTTTGTTTTTAGAAATTAGTGATCTGGCAACCTTCGTGTTACGTGACACGGTTGCCAGATCACTAATTTCTAAAAAAAATCGTTGCCAGATATTTTTCTTGAATTCTGTAATCAACCATAGTGTTCGGATACTTTTTTTTTTGAGCGACTGTAGGTGGTCATATTATTTTGATACTAGATCGTGTGGGCTCACTCTCGGAAATATTGAGTGTGTGCAGTTGCTGTACACGCTCCAGATATTTTTCCTGAATTCTGTAATCACGTGACACGAAGGTTGCCAGATCACTAATTTCTAAAAAAAAATCGTTGCCAGATATGTTTTCTGAATTCTGTAATCAGCCATAGTATTCGGATACTTTTTTGAGCCACTGTACAAGTACTATGCGTATGGATGTAAAAAGTGTCTTGAATCGGGTCGAATACAAATCGACAAGCTCTTGGTGATACGTGAAGTTGCGAGTTAAATTTTTTTTTATAAATGATGGTACTTGTAGCGTGCAATAGGGAGATGAGGTACTCAGTCGGTAGCGCGCCAGGCTCGTAATCTGCAGTTCGCAGGTCGAGTCCCAGTTGGGTCAGCGTTGAGATTTATCTCCGCAGGACTCTCCACCCTGCCATCAGTCAGTAGGGGACACCGATGGGCTTTCAAAGGCCGCCGTCCGTCGGATGGGACTTTAGGTATTGGCCCGTGTGCGGAGGTGAACCATACCCTGTGCTCGTTAAAGAACACGCTGGATGGCCTTGACGGGAGGCTACCATCTGTCTCCCAACTGCTGTCTAATAGGTCCTCTGCCACCAACCTTCTCTGAGTCTTTTGGGTGTTTGTGACCTGGCCATTTAGCCCATTGTGTGAAGAAAGCAGTTCAGAGGTAAAACAATCCAACGTTAAAGATCAAGCTGGATGGCCTTGACGGGAGGCTACCATCTGTCTTCCAACAGCTGTTCCAGTGGGTTCCCTCCTCCAACCTTCTCTGAACTTTCGGGGTCCTTGTGACCTGGCCATTTAGCCCATGGTGTGCAAAAAAGTGCCGTTTATAGGTAAGACAACCCAAAAAGCTCTATTCCAGGAGTCTTTTTTTTTTTTCTCCCCTTTATACAGTTGGAAGGATAAAAATCAAAGATAATAAAGGGTTGTGTTGGGTTTTTTACCTCTGAGCGGCACTTTTTTGCACACCATGGGCTAAATGGACAGGTCACATGGACCCCGAAGGCTCAGAGAAGGTTGGGGGAGGGGACCCACTAGAACAGCTGTTGGGAGACAGATGGTAGCCTCCCGTCAAGGCCATCCAGCGTGTTCTTTAACGTGCACAGGGTATGGCTCTCCCGCACACGGGGCCACGGCTTAAAGTCCCATCCGACGGACGGCGGCCTTTCCAAGCCCATCGTGTCCCCTACTGACCGTGGGCAGGGCGGGGAATTTTTGCGGAGATAAATCTCAACGCTGACCCAGCTGGGACTCGAACCTGGGAACTACAGATTACTTGCCTGGCGCGCTACGGACTGAGCCACCTCCGCATCTAGAATAAAGGCAGATTTGTGAATGACTATAGAGAGTCCCGGAAAAAATACGGAGATGGGGGGGGGGGATGAGGTCTAAGAGACTTGATTTTCTTTTCAGCATTTCCTCCTCAGTCACCACTTCTTAGCATTCTCAAAGGAGGGCGGGGGCGGAGGGGGGAGAAGTTTGCCTCTCCTCTTAACTCCGGCTCTAGTCATAGATTATTTAGAAGGAACTTTTTGATTACAAAACGCTTTAGGGATGTTAATGTGACATCATCATCATCATCCTCAAGCAGCCATGGGCTACGGAGGTCCAACCAGACCGTGCAATTTAGTTCTCCAAGCAAGTCTATCCTGAGCTACATCTACTGCATCTGGCCACTGCACACCAATTCTAACAAGGCCCTGTTTGACATTGTCCGCCCACCGCATCCTAGGTCTCCCCTTCTTTCTGAGGCCTTTAGGCACACTGTTCATAACCCTATTCACCAATCTATAATTATTCTTACGGGCAACATGGCCAAACCAACGGAGTCTCTCTCTGCACAATATGCTGCTTAAAGGAGGTTGCAAACTCCTTTGCCTAATCTCATCATTAGTTACAAAGTTGAACCACCTAATGCACAAGATACTGCGCAAGCATCTGGAATCAAAAGCATCTAGTTTCCTGTTATCTTGTTTACAAAGTGTCCAAGTTTCACTACCATAACTAACCCTAGAAAGAACCAAACTATTATACAGTCTAATTTTAGTCTTTAGGTGTATACGCCTATTTCTCCACACTCTCCATAGGTTCTTAAAAGTCCCGGCAGCAATACCTATTCGTCTGTTAATCTCATGCTGCACATCACCATTATCTGCTACATAGCTCCCAAGATAATTAAACTGTGATACCTGCTCAAGACTGCAAACATTCAGATTAACCATTCGCTTGATCTCATGCTTATCAACTGTACACCACGGGTATCAGATTTAGAAAATTACAGATTTTGAATGAAGTTTTATAAAACAAAATATTAATTTCCTTATATAATAAAATGAACCTCTGGCAGATGTTTACCGCAGATATCTGACAGAAGCCTGTCACTATAATGCGCCGATGTAGAGAAAACCCACACATCCATACCTCAGCACATAGAACAGAAGGAACTTAATGAGTAATGACGTCAACATTAGTGAATCGATATTCTAAAAAATTTCTTATGCATATTTTTTCTATTATTATTACTGGTAGATTTCATTTATAATTTTGGAGTAACATTTATTTAGAAATTACTTCTCTTGTAAAAAGATATATCGTATATAGTAGTATTATTATCATAATACTTAGATATAAATATATAAATAATAATAAAATAAATAAATACTCCCTGAAGCAGCTGCTTGCCACAGAGGTCTGACAGGAGCCTGTCAGTTTATATGCCACAGTAGAAGGTCTGAGAGGATGGCAGGACCTCAGCAGAAAAGAACACGAACATCCATGCCTTACCCGGGGCTCGAACCCAGGTCCCTTAGATCAGCAGCCAAGCGCACTAACCACTCGGCCACGGGACGGCTATAAATATATACGAATAATTTATTTTCAAAATCATGTATATTTATAAATATAAGTTTTCATAAAGGTTAGTACAGTCGCTCGAAAAAATATCCGAACGCTATGGTTGATTACAGAATTCAGAAAAAATATCTGGCAACGATTTTTTTTAGAAATTAGTGATCTGGCAACCTTCGTGTCACGTGACACGAAGGTTGCCAGATCACTAATTTCTAAACCTGGATCGTGTGGGCTCACTCACGGAAATATTGAGCATGTGCAGTTACCGTTCACAGCAAACTGGAGCGTGTGCAGTTACTGCACACGCTCCAGTTTGCTGTGAACGGTAACTGGAGCGTGTATAGTTGCTGTACACGATCCAGATATTTTTCCTGAATTCTGTAATCACGTGACACGAAGGTTGCCAGATCACTAATTACTAAAAATAATCGTTGCCAGGTATTATTTCTGACTTCTGTAATCAACCATAGTGTTCGGATACTTTTTTAATATATATAATGCGTATGAATATATAATGCAATGAATATGGAGCGTGTGCAGTTACCGTTCACAGCAAACTGGAGCGGTTGCGGTTAATGTTCACAGAACATTGGATCGTGTGAGCTCACAAAGACCTGGATCGTGTGGGCTTACTCACGGAAATATTGAGCATGTGCAGTTACCGTTCACAGCAAACTGGAGCGTGTCTTGCTGTACACGCTCCAGATATTTTTTCTGAATTCTGTAATCAACCATAATGTTCGGATACTTTTTCGAGCGACTATATTAAAAGCTACCAGTGGTAATAACAGAAATAAATATATAAGAAATGTATAGATTTTTGGATCTACGAGTGATGACGTCATTACTTTGTGGTACGGCCTTCTGTTCTATGGTGGTGTTGACCTTACCGGAGACTCGAACCCAGGTCCCTTTGATCAATCATGGTCCGCTACAACACGGGTTTAATCTGCTAGATGATTAATCTTCAGACAAATAAATCTGCATCGAGTCATCGTTTCTTAATAGGAAATGATGAAACCTCAGAAGTTCATTGACTACGTTACCGGAAGTGACGTCTGTCCGACATCTCCCCGTGAATGACGAATGTCAGCTACGTCATTTCTTTCGTCTCAATGACGGACGCTGCGTCTGCATTGTTCAGACGAGTCGTCGAACAAAGAGAGAAGTGCACGCGACCGCGCAGAGGTAAAACGATCGATTGCAGAAAGAAGAAGAGTCCGAAAAAGAGAAAATAGGTCATTCAAGATTTGGCACGAAGTCGTAGAAAGAGGTTTTTGCGACTCGAGTAGCAGAGACCAGACGCGCAGAATTTAGTGACGTCATTATTCCTCCTCTCACTTATCTTTTATTAAATTTACTGAAAACTTTATTGAGATGTTAAGAACTAGTGAAATTAACCAGTAGAGTAGGATGATGCAAGGGCCTGAAGTTTCAAGAGCGTGTGATTCTTAATCAAACTGATGCTGCATACAAAATTTAACTCATGCCGAATTCAAAAATCGAACTCATGACGTGTTCAAATTCGAACTCTTGATGCGTCAAAAAACGAACTCATGACTAGTTCAAAATCGAATTCCTGTCGCGTCAAAAATCGAACACCTACCGCTTCAAAAAGCGAACTCTTGTCGCGTCAAAAATCAAACTCATGATTAGTTCAAATTCAAACTCCTGCCGCTTCCAAAAACGAACTCATGATTAGTTCAAAATCGAACTCCTGTCGCGTCAAAAAACGAACCATGACTAGTTCAAAATCGAACTCATGATTAGTTCAAAATCGAACTCCTGTCGCGTCAAAAAACGAACCATGACTAGTTCAAAATCGAACTCTTGATGCGTCAAAAATCGAACTCATGATTAGTTCAAAATCGAACTCCTGTCGCGTCAAAAAATCGAACTCATGACTAGTTCAAAATCGAACTCTTGATGCGTCAAAAATCGAACCATACTAGTTCAAAATCGAACTCTTGATGCGTCAAAAATCGAACCATACTAGTTCAAAATCGAACTCTTGATGCGTCAAAAATCGAACTCATGACTAGTTCAAAATCGAACTCATGTCGCGTCAAAAAACGAACTCATGACGGGTTCAAATTCAAACTCCTGCCGCTTCCAAAAACTAACTCATGATTAGTTCAAATTAGAACTCCTACCGAGTAAAAAAAAACGAACTCATGCCGCTTCAAAAAACGAACTAATGACGGGTTCAAATTCGAACTCCTGATGCGTCAAAAATCGAACTCATGATTGGTTCAAAATCGAACTCGTGCCGCTTGAAAAAACGAACTTTTGTTGCATCAAAAATCGAACCCATCACGTGTTCAAAACTGAACTCCTGCTGCATCAAAAGTCGAACTCTTGCTACGTCAAAAATAGAATTCATGTCGAGTTGGAAATCGAATTCCTGCCGCTTGCAAAAACGAACTCATGACGAGTTCAAAATGGATGTCATGTTGCGTTAAATAAGTGAAAAAAATAAATACCCCCTCAAGCAGCTGCTTGCCACAGAGGTCTGACAGGAGCCTGTCAGTTTATATGCCATAGTAGAAGGTCTGAGAGGATGGCAGGACCTCTGCAGAAAAACGACACAAACATCCATGCCTTAATCCGGGACTCGAACCCAGGTCCCGTTAAACCACATAAAATTAAACTATTTATTCATTATCACCTACCAGATTTTGGAAAATTAATATCTCCAGCTGAATTATAATAAATTTCTAATTGAAACAGCTACATACTTAAAAATGATTTCTTCTCCTAGGCCTGCTATGATGTAGGAGGTTATGGTGTGACACTCCGCCACACGGAGCCGTGGCTTAACGTTATATCCGACGGACGGTGACCTTAAAACTGTGACAGATGAGATTCGAACCTGGGTAGTGCAGATTACGAACCTGACACGCTACAGACTGAGCCAGCAGTCGTCCATATTTTGAAAGTGTTATTTTTTTTTACAAACAACAGAATTACTGATAATGGAAAATAATATGAATATAACTTACTGTGTTGCTTATGGCAGTCATCCAACTTCTAAAAAAGAAATAATAATAAAAAAAGTTAGAAATATATCTTTGGGAATGAAAAAAAATATTTAGAAAAGAAAATATTAATAAGAATTATTAACAAGGTACGTATTAATTCAAAATTAAGATTTAAAATTTTCAGTTTCACAGACTTAAAAAAAATCGAGAAAAATATTGTGTAAAAAATATCAGAAAATGAACTAACGTTATGAACAATGTGGATTCAGCAGTGGTAGGGGATGTGTGGATCAGATATTTTCACTTAGGCAGATTCTTGAGAAATGTTTAGAGTTTCAGAAACCTTTGGTTGCTAGCTTTGTTGATTTCAAAAGGCTTTCGACTCTGTTAATCATCATAATTTCTTGTTGATTGTGAGATCATATGGTATACCAGACAAGTTAGTTAACATAATGAAAGCTCTCTATAATAATACTGAGTCGTATGTGAGAGTTGGTAAGGCTTGTAGCAATTGGTTTAGCATTACTTCTGGTGTTTGACAAGGGTGCATTTTGTCTCCTTTTCTCTTTAGTTTGGTTATTGATTATGTTGTGCGAAATTCACTTCAAGGGAAAGATTTTGGCCTTAAATGGACTAGAGATACGAAAATTTCTGATTTAGATTATGCCGATGATTTAGCCCTTTTGGCAAATGATGTTAATGAGATGAACTCTTTCATTCGAACTGTTGATGAGACTGGTAGTAGAGTAGGTTTGGTTATAAACAGAGAGAAAACTAAAGTGATGAAAATTGGTCAGGCAGGCTGTGATTCAGTTAATCTGAATGGTTGCAGTCTTGAGCAGGTGTCACAGTTTAATTATCTTGGGAGCTATGTAACAGATAATGGTGATGTGCGGCATGAGATTAACAGACGAATAGGGATTGCTGCCGAGACTTTTAAGAATCTATGGAGAATGAGGAGAAATAGGCGTATACACCTAAAGACTAAAATTAGGCTGTATAATAGTTTGGTTCTTTCTAGGGCTAGTTATGGTAGTGAAACTTGGACACTGTGTAAACAAGATAACAGGAAACTAGATGCTTTTGATTCCAGATGCTTACGCAGTATCTTGGGCATTAGATGGTTCAACTTTGTAACTAATGATGAGGTTAGGCAAAGGAGTTTGCAACCTCCTTTAAGCAGCATATTGTGCAGAGAGAGACTCCGTTGGTTTGGCCATGTTGCCCGTATGAATAATTATAGATTGGCGAATAGGGTTATGAACAGTGTGCCTAAAGGCCTCAGAAAGAAGGGGAGACCTAGGATGCAGTGGGCAGACCTTGTTAGAATTGTATGCAGTGGCCAGATGTAGCTCAGGATAGACTTGCTTGGAGAACTAAATTGCATGGTCTGGTTGGACCTCCGTAGCCCATGGCTACTTGATGATGATGATGATTGCAAAGATATAAGGAGCAATTGACCTTCAAATTTCAGTTGATATAAGAGGTCAGCAGACCGGCATGCAACAGTGAAGTGTGGATTCCAATCCCACTCACGGCAAAAACATTTCTTTCAGCTAACTTAGATTAATATGTGGAATATTAATTAAATACATTTTCAAAACGCTAAAATTTTAGTGTATGGTGCTGCACATCGAATGACACAATGTCTTCCCTGCACGAGATTTCCCGGTACGAATTTCTTGTTTACAAAGGGTCTAAGTTTTACTACAATAATTAACTTTATAGAGCACTTATACAAAATTGTATATTCGTATTTTTACCAATTAGTATAATTACTTTGATTTATGCAAAATTTGCATGTTATTCTGAGAAGTGTGTTGAGTTAAATGTTTTCACCTCCGTAGCAGTTTAAATACAAAGCGAATATTATTAAAATTTCGGATTTCATTGAAATTCAGATTTCATTAAGAGCTTTAACTTCAGTTGCATTTGTTCCAGAAAGGTTTTAAAAGCAACTGAAATCTCTGGCATTCTATTAAAAAGGGGTGGGGTTGGCTCAGTCGGTAGCGCGCCAGGCTCGTAATGTGCAGTTCCCAGGTTCGAGTCCCAGCTGGGTCAGCGATGGGCTTGGAAAGGCCGCCGTCCGTCGGATGGGACTTTAAACCGTGTCCCCGTCTATGGGAGAGCCATAGCCTGGGCACGTTAATAGAACAGGCTGGATGGCATTGACGGGAGGCTACCATCTGTCTCCCAACAGCTCTTCCAGTGGGTCCACTCCCCCAACTTCTCTGAGCCTTCGGTGTCCTTGTGACCTGGCCATTAGCCCATTGTGTGCAGAAAAAGTGCCGCTCGGAGGTAAAACAACCCAACGTTGAAAAACATGCTGGATGGCCTTGACGGGAGGCTACCGTCTGTCTCTTAACAGCTGTTCCAATGGGTCCCCTCCTCCAACCTTCTCTGAACTTTCGGGGTCCATGTGACCTGGCCATTCAGTCCATTGTGTGCAAAAAAGTGCCGCTCAGAGGTAAAACAACCCAATCCAAATCCTATTAAAAAGACATCATCCTCAAGTAGCCATGGGCTACGCAGGTCCAACCACACCGAGCAATTTAGTTCTCCAAGCATAACTCTATTGATCTACATCTCCTGCATCTGGCCATTTTTTTAAAATAAATTTTCGTTTTTTAAATGAATTTCCCCTTTTTGTTTTTAAACGAATTTACCAATTCTTAAAAAAATATTAAAAATAATTAAAAATTAAAAATTCTTAAAAATTTAAATATTTTCCAAAATGAAACTTTATTTGTTTAAAAATTAATTTTTTCTTTCCTTTTTTTTAAAACGAATTTTTCCCTTTTAAAAAAAAAGTGGCCATAAAGTGAGGTAGAGCTGTCAGGTGATCCTTGGGGATTATTTTAGAAAAAAAAAAGACTTGTAAAAACGTGTGTGAACTTCTTCAAAGAGCACTGAACAACACGACACAAGACGAATAACTTCTTTCTTGACGTCTGAGTCCTTAAATACGCGCTGCATGCATTTGCACGTTGTCGTCCTCAGTGACGTCATTATTTCATCCAATGACTTTCAATCCGGGATCACGGTTTCTGCTTCCCTTAACTATTAACATATTCTAATATGACGTTCTTATAGGAATTCCTTCTCGGTGTGTTTTCATTTTCCGCCAGTGTAGGTAGAATGAACAAGTCTTAACCCTTTCACGACTAAGGGAAACATTTTTCCCATTTTAAAATTGGTGATTGTCGTATTTAATTATAACCTTATCTGCATCTTTAATATAGAATGTCAAAATAGAACGTATGCCGAACGCAATTACGTAAACGGGAACGTTTAGAAAACAAAAACAGAATTGTCAGGACGCATAATATATGTACTATGTGCAATGTCCATCTTTGCCTCACTACCAAAAGAAATTGCTTCGCAGAATATCATAATTAGCACATCATTTTGTATAGTAATTTTATTTCATAATTTTGTATTATTTTAGTTAACATTTTATTCTAATAAACCAATAAATAAAAGACATTGCATAATAAGCCTAACTATAATTTGTGTTACCTTTATAGTCCATTGGGAAAAATATTTCCCATAAAATTCCAAAAAAACTACACATTGTTATGTATTTTTCTTATGATTTTTATTTATTTTACGTCTAAACAAACTAAAATAAACAGTTACATACTAATATTTACTCTTAGAAACGTTATGGTCCTGAAAGGGTTAATCACCTGTTTATCGCAACAGTTGACATGTTTTTGCATGACTTGTAAGTCGCCCAAAATACCTCGAAGTTGTTTTTCGTTTGAGTAACAATGATTACCACTGGTGGCGCTGACATCTAGCAATAATGAAAGTACGGCTTTTCCAATGTTGTTTGGCTGAATTTTGCACTTGTTTCTAGGTTAACGATTTGTAGCTAAGTAACAACCACTAACTGTCGAAAACATTTACAAAAAAAGTAATTAAATCTCTTCGATCTCATATAAAGTAAAAAAATTCACTGAGGAAATTTAAAAACATGTTTTGGTAAAAGACATCTAAATTTAGTTTCATATGATTCGTAAATAAATATTTATGCGTTTAAAAAGGCAAAATATATTTTATTTCCAATAAAAAAATTATTTAAAAATAAGCAAAGAAAAAAAACTGCAAGAAATTAATTTTAGTTGAAGAATTTCCCATGTACCAAAAATTAATATTTTCTATTTCTTTAACGTAATGTAATATCGATTTTTTTCCATTCGCATTTCACGTTTTTGGGAGCATATTACGTATTTTTATTTCCTAATGAAAAAAAATTTCTATTTTCAATAATTATTTTCCTCGTTTTGTTTTCGGGTATTGTTTATTGTATCATGATACATATTTATTGTATCGTGATACGATATATTTGTAGTATCGTGATACATTTGTTTTATCGTGATACGATATATTTATTGTATCATGATACGATATATTTATTGTATCATGATACAATTATTTATTATATCAGAATGCGATATATTTGTTGTATCGTGGTACGGTACAACAAATAGTGTAACTAAAATCTCCATAGTGTAACTAAAAATATTTGTAACTCGGTACTGTAACTAAAAATGGTTGTAACTCGACAGTGTAAATAACAAGTGGTTGTCATTTACACTGTCGAGTAATGTCAAGTGGTTGTAACTTGTTAACTTAGATGTAACTCGATGGCTGCTGGGGGGGGGAGGGGAATACATAAGAATGGATGTAACTCGATGTCTTAACTCAACTGCTGGGGGGGAAACTGTTGGGGGGAATACATAAGAATGGATAGTGTAACTAAAAAAAATGATTGTAACTCAATAGAGTAACTACAAAATGGTTGTAACTCGGTAGTGTAACTAAAAACTGGGTGTAAATTGATAGTGTAACTGAAAAATGGTTGTAACTTGGTAGTGTAACTAAAAACAGGGTGTAAATAGATAGGGTAACTAAAAATTGGTTGTAACGCGATAGAGTCATTAAAAATTAATTGTAACTCGATAAGGAAACTAAGTAACTTTTTAACAATTGTTCGTAAATTAATAGGGTAGCTGAAAATTGGTTCCAACTCAATACGGTCACTCAAAATTAGTTGTAACTCGATAGGATAACTAAAAATGGTTGAAACTCAATGAGGTAACTTAGAAATGAATGTGCCTCAAAGAGGGTTAACTTAAGAATGGTTGTAACTCGTGCAATAACTGAAATATTGTTATAACTCGATGGCTGCTGGGGGGATACATAAGAATGGATGTAACTCAATGGCTGCTGGGGGGAGACATAAGAATGGATGTAACTCAATGGCTGCTGGGGAGAATACATAAGAATGGATTTACTCGATGGCTGCTGGGGGGATACATAATAATGGATGTAACTCGATGGCTGCTGGGGGGGGGATACATAAGAATGGATGTAACTCGATGGCTGATGGGGGGGGGGGGGCTTAATCGATGTAACTCGATGGCTGCTGGGGGGGGGGGGATACATAAAAATGGATGTAACTCGATGTCTTAACTCAAGAGAGATTGTAACTCGATGGAATAAAGTAGGTATTGATGAAACTGAATGGTGGGTAACTTTGAATCGATATAATTCGAATAGGATAAATTAAGGATCTTTGTCACTAAATGGGATAACTTAAGAAAGGTTTAAACTCGATGTGTTAAGTTAAAAATGTACGTCACTCGATGGGATTAATTAAGAATGGTTGTATGTCGATGGGGTAACTTAAGAATCATTGTAACTAGATAGGGTACCTTAAGAATCATTGTAACTAGATAGGGTAACTGAAGAATGGTTGTATGTGGATGGGGTAAATTAAGAATCATTGTAACTAGATAGGGTAACTGAAGAGAGGTTGTAACTCGATGGGGCAACTTAAGAATCATTGTAACTAGATAGGGTAACTGAAGAAAGGTTGTAACTCGATGGGGCAACTTAGGAATCATTGTAACTAGATAGGGTAACTGAAGAAAGCTTGTAACACGATGGGGCAACTTAAGAATCATTGTAACTAGATAGGGTAACTGAAGAAAGGTTGTAACTCGATGGGGCAACTTAAGAATCATTGTAACTAGATAGGATAACTGAAGAAAGATTGTAACTCGATGGGGCAACTTAAGAATCATTGTAACTAGATAGGGTAACTGAAGAGAGGTTGTAACTCGATGGGGCAACTTAAGAATCATTGTAACCAGATAGGGTAACTGAAAAAAGGTTGTAACTCGATGGGGCAACTTAAGAATCATTGTAACTAGATAGGGTAACTGAAGAAAGGTTGTAACTCGATGGGGCAACTTAAGAATCATTGTAACTAGATAGGGCAACTGAAGAGAGGTTGTAACTCGATGGGGCAACATAAGAATCATTGAAACTAGATAGGGTAACTGAAGACAGGTTGTAACTCGATGGGGTAACTTAAGAATCATTGTAACTGGATAGGGTAACTGAAGAGAGGTTGTAACTCGATGGGGCAACTTAAGAATCATTGTAACTAAATAGAGTAACTGAAGAAAGGTTGTAACTCGATGGGACAACTTAAGAATCATTGTAACTAGATAGGGTAACTGAAGAAAGCTTGTAACACGATGGGGCAACTTAAGAATCATTGTAACTAGATAGGGTAACTGAAGAAAGGTTGTAACTCGATGGGGCAACTTAAGAATCATTGTAACTAGATAGGATAACTGAAGAAAGATTGTAACTCGATGGGGCAACTTAAGAATCATTGTAACTAGATAGGGTAACTGAAGAGAGGTTGTAACTCGATGGGGCAACTTAAGAATCATTGTAACCAGATAGGGTAACTGAAAAAAGGTTGTAACTCGATGGGGCAACTTAAGAATCATTGTAACTAGATAGGGTAACTGAAGAAAGGTTGTAACTCGATGGGGCAACTTAAGAATCATTGTAACTAGATAGGGCAACTGAAGAGAGGTTGTAACTCGATGGGGCAACATAAGAATCATTGAAACTAGATAGGGTAACTGAAGACAGGTTGTAACTCGATGGGGTAACTTAAGAATCATTGTAACTGGATAGGGTAACTGAAGAGAGGTTGTAACTCGATGGGGCAACTTAAGAATCATTGTAACTAGATAGGGTAACTGAAGAAAGCTTGTAACACGATGGGGCAACTTAAGAATCATTGTAACTAGATAGGGTAACTGAAGAAAGGTTGTAACTCGATGGGGCAACTTAAGAATCATTGTAACTAGATAGGGTAACTGAAGAAAGGTTGTAACTCGATGGGGCAACTTAAGAATCATTGTAACTAGATAGGGCAACTGAAGAGAGGTTGTAACTCGATGGGGCAACATAAGAATCATTGAAACTAGATAGGGTAACTGAAGACAGGTTGTAACTCGATGGGGTAACTTAAGAATCATTGTAACTAAATAGAGTAACTGAAGAAAGGTTGTAACTCGATGGGACAACTTAAGAATCATTGTAACTAGATAGGGTAACTGAAGAAAGCTTGTAACACGATGGGGCAACTTAAGAATCATTGTAACTTGATAGGGTAACTGAAGAAAGGTTGTAACTCGATGGGGCAACTTAAGAATCATTGTAACTAGATAGGATAACTGAAGAAAGATTGTAACTCGATGGGGCAACTTAAGAATCATTGTAACCAGATAGGGTAACTGAAGACAGGTTGTAACTCGATGGGGTAACTTAAGAATCATTGTAACTGGATAGGGTAACTGAAGAGAGGTTGTAACTCGATGGGGCAACTTAAGAATCATTGTAACTAGATAGGGCAACTGAAGAGAGGTTGTAACTCGATGGGGCAACATAAGAATCATTGAAACTAGATAGGGTAACTGAAGACAGGTTGTAACTCGATGGGGTAACTTAAGAATCATTGTAACTGGATAGGGTAACAGAAGAGAGGTTGTAACTCGATGGGGCAACTTAAGAATCATTGTAACTAAATAGAGTAACTGAAGAAAGGTTGTAACTCGATGGGACAACTTAAGAATCATTGTAACTAGATAGGGTAACTGAAGAAAGCTTGTAACACGATGGGGCAACTTAAGAATCATTGTAACTAGATAGGGTAACTGAAGAAAGGTTGTAACTCGATGGGGCAACTTAAGAATCATTGTAACTAGATAGGATAACTGAAGAAAGATTGCAACTCGATGGGGCAACTTAAGAATCATTGTAACTAGATAGGGTAACTGAAGAAAGGTTGCAACTCGATGGGGCAACTTAAGAATCATTGTAACTAGATAGGGTAACTGAAGACAGGTTGTAACTCGATGGGGTAACTTAAGAATCATTGTAACTGGATAGGGCAACTGAAGAGAGGTTGTAACTCGATGGGGCAACTTAAGAATCATTGTAACTAGATAGGGTAACTGAAGAAAGGTTGTAACTCGATGGGGCAACTTAGGAATCATTGTAACTAGATAGGGTAACTGAAGAGAGGTTGTAACTCGATGGGGCAACTTAAGAATCATTGTAACCAGATAGGGTAACTGAAAAAAGGTTGTAACTCGATGGGGCAACTTAAGAATCATTGTAACTAGATAGGGTAACTGAAGAAAGGTTGTAACTCGATGGGGCAACTTAAGAATCATTGTAACTAGATAGGGCAACTGAAGAGAGGTTGTAACTCGATGGGGCAACATAAGAATCATTGAAACTAGATAGGGTAACTGAAGACAGGTTGTAACTCGATGGGGTAACTTAAGAATCATTGTAACTGGATAGGGTAACTGAAGAGAGGTTGTAACTCGATGGGGCAACTTAAGAATCATTGTAACTAAATAGAGTAACTGAAGAAAGGTTGTAACTCGATGGGACAACTTAAGAATCATTGTAACTAGATAGGGTAACTGAAGAAAGGTTGTAACTCGATGGGGACAACTTAAGAATCATTGTAACTAGATAGGGTAACTGAACAGAGGTTGTAACTCCATGGGGCAACTTAAGAATCATTGTAACTAGATAGCGTAACTGAAGAAAGGTTGCAACTCGATGGAACAACTTAAGAATCATTGTAACTAGATAGGGTAACTGAAGAAAGGTTGTAACTCGATGGGGCAACTTAAGAATTATTGTAACTAGATAGGGTAAGTGAAGAAAGGTTGCAACTCGATGGGGCAACTTAAGAATCATTGTAACTAGTTAGGGTAAGTGAAGAAAGGTTGTAACTCGATGGGGCAACTTAAGAATCATTGTAACTAGATAGGGTAACTGAAGAAAGGTTGTAACTCGATGGGGTAACTTAAAAATAGTTGTGATTCACATGGGGTTAATTAAGTATTGTTGTAACTCGATGTAGTAACGTAGTAATGGATGTAACTCAACGGTGGGTAACTTAGAATGGATGTAACTCGAAAAAGATAACTTAAGAAAGGTTGTACCTCGATGCGGATAACTAAAAATTCTTTAACTCGAGAGGATAACAAAAAATTGCTGTAACTCGTTGGAATACCTAAAAAATGGCTGAAATTCGATAAGGTAACTAAAAATGGTTCACCTCGATGGGGGTAACTTTTAAATAGTTGTAATTGGACAGGTAACTAAAAATGGCTGTAACTTGTTGCCGCTGATTTAAAAATGGTTGTAACTAGATAAAGTAAGTAAACAACGGTTGTAACTCGATGGGGGTCACTTAAAATTATTGTAAATCAGTGTGGGTAACTAAAAATGGTTGCAATTCGATAGGGTAACTTAAGAATTGTTGTAACTCCATGGAATACTAAAATATTTTTGTATCTCGATGGGGTGAATATAAGAATGGATGTAACTCGAATAGGGTAATTTAAGAATCGTTTTAACTAAATGGGTTAATTGAAGAAACTTTGTAACTCGATGGGGTAACTTAAAAATGGTTGTAACTCGATGGTGTAACTAAAATCTTGTTGCAACTCGATAGGTAACTAAAAAATGGTTGTAACTCGATGGAATAACCAAACGATGTGTAACCAAACTTAAAAATGATTTTAACTCCATGGGGGTAACTAATAAATGGTTGCAACTCGATGGCTGTAACTTAAAAAGTGTTGTAACTAAAAATGGTCGTAACTCGATGGAGTAACTACAAATGTTTTAACTCGATGAGGGTAACTAATAAATGGTTGCAACTCGATGGTTGTAACTTAAAAGGTGTTGAAACTAAAAATGGTCGTAACTCGATGGGGGTAACTAAAAATATTTTAACTCGATGAGGGTAACTAATAAACGGTTGCAACTCGATGGCTGTAACTTAAAAAGTGTTGTAACTAAAAATGGTCGTAACTCGATGGAGTAACTAAAAATGTTTTAACTCGATGAGGGTAACTAATAAATGGTTGCAACTCGATGGCTGTAATCTAAAAAGTGTTGTAACTAAAAATGGTCGTAATTCGATGGAGTAACTAAAAATTATTTTAACTCTGTGGGGGTAACTAATAAATGGTTGCAACTCGATGGCTGTAACTTAAAAAGTGTTGTAACTAAAAATGGTCGTAACTCGATGGAGTAACTAAAAATGTTTTAACTCCGTGGGGGTAACTAATAAATGGTAGCAACTTGATGGCTGTAACTTAAAAAGTGTTGTAACTAAAAATGGTTGTAACTCGATGGAGTAACTAAAAATGATTTTAACTCTGTGGGGGTAACTAATCAATGGTTGCAACTCGATGGCTGTAACGTAAAAAGTGTTGTAACTAAAAAATGGTCGTAACTCGATGGAGTAACTAAAAATGTTTTAACTCGATGAGTGTAACTAATCAATGGTTGCAACTTGATGGCTGTAATTTAAAAAGTGTTGTAACTAAAAATGGTCGTAACTCGATGGAGTAACTAAAAATTATTTTAACTCTGTGGGGGTAACTAATAAATGGTTGCAACTCGATGGCTGTAACTTAAAAAGTGTTGTAACTAAAAATGGTCGTAACTCGATGGAGTAACTAAAAATGTTTTAACTCCGTGGGGGTAACTAATAAATGGTTGCAACACGATGGCTGTAACTTAAAAAGTGTTGTAACTAAAAATGGTTGTAACTCGATGGAGTAACTAAAAATGATTTTAACTCTGTGGGGGTAACTAATCAATGGTTGCAACTCGGTGGCTGTAACTTAAAAAGTGTTGTAACTAAAAATGGTCGTAACTCGATGGAGTAACTAAAAATGTTTTAACTCGATGAGTGTAACTAATCAATGGTTGCAACTCGATGGCTGTAACTTAAAAATTGTTGTAACTAAAAAAGGTCGTATCTCGACGGAGGACCTAAAAATGTTTTAACTCGATGAGGGTAACTAATAAATGGTTGCAACTCGATGGCTGTAACTTAAAAAGTGTTGTAACTAAAAATGGTCGTAACTCGATGGAGTAACTAAAAATGTTTTAACTCGATGAGGGTAACTAATCAATGGTTGCAACTCGATGGCTCTAACTTAAAAAGTGTTGTAACAAAAAATGGTCGTAACTCGATGGGGTAACTAAAATGATTTTAACTCCGTGGGGGTAACTAATAAATGGTTGTAACTCGATGGCTGTAACTTAAAAAGTGTTGTAACTAAAAATGGTCGTAACTCGATGGGGTAACTAAAATGATTTTAACTCTGTGGGGGTAACTAATAAATGGTTGCAACTCGATTGCTGTAACTTAAAAAGTGTTGTAACTAAAAATGGTCGTAACTCGATGGGGTAACTAAAATGATTTTAACTCCGTGGGGGTAACTAATCAATGGTTGCAACTCGATGGCTGTAACTTAAAAAGTGTTGTGACTAAAAATGGTCGTAACTCGATGGGGTAACTAAAATGATTTTAACTGTGTGGGGGTAACTAATAAACGGTTGCAACTCGATGGCTGTAACTTAAAAAGTGTTGTAACTAAAATGGTCGTAACTCGATGGAGTAACTAAAAATGATTTTAACTCCGTGGGTCTAACTAATCAATGGTTGCAACTCGATGGCTGTAACTTAAAAAGTGTTGTAACTAAAAATGGTCGTAACTTGATGGAGTAACTAAAAATGTTTCAACTCGATGAGGGATTGTATTGGATTGTTTTGCCATTGAGCGGCACTTTTTTGCACACCATGGACTAAATGGTCAGGTCACATGGACCCCGAAGGCTCAGAGAAGGTTGGGGGAGGGGACCCACTGGAACAGCTGTTGAAAGGCAGACGGTAGCCTCCCGTCAAGGCCATCCAGCGTGTTCGTTAACATGCAGAGGGTATGGCTCTCCCGCACACGGGGCCAAGGCTTAACGTCCAAACCGAAGGACGGCGGCCTTTCCAAGCCCATCGGTGTCCCCTACTGACCGTATGCAGGGCGGGGAATTTTTGCGGAGATAAATCTCAACGCTGACCCAGCTGGGACTCGAACCTGGGAACTACAGATTACGAGCCTGTCTCGCTACCGACTGAGCCACCCCCGCCCCACTCGATGAGGGTAACTAATAAATGGTTGCAACTCGATGGCTGTAACGTAAAAAGTGTTGTAACTAAAAATGGTCGTAACTCGATGGAGTACCTAAAAATGTTTTAACTCGATGAGGGTAACTAAGAAATGGTTGCAACTCGATGGCTGTAATTTAAAAAGTGTTGTTACTGAAAATGGTCGTAACTCGATGGAGTAACTAAAAATTATTTTAACTCTGTGGGGGTAACTAATAAATGGTTGCAACTCGATGGCTGTAACTTATAAAGTGTTGTAACTAAAAATGGTCGTAACTCGATGGAGTAACTAAAAATGTTTTAACTCGATGAGTGTAACTAATCAATGGTTGCAACTCGATGGCTGTAACTTAAAAATTGTTGTAACTAAAATCGGTCGTATCTCGATGGAGGACCTAAAAATGTTTTAACTCGATGAGGGTAACTAATCAATGGTTGCAACTCGATGGTTGTAACTTAAAAAGTGTTGTAACTGAAAATGGTCGTAACTCGATGGAGTAACTAAAAATGTTTTAACTCGATGAGGGTAACTAATCAATGGTTGCAACTCGATGGCTGTAACTTAAAAAGTGTTGTAACTAAAAATGGTGGTAAATCGATGGAGTAACTAAAAATGTTTTAACTCGATGAGGGTAACTAATAAATGTTTGCAACTCGATGGCTGTAACTTAAAAAGTGTTGTACCTAATAATGATTTTAACTCCGTGGGGGTAACTAATAAATGATTACAACTCGATGGCTGTAACTTAAAAAGTGTTGTAACTAAAAATGGTCGAAACTCGATGGAGTAACTAAAAATGTTTTAACTCGATGAGGGTAACATAAAAATGGTTGCAACTCGATGGCTGTAATTTAAAAAGTGTTGTAACTAAAAATGGTCGTAACTCGATGGAGTAACTAAAAATGTTTTAACTCGATGAGGGCAACATAAAAATGGTTTCCACTCGATGGGATTACCGTATTTCTTCGATTCTAAGACGCACCCGGTTTTTAGAGACGTTTATATGGGAAAAAAAGTGCATCTTAGAATCGAAGAAATACGGTAATTAAGAGTGGTTTTAACTCGATAGTGTTAGTTAATAATTGGTTGTAACTTAATAAGGTAACTTAAAATTTGTTGTAACTCCTTAGAATAAGTAAAATATGGTTGTAACTCGATAGTGTAACTAAACAATGGTTGTAACTCGATGGAGTAACAAAAAAAAAATTGTAACTCGATAGGGTAATTTGAAAATGATTGTAATTCGATAGGTAAACTAAAAATTGCTTTTAAGTCGATATGGTAACACAAAATTGGTTGTAACTAGATAGGGTAAATAAAAATTGGTTGTAAATCGATAGGGCAGCTAAAAATTTGTTTGTTATTCGATATAGTAACTAAAAATTGGTTGTAACTTGATAGGGTAACTGAAAATTGGTTGTAACTAGATAGGGTATCTAAAAATTGGCTGCAACTCGATGGGTGTAGCGAAAAATTGTTGTAATTCCATTGTGTAACTAAAAATGGTTTTAGCTGGATAGGGTAACTAAAAATGGTTGTAATTCGATGGCAGTAACTTAAAAATGGTCGTAACTCGATGGTATTAATTAGGAATGGTTGTACCTGGATGGAGTTACTTCAAAAATGGTTGTAAATCGATAGGGCAGCTAAAAATCTGATTGTTATTCGATAGGGTAACTAAAAATGGGTTGTAACTCGATGGGTGTAACCAAAAATTGTTTTAATTCCATTGTGCAACTAAAAAATGGTTTTAGCTCGATAGGTTAACTAAAAATGGTTGTAATTCGATGGCAGTAACTTAAAAATTGCTGCATCTCAATGAGTTATTTAAAAATCTTTGCAACTCGATGGGGTATTTTAAAAATGGTTGGGACTTGAAAAAGTAACTCAAAAATGGTTGTAACTCGATAGTGTAACTTAAAAATGTCTGTAAGCCGATAGTGTAACTAAATATGGGTTGTAACTCGATAGGATAACCAACAACGGATGTAACTCCATAAATAATAAAATAAATACCCCCTCAAGCAACTGCTTGCCACATAGGTCTGACAGGAGCCTGTCAGTTTATATGCCAGAGTAGAAGATCTTAGAGGATGGCAGGACCTCAGAAGAAAAACTACACAAACAGCCATGCCTTACCCGGGTTTCGAACCCAGAGGGTAACTAAAAAATGGTATATTTATATATAGTATTATCGACCATATATATGGTAATATCGACGATTAAGAATGGTTGTAACTCGATCCCTATCTAGTTGAAACCAATTATTGAGTGTGACAAAAGCAATGTTTGTAACTCGATGGGGTAACTTGAAAATGGTTGTAACTCGATAGGGTAACTAAAAAATGGTTGTAAGTTGATAGTGTTACTAAAAAGTGGTTGTAACTCGATGGGACAAGTTAAGAATCGTTGTGACTCGATGGGGTAACTTAAGAATCATTATAACTAGATAGGGAAACTGAAGAAAGGTTGTAACTCGATGGGGCAACTTAAGAATCATTGTAACTAGATAGGGTAACTGAAGAGAGGTTGTAACTCGATGGGGATAACTTAAGAATTGTAACTAGGTAGGGTAACTGAAGAGAGGTGGTAACTCGATGGGGCAACTTAAGAATCATTGTAACTAGATAGGGTAACTGAAGAGAGGTTGTAACTCGATGCGGATAACTTAAGATTTGTAACTAGGTAGGGTAACTGAAGAGAGGTTGTAACTCGATGGGGCAACTTAAGAATCATTGCAACTAGATAGGGTAACTGAAGAAAGCTTGTAACTCGATGGGGCAACTTAAGAATCATTGTAACTAGATAGGGTAACTGAAGAGAGGTTGTAACTCCATGGGTCAACTTAAGATTCATTGTAACTAGATAGGGTAACTGAAGAAAGGTTGTAACTCGATGGGGCAACTAAAGAATCATTGTAACTAGATAGGGTAACTGAAGAAAGGTTGTAACTCGATGGTCAACTTAAGAATCATTGTAACTAGATAGGGTAACTGAAGAAAGGTTGTAACTCGATGGGGCAACTTAAGAATCATTGTAACTAGATAGGGTAAGTGAAGAAAGGTTGTAACTCGATGGGGCAACTTAAGAATCATTGTAACTAGATAGGGTAAGTGAAGAAAGGTTGTAACTCGATGGGGCAACTTAAGAATCATTGTAACTAGATAGGGTAAGTGAAGATAGGTTGTAACTCGATGGGGCAACTTAAGAATCATTGTTACTAGATAGGGTAACTGAAGAAAGGTTGTAACTCGATGGGGCAACTTAAGAATCATTGTAACTAGATAGGGTAACTGAAGAAAGGTTGTAACTCGATGGTCAACTTAAGAATCATTGCAACTAGATAGGGAAACTGAAGAAAGATTGTAACTCGATGGGGCAACTTAAGAATCATTGTAACTAGGTAGGGTAACTGAAGAGAGGTTGTAACTCGATGGGGCAACTTAAGATTCATTGTAACTAGATAGGGTAACTGAAGAAAGGTTGTAACTCGATGGGGCAACTAAAGAATCATTGTAACAAGATAGGGTAACTGCAGAAAGGTTGTAACTCGATGGTCAACTTAAGAATCATTGTAACTAGATAGGGTAACTGAAGAAAGGTTGTAACTCCATGGGGCAACTTAAGAATCATTGTAACTAGATAGGGTAAGTGAAGAAAGGTTGTAACTCGATGGGGCAACTTAAGAATCATTGTAACTAGATAGGGTAACTGAAGAAAGGTTGTAACTCGATGGGGCAACTTAAGAATCATTGTTACTAGATAGGGTAACTGAAGAAAGGTTGTAACTCGATGGGGCAACTTAAGAATCATTGTAACTAGATAAGGTAACTGAAGAAAGGTTGTAACTCGATGGTCAACTTAAGAATCATTGTAACTAGATAGGGAAACTGAAGAAAGGTTGTAACTCGATGGGGCAACTTAAGAATCATTGTAACTAGATAGGGTAACTGAAGAGAGGTTGTATCTCGATGGGGATAACTTAAGAATTTTAACTAGGTAGGGTAACTGAAGAGAGGTTGTAACTCGATGGGGCAACTTAAGATTCATTGTAACTAGATAGGGTAACTGAAGAAAGGTTGTAACTCGATGGGGCAACTTAAGAATCATTGTAACTAGATAGGGTAACTGAAGAAAGGTTGTAACTCGATGGGGCAACTTAAGAATCATTGCAACTAGATAGGGTAACTGAAGAAAGGTTGTAACTCGATGGTCAACTTACGAATCATTGCAACTAGATAGGGAAACTGAAGAAAGGTTGTAACTCGATGGGGCAACTTAAGAATCATTGTAACTAGATAGGGTAACTGAAGAGAGGTTGTAACTCGATGGGGATAACTTAGGAATTGTAACTAGGTAGGGTAACTGAAGAGAGGTTGTAACTCGATGGGGCAACTTAAGATTCATTGTAACTAGATAGGGTAACTGAAGAAAGGTTGTAACTCGATGGGGCAACTAAAGAATCATTGTAACTAGATAGGGTAACTGAAGAAAGGTTGTAACTCGATGGGGCAACTTAAGAATCATTGTAACTAGATAGGGTAAGTGAAGAAAGGTTGTAACTCGCTGGGGCAACTTAAGAATCATTGTTACTAGATAGGGTAACTGAAGAAAGGTTGTAACTCGATGGGGCAACTTAAGATTCATTGAAACTAGATAGGGTAACTGAAGAAAGGATGTAACTCGATGGGGCAACTAAAGAATCATTGTAACTAGATAGGGTAACTGAAGACAGGTTGTAACTCGATGGGGCAACTTAAGATTCATTGTAACTAGATAGGGTAACTGAAGAAAGGTTGTAACTCGATGGGGCAACTAAAGAATCATTGTAACTAGATAGGGTAACTGAAGAAAGGTTGTAACTCGATGGGGCAACTAAACAATCATTGTAACTAGATAGGGTAACTGAAGAAAGGTTGTAACTCGATGGTCAACCTAAGATTCATTGTAACTAGATAGGGTAACTGAAGAAAGGTTGTAACTCGATGGGGCAACTTAAGAGTCATTGTAACTAGATAGGTTAAGTGAAGAAAGGTTGTAACTCGCTGGGGCAACTTAAGAATCATTGTTACTAGATAGGGTAACTGAAGAAAGGTTGTAACTCGATGGGGCAACTTAAGATTCATTGAAACTAGATAGGGTAACTGAAGAAAGGTTGTAACTCGATGTTGCAACTTAAGAATCATTGTAACTAGATGGGTAACTGAAGAAAGGTTGTAACTCGATGGGGCAACTTAAGAATCATTGTAACTAGAGAGGGTAAGTGAAGAAAGGTTGTAACTCGATGGGGCAACTTAAGAATCAATGTAACTAGATAGGGTAACTGAAGAAAGGTTGTAACTCGATGGTCAACTTAAGAATCATTGTAACTAGATAGGGTAACTGAAGAAAGTTTGTAACTCGATGGGGCAACTTAAGAATCATTGTAACTAGATAGGGTAAGTGAAGAAATGTTGTAACTCGATGGGGCAACTTAAGAATCATTGTAACTAGATAGGGTAAGTGAAGAAAGGTTGTAACTCGATTTTGCAACTTAAGAATCATTGTTACTAGATAGGGTAACTGAAGAAAGGTTGTAACTCGATGGGGCAACTTAAGAATCATTGTAGCTAGATAGGGTAACTGAAGAAAGGTTGTAACTCGATGGTCAACTTAAGAATCATTGCAACTAGATAGGGAAACTGAAGAAAGGTTGTAACTCGATGGGGCAACTAAAGAATCATTGTAACAAGATAGGGAAACTGAAGAAAGGTTGTAACTCGATGGGGCAACTTAAGAATCATTGTAACTAGATAGGGTAATTGAAGAGCGGTTGTAACTCGATGGGGATAACTTAGGAATTGTAACTAGGTAGGGTAACTGAAGAGAGGTTGTAACTCGATGGGGCAACTTATGATTCATTGTAACTAGATAGGGTAACTGAAGAAAGGATGTAACTCGATGGGGCAACTAAAGAATCATTGTAACTAGATAGGGTAACTGAAGACAGGTTGTAACTCCATGGGGCAACTTAAGATTCATTGTAACTAGATAGGGTAACTGAAGAAAGGTTGTAACTCGATGGGGCAACTTAAGTGTCATTGTAACTAGATAGGGTAAGTGAAGAAAGCTTGTAACTCGCTGGGGCAACTTAAGAATCATTGTTACTAGATAGGGTAACTGAAGAAAGGTTGTAACTCGATGGGGCAACTTAAGGTTCATTGAAACTAGATAGGGTAACTGAAGAAAGGTTGTAACTCGATGGGGCAACTTAAGAATCATTGTAACTAGATGGGTAACTGAAGAAAGGTTGTAACTCGATGGGGCAACTTAAGAATCATTGTAACTAGAGAGGGTAAGTGAAGAAAGGTTGTAACTCGATGGGGCAACTTAAGAATCATTGTAACTAGATAGGGTAACTGAAGAAAGGTTGTAACTCGATGGTCAACTTAAGAATCATTGTAACTAGATACATAAACTGAAGAAAGGTTGTAACTCGATGGGGCAACTTAAGAATCATTGTAACTAGATAGGGTAACTGAAGAGAGGTTGTAACTCGATGGGGATAACTTAAGAATTGTAACTAGGTACGGTAACTGAAGAGAGGTTGTAACTCGATGGGGCAACTTAAGATTCATTGTAACTAGATAGGGTAACTGAAGAAAGGTTGTAACTCGATGGGGCAACTAAAGAATCATTGTAACAAGATAGGGAAACTGAAGAAAGGTTGTAACTCGATGGGGCAACTTAAGAATCATTGTAACTAGATAGGGTAACTGAAGAGAGGTTGTAACTCGATGGGGATAACTTAGGAATTGTAACTAGGTAGGGTAACTGAAGAGAGGTTGTAACTCGATGGGGCAACTTAAGATTCATTGTAACTAGATAGGGTAACTGAAGAAAGGATGTAACTCGATGGGGCAACTAAAGAATCATTGTAACTAGATAGGGTAACTGAAGACAGGTTGTAACTCGATGGGGCAACTAAAGAATCATTGTAACTAGATAGGGTAACTGAAGAAAGGTTGTAACTCGATGGTCAACTAAGATTCATTGTAACTAGATAGGGTAAGTGAAGAAAGGTTGTAACTCGATGGGGCAACTTAAGAGTCATTGTAACTAGATAGGGTAAGTGAAGAAAGGTTGTAACTCGCTGGGGCAACTTAAGAATCATTGTTACTAGATAGGGTAACTGAAGAAAGGTTGTAACTCGATAGGGCAACTTAAGATTCATTGAAACTAGATAGGGTAACTGAAGAAAGGTTGTAACTCGATGGGGCAACTTAAGAATCATTGTAACTAGATGGGTAACTGAAGAAAGGTTGTAACTCGATGGGGCAACTTAAGAATCTTTGTAACTAGAGAGGGTAAGTGAAGAAAGGTTGTAACTCGATGGGGCAACTTAAGAATCATTGTAACTAGATAGGGTAACTGAAGAAAGGTTGTAACTCGATGGTCAACTTAAGAATCATTGTAACTAGATACATAAACTGAAGAAAGGTTGTAACTCGATGGGGCAACTTAAGAATCATTGTAACTAAATAGGGTAACTGAAGAGAGGTTGTAACTCGATGGGGATAACTTAAGAATTGTAACTAGGTAGGGTAACTGAAGAGAGGTTGTAACTCGATGGGGCAACTTAAGATTCATTGTAACTAGATAGGGTAACTGAAGAAAGGTTGTAACTCGATGGGGCAACTAAAGAATCATTGTAACAAGATAGGGTAACTGAAGAAAGGTTCTAACTTGATGGTCAACTTAAGAATCATTGTAACTAGATACGGTAACTGAAGAGAGGTTGTAACTCGATGGGGATAACTTAAGAATTTTAAATAGGTAGGGTAACTGAAGAGAGGTTGTAACTCGATGGGGCAACTTAAGAATCATTGCAACTAGATAGGGTAACTGAACAAAGGTTGTAACTCGATGGGGCAACTTAAGAATCATTGTAACTAGATTGGGTAACTGAAGAAAGGTTGTAACTCGATGGTCAATTTAAGAATCATTGTAACTAGATTGGGTAACTGAAGAAAGGTTGTAACTCGATGGTCAACTTAAGAATCATTGTAACTAGATAGGGAAAATGAAGAAAGGTTGTAACTCGATGGGGCAACTTAAGAATCATTGTAACTAGATAGGGTAACTGAAGAGAGGTTGTAACTCGATGGGGCAACTTAAGATTCATTGTAACTAGATAGGGTAACTGAAGAAAGGTTGTAACTCGATGAGGCAACTAAAGAATCATTGTAACTAGATAGGGTAAGTGAAGAAAGGTTGTAACTCGATGGTCAACTTAAGAATCATTGTAACTAGATAGGGTAACTGAAGAAAGGTTGTAACTCGATGGGGCAACTTAAGAATCATTGTAACTAGATTGGGTAACTGAAGAAAGGTTGTAACTCGATGGTCAACTTAAGAATCATTGTAACTAGATAGGGAAAATGAAGAAAGGTTGTAACTCGATGGGGCAACTTAAGAATCATTGTAACTAGATAGGGTAACTGAAGAGAGGTTGTAACTCGATGGGGCAACTTAAGATTCATTGTAACTAGATAGGGTAACTGAAGAAAGGTTGTAACTCGATGAGGCAACTAAAGAATCATTGTAACTAGATAGGGTAAGTGAAGAAAGGTTGTAACTCGATGGTCAACTTAAGAATCATTGTAACTAGATAGGGTAACTGCAGAAAGGTTGTAACTCGATGGGGCAACTTACGAATCATTGTAACTAGATGGGGTAAGTGAAGAAAAGTTGTAACTCGATGGGGCAACTTAAGAATCATTGTAACTAGATAGGGAAACTGAAGAAAGGTTGTATCTCGATGGGGCAACTTAAGAATCATTGTTACTAGATAGGGTAACTGAAGAAAGGTTGTAACTCGATGGGGCAACTTAAGAATCATGTAACTAGATAGGGTAACTGAAGAAAGGTTGTAACTCGATGGGGCAACTTAAGAATCATTGTAACTAGATAGGGTAAGTGAAGAAAGGTTGTAACTCGATGGGGCAACTTAAGAATCATTGTAACTAGATAGGGTAAGTGAAGAAAGGTTGTAACTCGATGGGGCAACTTAAGAATCATTGTTACTAGATAGGGTAACTGAAGAAAGGTTGTAACTCGATGGGGCAACTTAAGAATCATTGTTACTAGATAGGGTAACTGAAGAAAGGTTGTAACTCGATGGGGCAACTTAAGAATCATTGTAACTAGATAGGGTAACTGAAGAAAGGTTGTAACTCGATGGTCAACTTAAGAATCATTGCAACTAGATAGGGAAACTGAAGAAAGGTTGTAACTCGATGGGGCAACTTAAGAATCATTGTAACTAGATAGGGTAACTGAAGAGAGGTTGTAACTCGATGGGGATAACTTAAGAATTGTAACTAGGTAGGGTAACTGAAGAGAGGTTGTAACTCGATGGGGCAACTTAAGATTCATTGTAACTAGATAGGGTAACTGAAGAAAGGTTGTAACTCGATGGGGCAACTAAAGAATCATTGTAACTAGATAGGGTAACTGAAGACAGGTTGTAACTCGATGGGGCAACTTAAGATTCATTGTAACTAGATAGGGTAACTGAAGAGAGGTTGTAACTCGATGGGGATAACTTAAGAATCATTGTAACTAGATAGGGTAACTGAAGAGAGGTTGTAACTCGATGGGGATAACTTAGGAATTGTAACTAGGTAGGGTAACTGAAGAAAGGTTGTAACTCGATGGTCAACTTAAGAATCATTGCAACTAGATAGGGAAACTGAAGAAAGGTTGTAACTCGATGAGGCAACTTAAGAATCATTGTAACTAGATAGGGTAACTGAAGAGAGGTTGTAACTCGATGGGGATAACTTAGGAATTGTAACTAGGTAGGGTAACTGAAGAGAGGTTGTAACTCGATGGGGCAACTTAAGATTCATTGTAACTAGATAGGGTAACTGAAGAAAGGTTGTAACTCGATGGGGCAACTAAAGAATCATTGTAACTAGATAGGGTAACTGAAGACAGGTTGTAACTCGATGGGGCAACTTAAGATTCATTGTAACTAGATAGGGTAACTGAAGAAAGGTTGTAACTCGATGGGGCAACTAAAGAATCATTGTAACTAGATAGGGTAACTGAAGACAGGTTGTAACTCGATGGGGCAACTTAAGATTCATTGTAACTAGATAGGGTAACTGAAGAAAAGTTGTAACTCGATGGGGCAACTAAAGAATCATTGTAACTAGATAGGGTAACTGAAGAAAGGTTGTAACTCGATGGTCAACTTAAGAATCATTGTAACTAGATAGGGTAACTGAAGAAAGTTTGTAACTCGATGGGGCAACTTAAGAATCATTGTAACTAGATAGGGTAACTGAAGAAAGTTTGTAACTCGATGGGGCAACTTAAGAATCATTGTAACTAGATAGGGTAAGTGAAGAAATGTTGTAACTCGATGGGGCAACTTAAGAATCATTGTAACTAGATAGGGTAAGTGAAGAAAGGTTGTAACTCGATTTTGCAACTTAAGAATCATTGTTACTAGATAGGGTAACTGAAGAAAGGTTGTATCTCGATGGGGCAACTTAAGAATCATTGTAACTAGATAGGGTAACTGAAGAAAGGTTGTAACTCGATGGTCAACTTAAGAATCATTGCAACTAGATAGGGAAACTGAAGAAAGGTTGTAACTCGATGGGGCAACTTAAGAATCATTGTAACTAGATAGGGTAACTGAAGAGAGATTGTAACTCGATGGGGATAACTTAAGAATTGTAACTAGGTAGGGTAACTGAAGAAAGGTTGTAACTCGATGGGGCAACTAAAGAATCATTGTAACTAGATAGGGTAACTGAAGAAAGGTTGTAACTCGATGGTCAACTTAAGAATCATTGTAACTAGATAGGGTAACTGAAGAAAGGTTGTAACTCGATGGGGCAACTTTAGAATCTTTGTAACTAGGTAGGGTAAGTGAAGAAAGGTTGTAACTCGATGGGGCAACTTAAGAATCATTGTAACTAGATATTGAAACTGAAGAAAGGTTGTATCTCGATGGGACAACTTAAGAATCATTGTTACTAGATAGGGTAACTGAAGAAAGGTTGCAACTCGATGGGGCAACTTAAGAATCATTGTAACTAGATAGGGAAACTGAAGAAAGGTTGTAACTCGATGGGGTAGCTTAAAAATAGTTGTGATTCTCATGGGGTTAATTAAGAATTGTTGTAACTCGATGTAGTAACGTAGTAATGGATGTAACTCAATAGTGGGTAACTTAGAATGGATGTAACTCGAAAAAGATAACTTAAGAAAGGTTGTAACTCGTTGCGGATAACTAAAAATTGTTTAACTCGAGAGGATAACAAAAAATTGCTGTAACTGGTTGGAATACCTAAAAAATGGCTGAAATTCGATACGGTAACTAAAAATGGTTCACCTCGATGGGGGTAACTTTTAAATAGTTGTAATTCGACAGCTAACTAAAAACGGCTGTAACTTGTTGCCGCTGATTTAAAAATGGTTGTAACTAGATGAAGTAAGTAAAAAACGGTTGTAACTCGATGGGGGTAAATTAAAAAGATTGTAAATCAGTGAGGGTAACTAAAAATGGTTGTAATTCGATAGGTAACTTAAGAATTGTTGTAACTCAATGGAATACTAAAATATTTTTGTATCTCGATGGGGTGAATATAAGAATGGATGTAACTCGAATAGGGTAATTTAAGAATCGTTTTAACTAAATGGGTTAATTGAAGAAACTTTGTAACTCGATGGGGTAACTTAAAAATGGTTGTAACTCGATGGTGTAACTAAAATCTTGTTGCAACTCGATAGGTAACTAAAAAATGGTTGTAACTCGATGGAATAACCAAATGATGTGTAATCAAACTTAAAAATGATTTTAACTAAATGGGGGTAACTAATAAATGGTTGCAACTCGATGGCTGTAACTTAAAAAGTGTTGTGACTAAAAATGGTGGTAACTCGATGGAGTAACTAAAAATGTTTTAACTCGATGAGGGTAACTAATAAATGGTTGCAACTCGATGGCTGTAACTTAAAAAGTGTTGAAAATAAAAATGGTCGTAACTCGGTGGGGGTAACTAAAAATGTTTTACCTCGATGAGGGTAACTAATAAATGGTTGCAACTCGATGTCTGTAACTTAAAAAGTGTCGTAACTAAGAATGGTCGTAATTCGATGGAGTAACTAAAAATGATTTTAACTCTGTGGGGGTAACTAATAAATGTTTGCAACTCGATGGCTGTAACTTAAAAAGTGTTGTAACTAAAAATGGTCGTAACTCGATGGAGTAACTAAAAATGTTTTAACTCCGTGGGGGTAACTAACAAATGGTTGCAACTCGATGGCTGTAACTTAAAAAGTGTTGTAACTAAAAATGGTCGTAACTTAAAAAGTGTTGTAACTAAAAATGGTCGTAACTCGATGGAGTAACTAAAAATGTTTTAACTCCGTGGGGGTAACTAACAAATGGTTGCAACTCGATGGCTGTAACTTAAAAAGTGTTGTAACTAAAAATGGTCGTAACTTAAAAAGTGTTGTAACTAAAAATGGTCGTAACTCGATGGAGTAACTAAAAATGTTTTAACTCCGTGGGGGTAACTAACAAATGGTTGCAACTCGATGGCTGTAACTTAAAAAGTGTTGTAACTAAAAATGGTCGTAACTTAAAAAGTGTTGTAACTAAAAATGGTCGTAACTCGATGGAGTAACTAAAAATGTTTTAACTCGATGAGGGTAACTAATCAATGGTTGCAACTCGATGGCTGTAACTTAAAAAGTGTTGTAACTAGAAATGGTCGTAACTCGATGGGGTAACTAAAATGATTTTAACTCCGTGGGAGTAACTAATAAATGGTTGCAACTCGATGGCTGTAACTTAAAAAGTGTTGAAACCAAAAATGGTCGTAATTCGATGGAGTAGCTAAAAATGATTTTAACTCCGTGGGGTAACTAATAAATGGTTGCAACTCGATGGCTATAACTTAAAAAGTGTTGTAACTAAAAATGGTCATAACTCGATGGGGTAACTAAAAATGATTTTAACTCTGTGGGGGTAACTAATAAATGGTTGCAACTCGATGGCTGTAACTTAAAAAGTATTGTAACTAAAAATGGTCGTAACTCGATGGAGTAAGTAAAAATGTTTTAACTCGATGAGTGTAACTAATCAATGGTTGCAACTCGATGGCTGTAACTTACAAAGTGTTGTAACTAAAAACGGTCGTAACTCGATGGAGGACCTAAAAATGTTTTAACTCGATGAGGGAAACTAATAAATGGTTGCAACTCGATTGCTGTAACTTAAAAAGTGTTGTAACTAAAAGTGGTCGTAACTCGATGGAGTAACTAAAAATGTTTTAACTCGATGAGGGTAACTAATCAATGGTTGCAACTCGATGGCTGTAACTTAAAAAGTGTTGTAACTAAAAATGGTCGTAACTCGATGGAGTAACTAAAAATTATTTTAACTCTGTGGGGGTAACAAATAAATGGTTGCAACTCGATGGCTGTAACTTAAAAAGTGTTGTATCTAAAAACGGTGGTAACTCGATGGAGGACCTAAAAATGTTTTAACTCGATAAGGGTAACTAATAAATGGTTGCAACTCGATGGCTGTAACTTAAAAAGTGTTGTAACTAAAAATGGTCGTAACTCGATGGAGTAACTAAAAATGTTTTAACTCGATGAGGGTAACTAATATATGGTTGCAACTCGATGGCTCTAACTTAAGAAGTGTCGTAACTAAAAATGGTCATAACTCGATGGAGTAACTAAAAATGATTTTAACTCCGTGGGGGTAACTAATAAATGTTTGCAACTCGATGGCTGTAACTTAAAAAGTGTTGTAACTAAAAATGATTTTAACTCCGTGGGGGTAACTAATAAATGGTTACAACTCGATGGCTGTAACTTATAAAGTGTTGTAACTAAAAATGATTTCAATTCCGTGGGCATAACTAATAAATGGTTACAACTCGATGGCTGTAACTTAAAAAGTGTTGTAACTAAAAATGGTCGTAACTCGATGGAGTAACTAAAAATGTTTTAACTCGATGAGGGTAACATAAAAATGGTTTCCACTCGATGGGATTACCGTATTTCTTCGATTCTAAGACGCACCCCGTTCTTAGAGACGTTTATATGGGAAAAAAAGTGCGTCTTAGAATCGAAGAAATACGGTAATTAAGAATGGTTTTAACTCGATAGTGTTAGTTAACAATTGGTTGTAACTTAATAAGGTAACTTAAAATTTGTTGTAACTCCTTAGAGTAAGTAAAATATGGTTGTAACTCGATAGTGTAACTAAACAATGATTGTAACTCGATGGAGTAACAAAAAAAAAAAGGTTGTAACTCGATAGGGTAATTTGAAAACGATTGTAACTCGATAGGTAGACTAAAAATTGCTTTTAAGTCGATATGGTAACTCAAAATTGGTTGTAACTAGATAAGGTAAATAAAAATTGGTTGTAAATCGATAGGGCAGCTAAAAATTTGTTTGCTATTCGATATAGTAACTAAAAATTGGTTGTAACTTGATAGGGTAACTGAAAATTGGTTGTAACTAGATAGGGTATCTAAAAATTGGCTGCAACTCGATGGGTGTAACTAAAAATTGTTGTAATTCCATTGTGTAACTAAAAAATGGTTTTAGCTGGATAGGGTAACTAAAAATGGTTGTAATTCGATGGCAGTAACTTAAAAATGGTCGTAACTCGATGGGATTAATTAGGAAAGGTTGTAACTGGATGGAGTTTCTTCAAAAATGGTTGTAAATCGATAGGGCAGCTAAAAATCTGTTTGTTATTGGATAGGGTAACTAAAAATTGGTTTAACTCGATGGGTGTAACAAAAAATTGTTTTAATTCCATTGTGCAACTAAAAATTGGTTTTAGCTCGCTGGGTAACTAAAAATGGTTGTAATTCGATGGCAGTAACTTAAAAATTGCTGCATCTCAATGGGGTATTTAAAACTCTTTGCAACTCTTTGGAGTAATTTAAAAATGGTTGTGACTTGAAAACGCAACTAAAAAATGGTTGTAACTCGATAGTGTAACTTAAAAATGTTTGTAAGCCGATAGTGTAACTAAAAATGGGTTGTAACTCGATAGGATAACCAACAACGGATGTAACTCCATAAATAATAAAATAAATACCCCCTCAAGTAGCTGCTTGCCACAGAGGTCTGACAGGAGCCTATCAGTTTATATGCCAGTGTAGAAGATCTTAGAGGATGGCAGGACCTCAGAAGAAAAACTACACAAACAGCCATGCCTTACCCGGGGTTCGAACCCAGAGGGTAACTAAAAAATGGTATATTTATATATGGTATTATCGACCATATATATGGTAATATCGACGATTAAGAATGGTTGTAACTCGATCCTTATCTAGTTGAAACCAATTATTGAGTGTGACAAAAACAATGTTTGTAACTCGATGGGGTAACTTGAAAATGGTTATAACTCGATAGGGTAACTAAAAATTGGTTGTAACTTGATAGTGTTACTAAAAAGTGGTTGTAACTCGATGGGACAAGTTAAGAATCGTTGTGACTCGATGGGGTTAATTATGAATTAACAGGGTAAGTATAGATGTAAATGTGTAAGTAGAATGATACGGGTAAAGTAATACGTGTACGTAGAAGAAATACAGGATAAGTAGATGGGGAAAACTGAGGTATCGTTGAGTGTCCAAGGGGTAACTAACATAAGAATCTTTGTAACTTGGTGGCGTAACTTTAGAATGGACGTAATTGGATCGAGGTATCTTAAATGGGAGTACGTTATTAGTAGTAATGGAGGTAAAAAATATTTAATTTCTGCGCATATTTTATCATTTTTGAAGAAGTATTTTGAAGACTTCTGAAACGGCGGATGAAGATTTTATCATACAATGTAAATCCAATTTCTTGCTCATCCAATTAATTTCCTTTTTTTAGATCATGTTCTATCACTTGAATGACTTACTTTTCAGAATAATGAAGAAAACTGATACTCACATGACTTCCTCTTCTGTTGGGCAGAGTAACCAATGGACTATTTCTTTGCCGCGCACTCCGAAAGCCAGCAGCTGACCGGTTTTGTATGAATCAGGAAGATCAGGTCGGTTGGGAATCATATTGGTGAACTGACCGTACGCCATCAGTTCAGGAGAATCTTTAATCACGATTCCTCCTTCCTGTTCTGTCTGGCCCTTGTCTTTATACCAGGCTAGGGTGCTGTCGTTGTAAAGGACGACGAACACATTCCGCCAGTCCTTGCCAAAAACCCGACCTGCAATTCAAAAACTAAAATTAAATGTTCGTTTTTGAAAACATTGTTTCATTCTACAGAATCAATGCAGAGTTCGTTTCAGTTGGGTTGTTTTACCTCTCAGCTGCACTTTTTTGCACACCATGGGCTAAATGGCCAGGTCACAAGGACCCTGAAGACTCAGAGAAGGTTGGGTGAGGGGAGCCACTGGAATAGCTGTTGGGAGGCAGATGGTAGGCTCCCGTTAAGGCCATCCAGCGTGTTCTTTAAAGTTGGGTTGTTTTACATCTGAGCGGCAATTTTTTGCACACCATGGGCTAAATGGCGAGGTCACATGGATCCCGAAGGCTCAGAGAAGGTTGGGGGAGCGGACCCACTGGAACAGCTATTGGGAGACAGATGGTAGCTACCTGTCAAGGCCATCCAGCGTGTTCTTTAACGTTGGGTTGTTTTACCTCTGAGCGGCACTTTTTTGCACACCATGGGCTAAATGGCGAGGTCACATGGACCCCGAAAGCTCAGAGAATGTTGGGGGAGGGGACCCACTGGAACAGCTGTTGGGAGACAGATGGTAGCCTCCCGTCAAGGCCATCCAGCGTGTTCTTTAACGTTGGGTTGTTTTACCTCTGAGCGGCACTTTTTTGCACACCATGGGCTAAATGGCGAGGTCACATGGACCCCGAAGGCTCAAAGAAGGTTGGGGGAAGGGACCCACTGGAACATCTGTTGGGAGGCAAATGTTCCAGTGGGTCCCCTCCCTTCAAGGCCATATATACTCCCTTCAAGGCCATATATACAGATAGCCTCCCGTCAAGGCCATCCATTTTGTTCCTTAACGTTCACAGGGTATGGCTCTCCCATACACGGGGCTACGGCTTAACGTCCCATCCGATGGACGGAATCATTTCCAAGCCCATCGGTGTCCCCTACTGACCGTGGGCAGGGCGGGGAATTTTGCGGAGATAAATCTCAACGCTGATCCAGCTGGGACTCGAACCTGGGAAGAGTTCGTTTTGATATGCACTGTTATAAAATAATGTTTATATGGTTTCAGTTTCGCATAGTTACATTAATATTAGACAAAGAGAATACAAGTAACAGCAGTTTAATGGGAGTGGCTCAGTCGGTAGCGCGCCAGGCTCGTAATCTGCAGTTTCCAGATTCCAGTCCCAGGTGAACCATGATTGAGATTTATCTCTGCGAAATTTCCCGTTCTGCGCTCGGTCATTAGGGACACCGATGGGCTTGGAAACGCCGCTGTCTGTCGGATGGGACATTAAGCCGTGGCTCCGTGTGTGGATCCCTGTGCACGTTAAAGAGCAAACTGGATGGCCTTGACGAAAGGCTACCATCTGTCTTCCAACATCCACTCCAGTGGGTACCCATCCCCAACCTTCTCTGAGCCTTCGGGGTCCTTGTGACCTGGCCATTTAGCCCGTAGTGTGCAAAAAAGTGTCGCTTAGAACTAAAACAATACAATATTAAAGAACACACTGGATGGTCTTGACGGAAGGCTACCATCTGTCCCCCAACAGGTGTTGCAGTGGGTCCATTCCCCAAACCTTCTCTAAGCCTTCGGGGTCTTTGTGACTAGGCCATTTAGCTTATTGTTTACATAAAACTATCGCTGGAAGATAAAACAGTCCAACGTTAAAGAACAAGCTAGATGGCGCAGACGAAAGGCTGCCATCTGTCTCCCAACAACTGTTCCAGTTAGTCCCCTGGCCCAAATTTTTTTTGAGCCTTCGGTGTTCTTGTGACCTGGTCATTTAGCCGACTATGGGAAAAAAAATGGCCGCTGAGAACTAAAACAACCCAACCATTATACGTTTTTGTGATTAAAATGTTCAAATGGATTTACATTAAATGAATAATCCAAAAAAAGGATAGGATAAAAATAATATAATAAAAATAATAGGCTCAGAGAAGGTTGGGGGAAGGGTCACATTAGAACAGCTGTTGGGAGACATGGTAACCTACCGTCAAGGCCATCCAGCATGTTCTATTAACATTGTGTTGTTTCACCTTTGTGCGACACTTTTTTCCACACAATGGGCTAAATGGCCAGGTCTCAGAGACCTTTGGGGAGAGGACCCAGTGGGAAGCTGTTGGGAGACAGATGATAACCTCTCGTCAAGGCCATCCAGCATGCACAAGGGTGGCGGGGGGGGGGGGGGGGGGGGTTGGCTCAGTCGGTAGCGCGCCAGGCTCGTAATCTGTAGTTCCCAGGTTCGAGTCCTAGCTGTGTCAGCGTTGAGATTTATCTCCGCAAAATTCCCCGCCCTGCCCACGGTACCATCCAACGGATGGCTGCTTTTCTAAAGCCCTTTGTCGTCCCCTACCGACGGTGGGCAGGGCGTTTACTTTTGCGGAGATAAACCTCAACGCTCACCCAGCTGGGAATCGAACCTGGGAACTGTAGAATACGAGCCATGACGTGCTACCGACTAATTCCCCACCCCAGTCTATTTCAGGAAAAAGTACATTTTAAATATATTAATAAAGTAGAAAGACTGATATTGCTTCTGCAGAGCATTGAAATTTCTTTTCCTAACTGACAGACCTCTGTGGCAAGCAGCTGCTTGAGTTGGTGTTTATTTTATTTATTTTATTATTAAGAGAATGAACTTTCTCGTTTACCCAATTTTGCAATGCATAAAAGTTTTAATTCGGAGGAAATAAGGGGAATGCAAACTATATTACTTTATTAATACTTCTACAACATAAAAAGTATTATCTTTCGTTGCTTAAATTTAAAAACCTGATTTACTCACACACCTCTGAGAAAATCATGTAGATTGTTGCTTCTTCGGGGTCCTTGTGACCTGGCCATTTAGTCCATTGTGTGCAAAAAAATTGTCATACCCTGTGCACCTTAAAGAACACGCTGGATGGCCTTGATGGGAGGCTGCCATCTGTCTCCCAACAGCTGTTCCAGTGGGTCCCCCTTCCCCAACCTTCTCTGAGTCTTCGGGGTCCATGTGACCTGGCCATTTAGCCCATGGTGTGCAAAGAAGTGCCGCTCGGAGGTAAAACAACCCAACGTTAAAGAACACGCTGGATGGCCTTGACGGGAGGCTACCATCTGTCTCCCAACAGCTGTTCCAGTGGGTCCCCTCCCCCAACCTTCTCTGAGTCTTCGGGGTCCATGTGACCTGGCCATTTAGCCCATGGTGTGCAAAAAAGTGCAGCTCAGAGGTAAAACAACCCAACCCCGCTAAGCCTTATGGCTTGTCAGCAGGATTCCTTTAAATCACACGACAGGTTTATTAAAGAATATGACATGTATAATGGAAAATAAACACACAATTAAAAAAAGAAACTAAAACAATAACAACAACAAAAAAAAACACGTATTAAAACACAGACATGAAAAATTAAACCCATTTATAAAATAAACCTATAAAATTTCGGATTACAGCACATATTGCACAAAACTATCACCTATGGTACAAGTCATCATTTCGCATTAAAATTGCACTTGCTTAAAGGATACCAGATACAGGATATGACTTTTTAAACATTACTTTTCAATTATTTACATCTAATAACCATTTCGAAACTTTAGTAGTTAGTAAAACTCAGGCATAACAGATCTCTCGGTAGAGAATTAAAAATTTTGGGTATTTGATAAGATATCCGCGCTTTTCCATAATTATTGTGAAAAATTGGTTGAACAAAATAATTTTACTCTCTTCGAAAATATGTTTTAATTTTTAAGTAGGAAATGTTTCCTGCCGTCCCTTAAGTATATTTTTGTAGTTGGGTTGGGTTGTTTTACCTCTGAGCGGCACTTTTTTGCACACCATGGGCTAAATGGCCAGGTCACAAGGACCCCGAAGGCTCAGAGAAGGTTGGGGAAGGGGGACCCACTGGAACAGCTGTTGGGAGACAGATGGTAGCCTCTCATCAAGGCCATCCAGCGTGTTCTTTAACGTTGGGTTGTTTTACCTCTGAGAGGCACTCTTTTGCACACCATGGGCTAAATGGCCAGGTCACATGGACCCCGAAGGCTCAGAGAAGGTTGGGTGAGGGGACCCACTGGAACAGCTGTTGGGAGACAGATGGTAGCCTCTCATCAAGGCCATCCAGCGTGTTCTTTAACGTGCACAGGGTATGGCTCTCCCACACACGGGACCACGGCTTAACGTCCCATCCGACGGACGACGGCCTTTCCAAGCCCATCGGTGTCCCCTACTGACCGTGGGCAGGGCGGGGAATTTTGCGGAGATAAATCTCAACGCTGACCAAGCTGGGACTCGAATCTGGGAACTACAGATTACGAGCCTGGTGCGCTACCGACTGAGCCACCCCCGCCCCTATTTTTGTAGTGATTCTCCGCTTTTTTTATGTTAAATAATAAGTAAATAACAGACAAGGAAATTAACATAAATAAAGTGCGAAGTGTGAAAAAAATGATTAAAATTAGACTTGATACTTACGCTTATAGTGGAACATCTGTCCGCTCTTCAACTCCAAGGCCATTTCTACAAAAAAAAATAAATAAAGAAAAATATCGATTACTATACAGTCCGCAAAGACAGAGCAGTCGTCATCAGAATCATCGATTAATCGATACCTGAGCGTGCATCCGAATGAACGCGGAAATCGAAAGCAGAGCTCTTTTATTCAATGAAGATTACGATTGATGAAATGGCTTCCCAGAAATCTGAATCGATCTTGATGAGGAGGCGATTTTCCCCTCCAAAGTGCGCGAGGCCGCATCGTGCTGACGAGTGGATGCCATCGGAGGAGTTCAAAATTTCGAGCACTGTTAAAGGTGGAGTTGGAAATTTCCGAAGAGGCTGTCACGTGGCAGGCTTAGCTGAATGAAGTTCGATGTTGGCACAAGAAAAATTCTGATGTATTATTGCTGGTTGTTGCAATTGCTTGGTTGAGTTGAAAATGACCCCTCAAGCAGCTGCTTGCCACAGAGGTCTGACAGGAGCCTGACAGACGATTTTTATTTCTGTGGTAAAGATTAAATGACGAGACCACAGGAATATCGAAAGTTCACAGTTGGGTTGCTTTTATCTCGGAACGGTACTTTTTTAAACACCATTGGCTAAATTGCCAGGTCACATGGACCCCGAAGGCTCAGAGAAGGTTAGGGGAAGGGACCAATGGAACAGCTGTTGGGAGACAGATGGTAGCCTCCCATCAAGGCCATCCAATGTGTTCCTTAACGTTGGGTTGTTTTACCTCTGAGCGGCCCTTTTTTTTGCACACAATGGGCTAAATGGGAAGGTCACATGGACCCCGAAGGCTCAGAGAAGGTTGGGGGAGGGGACCCACTGGAACAGCTGTTGGGAGACAGATGGTAGCCTCCCGTCAAGGCCATCCAATGTGTTCCTTAACGTTGGGTTGTTTTACCTCTGAGCGGCCCTTTTTTGCACACAATGGGCTAAATGGCCAGGTCACAAAGACCCCGAGGTCTCAGAGAAGGTTGGGGGAGGGGACCCATTGGAATAGCTGTAGGGAGACATATGGTAGCCTCCCGTCAAGGCCATCCAGCGTGTTCTTTAAGGGTATGGCCCTCCCGCACACGGGGCAAAGGCTTAACGTCCCATCCGACGGACGGCGACTTTTCCAAGCCAATCGGTGTCCCCTACTGACCGAGGGCAAGGCAGAGAATTTTGTGGAAATAAATCTGAACGCTGACCCAGCTGGGATTCGAACCTGGGAACTTCAGATTACGAGCTTGGAGTGCTACCGACTGAACCCCTCTCCTCTCTGAGTCCCCTAATGTTGAGGAGAGGGATGCTATGGCCAAATGTTCGCGGCACAAAGACCCTCTTATTTAAAGTCATGAAAAATGGCCCTAGTCACTCGAAGTTTAAAAAAATTCACTGATAGTTACTGTAGTTACAAACAAATGGCCGCGTCCCAATTTCCACGCGAGTGTACGGATGCAGTCTAACAATAGTAGTTATAACAGACAAATGGCGAGGTCACAAGGAATCCCAATATAGCAGAAGCGTTTCCGCCTCGCAGTGGTATCGCGTTGGTTCCTCGTTACACACAACTGCTGGAGTCTTCGTGGTTCTTGTGGCATAGCCATTTAGACTATGGTGTGCAAAAAAAAAAAATGCTGCTAAGAGTTAAAACAACCCAACGTTAAAGAACACGCTGGATGGCCGTAATGGGAAGCTACTATCCGTATCCAAACAGCTGTTCCAATGAGTTCCTTCCCCCAACCTTCTCTGAGCCTTCGGGGTCCTTGTGACCTGGCCATTGAGCCAATTGTGTGCAAAAAAGTGCCGTTCAGAGATAAACCAACCCAATACTAGAGAACACGCTGGATGACCTTGACGGGAGGCTACCATCTGTCTCCCAACAGCTGTTCCAGTGGGTCCCCAACCTTCTCCGAGCCTTCAGGGTTCTTGTGACCTGGCTATTTAACTGTGGTGTGCAAAAAAGTGCGGCTCAGAGGTAAAACAACTCAACCCAAATTTTTTAGGCAGTTTAAAATAACCGGAATACTTCTAAGCTTAATAGAGTCAGTATTGGGGTTACCTCTTTTGTTAGAGCCAATGGGATAAATATCCAGGTGACAAGGACCCCAAAAAGTAGGGAGGGAAAGAGAGGGAGGGTAAAGAGAAAGAATTGTTTACTTCTTAGCAACGATTTTCTGCATATAATGAGCTAAATGAGAACGTCACAGTGACTCCAAAGGCTTAGGGAAACACACAAGGGGCTAAATGGCCATAAAGGCAATTCATCTGCTTCTTGGGGGGCGGGGGGTGTCTCAGTCGGTAGCGCGCCAGGCTCGTAATCTGTAGTTCCCAGGTTCGAGTCCCAGCTGGGTCAGCGTTGAGGTTTATCTCCGCAAAATTCCCCGCCCTGCCCACGGTTAGTAGGGGACACCGATGGGCTTGAAAATGCCGCCGTCCGTCGGATGGGACTTTAAGCCGTGGCTCCGTGTGCGGGAGACCCATACCATTACGAGCTTGCACGTTAAAGAACATGCTGGATGGCCTTGACGGGAGGCTATCATCTGTCTCCCAACAGCTGTTCCAGTGGGTCCCCTCCCCCAACCTTCTGTGAGCCTTCGGGGTCCTTGTGACCTGGCCATTCAGCCCATGGTGTGCAAAAATGTGTCGTTCAGAACTAAAACAACCAACGTTAAAGAACACGCTGGATGGCCTTTAAGGGTGGCTACCATCTGTCTCCCAACAGCTATTCCAGTGGGTCCCCTTCCCCAACCTTCTCTGAGCCTTCGGGGTTCTTGTGACCTGGGCGTTTAGCCCATGGTGTGCAAAAAAGTGTCTCTCAGAATTAAATCAACCAACGTTAAAGAACATGCTGGATGGACTTGACGGGAGGCTACCATCTGTCTCCTAAAAGCTGTTCCAGTGGGTCCCCTCCCACAATCTTTTCTGAGCCTTCGGGGTCCCTGTGACCTGGCCATTTAGCCCATGGTGTGCAAAAAAGTGTCGCTCAGAATTAAATCAACCAACGTTAAAGAACATGCTGGATGGACTTGACAGGAGGCTACCATCTGTCTCCTAAAAGCTGTTCCAGTGGGTCCCCTCCCACAATCTTTTCTGAGCCTTCGGGGTCCCTGTGACCTGGCCATTTAGCCCATGGTGTGCAAAAAAGTGCCGCTCTGATGTAATTCCAACCCAACATTACTTTGGTATTTACATATTATTTTGGCAAGAAAGTTATCCTATGATTCTTATCCATAATTTTCAGCTTTAAGTTTTTGCCAAAGTAGGTTTTGAGTTGGTTTCCCTAACACGGTGTTTTACAGGAAAGCATCGCAATGTAAATAGAGGAGTTCAGGTGTTACATCACATGTCAGGTTTCGTGAAAAGTCAGGCGATGTATACACAAGGAACTCATGAACTCGGTTGCCTAGTAACCGTTTCAAAACACAATCTCGCAAATGATTCTGTCTGCCAGCGTCGATATCCCGAAAGTCCAATTAAGGCTAGAGGTGAAATCGAATCATTTTTTGATTTGGTTTCACCTATCTGGTACAATTTGTGACAGCATCATGGAATGAATGCTCAGTCACAGAAATCACGTGAAGTTGGCCGCTCCTAAGAGAGAAAGGGACTTTCTCTTCAGCATAAAAAAGGCAAAGCGTAATGGTTTTGCTGCATTTTTTCTGCACACAATGGGCTAAATGGCCAGGTCACAAGGACCCCGAAGGCTGAGAACAGGTTGGCGGAGTGACCCACTGGAACAGCTGTTGGGAGACAGAAGGTAGCCTCCTGTTAAGGCCATCCAGGGTGTTCTTCAACGTTGGGTTGTTTTACCTCTGAGCGGCACTTTTTTCCACACAGTGGCTAAATGGCCAGGTCACAAGGACCGCGAAGGCTCAGAGAATGTTCGGTGAGGAGACCCACTGGAACAGCTGTTGGGAGACAGGAGGTAGCCTCCTGTTAAGGCCATCCAGGGTGTTCTTCAACGTTGGGTTGTTTTACCTCTGAGCGGCACTTTTTTCACACAATGGTTAAATGGTCAGGTCAAAAGGACCGCGAAAGCTCAGAGAATGTTGTGTGAGGGCACCCACTGGAACGGCTGTTGGGAGACAGATGGTAGCCTCCTGTTAAGGCCATCCAGCGTGTTCTTCAACGTTGGGTTGTTTTACCTCTGAGCGGCACTTTTTTTCACACAATTGCTAAATGGCCAGGTCACAAAGACTGCGAAGGCTCAGAGAATGTTGGGTGAGGGGACCCACTGGAACAGCTGTTGGGAGACAGATGGTAACCTCCTGTTAAGGCCATCCAGCGTGTTCTTTAACGTTGGGTTGTTTTACCTCTGAGCGGAACTTTTTTGCACACCATGAGCTAAATGGTCAGGTCACAAGGACCGCGAAGGCTCAGAGAATGTTAGGTGAGGGGACCCACTGGAACAGCTGTTAAGAGACAGATGGTAGCCTCCTGTCAAGGCCATCCAGTATGTTCTTTAATGTTGGATTGTTTTTCCTCTGAGCTGCACTTTTTTGCCCACCATGGGCTAAATGGCCAGGTCACAAGGACCGCGAATGCTCAGAGAAGTTTGGGTGAGGGGACCCACTGGAACAACTGTTAGGAGACAGATGGTAGTCTCCTGTCAAGGCCATACAGCGTATTCTTTAACGTTGGATTGTTTTACCTCTGAGCGGTACTTTTTTTGCACACCATGGGCTAAATGGCCAGGTCACAAGGACCACGAAGGCTCAAAGAAGGTTGGGTGAGGGGACCCACTGGAACAGCTGTTAAGAGACAGATTAATTATTTACACGTCTTCAGAGTCCTCAACGTCACACTATGCGACAAATCGGTTGTGGTCTTCAGAGTCCTCAACGTCACACTGTGTGACAAATCGGTTGAGGTCTTTAGAGTCCTCAACGTCACACTATGCGACAAATCGGTTGAGGTGTTCAGAGTCCTCAAGTTTTCCAAGTCGCATCACCTTGCATCGGACTCGCCAGGAGTGGAGAAAAGATGCAAAAAATGTGGACAATGCTTTAAGCAGGAATCAACTCTAAAGAAGAAGAAGAAGAGTTCGCTTTGAAATGTATTTCCAATTACTGCTAGCGGTCACTCTCTCAGCTCATGAACTTTCAAATTTATTTTCAATACGTATTATCTATAATTATATTACATATAAAATCCCACTGAGCCGAAGCTTATCAGCGGGAATGTACATCTATGGTTTTACAGATATGATCTAGATTACATCAGTAGCACATAAAATGAAAGAGAGAAAAAAATAATAAATGAAAAAGAAAAAACCGACAAAATGATGAAAGTTTCCAAATAAAAACATCACTTTTTCATCAACCACTGAAATAATTTATCTTTAACATCACAATTTTTTTAAGTTAATTATTTCTCTAAGAAGCAAGTTAAATAGGTAGGGAATTTGATATTCTTTGGTATTTCGTCCGTAATTATTTAAAAATTTTGGTTGTTTCAAAAAACCCATAGTCTTTTTCTAGTAAACTTATTGTGGCAAATATTTTACCTATAGGTATCATCAAAGAAGTTATTGATAACAGAAACAAACGCATATAAACTTTCAATAGGTAAAATTTTGAACTAAATATATCACCTTTTGTTGTAAGGGAATTTTGAACAAATGAATTACACAATCCTTTTAGCAGACTAATTTGTATTCTTATAATTTTATTTAATTATGTCTCATAGGCTGTCCCATAAACTGTTATCCCATATCTAATTATAGATTCAAAAAGTGCTTTATATACTAAAATAGTTTTCTGTGTATCAACAAACAAGTTAAGTTTCCTAATTTTAAATGCTACAAATCGTAGTCTTGAACACATCTAATCAATATGTCTATTCCATTTCATTCTCCAGCCTTGGTAAATTATTTCGTTTACTTCTATTTTAGGTTTGTTTGGTTTGTTTTACCTCTGAGCGGCACTTTTTTGCACACCATGGGCTAAATGGCCAGGTCACAAAGACCCCGAGGGCTCAGGGAAGATTGGGGGAGGGGACCCACTGGAACAGCTGTTGGGAGACAGGTGGTAGCCTCCTGTCAAGGCCATCCAGCGTGTTCTTTAACGTTAGATTATTTTACCTCTGAACTGCACTTTTTTGCACACCATGGGCTAAATGGCCAGGTCACAAGGAGACCGAAGGCTCAGAGATGGTTGGGGGAGGTGACCCACTGGAACAGCTGTTGGGAGACAGGTGGTAGCCTCCCGTCAAGACCATCCAGCGTGTTCTTTAACGTGCACAACCTATGGCTCTCCCACACACGGCCACGTCTTAACGTCCCATCCGATGGACGAAGGCATTTCGAAGCCCATTGGTGTTCCCTAGTGACCGAGGGCAGGGCGGGGAGTTTTACGGAGATAAATCTCGACGCTGACCTAGCTGGGAACTGCAGATTACGAACCTGACGCGCTGTCGGCTGGTTACCCCATTAAACTGGGGTTTCTCTACGTCTATTAATATCATTATTAATTCCCCTCCCATTCCGAAGGATAGAACGTAAAGCCGTGGCCCTATATAGAAAGGCCACATGCAAAAAAATTTAGTCTTTTATATTTAAAAAAAATTATATTCAGCGATAATTATTCTAATCACTTAAAACAATTCCTCTCCCTCTATTGCACAAATGTTATTTCAGTTATTCACAAACCGTTAGAGAAATGAAATCCTTTATTTGATGTTCAAATTGGAATGCAACCGTAACCGAGTCACGAGTTGTAGTTTTAAATTAACTTGCTTCGCACGTTGACTGATCTCCCGTCATGCACCACTGCGAACGTCACAGGGGCCATTATCCTACTTGGTACGCAGGCGTTCACGCGAATCATTAAGCGTCTATGAACGTGTCTAGTATTCTGTATGACGTAGCAGAGTTCGAATAAAAAAATGAAAAGAATTTGCAGCGGTTAATGCGGATAAAGGGATCAGAGTAGACGTTTTATGGTTAATGTATATTCGGCAGAGTAAATGCTAGAGAGTTTCGTAGTTCCCTGTAATAGTCCCACTTGGGTCACGTTTGAGACTTATCTCTGCTAATCCCCAAACCTGCTGTGGCGTTCAGATGTCAATAGGGTTACAGATGGGCTTTAAAAGTCCGTCATATGGGACGTTAATCCGTGGTTCCATGTGCGCGGGGGCGCTCAGTCGGTAGCGCGCCAGGCTCAAAATCTGTAGTTCCCAGGTTCGAGTCCCAGCTGGGTCAGCGTTGAGATTTATCTCCGCAAAATTCCCCGCCCTGCCCACGGTCAGTAGGGGACACCGATGGGCTTGGAAAGGCCGCCGTCCGTCGGATGGCACGTTAGGTCGTGGCCCCGTGTGCGGGAGAGCCATACCCTGTGCACGTTAAAGAACAAGTTGGATGGCCTTGACGGGAGGCTACCATCTGTCTCCCAACAGCTGTTCCAGTGGGTCCCCTCCCCCAACCTTCTCTGAGCCTTCGGGGTCCATGTGACCTGGCCATTTAGCCCATGATGTGCAAAAAAAAGTGTCACTCAGAGGTAAAATAACCCAACCAAATCCGTGTGCGCGAAGGCCATATTTTAAGAATGTTAAAGCACACGCTGGATGACCTTGACAGGAGATTTCCAGCAGTGTACAGTCGCTCAAAAAAGTATCTGAACACTATGGTTGATTACAGAATAAAGAAAAAATATCTGGCAACGATTTTTTTTTTTTTTAGAATATTAGAAATTCGTTATCTGGCAATCTCCGTGTTACCTAACACGAAGGTTGCCAGAAGTAGTAGCAATCTGAATGAAATGAGCTCTCAAGAGAGTTTGAGAAGTATTAAGCTATTAAGTAAGTCAAGCTTGGAGAACTAAATAACACTGTCTGGTTGGACAGTAGCTCAAAAAAGTATCCGAACACTATGGTGGATTACAGAATAAAGAAAAAATATCTGGAAACGATTATTTTTTTAGAAATTAGTGATCGTTGCCAGATATTTTTTCTGAATTCTGTAATCAACCATAGTGTTCAGATACTTTTTAGAGCGACTGTAGGTGGTCATATTATTTTGATACTAGATCGTGTGGGCTCACTCACGGAAATATTGAGCGTGTGCAGTTCCGTTCACAGCAAACTGGAGCGTGTGCAGCAACTACACACACTCCAGTTGCAGGAAACTGGAGCGTGTACAGTTGCTGTACACGCTTCAGATATTTTTCCTGAATTCTGTAATCACGTGACACGAAGGTTGCCAGATCACTAATTTCTAAAATAATCGTTGCCAGATATTTTTTCTGAATTCTCTAATCAACCCTAGTGTTCGGATACTTTTTTGAGCGACTGTAGGTGGTCATATTATTTTGACACTAGATCGTGTGGGGTCACTCACGGAAATATTGAGCGTGTGCAGTTACCGTTCACAGCAAACTGGAGCGTGTGCAGTAACTGCACACGCTCCAGTTTGCTGTGTACAGTTGCTGCACACGCTCCAGATATTTTTCCTGAATTCTGTAATCACGTGACACGAAGGTTGCCAGATCACTAATTTCTAAAAAAATCGTTGCCAGGTATTTTTTCTGAATTCTGTAATCAACCATAGTGTTCGGATACTTTTTTGAGCGACTGTACCTAGTTAGTAGCGTGTTGCGCCTCTTTTGGCCTCAAGAAGAGTCCGAATTCGTCGGGCCACGGAAGTTACAAGATGCTGGATGCTTTGTGCAGGAATGCTGTACCATGCGGAAATGATTTTGTCTCGCAGTTGCTGCAAATTGGACGACGTCACGGTCTCACTGCGGGCAGTCCTTATCATTTCATCCCAAAGATACTCGATGGGTTTAGATATGGGGACTCTGAAGGCCAACGAAGCAAAGAAAACTCGTTGGCATGTTCCTGGAACTACGTGCCTTGTGAAGCAGATGCATTATCATGCTGAACATGTCCATCTGGGGACTGTGAAAGCCAACGAAGGATGAGGATAAACTACAGTTTATCCTCATCCTTCCACGATGGGATGAACTTGGCCTGCTACGATTTTCAAACACCTGTGGCGTTTAGATGTCCTTTCGATGAGTATCAGGAGAATTAATGTGTGCCAGCGAAACATTTCCCACACCATCTGTACTGTTGTCTGCAGACAAGATGGCTCCATGTTGCTTCTGCCAAATTCTGATCCATCTGCATGATGTAAAAGGAACCATGATTCGTTCGATCAAGTTGTCCTTTTCCAGTCGGCTTGGGTTGGGTTGTTTTACCTCTGAGCGGCACTTTTTTGCACACCATGGGCTAAATGGCCAGGTCACATGGACCCCGAAGGCTCAGAGAAGGTTGGGGGAGGGGACCCACTGGAACAGCTGTTGGGAGACAGATGGTAGACTCCCGTCAAGGCCATCCAGTGTGTTCTTTAACGTGCACAGGGTATGTCTCTCCCACACACGGAGCCACGGCTTAACGTCCCATCCGACGGACGGCGGCCTTTCCAAGCCCATCGGTGTCCCCTACTGACCATGGGCAGGGCGGGGAATTTTGCGGAGGTAAATCTCAACGCTGACTCAGCTGGGACTCGAACCTGGGAACTACAGATTACGAGCCTGGCGCGCTACCGACTGAGCCACCCCCGCCCCACATTCAGAGATGACCTTCTGCACACCGATATTTAATTCAGTTGTGATTTTTTGCCCTTTGGCCCCTCTGATCCACAAGATGTTTTCGTCCACAGGATCGCCGATCACTGGCAATTTCTTTTCGCAACACTCTCGGTAATCCTTTAAAACTGTTCTTTGTGAAAGTCCAGGAGATGTTAGAATTGGTACGCCTAGCACAAACCATCATACCACGTTCAAGGTCCTTCGTTTTGTGCATTCTGACGCTGAATCCAACTGTAACTGAACATCGAAGAGCTGGTCTGCCTGATTTATACAGCACAGCGTGGTCACGTGACGTACTTCGTGTTGGAATGAACCATTTATATGACAAAGTGTGGTATGAATAATAAACTTGGCTTGGGTTGTTTTACCCCTGAGCGGCACTTTTTTGCACACCATGGGCTAAATGGCCAGGTCACAAGGACCCCGAAGGCTCAGAGAAGGTTGAGTGTGGGGACCCACTAGAACAGCTGTTGGGAGATGTTCTAGTGGGTTCAGATGGTAGCCTTCCCGTCAAGACCATCCAGCGTGTTCTTTTTTTTACAAAATTCACCGAAATTTCGAATCTCAAAGATAAATAGATTATTTGCAGCCTTCGTTAAGAGTTTCATCCTTTCTATATTTAGTGATCCATAACGATATAAATTTAATACAGTGGACCCCCAATATAACGCGCATGTCGGGTGGGAAACAACACCCGCATTATAAGGTGAACCTCGTTACACCGAGCCAGTGGCGACACAATAAATTTCACACTGTAAGCTTTTCTTTTACTCATCATGCATACAATAATTAAACACTATTCAAAATACATGCAGGAACTCAATACATACACAATTACTCAATACGCAGTAACAATAAAATGCGATACTCACTAACTCCGCACCGACCTGTATAAACATGTTTGAACTTATCGCGAACATCGCCCGCGCTATAACCGAGTGCGCGGTATAGCGAGCAGCGCTATAATGAAGGTCCACTGTACTATTAACGTAAGCGGTCAATTCATTGTTGCCACTGGAATCTTAATAACTTAACCTTCCACGATCAAACTTTCAAATTTCTAGAACAAATATATAGTTTCCAATATTCGTTTGATTTTTTTGAAATTGTTTAATTTTTCCTCCATTAGAGGGCGCAATTATAGCCTTCGAGAAATTCCGAAATTGAGATTCGTAACATTTAATTACCACCTATCCAACACAAAAAGAATTTTTTATTTATCTCTGAAGAGAAAAATAAAAAGTTCGATGTCTACAGATAGACGCGAAAGAACATTTTTTCGGGTTCTTGAAAAGGAGACAAAACTAGTTTTGATGTGGATAGCGAAACCTGGATCCTTTGTAAGCAAGATAACAGGAAACTTCTTATATATATACGTATATAATAAGTTTATATATACAAGTACTCTGCAAAGTACATAAGCCTCACCAAAAACTATTACTCTTTAAAGAACTATAGAAACCTCACCAACAACTATTATTTTGTAAAGAAGTATAGAAACCACACCAACAACTATTACTTTTTAAAATAAATATAGAAGTCCTAGCGACAATTATTACCTCTGTGAAGAATTATAGAAGCTTCATCAACAACAATTACTCTGTAAAGAACTACAGAAGCCTCGCCAACAACTATTATTTTGTAAAGAACTATAGAAGCTTCACAAACAACAATTACCCTGTAAAGAACTATAGAAGCTTCACAAGCAAAAATTGCTCTGTAAAGAAATATAGAAGCTTCACAAACAACAATTACTCTGTAGAGAACTATAGAAGCCTCGCGAACAACTATTACTCTGTAGAGAACTATAGAAGCCTCGCTAACAACTATTACACTATAAAGAACTATAGACGTTTCACAAACAACAATTACTCTGTAGAGAAATATAGAAGCCTCACGAACAACAATTACTTTGTAGAGAACTACAGAAGCCTCGCCAACAGCAATTACTCTGTAAAGAAATATAGAAGCTTCACAAACAATTATTACTCTGTAAAGAACTATAGAAGCTTCACAAACAACACTCTGTAGAGAACTACAGAAGCCTCGCGAACAACAATTACTCTGTAGAAAACTACAGAAGCCTCGCCAACAACTATTACTTTGTAAAGAACTATAGAAGCTTCACAAACAATTACTCTGTAGAGAACTACAGAAGCCTCACGAACAACAATTACTCTGTAGACAACTACAGACGCCTCGCCAACAACTATTACCCTATAAAGAACTATAGACGTTTCACAAACAACAATTACTCTGTAGGGAAATATAGAAGCTTCGCGAACAACAATTACTTTGTAGAGAACTACAGAAGCCTCGCCAACAACTATTACTCTGCAAAGAACTATAGAAGCTTCACAAACAACAATTACTCTGTAGAGAACTATAGAAGCTTCACAAACAACATTCTGTAGAGAACTACAGAAGCCTCGCGAACAACAATTACTCTGTAGAGAACTACAGAAGCCTCGCCAACAGCATTTACTCTGTAAAGAAATATAGAAGCTTCACAAACAATTATTACTCTGAAAAGAACTATAGAATACTTGCAAACATCTATTATTATGTAAAGAAATACAAAGCCTCACCAACAACTATAAATCTGTAAAGAACTATGGAAGCCTCGCCGACAATTATTACTATGCAAAGAACTACAGAAGCCTCACCACCAACAACAATGGTAACAAAACGCATCAACCACAAAGAAGTGAAAAAAGTGTTAGCCTTTCCACCTACATTGATCGAATTATCTCTGCGTAAACATATCCCATCAACAAAAAAAATATCTGTTATTGTGTACACTTTTCCACTAGAGATGCACGTTGTTATATCAAGCACACATCCACCTGTCTGAAATCGATCTGGTTACGGAAGAACAAGCAAAAGTTTCGTTGCTATGGAAACAGCGATGTTTATATTCTCATCCCTTCCCACTATCCTGATTTCGAGTGCTAGGTACGGTTTTGTTGCCAAGTTTGATCTGGATGCCGAAGAATGGGGATAATCGTTGCTTCATGTAAGCTAAAAGATCGGCAGATGTTACTAGACACCTGCTTTCAGAAACTTGCTTCTTTACTGAAGATAGTTATGGTACAGTCGCTCAAAAAAGTATCCGAACACTATGACTGATTACAGAATTCAGAAGAAATATCTGGCAACAACTGTTTTAGAAATCAGTGATCTGGCAATCTTCGTATACAGTACAGTCGCTCAAAAAAGTATCCGAACACTATGGTTGAACACAGAATTCAGAAAAAATATATGGCAACTTTTTTTAGAAATTAATGATCTGGCAACCTTCGTGTCACGTGACACGTTACAGTTACAGTTAGAAACAGAAATGAATACAGTTCCAGTTAGAAATGGAAACAGTTCCAGTTAGAAAGAAAAATAAAAACAGTTCCAGTTAAAAAGAAAAATGGAAAGAGATCTAGTCAGAAAGAAAAATGAAAACAGTTCCAGATAGAAAGAAAAATCGAAACAGTTACAGCTAGAAAGAAAAATGGAAACAGTTCTAGTTAGAAAGAAAAATGGAAACAGCTCCAGTTAGAAAGAAAAATGGAAACAGTTCCAGTTAGAAAGAAAAATAAAAACAGTTCCAGTTAGTAAGAAAAATAAAAACAGTTCCAGTTAGAAAGAAAATTGGAAACAGTTCAAATTAGAAAGAAAAATGGAAACAGTTTCAGTTAGAAAGAGAAATGGAAACAGTTCCAGTTGCAAAGAAAAATGGAAATAGTTCCAGTTAGAAAGAGAAACGAATACAGTTACAGTTAGAAAGAGAAAAGAATAGAGTTACAGTTAGAAAGAGAAATGAAAACAGTTCCAATTTGAAAGACAAATGAAAACAGTTCCTCTTAGAAAGAGAAATGGAAACAGTTCCAGTTAGAAAGAGAAATGAAAACAGTTCCACTTAGAAAGAGAAATGGAAACAGTTCTAGTTGCAAAGAAAAATGGAAATAGTTCTAGTTAGAAAGAGAAACGAATACAGTTCCAGTTAGAAAGAGAAAAGAATACATTTAGAGTTAGAAACAGAAATGAAAACAGTTCCAATTAGAAAGACAAATGAAAAGAGTTCTACTTAGAAAGAGAAATGGAAACAGTTCCAGTTAGAAAGAGAAATGAAAACAGTTCCACTTAGAAAGAGAAATGGAAACAGTTCCAGTTAGAAAGAAAAATGAAAACAGTTCCAGTTAGAAAGAAAAAAGGAAATTGTCCAGTTAGAAAGAGAAATGGAAACAGTTTAAGTTAGAAAGAAAAATCGAAAGAGTTGCAGTTAGAAAGAGTAATGAAAACAGTTACAGTTAGAAAGAAAAATAAAAAGATTTGCAGTTACAAAGAAAAATGGAAAGTTCCAGTTAGAAAGACAAATGGAAACATTTCCGGTTAGAAAGAAAAATAGAAACAGTTCCGGTTAGAAACAAAAATAAAAACAGTTCCAGTTAAAAACAAAAATAAAAACAGTCCCAGTTAGAAAGAAAAATGGAAACAGTTCCAGTTAGAAACAAAAATAAAAAAAGTTCCAGTTAGGAAGAAAAATAAAAACAGTTAAAGTTAGAAAGAGAAATGGAAACAGTTCCAGTTAGAAAGAGAAATGGAAACGGTTCCAGTTAGAAAGAAAAATGGAAAGAGTTCCAGTTAGAAAGAAAAATAAAAACAGTTCCAGTTAGAAAGAGAAATAAAAACAGTTCCAGTTAGAAAGAGAAATGAATACAGTTCCAGTTAGAAAGAGAAATGAATATAGTTACAGTTAGAAAGAGAAATGAATACAGTTCCAGTTAGAAAGAGAAATGAAAAGAGTTCCAGTTAGAAAGAAAAATGGAAACAGTTGAGTTAGAAAGAAAAATAAAAACAGTTCCAGTTAGAAAGAAAATGGAAACAGTTCCAGTTAGAAAGAGAATTGAATACAGCTACAGTTAGAAAGAGAAATGAATACAGTTCCAGTTAGAAAGAGAAATGAAAAGAGTTCAAGTTAGAAAGAGAAATGAAAACAGTTCCAGTTAGAAAGAAAAATGGAAACAGTAGAGTTAGAAAGAAAAATGAATACAGTTCCAGTTAGAAAGAGAAATAAAAACAGTTCCAGTTAGAAAGAAAAATAAAAACAGTTCCAGTTAGAAAGAAAAATAAAAACAGTTGCAGTAAGAAATAAAAATAAAAACAGTTTCAGTTAAAAATAAAAATAAAAAGAGTTCCAGTCAGAAAGAAAATTGGAAACAGTTTCAGTTAGAAAGAAAATGGAAACAGTTCCACTTAGAAAGAAAAATGAAAACAGTTCCAGTTAGAAAGAAAAATAAAAACAGTTTCAGTTAGAAAGATAATTGGAAACAGTTCCAGTTAGAAAGAAAATTGGAAACAGTTCCAGTTAGAAAGAAAAATGCAAACAGTTCCAGTTAGAAAGAGAATTGAATACAGTTACAGTTAGAAAGAGAGATCAATACAGTTCCAGTTAGAAAGAGAAATGAAAAGAGTTCAAGTTAGAAAGAGAAATGAAAACAGTTCCAGTTAGAAAGAAAAATTAAAACAGATCCAGTCAGAAAGAAAAATATAAACAGTTCCAGTTAGAAAGAAAAATGGAAACAGTTCCAGTTAGAAAGAGAAATGGAAACAATTCCAGTTAGAAAGAAAAATAAAAACAGTTCCAGTTAAAGAGAAAAATATAAACAGTTCCAGTTAGAAAGAAAAATGGAAAGAGTTTCAGTTAGAAAGAAAAATGGAAAGAGTTTCATTTAGAAAGAAAAATGGAAACAGTTCTAGTTAGAAAGAAAAATGGAAACAGTTCCAGTTAGAAAGAGAAATGAAAACAGTTCCAATTAGAAAGAAAAATAAAAACAGTTCCAGTTAGAAAGAGAAATGCAAACAGTTCCAGTTACAAAGAAAAATAAAAACACTTCCATTTAGAAAGAAAAATAAAAACAGTTCCAGTTAAAAATAAAAATAAAAACAGTTCTAGTTCAAAAGAAAAATAAAAACATTTCCAGTTAAAAATAAAAACAGTTTCAGTTAGAAAGAAAATTGGAAACAGTTCCAGTTAGAAAGAAAAATAAAAACAGTTCGAGATAGAAAGAAAAATAAAAACAGTTCCAGTTAAAAAGAGAATTGGAAACACATCCAGTCAGAAAGAAAAATATAAACAGTTACAGTTAAAAAGAAAAATGAAAACATATTCAGTCAGAAAGAAAAATGAAAATAGTTCCAGTTAGAAAGAAAAATGGAAACAGTTCCAGTTAGAAAGAAAAATGAAAACAGTTACAATTAGAAAGAAAAATGAAAAGAGTTGCAGTTAGAAAGAGAAATGAATACAGTTCCAGTTAGAGAGAGAAATTAATACAGTTCCAGTTAGAAAGAGAAATCAATACAGTTCCAGTTAGAAAGAAAAATGAAAAGAGTTCAAGTTAGAAAGAAAAATAAAAACAGTTCCAGTTAGAAAGAAAATTCGAAACAGTTCCAGTTAGAAAGAAAATTCGAAACAGTTCCAGTTAGAAATAAAAATGAATACAGTTCCAGATAGAAAGAGAAATGAAAACAGTTCCAGTTAGAAAGAAAAATATAAACACTTCCAGTTAGAAAGAAAAATAAAAACAGTTCCAGTTACAAAGAAAAATAAAAACAGTTCCAGTTATAAAGAAAAATGGAAACAGTTCCAGTTAGAAAGAGAAATGAAAAGAGTTCCAGATAGAAAGAAAAATGGAAACAGTTCCAGTTACAAAGAAAAATAGAAACAGTTTCAGTTAGAAAGAAAATTGGAAACAGTTCCAATTAGAAAGAAAAATGGAAACAGTTCCAGTTAGAAAGAAAAATAAGAACAGTTCGAGTTAAAAATAAAAATAAAAACAGTTCCAGTTAGAAAGAAAAATGGAAACAGTTCCATTTAAAAAGAGAATTGGAAACAGTTCCAATCAGAAAGAAAAATAAAAACAGTTCCAGTTAAAAAGAAAAATGAAAACATATTCAGTTAGAAAGAAAAATGGAAACAGTTCCAGTTAGAAAGAGAAATGAAAACAGTTCCAGTTAGAAAGAGAAATCAATACAGTTCCAGTTAGAAAGAAAAATGAAAAGAGTTCAAGTTAGAAAGAGAAATGAAAACAGCTCCAGTTAGAAAGAAAAATGGAAACAGTTCCAGTTAGAAAGAAAAATAAAAACAGTTCCAGTTAGAAAGAAAATTGGAAACACTTCCAGTTAGAAAGAAAAATGAATACAGTTCCAGTTAGAAAGAGAAATTAAAACAGTTCTAGTTAGAAAGAAAAATAAAAACAGTTCCAGTTAGAAAGAACAATGGAAACAGTTCCAGTTAGAAAGAGAAATGCAAACAGTTCCAGTTAGAAAGAAAAATAAAAACACTTCCATTTAGAAAGAAAAATAAAAACAGTTCCACTTAGAAAGAAAAATAAAAACAGTTCCAGTTAAAAATAAAAATAAAAACGTTTCCAGTTAAAAAGGAAATAAAAGCAGTTTCAGTTAGAAAGAAAATTGGAAACAGTTCCAGTTAGAAAGAAAAATGGAAACAGTTCCAGTTAGAAAGAAAAATAAAAACAGTTTGAGTTAGAAAGAAAATAAAAACAGCTCCAGTTAAAAAGAGAATTGGAAACAGATCCAGTCAGAAAGAAAAATATAAATAGTTCCAGTTAGAAAGAAAAATGGAAACAGTTCCAGTTAGAAAGAAAAATGGAAACAGTTCAGTCAGAAAGAAAAATAATAACAGTTCCAGTCACAAAGAAAAAAAAAACAGTTCAAATTAGAAAGAAAAATGGAAACAGTTCCAGTTAGAAAGAGAAATGAAAATAGTTCCAGTTAGAAAGAGAAATGAAAATAGTTCCAGTTAGAAAGAGAAATGAATATAGTTCCAGTTAGAAAGAGAAATGAATATAGTTCCAGTTAGAAAGAGAAATGAAACAGTTCCAGTTAGAAAGAAAAATGGAAGAAACAGTTGAGTTAGAAAGAAAAATAAAAACAGTTCCAGTTAGAAAGAAAAATAAAAACACTTCCAGTTAGAAAGAAAAATAAAAACAGTTCCAGTTAGAAAGAAAAATAAAAACAGTTCCAGTTAGAAAGAAAAATGGAAATAGTTCCAGTTAGAAAGAAAAATGGAAACAGTTCCAGTTAGAAAGAGAAATGCAAACAGTTCCAGTTAGAAAGAAAAATAAAAACATTTCCACTTAAAAAGAAAATAAAAGCAGTTTCAGTTAGAAAGAAAAATGGAAAGAGTTTCAGTTAGAAAGAAAAATAGAAAGAGTTTCATTTAGAAAGAAAAATGGAAACAGTTCCAGTTAGAAAGAAAAATAAAAACAGTTCCAGTTAGAAAGAGAAATGCAAACAGTTCCAGATAGAAAGAAAAATAAAAACACTTCCATTTAGAAAGAAAAATAAAAACAGTTCCAGTTAAAAATAAAAATAAAAACAGTTCTAGTTCAAAAGAAAAATAAAAACATTTGCAGTTAAAAATAAAAACAGTTTCAGTTAGAAAGAAAATTGGAAACAGTTCCAGTTAAAAAGAAAAATGGAAACAGTTCCAGTTAGAAAGAAAAATAAAAACAGTTCGAGATGGAAAGAAAAATAAAAACAGTTCCAGTTAAAAAGAGAATTGGAAACAGATCCAGTCAGAAAGAAAAATATAAACAGTTACAGTTAAAAAGAAATGTGAAAACATATTCAGTCAGAGAGAAAAATGGAAACAGTTCCAGTTAGAAAGAAATATGGAAACAGTTCCAGTTAGAAAGAAATATGGAAAAAGTTTCAGTTAGAAAGAGAAATCAATACAGTTCCAGTTAGAAAGAGAAATGAAAAGAGTTCAAGTTAGAAAGAGAAATGAAAACAGCTCCAGTTAGAAAGAAAAAATGGAAACAGTTCCAGTTAGAAAGAAGAATAAAATCAGTTCCAGTTAGAAAGAAAATTGGAAACAGTTCCAGTTAGAAAGAAAAATGAATACAGTTCCAGTTAGAAAGAGAAATTAAAACAGTTCCAGTTAGAAAGAAAAATAAAAACAGTTACAGTTAGAAAGAAAAATAAAAACAGTTCCAGTTAGAAAGAAAAATGGAAACAGTTCCAGTTAGAAAGGAAAATAAAAACAGTTTGAGTTAGAAAGAAAATAAAAACAGCTCCAGTTAAAAAGAGAATTGGAAACAGATCCAGTCAGAAAGAAAAATATAAACAGTTCCAGTTAAAAAGAAAAATGAAAACATATTCAGTCAGAAAGAAAACTGAAAACAGTTCCAGTTAGAAAGAAAAATGGAAACAGTTCCAGTTACAAAGAGAAATGAAAACAGTTACAATTAGAAAGGAAAATGAAAACAGTTGCAGTCACAAAGAAAAATAAAAACAGTTCCAATTAGAAAGAAAAATGGAAACAGTTCCAGTTAGAAAGAGAATTGAATACAGCTACAGTTAGAAAGAGAAATGAATACAGTTCCAGTTAGAAAGAGAAATGAAAAGAGTTCAAGTTAGAAAGAGAAATGAAAACAGTTCCAGTTAGAAAGAAAAATGGAAACAGTAGAGTTAGAAAGAAAAATGAATACAGTTCCAGTTAGAAAGAGAAATAAAAACAGTTCCAGTTAGAAAGAAAAATAAAAACAGTTCCAGTTAGAAAGAAAAATAAAAATATTTCCAGTTAGAAAGAATAATAAAAACAGTTCCAGTTAAAAAGAAAAATGGAAACAGTTCCAGTTAGAAAGAGAAATGGAAGCACTTCCAGTTAGAAAGAAAAATAAAAACAGTTCCAGTTAGAAAGAAAAATAAAAAGAGTTCTAGTTCAAAAGAAAAATAAAAACAGTTTCAGTTAGAAAGATAATTGGAAACAGTTCCAGTTAGAAAGAAAATTGGAAACAGTTCCAGTTAGAAAGAAAAATGCAAACAGTTCCAGTTAGAAAGAGAATTGAATACAGTTACAGTTAGAAAGAGAGATCAATACAGTTCCAGTTAGAAAGAGAAATGAAAAGAGTTCAAGTTAGAAAGAGAAATGAAAACAGTTCCAGTTAGAAAGAAAAATTAAAACAGATCCAGTCAGAAAGAAAAATATAAACAGTTCCAGTTAGAAAGAAAAATGGAAACAGTTCCAGTTAGAAAGAGAAATGGAAACAATTCCAGTTAGAAAGAAAAATAAAAACAGTTCCAGTTAAAGAGAAAAATATAAACAGTTCCAGTTAGAAAGAAAAATGGAAAGAGTTTCAGTTAGAAAGAAAAATGGAAAGAGTTTCATTTAGAAAGAAAAATGGAAACAGTTCTAGTTAGAAAGAAAAATGGAAACAGTTCCAGTTAGAAAGAGAAATGAAAACAGTTCCAATTAGAAAGAAAAATAAAAACAGTTCCAGTTAGAAAGAGAAATGCAAACAGTTCCAGTTACAAAGAAAAATAAAAACACTTCCATTTAGAAAGAAAAATAAAAACAGTTCCAGTTAAAAATAAAAATAAAAACAGTTCTAGTTCAAAAGAAAAATAAAAACATTTCCAGTTAAAAATAAAAACAGTTTCAGTTAGAAAGAAAATTGGAAACAGTTCCAGTTAGAAAGAAAAATAAAAACAGTTCGAGATAGAAAGAAAAATAAAAACAGTTCCAGTTAAAAAGAGAATTGGAAACACATCCAGTCAGAAAGAAAAATATAAACAGTTACAGTTAAAAAGAAAAATGAAAACATATTCAGTCAGAAAGAAAAATGAAAATAGTTCCAGTTAGAAAGAAAAATGGAAACAGTTCCAGTTAGAAAGAAAAATGAAAACAGTTACAATTAGAAAGAAAAATGAAAAGAGTTGCAGTTAGAAAGAGAAATGAATACAGTTCCAGTTAGAGAGAGAAATTAATACAGTTCCAGTTAGAAAGAGAAATCAATACAGTTCCAGTTAGAAAGAAAAATGAAAAGAGTTCAAGTTAGAAAGAAAAATAAAAACAGTTCCAGTTAGAAAGAAAATTCGAAACAGTTCCAGTTAGAAAGAAAATTCGAAACAGTTCCAGTTAGAAATAAAAATGAATACAGTTCCAGATAGAAAGAGAAATGAAAACAGTTCCAGTTAGAAAGAAAAATATAAACACTTCCAGTTAGAAAGAAAAATAAAAACAGTTCCAGTTACAAAGAAAAATAAAAACAGTTCCAGTTATAAAGACAAATGGAAACAGTTCCAGTTAGAAAGAGAAATGAAAAGAGTTCCAGATAGAAAGAAAAATGGAAACAGTTCCAGTTACAAAGAAAAATAGAAACAGTTTCAGTTAGAAAGAAAATTGGAAACAGTTCCAATTAGAAAGAAAAATGGAAACAGTTCCAGTTAGAAACAAAAATAAGAACAGTTCGAGTTAAAAATAAAAATAAAAACAGTTCCAGTTAGAAAGAAAAATGGAAACAGTTCCATTTAAAAAGAGAATTGGAAACAGTTCCAATCAGAAAGAAAAATAAAAACAGTTCCAGTTAAAAAGAAAAATGAAAACATATTCAGTTAGAAAGAAAAATGGAAACAGTTCCAGTTAGAAAGAGAAATGAAAACAGTTCCAGTTAGAAAGAGAAATCAATACAGTTCCAGTTAGAAAGAAAAATGAAAAGAGTTCAAGTTAGAAAGAGAAATGAAAACAGCTCCAGTTAGAAAGAAAAATGGAAACAGTTCCAGTTAGAAAGAAAAATAAAAACAGTTCCAGTTAGAAAGAAAATTGGAAACACTTCCAGTTAGAAAGAAAAATGAATACAGTTCCAGTTAGAAAGAGAAATTAAAACAGTTCTAGTTAGAAAGAAAAATAAAAACAGTTCCAGTTAGAAAGAACAATGGAAACAGTTCCAGTTAGAAAGAGAAATGCAAACAGTTCCAGTTAGAAAGAAAAATAAAAACACTTCCATTTAGAAAGAAAAATAAAAACAGTTCCACTTAGAAAGAAAAATAAAAACAGTTCCAGTTAAAAATAAAAATAAAAACGTTTCCAGTTAAAAAGGAAATAAAAGCAGTTTCAGTTAGAAAGAAAATTGGAAACAGTTCCAGTTAGAAAGAAAAATGGAAACAGTTCCAGTTAGAAAGAAAAATAAAAACAGTTTGAGTTAGAAAGAAAATAAAAACAGCTCCAGTTAAAAAGAGAATTGGAAACAGATCCAGTCAGAAAGAAAAATATAAATAGTTCCAGTTAGAAAGAAAAATGGAAACAGTTCCAGTTAGAAAGAAAAATGGAAACAGTTCAGTCAGAAAGAAAAATAATAACAGTTCCAGTCACAAAGAAAAAAAAAACAGTTCAAATTAGAAAGAAAAATGGAAACAGTTCCAGTTAGAAAGAGAAATGAAAATAGTTCCAGTTAGAAAGAGAAATGAAAATAGTTCCAGTTAGAAAGAGAAATGAATATAGTTCCAGTTAGAAAGAGAAATGAAACAGTTCCAGTTAGAAAGAAAAATGGAAGAAACAGTTGAGTTAGAAAGAAAAATAAAAACAGTTCCGGTTAGAAAGAAAAATAAAAACACTTCCAGTTAGAAAGAAAAATAAAAACAGTTCCAGTTAGAAAGAAAAATAAAAACAGTTCCAGTTAGAAAGAAAAATGGAAATAGTTCCAGTTAGAAAGAAAAATGGAAACAGTTCCAGTTAGAAAGAGAAATGCAAACAGTTCCAGTTAGAAAGAAAAATAAAAACATTTCCACTTAAAAAGAAAATAAAAGCAGTTTCAGTTAGAAAGAAAAATGGAAAGAGTTTCAGTTAGAAAGAAAAATAGAAAGAGTTTCATTTAGAAAGAAAAATGGAAACAGTTCCAGTTAGAAAGAAAAATAAAAACAGTTCCAGTTAGAAAGAGAAATGCAAACAGTTCCAGATAGAAAGAAAAATAAAAACACTTCCATTTAGAAAGAAAAATAAAAACAGTTCCAGTTAAAAATAAAAATAAAAACAGTTCTAGTTCAAAAGAAAAATAAAAACATTTGCAGTTAAAAATAAAAACAGTTTCAGTTAGAAAGAAAATTGGAAACAGTTCCAGTTAAAAAGAAAAATGGAAACAGTTCCAGTTAGAAAGAAAAATAAAAACAGTTCGAGATGGAAAGAAAAATAAAAACAGTTCCAGTTAAAAAGAGAATTGGAAACAGATCCAGTCAGAAAGAAAAATATAAACAGTTACAGTTAAAAAGAAATGTGAAAACATATTCAGTCAGAGAGAAAAATGGAAACAGTTCCAGTTAGAAAGAAATATGGAAACAGTTCCAGTTAGAAAGAAATATGGAAAAAGTTTCAGTTAGAAAGAGAAATCAATACAGTTCCAGTTAGAAAGAGAAATGAAAAGAGTTCAAGTTAGAAAGAGAAATGAAAACAACTCCAGTTAGAAAGAAAAAATGGAAACAGTTCCAGTTAGAAAGAAGAATAAAATCAGTTCCAGTTAGAAAGAAAATTGGAAACAGTTCCAGTTAGAAAGAAAAATGAATACAGTTCCAGTTAGAAAGAGAAATTAAAACAGTTCCAGTTAGAAAGAAAAATAAAAACAGTTACAGTTAGAAAGAAAAATAAAAACAGTTCCAGTTAGAAAGAAAAATGGAAACAGTTCCAGTTAGAAAGGAAAATAAAAACAGTTTGAGTTAGAAAGAAAATAAAAACAGCTCCAGTTAAAAAGAGAATTGGAAACAGATCCAGTCAGAAAGAAAAATATAAACAGTTCCAGTTAAAAAGAAAAATGAAAACATATTCAGTCAGAAAGAAAAATGGAAATAGTTCCAGTTAGAAAGAAAAATGGAAACAGTTCCAGTTACAAAGAGAAATGAAAACAGTTACAATTAGAAAGGAAAATGAAAACAGTTGCAGTCACAAAGAAAAATAAAAACAGTTCCAATTAGAAAGAAAAATGGAAACAGTTCCAGTTAGAAAGAAAAATAAAAACAGTTCCAGTTAGAAAGAAAAATAAAAACACTTCCAGTTAGAAAGAAAAATAAAAACAGTTCCAGTTAGAAAGAAAAATAAAAACAGTTCCAGTTAGAAAGAAAATTGGAAACAGTTCCAGTTAGAAAGAAAAATGCAAACAGTTCCAGTTAGAAAGAGAATTGAATACAGTTACAGTTAGAAAGAGAAATCAATACAGTTCCAGTTAGAAAAAGAAATGAAAAGCGTTCAAGTTAGAAAGAGAAATGAAAACAGTTGCAGTTAGAAAGAAAAATAAAAACAGATCCAGTCAGAAAGAAAAATATAAACAGTTCCAGTTAGAAAGAAAAATGGAAACAGTTCCAGTTAGAAAGAGAAATGGAAACAATTCCAGTTAGAAAGAGAAATGGAAACAATTCCAGTTAGAAAGAGAAATGGAAACAATTCCAGTTAGAAAGAAAAATAAAAACAGTTCCAGTTAAAAAGAAAAATATAAACAGTTCCAGTTAGAAAGAAAAATGGAAAGAGTTTCATTTAGAAAGAAAAATGGAAACAGTTCTAGTTAGAAAGAGAAATGAAAAGAGTTCCAATTAGAAAGAAAAATGAAAAGAGTTCCAGTTAGAAAGAAAAATGAAAACAGTTCCAGTTAGAAAGAAAATTGGAAACAGTTCCAGTTAAAAAGAAATATGGAAAAAGTTCCACTTAGAAAGAGAAATAGAAACAGTTCCAGTTGGAAAGAAAATTGTACACAGTTCCAGTTAGAAAGAGAAATGGAAACAGTTCCAGTCAGAAAGAAAATTGGAAACAGTTCCAGTTAGAAAAAAAATGGAAACAGTTCCAGTTAGAAAGGCAAATGGAAACAGTTCCAGTTGGAAAGAGAAATAAAAACAGTTGCAATTAGAAAGGAAAATAAAAATAGTTCCAGTTAGAAACAAAAATAAAAACAGTTCCACTTAGAAAGGAAATTGGAAAGAGTTTCAGTTAGAAAGAAAATTGGAAAGAGTTCCAGTTAGAAAGAAAATTGGAAAGAGTTCCAGTTAGAAAGAAAATTGGGAACAGTTCCAGTTAGAAAGAAAAATAAAAATAGTTCCAATTAGAAAGAAAAATAAAAACAGTTCCAATTAGGAAGAAAATTGCAAACAGTTCAAGTTCGAAAGAAAAATGGAAACAGTTCCAGTTAGGAAGAAATATGGAAACAGTTCCAGTTAGAAAGAGAAATGAAACAGTTCCAGTTAAAAAGAGAAATGGAAGTAATTTCTGTTAGAAAGAAAAATAAAAAAAATTCCAGTTAGAAAGAAAAATAAAAACAGTTCCAAATAAAAGGAAAATGGAAACAGATCCAGTCAAAAAGAAAAATGAAAACAGTTCCAGTTAGAAAGAGAAATGGAAACAGTTCCAGTTAGAAAGAAAATTGGAAACAGTTCCAGTTAGAAAGAAAATTGGAAACAGTTCCAGTTAGAAAGAAAATTGGAAACAGTTCCAGTTAGAAAGAAAAATGGAAACAGTTCCAGTTAGAAAGAGAAATAAAAACAGTTGTAGTTAGAAACGAAAATAAAAACAGTTCCAGTTAGAAAGAAAAATAAAAACAGTTCCAGTTAGAAAGAAAATTGGAAAGAGTTCCAGTTAGAAAGAAAATTGGAAAGAGTTTCAGTTACAAAGAAAATTGGAAAGAGTTTCAGTTACAAAGAAAATTGGAAAGAGTTACAGTTAGAAAGAAAATTGGAAAGAATTCCAATTAGGAAGAAAATTGCAAACAGTTCAAGTTAGAAAGAAAAATGGAAACAGTTCCAGTTAGGAAGAAATATGGAAATAGTTCCAGTTAGAAAGAAAAATGGGAACAGTTTCAGTTAGAAAGAAAATGGAAACATTCCACTTAGAAAGAAAAATGAAAACAGTTCCAGTTAGAAAGAAAATTGGAAAGAGTTCCAGTTAGAAAGAAAATTGGAAAGAGTTCCAATTAGAAAGAAAAATGAATACAGTTTCAGTTAAAGAGAGAAATAAAAACAGTTCCATTTAGAAAGAAAAATAAAAACAGTTCCAGTTAGAAAGAAAAATAAAAACAATTCCACTTAAAATAAAAAAAAAACAGTTTCAGTTAAAAATAATAATAAAAAACAGTTCCATTTAGAAAGAAAATTGGAAACAGTTCCAGTTAGAAAGAAAAATGGGAACAGTTCCAGTTAGAAAGAAAATGGAAACACTTCCACTTAGAAAGAAATATGAAAACAGTTCCAGTTAGAAAGAAAAATGGGAACAGTTTCAGTTAGAAAGAAAAATAAAAACAGTTCCAGTTAGAAAGAAAAATAAAAACAGTTGCAGTTAGAAACGAAAATAAAAACAGTTCCAGTTAGAAAGAAAAATAAAAACAGTTCCAGTTAGAAAGAAAATTGGAAAGAGTTCCAATTAGAAAGAAAAATGAATACAGTTTCAGTTAAAAAGAGAAATAAAAACAGTTCCATTTAGAAAGAAAAATAAAAACAGTTCCAGTTAGAACGAAAAATAAAAATCGTTCCAGTTAAAATAAAAAAAAAAACAGTTTCAGTTAAAAATAATAATAAAAAACAGTTCCAGTTAGAAAGAAAATTGGAAACAGTTCCAGTTAGAAAGAAAAATGGGAACAGTTTCAGTTAGAAAGAAAATGGAAACACTTCCACTTAGAAAGAAAAATGAAAACAGTTCCAGTTAGAAAGAAAAATAAAAACAGTTCCAGTTAGAAAGAAAAATAAAAACAGTTGCAGTAAGAAATAAAAATAAAACAGTTTCAGTTAAAAATAAAAATAAAAAGAGTTCCAGTCAGAAAGAAAATTGGAAACAGTTTCAGTTAGAAAGAAAATGGAAACAGTTCCACTTAGAAAGAAAAATGAAAACAGTTCCAGTTAGAAAGAAAAATAAAAACAGTTCCAGTTAAAAAGAAAAATGGAAATAGATCCAGTAAGAAAGAAAAATGCAAATAGTTCCAGTTAGAAACAAAAATGGAAACAGTTCCAGTTAGAAAGAAAAGTGGAAACAGTTCCAGTTAGAAAGAGAATTGAATACAGCTACAGTTAGAAAGAAAAATGAATACAGTTACAGTTAAAAAGAGAAGTGAAAACAGTTCCAGTTAGAAAGAAAAATAAAAACAGTTCCAGTTAGAAAGAAAAATGGAAACAGTTCCAGTTAGAAAGAAAAATAAAAACAGTTCCAGTTAGAAAGAAAAATAAAAACAGTTGCAGTTAAAAATAAAAATAAAAACAGTTTCAGTTAAAAATAAAAATAAAAAGAGTTCCAGTTAGAAAGAAAATTGGAAACAGTTTCAGTTAGAAAGAAAATGGAAACAGTTCCACTTAGAAAGAAAAATGAAAACAGTTCCAGTTAGAAAGAAAAATAAAAACAGTTCCAGTTAAAAAGAAAAATGGAAATAGATCCAGTAAGAAAGAAAAATGCAAAGAGTTCCAGTTAGAAAGAAAAATGGAAACAGTTCCAGTTAGAAAGAGAAATGCAAATAATTCCAGTTAGAAAGAAAAATAAAAACAGTTCCAGTTAGAATGAAAATTGGAAACAGTTCCAATTAGAAAAAAAAAATAAAAACAGTTCCAGTTAAAAAGAAAAATGGAAACAGATCCAGTCAGAAAGAAAAATAAAAACAGTTGCAGTTAGAAAAAAAATAAAAACAGTTCCAGTTAAAAATAAAAATAAAAACAGTTCCAGTTAGAAGGAAAATTGAAAACAGTTCCATTTAGAAAGAGAAATGGAAACAGTTTCAGTTAGAAAGAGAAATGGAAACAGGTCCAGTTAGAAAGAAAAATGAAAACAGTTCTAGTTAGAAAGAAAAATAAAAACAGTTCCAGTTAAAAAGAAAAATGGAAACAGTTCCAATTAGAAAAAAAAATGGAAAAAGTTCCAGTTAGAAAGAGACATGGAAGTAGTTTCAGTTAGAAAGAAAAATAAAAACAGTTTCATTTAGAAAGAAAAATGAAAACAGTTCCAGTGGAAAAGAAAAATGGAAACAGATCCAGTCAGAAAGAAAAATGAAAACAGATCCAGTTAGAAAGAAAAATGAAAACAGTTCCAGTGAGAAAGAAAAATCGAAACAGTTCCAGTTAGAAACAAAAAAAAAACAGTTCCAGTTAGAAAGAAAAATGGAAACAGTTCCAGTATATATGAGGAAAGAAATATGGAAAAAGTTACAGTTAGAAAGAGAAATGGAAACAGTTCCAGTTAGAAAGAGAAATGGAAACAGTTCCAGTTAGAAAGAAAATTGGAAACTGTTCCAATTAGAAAGGGAAATGAAAACAGTTCCAGTTAGAAAGAGAAATGAAAATATTTCCAGTTAGAAAGAGAAATAAAAACAGTTCCAGTGAGAAAGAGAAATAAAAACAGATCCAGTCAGAAAGAAAAATGAAAACAGTTCCAGTTAGAAAGAAGATTCGAAAGAGTTCCAGTCAGAAAGAAAAATGCAAACAGTTCCAATTAGAAAGAAAAATGGAAACAGTTCCGTTTAGAAAGAGAAATGAAAACAGTTCCAGTTAGAAAGAAAAATAAAAACAGTTCCAGTTAGAAAGAAAAATAAAAACAGTTCCAGTTAGAAAGAAAAATGGAAACAGTTCTGATTAGAAAGAAAAATGGAAACAGTACCAGTTAGAAAGAAAAATAAAAACAGTTCCAGTTAGAAAGAAAAATGGAAACAGTTCCAGTTAGAAAGAAATATGGAAAAAGTTCCAGTTAGAAAGAGAAATGGAAACAGTTCCAGTTAGAAAGAAAAATGGAAACAGATCCAGTTAAAAAGAAAAATGGAAACATATCCAGTTTGAAAGGAAAATGGAAACAGATCCAGTTAGAAAGAAAAATGGAAACAGTTCTAGTTAGAAAGAAAAATAAAAACAGTTCTAGTTAGAAAGAAAAATGGAAACAGATCCAGTCAGAAAGAAAAATGGAAACAGTTCCCGTTAGAAAGAAAAATGGAAACAGTTCCAGTTAGAAAGAGAAACGAAAATAGTTCCAGTTAGAAAGAAAAATAAAAACAGTTCCAGTTAGAAAGAAAAATGAAAACAGTTCCAGTGAGAAAGAAAAATAAAAACAGTTCCAGTTAGAAAGAAAAATGGAAACAGATCCAGTTAGAAAGAAAAATGGAAACAGATCCAGTTAAAAAGAAAAATGGAAACATATCCAGTTTGAAAGGAAAATGGAAACAGATCCAGTTAGAAAGAAAAATGGAAACAGATCCAGTTAGAAAGAAAAATGGAAACAGATCCAGTTAGAAAGAAAAATGGAAACAGATCCAGTTAGAAAGAAAAATGGAAACAGATCCAGTTAGAAAGAAAAATGGAAACAGATCCAGTTAGAAAGAAAAATGGAAACAGTTTCAGTTAGAAAGAAAATGGAAACACTTCCACTTAGAAAGAAAAATGAAAACAGTTCCAGTTAGAAAGAAAAATAAAAACAGTTCCAGTTAGAAAGAAAATTGGAAAGAGTTCCAATTAGAAAGAAAAATGAATACAGTTTCAGTTAAAAAGAGAAATAAAAACAGTTCCATTTAGAAAGAAAAATAAAAACAGTTCCAGTTAGAAAGAAAAATAAAAATCGTTCCAGTTAAAATAAAAAAAAAAACAGTTTCAGTTAAAAATAATAATAAAAAACAGTTCCAGTTAGAAAGAAAATTGGAAACAGTTCCAGTTAGAAAGAAAAATGGGAACAGTTTCAGTTAGAAAGAAAATGGAAACACTTCCACTTAGAAAGAAAAATGAAAACAGTTCCAGTTAGAAAGAAAAATAAAAACAGTTCCAGTTAGAAAGAAAAATAAAAACAGTTGCAGTAAGAAATAAAAATAAAAACAGTTTCAGTTAAAAATAAAAATAAAAAGAGTTCCAGTCAGAAAGAAAATGGAAACAGTTCCACTTAGAAAGAAAAATGAAAACAGTTCCAGTTAGAAAGAAAAATGGAAACAGTTCCAGTTAGAAAGAAAAATGGAAACAGTTCCAGTTAGAAAGAAAAATAAAAACAGTTCCAGTTAGAAAGAAAAATAAAAACAGTTGCAGTTAAAAATAAAAATAAAAACAGTTTCAGTTAAAAATAAAAATAAAAAGAGTTCCAGTTAGAAAGAAAATTGGAAACAGTTTCAGTTAGAAAGAAAATGGAAACAGTTCCACTTAGAAAGAAAAATGAAAACAGTTCCAGTTAGAAAGAAAAATAAAAACAGTTCCAGTTAAAAAGAAAAATGGAAATAGATCCAGTAAGAAAGAAAAATGCAAAGAGTTCCAGTTAGAAAGAAAAATGGAAACAGTTCCAGTTAGAAAGAGAAATGCAAATAATTCCAGTTAGAAAGAAAAATAAAAACAGTTCCAGTTAGAATGAAAATTGGAAACAGTTCCAATTAGAAAAAAAAAATAAAAACAGTTCCAGTTAAAAAGAAAAATGGAAACAGATCCAGTCAGAAAGAAAAATAAAAACAGTTGCAGTTAGAAAAAAAATAAAAACAGTTCCAGTTAAAAATAAAAATAAAAACAGTTCCAGTTAGAAGGAAAATTGAAAACAGTTCCATTTAGAAAGAGAAATGGAAACAGTTTCAGTTAGAAAGAGAAATGGAAACAGGTCCAGTTAGAAAGAAAAATGAAAACAGTTCCAGTTAAAAAGAAAAATGGAAACAGTTCCAATTAGAAAAAAAAATGGAAAAAGTTCCAGTTAGAAAGAGACATGGAAGTAGTTTCAGTTAGAAAGAAAAATAAAAACAGTTTCATTTAGAAAGAAAAATGAAAACAGTTCCAGTTGAAAAGAAAAATGGAAACAGATCCAGTCAGAAAGAAAAATGAAAACAGATCCAGTTAGAAAGAAAAATGAAAACAGTTCCAGTGAGAAAGAAAAATCGAAACAGTTCCAGTTAGAAACAAAAAAAAAACAGTTCCAGTTAGAAAGAAAAATGGAAACAGTTCCAGTATATATGAGGAAAGAAATATGGAAAAAGTTACAGTTAGAAAGAGAAATGGAAACAGTTCCAGTTAGAAAGAAAATTGGAAACTGTTCCAATTAGAAAGGGAAATGAAAACAGTTCCAGTTAGAAAGAGAAATGAAAATATTTCCAGTTAGAAAGAGAAATAAAAACAGTTCCAGTGAGAAAGAGAAATAAAAACAGATCCAGTCAGAAAGAAAAATGAAAACAGTTCCAGTTAGAAAGAAGATTCGAAAGAGTTCCAGTCAGAAAGAAAAATGCAAACAGTTCCAATTAGAAAGAAAAATGGAAACAGTTCCGTTTAGAAAGAGAAATGAAAACAGTTCCAGTTAGAAAGAAAAATAAAAACAGTTCCAGTTAGAAAGAAAAATAAAAACAGTTCCAGTTAGAAAGAAAAATGGAAACAGTTCTGATTAGAAAGAAAAATGGAAACAGTACCAGTTAGAAAGAAAAATAAAAACAGTTCCAGTTAGAAAGAAAAATGGAAACAGTTCCAGTTAGAAAGAAATATGGAAAAAGTTCCAGTTAGAAAGAGAAATGGAAACAGTTCCAGTTAGAAAGAAAAATGGAAACAGATCCAGTTAAAAAGAAAAATGGAAACATATCCAGTTTGAAAGGAAAATGGAAACAGATCCAGTTAGAAAGAAAAATGGAAACAGTTCTAGTTAGAAAGAAAAATAAAAACAGTTCTAGTTAGAAAGAAAAATGGAAACAGATCCAGTCAGAAAGAAAAATGGAAACAGTTCCCGTTAGAAAGAAAAATGGAAACAGTTCCAGTTAGAAAGAGAAACGAAAATAGTTCCAGTTAGAAAGAAAAATAAAAACAGTTCCAGTTAGAAAGAAAAATGAAAACAGTTCCAGTGAGAAAGAAAAATAAAAACAGTTCCAGTTAGAAAGAAAAATGGAAACAGATCCAGTTAGAAAGAAAAATGGAAACAGATCCAGTTAAAAAGAAAAATGGAAACATATCCAGTTCGAAAGAAAAATGGAAACAGATCCAGTTAGAAAGAAAAATGGAAACAGATCCAGTTAGAAAGAAAAATGGAAACAGATCCAGTTAGAAAGAAAAATGGAAACAGATCCAGTTAGAAAGAAAAATGGAAACAGATCCAGTTAGAAAGAAAAATGGAAACAGATCCAGTTAGAAAGAAAAATGGAAACAGTTCCAGTTAGAAAGAAAAATGGAAACAGTTCCAGTTAGAAAGAGAAACGAAAATAGTTCCAGTTAGAAAGAAAAATAAAAACAGTTCCAGTTAGAAAGAAAAATGAAAACAGTTCCAGTGAGAAAGAAAAATAAAAACAGTTCCAGTTAGAAAGAAAAATGGAAACAGATCCAGTTAGAAAGAAAAATGGAAACAGATCCAGTTAGAACGAAAAATGGAAACAGATCCAGTTAAAAAGAAAAATGGAAACATATCCAGTTTGAAAGGAAAATGGAAACAGATCCAGTTAGAAAGAAAAATGGAAACAGATCCAGTTAGAAAGGAAAATGGAAACAGATCCAGTTAGAAAGAAAAATGGAAACAGATCCAGTTAGAAAGAAAAATGGAAACAGATCCAGTTAGAAAGAAAAATGGAAACAGATCCAGTTAAAAAGAAAAATGGAAACAGATCCAGTTTGAAAGGAAAATGGAAACAGATCCAGTTAGAAAGAAAAATGGAAACAGATCCAGTTAGAAAGAAAAATGGAAACAGATCCAGTTAGAAAGAAAAATGGAAACAGATCCAGTCAGAAAGAAAAAATGGAAACATATCCAGTTTGAAAGGAAAATGGAAACAGATCCAGTTAGAAAGAAAAATGGAAACAGATCCAGTTAGAAAGAAAAATGGAAACAGATCCAGTTAGAAAGAAAAATGGAAACAGATCCAGTTAGAAAGAAAAATGGAAACAGTTCTGATTAGAAAGAAAAATGGAAACAGTACCAGTTAGAAAGAAAAATAAAAACAGTTCCAGTTAGAAAGAAAAATGGAAACAGTTCCAGTTAGAAAGAAATATGGAAAAAGTTCCAGTTAGAAAGAGAAATGGAAACAGTTCCAGTTAGAAAGAAAAATGGAAACAGATCCAGTTAAAAAGAAAAATGGAAACATATCCAGTTTGAAAGGAAAATGGAAACAGATCCAGTTAGAAAGAAAAATGGAAACAGTTCTAGTTAGAAAGAAAAATAAAAACAGTTCTAGTTAGAAAGAAAAATGGAAACAGTTCCAGTTAGGAAGAAATATGGAAACAGTTCCAGTTAGAAAGAGAAATGAAACAGTTCCAGTTAAAAAGAGAAATGGAAGTAATTTCTGTTAGAAAGAAAAATAAAAAAAATTCCAGTTAGAAAGAAAAATAAAAACAGTTCCAAATAAAAGGAAAATGGAAACAGATCCAGTCAAAAAGAAAAATGAAAACAGTTCCAGTTAGAAAGAGAAATGGAAACAGTTCCAGTTAGAAAGAAAATTGGAAACAGTTCCAGTTAGAAAGAAAATTGGAAACAGTTCCAGTTAGAAAGAAAATTGGAAACAGTTCCAGTTAGAAAGAAAAATGGAAACAGTTCCAGTTAGAAAGAGAAATAAAAACAGTTGTAGTTAGAAACGAAAATAAAAACAGTTCCAGTTAGAAAGAAAAATAAAAACAGTTCCAGTTAGAAAGAAAATTGGAAAGAGTTCCAGTTAGAAAGAAAATTGGAAAGAGTTTCAGTTACAAAGAAAATTGGAAAGAGTTACAGTTACAAAGAATATTGGAAAGAGTTACAGTTAGAAAGAAAATTGGAAAGAATTCCAATTAGGAAGAAAATTGCAAACAGTTCAAGTTCGAAAGAAAAATGGAAACAGTTCCAATTATGAAGAAATATGGAAACAGTACCAGTTAGAAAGAGAAATGAAACAGTTCCAGTTAAAAAGAGAAATGGAAGTAATTTCTGTTAGAAAGAAAAATAAAAAAAATTCCAGTTAGAAAGAAAAATAAAAACAGTTCCAAATAAAAGGAAAATGGAAACAGATCCAGTCAAAAATAAAAATGAAAACAGTTCCAGTTAGAAAGAGAAATGGAAACAGTTCCAGTTAGAAAGAAAATTGGAAACAGTTCCAGTTAGAAAGAAAATTGGAAACAGTTCCAGTTAGAAAGAAAATTGGAAACAGTTCCAGTTAGAAAGAAAAATGGAAACAGTTCCAGTTAGAAAGAGAAATAAAAACAGTTGTAGTTAGAAACGAAAATAAAAACAGTTCCAGTTAGAAAGAAAAATAAAAACAGTTCCAGTTAGAAAGAAAATTGGAAAGAGTTCCAGTTAGAAAGAAAATTGGAAAGAGTTTCAGTTACAAAGAAAATTGGAAAGAGTTTCAGTTACAAAGAATATTGGAAAGAGTTACAGTTAGAAAGAAAATTGGAAAGAATTCGAATTAGGAAGAAAATTGCAAACAGTTCAAGTTAGAAAGAAAAATGGAAACAGTTCCAGTTAGGAAGAAATATGGAAACAGTTAGAGTTAGAAAGAAAAATGGGAACAGTTTCAGTTAGAAAGAAAATGGAAACATTCCACTTAGAAAGAAAAATGAAAACAGTTCCAGTTAGAAAGAAAATTGGAAAGAGTTCCAGTTAGAAAGAAAATTGGAAAGAGTTCCAATTAGAAAGAAAAATGAATACAGTTTCAGTTAAAAAGAGAAATAAAAACAGTTCCATTTAGAAAGAAAAATAAAAACAGTTCCAGTTAGAAAGAAAAATAAAAACAATTCCAGTTAAAATAAAAAAAAACAGTTTCAGTTAAAAATAATAATAAAAAACAGTTCCATTTAGAAAGAAATATGAAAACAGTTCCAGTTAGAAAGAAAAATAAAAACAGTTCCAGTTAGAAAGAAAAATAAAAACAGTTGCAGTTAGAAACGAAAATAAAAACAGTTCCAGTTAGAAAGAAAAATAAAAACAGTTCCAGTTAGAAAGAAAATTGGAAAGAGTTCCAATTAGAAAGAAAAATGAATACAGTTTCAGTTAAAAAGAGAAATAAAAACAGTTCCATTTAGAAAGAAAAATAAAAACAATTCCAGTTAGAAAGAAAAATAAAAATCGTTCCAGTTAAAATAAAAAAAAAACAGTTTCAGTTAAAAATAATAATAAAAAACAGTTCCAGTTAGAAAGAAAATTGGAAACAGTTCCAGTTAGAAAGAAAAATGGGAACAGTTTCAGTTAGAAAGAAAATGGAAACACTTCCACTTAGAAAGAAAAATGAAAACAGTTCCAGTTAGAAAGAAAAATAAAAACAGTTCCAGTTAGAAAGAAAAATAAAAACAGTTGCAGTAAGAAATAAAAATAAAAACAGTTTCAGTTAAAAATAAAAATAAAAAGAGTTCCAGTCAGAAAGAAAATTGGAAACAGTTTCAGTTAGAAAGAAAATGGAAACAGTTCCACTTAGAAAGAAAAATGAAAACAGTTCCAGTTAGAAAGAAAAATAAAAACAGTTCCAGTTAAAAAGAAAAATGGAAATAGATCCAGTAAGAAAGAAAAATGCAAATAGTTCCAGTTAGAAACAAAAATGGAAACAGTTCCAGTTAGAAAGAAAAATGGAAACAGTTCCAGTTAGAAAGAGAATTGAATACAGCTACAGTTAGAAAGAAAAATGAATACAGTTACAGTTAAAAAGAGAAATGAAAACAGTTCCAGTTAGAAAGAGAAATTTAAACAGTTCCAGTTAGAAAGAAAAATAAAAACAGTTCCAGTTAGAATGAAAATTGGAAACAGTTCCAATTAGAAAAAAAAAATAAAAACAGTTCCAGTTAAAAAGAAAAATGGAAACAGATCCAGTCAGAAAGAAAAATAAAAACAGTTGCAGTTAGAAAAAAAATAAAAACAGTTCCAGTTAAAAATAAAAATAAAAACAGTTCCAGTTAGAAGGAAAATTGAAAACAGTTCCATTTAGAAAGAGAAATGGAAACAGTTTCAGTTAGAAAGAGAAATGGAAACAGGTCCAGTTAGAAAGAAAAATGAAAACAGTTCTAGTTAGAAAGAAAAATAAAAACAGTTCCAGTTAAAAAGAAAAATGGAAACAGTTCCAATTAGAAAAAAAAATGGAAAAAGTTCCAGTTAGAAAGAGACATGGAAGTAGTTTCAGTTAGAAAGAAAAATAAAAACAGTTTCATTTAGAAAGAAAAATGAAAACAGTTCCAGTTGAAAAGAAAAATGGAAACAGATCCAGTCAGAAAGAAAAATGAAAACAGATCCAGTTAGAAAGAAAAATGAAAACAGTTCCAGTGAGAAAGAAAAATCGAAACAGTTCCAGTTAGAAACAAAAAAAAACAGTTCCAGTTAGAAAGAAAAATGGAAACAGTTCCAGTATATATGAGGAAAGAAATATGGAAAAAGTTACAGTTAGAAAGAGAAATGGAAACAGTTCCAGTTAGAAAGAGAAATGGAAACAGTTCCAGTTAGAAAGAAAATTGGAAACTGTTCCAATTAGAAAGGGAAATGAAAACAGTTCCAGTTAGAAAGAGAAATGAAAATATTTCCAGTTAGAAAGAGAAATAAAAACAGTTCCAGTGAGAAAGAGAAATAAAAACAGATCCAGTCAGAAAGAAAAATGAAAACAGTTCCAGTTAGAAAGAAGATTCGAAAGAGTTCCAGTCAGAAAGAAAAATGCAAACAGTTCCAATTAGAAAGAAAAATGGAAACAGTTCCGTTTAGAAAGAGAAATGAAAACAGTTCCAGTTAGAAAGAAAAATAAAAACAGTTCCAGTTAGAAAGAAAAATAAAAACAGTTCCAGTTAGAAAGAAAAATGGAAACAGTTCTGATTAGAAAGAAAAATGGAAACAGTACCAGTTAGAAAGAAAAATAAAAACAGTTCCAGTTAGAAAGAAAAATGGAAACAGTTCCAGTTAGAAAGAAATATGCAAAAAGTTCCAGTTAGAAAGAGAAATGGAAACAGTTCCAGTTAGAAAGAAAAATGGAAACAGATCCAGTTAAAAAGAAAAATGGAAACATATCCAGTTTGAAAGGAAAATGGAAACAGATCCAGTTAGAAAGAAAAATGGAAACAGTTCTAGTTAGAAAGAAAAATAAAAACAGTTCGTGTTAGAAAGAAAAATGGAAACAGATCCAGTCAGAAAGAAAAATGGAAACAGTTCCCGTTAGAAAGAAAAATGGAAACAGTTCCAGTTAGAAAGAGAAACGAAAATAGTTCCATTTAGAAAGAAAAATAAAAACAGTTCCAGTTAGAAAGAAAAATGAAAACAGTTCCAGTGAGAAAGAAAAATAAAAACAGTTCCAGTTAGAAAGAAAAATGGAAACAGATCCAGTTAGAAAGAAAAATGGAAACAGATCCAGTTAGAAAGAAAAATGGAAACAGATCCAGTTAAAAAGAAAAATGGAAACATATCCAGTTTGAAAGGAAAATGGAAACAGATCCAGTTAGAAAGAAAAATAGAAACAGATCCAGTTAGAAAGAAAAATGGAAACAGATCCAGTTAGAAAGAAAAATGGAAACAGATCCAGTTAGAAAGAAAAATGGAAACAGATCCAGTTAGAAAGAAAAATGGAAACAGTTCCAATTAGAAAGAAAAATGGAAACAGTTCCAGTTAGAAAGAGAAACGAAAATAGTTCCAGTTAGAAAGAAAAATAAAAACAGTTCCAGTTAGAAAGAAAAATGAAAACAGTTCCAGTGAGAAAGAAAAATAAAAACAGTTCCAGTTAGAAAGAAAAATGGAAACAGATCCAGTTAGAAAGAAAAATGGAAACAGATCCAGTTAGAAAGAAAAATGGAAACAGTTCCAGTTAAAAAGAAAAATGGAAACATATCCAGTTTGAAAGGAAAATGGAAACAGATCCAGTTAGAAAGAAAAATGGAAACAGATCCAGTTAGAAAGAAAAATGGAAACAGATCCAGTTAGAAAGAAAAATGGAAACAGATCCAGTTAGAAAGAAAAATGGAAACAGATCCAGTTAAAAAGAAAAATGGAAACATATCCAGTTTGAAAGGAAAATGGAAACAGATCCAGTTAGAAAGAAAAATGGAAACAGATCCAGTTAGAAAGAAAAATGGAAACAGATCCAGTTAGAAAGAAAAATGGAAACAGATCCAGTTAAAAAGAAAAATGGAAACAGATCCAGTTTGAAAGGAAAATGGAAACAGATCCAGTTAGAAAGAAAAATGGAAACAGATCCAGTTAGAAAGAAAAATGGAAACAGATCCAGTTAGAAAGAAAAATGGAAACAGATCCAGTTAAAAAGAAAAATGGAAACATATCCAGTTTGAAAGGAAAATGGAAACAGATCCAGTTAGAAAGAAAAATGGAAACAGATCCAGTTAGAAAGAAAAATGGAAACAGATCCAGTTAGAAAGAAAAATGGAAACAGATCCAGTTAGAAAGAAAAATGGAAACAGATCCAGTTAGAAAGAAAAATGGAAACAGATCCCGTTAAAAAGAAAAATGGAAACATATCCAGTTTGAAAGGAAAATGGAAACAGATCCAGTTAGAAAGAAAAATGGAAACAGATCCAGTTAGAAAGAAAAATGGAAACATCCAGTTAGAACAAAAAATGGTAACAGTTCCAGTTTGAAAGGAAAATGGAAACAGATCCAGTTAGAAAGAAAAATGGAAACAGTTCCAATTAGAAAGAAAAATGGAAACAGTTCCAGTTAGAAAGAGAAACGAAAATAGTTCCAGTTAGAAAGAAAAATAAAAACAGTTCCAGTTAGAAAGAAAAATGAAAACAGTTCCAGTGAGAAAGAAAAATAAAAACAGTTCCAGTTAGAAAGAAAAATGGAAACAGATCCAGTTAGAAAGAAAAATGGAAACAGATCCAGTTAGAAAGAAAAATGGAAACAGTTCCAGTTAAAAAGAAAAATGGAAACATATCCAGTTTGAAAGGAAAATGGAAACAGATCCAGTTAGAAAGAAAAATGGAAACAGATGCAGTTAGAAAGAAAAATGGAAACAGATCCAGTTAGAAAGAAAAATGGAAACAGATCCAGTTAGAAAGAAAAATGGAAACAGATCCAGTTAGAAAGAAAAATGGAAACAGATCCAGTTAAAAAGAAAAATGGAAACATATCCAGTTTGAAAGGAAAATGGAAACAGATCCAGTTAGAAAGAAAAATGGAAACAGATCCAGTTAGAAAGAAAAATGGAAACAGATCCAGTTAAAAAGAAAAATGGAAACAGATCCAGTTTGAAAGGAAAATGGAAACAGATCCAGTTAGAAAGAAAAATGGAAACAGATCCAGTTAGAAAGAAAAATGGAAACAGATCCAGTTAGAAAGAAAAATGGAAACAGATCCAGTTAAAAAGAAAAATGGAAACATATCCAGTTTGAAAGGAAAATGGAAACAGATCCAGTTAAAAAGAAAAATGGAAACAGATCCAGTTAGAAAGAAAAATGGAAACAGATCCAGTTAGAAAGAAAAATGGAAACAGATCCAGTCAGAAAGAAAAATGGAAACATATCCAGTTTGAAAGGAAAATGGAAACAGATCCAGTTAGAAAGAAAAATGGAAACAGATCCAGTTAGAAAGAAAAATGGAAACAGATCCAGTTAGAAAGAAAAATGGAAACAGATCCAGTTAGAAAGAAAAATGGAAACAGATCCAGTTAGAAAGAAAAATGGAAACAGATCCAGTTAAAAAGAAAAATGGAAACAGGTCCAGTTAGAAAGAAAAATGGAAACAGATCCAGTTAGAAAGAAAAATGGAAACAGATCCAGTTAAAAAGAAAAATGGAAACAGATCCAGTTTGAAAGGAAAATGGAAACAGATCCAGTTAGAAAGAAAAATGGAAACAGATCCAGTTAGAAAGAAAAATGGAAACAGATCCAGTTAGAAAGAAAAATGGAAACAGATCCAGTTAGAAAGAAAAATGGAAACAGATCCAGTTAAAAAGAAAAATGGAAACAGATCCAGTTTGAAAGGAAAATGGAAACAGATCCAGTTAGAAAGAAAAATGGAAACAGATCCAGTTAGAAAGAAAAATGGAAACAGATCCAGTTAGAAAGAAAAATGGAAACAGATCCAGTTAAAAAGAAAAATGGAAACATATCCAGTTTGAAAGGAAAATGGAAACAGATCCAGTTAGAAAGAAAAATGGAAACAGATCCAGTTAGAAAGAAAAATGGAAACAGATCCAGTTAGAAAGAAAAATGGAAACAGATCCAGTTAGAAAGAAAAATGGAAACAGATCCAGTTAGAAAGAAAAATGGAAACAGATCCAGTTAAAAAGAAAAATGGAAACATATCCAGTTTGAAAGGAAAATGGAAACAGATCCAGTTAGAAAGAAAAATGGAAACAGATCCAGTTAGAAAGAAAAATGGAAACATCCAGTTAGAACAAAAAATGGTAACAGTTCCAGTTTGAAAGGAAAATGGAAACAGATCCAGTTTGAAAGGAAAATGGAAACAGATCCAGTTAGAAAGAAAAATGGAAACAGATCCAGTTAGAAAGAAAAATGGAAACAGATCCAGTTAGAAAGAAAAATGGAAACAGATCCAGTTAAAAAGAAAAATGGAAACGTATCCAGTTTGAAAGGAAAATGGAAACAGATCCAGTTAGAAAGAAAAATGGAAACAGATCCAGTTAGAAAGAAAAATGGAAACAGATCCAGTTAGAAAGAAAAATGGAAACAGATCCAGTTAGAAAGAAAAATGGAAACAGTTCCAGTTAGAAAGAAAAATAAAAACAGTTCCAGTTAGAAAGAAAAATGGAAACAGATCCAGTTAGAAAGAAAAATGGAAACAGATCCAGTTAGAAAGAAAAATGGAAACAGATCCAGTTAAAAAGAAAAATGGAAACATATCCAGTTTGAAAGGAAAATGGAAACAGATCCAGTTAGAAAGAAAAATGGAAACAGATCCAGTTAGAAAGAAAAATGGAAACAGATCCAGTTAGGAAGAAAAATGGAAACAGATCCAGTTAGAAAGAAAAATGGAAACAGATCCAGTTAAAAAGAAAAATGGAAACATATCCAGTTTGAAAGGAAAATGGAAACAGATCCAGTTAGAAAGAAAAATGGAAACATATCCAGTTTGAAAGGAAAATGGAAACAGATCCAGTTAGAAAGAAAAATGGAAACAGATCCAGTTAGAAAGAAAAATGGAAACAGATCCAGTTAGAAAGAAAAATGGAAACATATCCAGTTTGAAAGGAAAATGGAAACAGATCCAGTTAGAAAGAAAAATGGAAACAGATCCAGTTAGAAAGAAAAATGGAAACAGATCCAGTTAGAAAGAAAAATGGAAACAGATCCAGTTAGAAAGAAAAATGGAAACAGATCCAGTTAGAAAGAAAAATGGAAACAGATCCAGTTAAAAAGAAAAATGGAAACATATCCAGTTTGAAAGGAAAATGGAAACAGATCCAGTTAGAAAGAAAAATGGAAACAGATCCAGTTAGAAAGAAAAATGGAAACAGATCCAGTTAGAAAGAAAAATGGAAACAGATCCAGTTAGAAAGAAAAATGGAAACAGATCCAGTTAGAAAGAAAAATGGAAACAGATCCAGTTAGAAAGAAAAATGGAAACAGATCCAGTTAGAAAGAAAAATGGAAACAGATCCAGTTAAAAAGAAAAATGGAAACATATCCAGTTTGAAAGGAAAATGGAAACAGATCCAGTTAGAAAGAAAAATGGAAACAGATCCAGTTAGAAAGAAAAATGGAAACAGATCCAGTTAGAAAGAAAAATGGAAACAGATCCAGTTAAAAAGAAAAATGGAAACAGATCCAGTTTGAAAGGAAAATGGAAACAGATCCAGTTTGAAAGGAAAATGGAAACAGATCCAGTTAGAAAGAAAAATGGAAACAGATCCAGTTAGAAAGAAAAATGGAAACAGATCCAGTTAGAAAGAAAAATGGAAACAGATCCAGTTAGAAAGAAAAATGGAAACAGATCCAGTTAAAAAGAAAAATGGAAACATATCCAGTTTGAAAGGAAAATGGAAACAGATCCAGTTAGAAAGAAAAATGGAAACAGATCCAGTTAGAAAGAAAAATGGAAACAGATCCAGTTAGAAAGAAAAATGGAAACAGATCCAGTTAGAAAGAAAAATGGAAACAGATCCAGTTAGAAAGAAAAATGGAAACAGATCCAGTTAAAAAGAAAAATGGAAACATATCCAGTTTGAAAGGAAAATGGAAACAGATCCAGTTAGAAAGAAAAATGGAAACAGATCCAGTTAGAAAGAAAAATGGAAACATCCAGTTAGAACAAAAAATGGTAACAGTTCCAGTTTGAAAGGAAAATGGAAACAGATCCAGTTAGAAAGAAAAATGGAAACAGTTCCAATTAGAAAGAAAAATGGAAACAGTTCCAGTTAGAAAGAGAAACGAAAATAGTTCCAGTTAGAAAGAAAAATAAAAACAGTTCCAGTTAGAAAGAAAAATGAAAACAGTTCCAGTGAGAAAGAAAAATAAACACAGTTCCAGTTAGAAAGAAAAATGGAAACAGATCCAGTTAGAAAGAAAAATGGAAACAGATCCAGTTAGAAAGAAAAATGGAAACAGTTCCAGTTAAAAAGAAAAATGGAAACATATCCAGTTTGAAAGGAAAATGGAAACAGATCCAGTTAGAAAGAAAAATGGAAACAGATCCAGTTAGAAAGAAAAATGGAAACAGATCCAGTTAGAAAGAAAAATGGAAACAGATCCAGTTAGAAAGAAAAATGGAAACAGATCCAGTTAGAAAGAAAAATGGAAACAGATCCAGTTAAAAAGAAAAATGGAAACATATCCAGTTTGAAAGGAAAATGGAAACAGATCCAGTTAGAAAGAAAAATGGAAACAGATCCAGTTAGAAAGAAAAATGGAAACAGATCCAGTTAAAAAGAAAAATGGAAACAGATCCAGTTTGAAAGGAAAATGGAAACAGATCCAGTTAGAAAGAAAAATGGAAACAGATCCAGTTAGAAAGAAAAATGGAAACAGATCCAGTTAGAAAGAAAAATGGAAACAGATCCAGTTAAAAAGAAAAATGGAAACATATCCAGTTTGAAAGGAAAATGGAAACAGATCCAGTTAAAAAGAAAAATGGAAACAGATCCAGTTAGAAAGAAAAATGGAAACAGATCCAGTTAGAAAGAAAAATGGAAACAGATCCAGTCAGAAAGAAAAATGGAAACATATCCAGTTTGAAAGGAAAATGGAAACAGATCCAGTTAGAAAGAAAAATGGAAACAGATCCAGTTAGAAAGAAAAATGGAAACAGATCCAGTTAGAAAGAAAAATGGAAACAGATCCAGTTAAAAAGAAAAATGGAAACATATCCAGTTTGAAAGGAAAATGGAAACAGATCCAGTTAGAAAGAAAAATGGAAACAGATCCAGTTAGAAAGAAAAATGGAAACAGATCCAGTTAGAAAGAGAAATGGAAACAGATCCAGTTAAAAAGAAAAATGGAAACATATCCAGTTTCAAAGGAAAATGGAAACAGATCCAGTTAGAAAGAAAAATGGAAACAGATCCAGTTAGAAAGAAAAATGGAAACAGATCCAGTTAGAAAGAAAAATGGAAACAGATCCAGTTAAAAAGAAAAATGGAAACAGATCCAGTTTGAAAGGAAAATGGAAACAGATCCAGTTAGAAAGAAAAATGGAAACAGATCCAGTTAGAAAGAAAAATGGAAACAGATCCAGTTAGAAAGAAAAATGGAAACAGATCCAGTTAGAAAGAAAAATGGAAACAGATCCAGTTAAAAAGAAAAATGGAAACATATCCAGTTAGAAAGAAAAATGGAAACAGATCCAGTTAGAAAGAAAAATGGAAACAGATCCAGTTAGAAAGAAAAATGGAAACAGATCCAGTTAAAAAGAAAAATGGAAACATATCCAGTTTGAAAGGAAAATGGAAACAGATCCAGTTAGAAAGAAAAATGGAAACAGATCCAGTTAGAAAGAAAAATGGAAACAGATCCAGTTAGAAAGAAAAATGGAAACAGATCCAGTTAAAAAGAAAAATGGAAACAGATCCAGTTTGAAAGGAAAATGGAAACAGATCCAGTTAGAAAGAAAAATGGAAACAGATCCAGTTAGAAAGAAAAATGGAAACAGATCCAGTTAGAAAGAAAAATGGAAACAGATCCAGTTAAAAAGAAAAATGGAAACATATCCAGTTTGAAAGGAAAATGGAAACAGATCCAGTTAGAAAGAAAAATGGAAACAGATCCAGTTAGAAAGAAAAATGGAAACATCCAGTTAGAACAAAAAATGGTAACAGTTCCAGTTTGAAAGGAAAATGGAAACAGATCCAGTTTGAAAGGAAAATGGAAACAGATCCAGTTAGAAAGAAAAATGGAAACAGATCCAGTTAGAAAGAAAAATGGAAACAGATCCAGTTAGAAAGAAAAATGGAAACAGATCCAGTTAAAAAGAAAAATGGAAACGTATCCAGTTTGAAAGGAAAATGGAAACAGATCCAGTTAGAAAGAAAAATGGAAACAGATCCAGTTAGAAAGAAAAATGGAAACAGATCCAGTTAGAAAGAAAAATGGAAACAGATCCAGTTAAAAAGAAAAATGGAAACATATCCAGTTTGAAAGGAAAATGGAAACAGATCCAGTTTGAAAGGAAAATGGAAACAGATCCAGTTAGAAAGAAAAATGGAAACATATCCAGTTTGAAAGGAAAATGGAAACAGATCCAGTTAGAAAGAAAAATGGAAACAGATCCAGTTAGAAAGAAAAATGGAAACAGATCCAGTTAGAAAGAAAAATGGAAACATATCCAGTTTGAAAGGAAAATGGAAACAGATCCAGTTAGAAAGAAAAATGGAAACAGATCCAGTTAGAAAGAAAAATGGAAACAGATCCAGTTAGAAAGAAAAATGGAAACAGATCCAGTTAGAAAGAAAAATGGAAACAGATCCAGTTAGAAAGAAAAATGGAAACAGATCCAGTTAAAAAGAAAAATGGAAACATATCCAGTTTGAAAGGAAAATGGAAACAGATCCAGTTAGAAAGAAAAATGGAAACAGATCCAGTTAGAAAGAAAAATGGAAACAGATCCAGTTAGAAAGAAAAATGGAAACAGATCCAGTTAGAAAGAAAAATGGAAACAGATCCAGTTAGAAAGAAAAATGGAAACAGATCCAGTTAGAAAGAAAAATGGAAACAGATCCAGTTAGAAAGAAAAATGGAAACAGATCCAGTTAAAAAGAAAAATGGAAACATATCCAGTTTGAAAGGAAAATGGAAACAGATCCAGTTAGAAAGAAAAATGGAAACAGATCCAGTTAGAAAGAAAAATGGAAACAGATCCAGTTAGAAAGAAAAATGGAAACAGATCCAGTTAGAAAGAAAAATGGAAACAGATCCAGTTAGAAAGAAAAATGGAAACAGATCCAGTTAGAAAGAAAAATGGAAACAGATCCAGTTAGAAAGAAAAATGGAAACAGATCCAGTTAGAAAGAAAAATGGAAACAGATCCAGTTAGAAAGAAAAATGGAAACAGATCCAGTTAGAAAGAAAAATGGAAACAGATCCAGTTAGAAAGAAAAATGGAAACAGATCCAGTTAGAAAGAAAAATGGAAACAGATCCAGTTAAAAAGAAAAATGGAAACATATCCAGTTTGAAAGGAAAATGGAAACAGATCCAGTTAGAAAGAAAAATGGAAACAGATCCAGTTAGAAAGAAAAATGGAAACAGATCCAGTTAGAAAGAAAAATGGAAACAGATCCAGTTAGAAAGAAAAATGGAAACAGATCCAGTTAGAAAGAAAAATGGAAACAGATCCAGTTAGAAAGAAAAATGGAAACAGATCCAGTTAAAAAGAAAAATGGAAACATATCCAGTTTGAAAGGAAAATGGAAACAGATCCAGTTAGAAAGAAAAATGGAAACAGATCCAGTTAGAAAGAAAAATGGAAACAGATCCAGTTAGAAAGAAAAATGGAAACAGATCCAGTTAGAAAGAAAAATGGAAACATATCCAGTTTGAAAGAAAAATGGAAACAGATCCAGTTAGAAAGAAAAATGGAAACAGATCCAGTTAAAAAGAAAAAATGGAAACATATCCAGTTTGAAAGGAAAATGGAAACAGATCCAGTTAGAAAGAAAAATGGAAACAGTTCCAGTTAGAAAGAAAAATAAAAACAGTTCCAGTTAGAAAGAAAAATGGAAACAGATCCAGTTAGAAAGAAAAATGGAAACAGATCCAGTTAGAAAGAAAAATGGAAACAGATCCAGTTAGAAAGAAAAATGGAAACAGATCCAGTTAAAAAGAAAAATGGAAACATATCCAGTTTGAAAGGAAAATGGAAACAGATCCAGTTAGAAAGAAAAATGGAAACAGATCCAGTTAGAAAGAAAAATGGAAACAGATCCAGTTAGAAAGAAAAATGGAAACAGATCCAGTTAGAAAGAAAAATGGAAACAGATCCAGTTAAAAAGAAAAATGGAAACATATCCAGTTTGAAAGGAAAATGGAAACAGATCCAGTTAGAAAGAAAAATGGAAACAGATCCAGTTAGAAAGAAAAATGGAAACAGATCCAGTTAAAAGAAAAATGGAAACATATCCAGTTTGAAAGGAAAATGGAAACAGATCCAGTTAGAAAGAAAAATGGAAACAGATCCAGTTAGAAAGGAAAATGGAAACAGATCCAGTTAGAAAGAAAAATGGAAACAGATCCAGTTAGAAAGAAAAATGGAAACAGATCCAGTTAGAAAGAAAAATGGAAACAGATCCAGTTAAAAAGAAAAATGGAAACATATCCAGTTTGAAAGGAAAATGGAAACAGATCCAGTTAGAAAGAAAAATGGAAACAGATCCAGTTAGAAAGAAAAATGGAAACAGATCCAGTTAGAAAGAAAAATGGAAACATCCAGTTAGAAAGTAAAAAGGAAACAGTTCCAGTTAGAAAGAAAAATGGAAACAGATCCAGTTAAAAAGAAAAATGGAAACATATCCAGTTTGAAAGGAAAATGGAAACAGATCCAGTTAGAAAGAAAAATGGAAACAGATCCAGTTAGAAAGAAAAATGGAAACAGATCCAGTTAGAAAGAAAAATGGAAACAGATCCAGTTAGAAAGAAAAATGGAAACAGATCCAGTTAAAAAGAAAAATGGAAACATATCCAGTTTGAAAGGAAAATGGAAACAGATCCAGTTAGAAAGAAAAATGGAAACAGATCCAGTTAGAAAGAAAAATGGGAAACAGATCCAGTTAAAAAGAAAAATGGAAACATATCCAGTTTGAAAGGAAAATGGAAACAGATCCAGTTAGAAAGAAAAAATGGAAACAGATCCAGTTAGAAAGAAAAATGGAAACAGATCCAGTTAAAAAGAAAAATGGAAACATATCCAGTTTGAAAGGAAAATGGAAACAGATCCAGTTAGAAAGAAAAATCGGAAACAGATCCAGTTAGAAAGAAAAATGGAAACAGATCCAGTTTAGAAAGAAAAATGGAAACATATCCAGTTTGAAAGGAAAATGGAAACAGATCCAGTTAGAAAGAAAAATGGAAACAGATCCAGTTAGAAAGAAAAATGGAAACAGATCCAGTTAGAAAGAAAAATGGAAACAGATCCAGTTAAAAAGAAAAATGGAAACATATCCAGTTTGAAAGGAAAATGGAAACAGATCCAGTTAGAAAGAAAAATGGAAACAGATCCAGTTAGAAAGAAAAATGGAAACAGATCCAGTTAGAAAGAAAAATGGAAACAGATCCAGTTAGAAAGAAAAATGGAAACATATCCAGTTTGAAAGGAAAATGGAAACAGATCCAGTTAGAAAGAAAAATGGAAACAGATCCAGTTAGAAAGAAAAAATGGAAACAGATCCAGTTAAAAAGAAAAATGGAAACATATCCAGTTTGAAAGGAAAATGGAAACAGATCCAGTAGAAAGAAAAATGGAAACAGATCCAGTTAGAAAGAAAAATGGAAACAGATCCAGTTAAAAAGAAAAATGGAAACATATCCAGTTTGAAAGGAAAAATGGAACAGATCCAGTTAGAAAGAAAAATGGAAACAGATCCAGTTAGAAAGAAAAATGGAAACAGATCCAGTTAAAAGAAAAATGGAAACATATCCAGTTTGAAAGGAAAATGGAAACAGATCCAGTTAGAAAGAAAAATGGAAACAGATCCAGTTAGAAAGAAAAATGGAAACAGATCCAGTTAAAAAGAAAAATGGAAACATATCCAGTTTGAAAGGAAAATGGAAACAGATCCAGTTAGAAAGAAAAATGGAAACAGATCCAGTAGAAAGAAAAATGGAAACAGATCCAGTTAGAAAGAAAAATGGAAACAGATCCAGTTAGAAACGAAAAAATGGAAAACAGATCCAGTTAAAAAGAAAAATGGAAACATATCCAGTTTGAAAGGAAAATGGAAACAGATCCAGTTAGAAAGAAAAATGGAAACAGATCCAGTTAAAAAGAAAAATGGAAACATATCCAGTTTGAAAGGAAAATGGAAACAGATCCAGTTAGAAAGAAAAATGGAAACAGATCCAGTTAGAAAGAAAAATGGAAACAGATCCAGTTAAAAAGAAAAATGGAAACATATCCAGTTTGAAAGGAAAATGGAAAACAGATCCAGTTAGAAAGAAAAATGGAAACAGATCCAGTTAGAAAGGAAAATGGAAACAGATCCAGTTAGAAAGAAAAATGGAAACAGATCCAGTTAGAAAGAAAAATGGAAACAGATCCAGTTAGAAAGAAAAATGGAAACAGATCCAGTTAAAAAGAAAAATGGAAACATATCCAGTTTGAAAGGAAAATGGAAACAGATCCAGTTAGAAAGAAAATGGAAACAGATCAGTTAGAAAGAAAAATGGAAACAGATCCAGTTAAAAAGAAAAATGGAAACATATCCAGTTTGAAAGGAAATGGAAACAGATCCAGTTAGAAAGAAAAATGGAAACAGATCCAGTTAGAAAGAAAAAATGGAAACAGATCCAGTTAGAAAGAAAAATGGAAACATCCAGTTAGAAAGTAAAAAGGAAACAGTTCCAGTTAGAAAGAAAAATGGAAACAGATCCAGTTAGAAAGAAAAATGGAAACATCCAGTTAGAACAAAAAATGGTAACAGTTCCAGTTTGAAAGGAAAATGGAAACAGATCCAGTTTGAAAGGAAAATGGAAACAGATCCAGTTAGAAAGAAAAATGGAAACAGATCCAGTTAGAAAGAAAAATGGAAACAGATCCAGTTAGAAAGAAAAATGGAAACAGATCCAGTTAGAAAGAAAAATGGAAACAGATCCAGTTAAAAAGAAAAAATGGAAACATATCCAGTTTGAAAGGAAAATGGAAACAGATCCAGTTAGAAAGAAAAATGGAAACAGATCCAGTTAGAAAGAAAAATGGAAACAGATCCAGTTAGAAAGAAAAATGGAAACAGATCCAGTTAGAAAGAAAAATGGAAACAGATCCAGTTAAAAAGAAAAATGGAAACATATCCAGTTTGAAAGGAAAATGGAAACAGATCCAGTTAGAAAGAAAAATGGAAACAGATCCAGTTAGAAAGGAAAATGGAAACAGATCCAGTTAGAAAGAAAAATGGAAACAGATCCAGTTAGAAAGAAAAATGGAAACAGATCCAGTTAGAAAGAAAAAATGGAAACAGATCCAGTTAGAAAGAAAAATGGAAACATATCCAGTTTGAAAGGAAAATGGAAACAGATCCAGTTAGAAAGAAAAATGGAACAGATCCAGTTAGAAAGAAAAATGGAAACAGATCCAGTTAGAAAGAAAAATGGAAACAGATCCAGTTAGAAAGAAAAATGGAAACATATCCAGTTTGAAAGGAAAATGGAAACAGATCCAGTTAGAAAGAAAAATGGAAACAGATCCAGTTAGAAAGAAAAATGGAAACAGATCCAGTTAGAAAGAAAAATGGAAACAGATCCAGTTAGAAAGAAAAATGGAAACATATCCAGTTTGAAAGGAAAATGGAAACAGATCCAGTTAGAAAGAAAAATGGAAACAGATCCAGTTAGAAAGAAAAATGGAAATAGATCCAGTTAGAAAGAAAAATGGAAACAGATCCAGTTAGAAAGAAAAATGGAAACATATCCAGTTTGAAAGGAAAATGGAAACAGATCCAGTTAGAAAGAAAAATGGAAACAGATCCAGTTAGAAAGAAAAATGGAAACATATCCAGTTCGAAAGAAAAATGGAAACAGATCCAGTTAGAAAGAAAAATGGAAACAGATCCAGTTAGAAAGAAAAATGGAAACATCCAGTTAGAAAGTAAAAAGGAAACAGTTCCAGTTAGAAAGAAAAATGGAAACAGATCCAGTTAGAAAGAAAAATGGAAACAGATCCAGTTAGAAAGAAAAATGGAAACAGTTCCAGTTAGAAAGAAAAATGGAAACAGATCCAGTTAGAAAGAAAAATGGAAACAGATCCAGTTTGAAAGGAAAATGGAAACAGATCCAGTTAGAAAGAAAAATGGAAACAGATCCAGTTTGAAAGAAAAATGGAAACATATCCAGTTCGAAAGAAAAATGGAAACATATCCAGTTAGAAAGAAAAATGGAAACAGATCCAGTTAGAAAGAAAAATGGAAACATCCAGTTAGAAAGTAAAAAGGAAACAGTTCCAGTTAGAAAGAAAAATGGAAACAGATCCAGTTAGAAAGAAAAATGGAAACAGTTCCAGTTAGAAAGAAAAATGGAAACAGATCCAGTTAGAAAGAAAAATGGAAACAGATCCAGTTAGAAAGAAAAATGGAAACAGATCCAGTTAGAAAGAAAAATGGAAACAGATCCAGTTAGAAAGAAAAATGGAAATAGATCCAGTTAGAAAGAAAAATGGAAACAGATCCAGTTAGAAAGAAAAATGGAAACATATCCAGTTAGAAAGAAAAATGGAAACATATCCAGTTCGAAAGAAAAATGGAAACAGATCCAGTTAGAAAGAAAAATGGAAACAGATCCAGTTAGAAAGAAAAATGGAAACAGATCCAGTTAGAAAGAAAAATGGAAACATATCCAGTTCGAAAGAAAAATGGAAACAGATCCAGTTAGAAAGAAAAATGGAAACATATCCAGTTTGAAAGGAAAATGGAAACAGATCCAGTTAGAAAGAAAAATGGAAACATATCCAGTTTGAAAGGAAAATGGAAACAGATCCAGTTAGAAAGAAAAATGGAAACATATCCAGTTTGAAAGGAAAATGGAAACAGATCCAGTTAGAAAGAAAAATGGAAACAGATCCAGTTAGAAAGAAAAATGGAAATAGATCCAGTTAGAAAGAAAAATGGAAACAGATCCAGTTAGAAAGAAAAATGGAAACAGATCCAGTTAGAAAGAAAAATGGAAACATATCCAGTTCGAAAGAAAAATGGAAACAGATCCAGTTAGAAAGAAAAATGGAAACAGATCCAGTTAGAAAGAAAAATGGAAACAGATCCAGTTAGAAAGAAAAATGGAAACAGATCCAGTTAGAAAGAAAAATGGAAACAGATCCAGTTAGAAAGAAAAATGGAAACATATCCAGTTCGAAAGAAAAATGGAAACAGATCCAGTTAGAAAGAAAAATGGAAACATATCCAGTTTGAAAGGAAAATGGAAACAGATCCAGTTAGAAAGAAAAATGGAAACATATCCAGTTTGAAAGGAAAATGGAAACAGATCCAGTTAGAAAGAAAAATGGAAACAGATCCAGTTAGAAAGAAAAATGGAAACATATCCAGTTCGAAAGAAAAATGGAAACAGATCCAGTTAGAAAGAAAAATGGAAACATATCCAGTTTGAAAGGAAAATGGAAACAGATCCAGTTAGAAAGAAAAATGGAAACATATCCAGTTTGAAAGGAAAATGGAAACAGATCCAGTTAGAAAGAAAAATGGAAACATATCCAGTTTGAAAGGAAAATGGAAACAGATCCAGTTAGAAAGAAAAATGGAAACAGATCCAGTTAGAAAGAAAAATGGAAATAGATCCAGTTAGAAAGAAAAATGGAAACAGATCCAGTTAGAAAGAAAAATGGAAACATATCCAGTTTGAAAGGAAAATGGAAACAGATCCAGTTAGAAAGAAAAATGGAAACAGATCCAGTTAGAAAGAAAAATGGAAACATATCCAGTTCGAAAGAAAAATGGAAACAGATCCAGTTAGAAAGAAAAATGGAAACAGATCCAGTTAGAAAGAAAAATGGAAACATCCAGTTAGAAAGTAAAAAGGAAACAGTTCCAGTTAGAAAGAAAAATGGAAACAGATCCAGTTAGAAAGAAAAATGGAAACAGTTCCAGTTAGAAAGAAAAATGGAAACAGATCCAGTTAGAAAGAAAAATGGAAACAGATCCAGTTAGAAAGAAAAATGGAAACAGATCCAGTTAGAAAGAAAAATGGAAACAGATCCAGTTAGAAAGAAAAATGGAAATAGATCCAGTTAGAAAGAAAAATGGAAACAGATCCAGTTAGAAAGAAAAATGGAAACATATCCAGTTTGAAAGGAAAATGGAAACAGATCCAGTTAGAAAGAAAAATGGAAACAGATCCAGTTAGAAAGAAAAATGGAAACATATCCAGTTCGAAAGAAAAATGGAAACAGATCCAGTTAGAAAGAAAAATGGAAACATATCCAGTTTGAAAGGAAAATGGAAACAGATCCAGTTAGAAAGAAAAATGGAAACATATCCAGTTTGAAAGGAAAATGGAAACAGATCCAGTTAGAAAGAAAAATGGAAACATATCCAGTTTGAAAGGAAAATGGAAACAGATCCAGTTAGAAAGAAAAATGGAAACAGATCCAGTTAGAAAGAAAAATGGAAATAGATCCAGTTAGAAAGAAAAATGGAAACAGATCCAGTTAGAAAGAAAAATGGAAACATATCCAGTTTGAAAGGAAAATGGAAACAGATCCAGTTAGAAAGAAAAATGGAAACAGATCCAGTTAGAAAGAAAAATGGAAACATATCCAGTTCGAAAGAAAAATGGAAACAGATCCAGTTAGAAAGAAAAATGGAAACAGATCCAGTTAGAAAGAAAAATGGAAACATCCAGTTAGAAAGTAAAAAGGAAACAGTTCCAGTTAGAAAGAAAAATGGAAACAGATCCAGTTAGAAAGAAAAATGGAAACAGATCCAGTTAGAAAGAAAAATGGAAACAGTTCCAGTTAGAAAGAAAAATGGAAACAGATCCAGTTAGAAAGAAAAATGGAAACAGATCCAGTTTGAAAGGAAAATGGAAACATATCCAGTTCGAAAGAAAAATGGAAACATATCCAGTTAGAAAGAAAAATGGAAACAGATCCAGTTAGAAAGAAAAATGGAAACATCCAGTTAGAAAGTAAAAAGGAAACAGTTCCAGTTAGAAAGAAAAATGGAAACAGATCCAGTTAGAAAGAAAAATGGAAACAGTTCCAGTTAGAAAGAAAAATGGAAACAGATCCAGTTAGAAAGAAAAATGGAAACAGATCCAGTTAGAAAGAAAAATGGAAACATATCCAGTTCGAAAGAAAAATGGAAACAGATCCAGTTAGAAAGAAAAATGGAAACATATCCAGTTTGAAAGGAAAATGGAAACAGATCCAGTTAGAAAGAAAAATGGAAACATATCCAGTTAGAAAGGAAAATGGAAACAGATCCAGTTTGAAAGGAAAATGGAAACAGATCCAGTTAGAAAGAAAAATGGAAACAGATCCAGTTAGAAAGAAAAATGGAAACAGATCCAGTTAGAAAGAAAAATGGAAACAGATCCAGTTTGAAAGAAAAATGGAAACATATCCAGTTCGAAAGAAAAATGGAAACATATCCAGTTAGAAAGAAAAATGGAAACAGATCCAGTTAGAAAGAAAAATGGAAACATCCAGTTAGAAAGTAAAAAGGAAACAGTTCCAGTTAGAAAGAAAAATGGAAACAGATCCAGTTAGAAAGAAAAATGGAAACAGTTCCAGTTAGAAAGAAAAATGGAAACAGATCCAGTTAGAAAGAAAAATGGAAACAGATCCAGTTAAAAAGAAAAATGGAAACATATCCAGTTTGAAAGGAAAATGGAAACAGTTCCAGTTAGAAAGAAAAATGGAAACAGATCCAGTTAGAAAGAAAAATGGAAACATCCAGTTAGAACAAAAAATGGTAACAGTTCCAGTTTGAAAGGAAAATGGAAACAGATCCATGTTTCTTCAATGGAAAATCACATTCAGTGCTCAATAACTTTTTGAATATTGAAAAAATATTGTTCGAAATCGAGATTTAGATAAATTAAAGATCTCGGTCAAATCCATCTTTAGACGTACAGTCGCTGAAAAAAGTTTCCGAACACTGTGGTTGATTACAGAATTCAGAAAAAATATCTGGCAACGATATTTTTTAGAAATTAGTGATCTGGAAGCCTTCGTGTGACGTGACACCAAGGTTGCCAGATTACTAATTTCTAAAAAAATCGTTGCCAGATATTTTTTGTGAATTCTGTAATCAACTATAGTGTTCGGATACTTTTTTTGAGCGACTGTGTATAATATATATCATATAATAATGAGAATAACCCTCCTGGAAAGCAACAATTTTGAAATGGAATGATCTGGTAGAAACAGCGTTTTTATTGGCAATTAGGTTGTTTTACCTCTGAGCGGCACGTTTTTGCACACCATGGGCTAAATGGCCAGGTCACAAGGAACCCGAAGTTTCAGAGAAGGTTGGGAGAGGGCACCCACTGGAACAGCTGTTGGGAGACAGGTGGTAGCCTCCCGTCAAGGCCATCCAGCATGTTCTTTAACGTGCACAGGATATGGCTCTCCCGCACACGGTGCCACGGCTTAATATCCCATCCGACGGGCGGCGGCCTTACCAAGCCCATCGGTGTCCCCTACTGACCGTGGGAAGGGTGGGAAATTTTGCGGATAAATCTGAACGCTGACCCAGCTTGGACTCGAACCTGGGAACTATTTTTTGGCAATAGCAATTTGCATCTTGCAAGAGGTTGCGGGATCAGAAATCCATTTCGATTGGATATCCGTCATTTTCATGTAATCTTGCCTATAATAGCGTCTTTTTACTTTCGGGGATGTTATTAAAATTAATGCAAAACTTTGGTACCTTAATTTTGAAAAACTAGAGTAGTTTGAACCGGTAATACTAATCAAATACAACAACATAAAGATTCAAAGGCACTTATTTAGATGGAATGCTATTTTTGTCAATAGTAAATCAGCTATATAGAATGGTAAAAAGTCGGTAGCGCGCCAGGCTCGTAATCTGAAGTTACCAGGTCGAGTCCCAGATGGGTCAGTGTTGAAATTTATCTCCGCAAAACTCTCCACCCTGCCGACGGGCAGTGAGGGACACCGATGGGCTTCGAAAGACCACCGTCCGTCGGATGGGACGCTAAGCCGTGGTTCCGTGTGTGGGATAGCCATATCCTGTGCACGTTAAAGAACACGCTGGATGGCCTTGACGGGAGACTACGAACTGTCTCCCAACAGCTGTCCAGTGGTCCCTTTCCCCAACCTTCTCTGAGCCTCGGGGTCCTTTGACCTGGCAATTTAGCCCTTTGCATGCAAAAAAAAGTCGCTCGGAGCTAAAACAACCCAACGTTAAAGAACACGCTGGATGGCCTTGACGGGAGGCTACCATCTGTCTCTCAACAGCTCTTCCAGTAGGTCCTCTCACCCAACCTGCTCTGAGCCTTCTGGGATCCTTGTGACCTTGCCATTTAGCCCATGGTGTGCAAAAAAGTGATGCTCAGAGGTAAAACAACCCAAAGCTAAAGAACAAGCTGGATGGCCTTGACGGGAGGCTATCATCTGTCTCTCAACAGCTGTTCCAGTAGGTCCCCTCCCTCAACCTTTTCTGAGCCTTCGGGGTCTTTGTGACCTGGTTATTCAGGTCGTTGGGTGCAAAAAAAGTGCCGCTCGGAGGTAAAACTGTCATGCCCACGTAATTTTATTACGTGGCCAAGACTTTATAGGCTTCAGGATGACATGAGATTAAGCTCCATTTTAATAGTAACATTTTTGACTGCCTCCATTTTTGTGTCCAATTCAACGAAGAGGAACTCGGCCGCACGCCCCGAACTTTCCAGACTGAGCCTGGAACTCCAGATGGCAGAGGAACTATGTGACTTGCCTGGTAAACAACGTTGACCGGAGGAGAGCTGAGATTCGCACCTCGGCTACTCTGGCCAATCCCCTACAGCCACGCATTAGCGTAGGTGACCTCCACAAGGAGGGCCAGCGAGAAAGGTCATAAAAGAGAATTTGGCGAAAAGAGTCAGTCTCTCCTTCTCGTCCGGGCTGTGTGGTTGGTAGCAATGGTCCTCTCCAGTGAGCAGAATCCCGAAGTGTGAACAGTGGATGTGCGGTGGAAGCGCTAAGCAGCCCGGGCTCCCATCGACTTGGAGCGCAGCGGCCCAGTGATGGCCGTCCCGAGGGACTCCTGATTTGCCGAGGTAAGGGGGTACTCTAATGAATCTGGCTCCGCTTTTCTTTTGCATTTGAATATATTTCTGTGAACGGCCGTCACGGTACTGTCGCTGAAAAAAGTATCCGAACACTGTGGTCGATTACAGAATTCAGAAAAAATATCTGGAGCGTGTACAGCACTGTACACGCCACAGTTACCGTTCACAGCAAACTGGAGCGTGTGCAGTTACTGCACACGCTCCAGTTTGCTGTGAACGGTAACTGCACACGCTCAATATTTCCGTGAGTGGGCCCACACGATCCAGGTTTAGAAATTAGTGATCTGGCAACCTTCGTGTCACGTGACACGAAGGTTGCAGATCGTGTCACGTGTCTGGCAACCTTTGTGTCACGTGACACGATCTGGCAACCTTTGTGTCACGTGACACGAAGGTTGCCAGATCACTAATTTCTAAAAAATGTCGTTGCCAGATATTTTTTCTGAATTCTGTAATCAACCATAGTGTTCGGATACTTTTTTGAGCGACAGTACCAAAGTGGAACCGTCTTAACGGTAAAGGACTGTTAGAGTCACGAGCAAGTAGCTCTGCATCATGAACTGTTGATTAATGACTGTTGAGTAATAAACTTGCAAAGGTCCCTTAATTGAAAGGGGCCATACTAGAGACATTGTTGAATCTGTCCCAAAAGTGGGAACTGCATATGTGTCGAATGTTTGAAGGTAATTTTGTTAATAAATGTGTATTTTATTGTTAACTGAAAAATTATCTCAGTTCTCATTATTACAATGTCTGTTAACTTGATTGTGGGTCCAAGAATTTGCCTTGATTTTTGCAGCAATGAAGGCATCACGGCCTAAAAGTTGAGCCGCCCTAAAAATACATTAGTGGAGTGCATCACAAAACAACCAGCTATAGAACTCAGGAACTTCTTAAATAAACCTTTTTTTTTAGGAGAAAATATCACTGTATATAATTTATAGATATTAATGAGTTCTATTTGAATCTCGAGAACACAATATTCGTTTCGTATTTAGAGTTACGTAAATTAGAATATTTAGCAGCAAAAATGGCAATTTAAATAAATGATCTGAAGTTAAAACACGTTGAAAGAGAGCAATAACTGCTACAGTAAACTTTTCTAACACTTGTTAGACTATTTGTAGTAGTCTCGCTACGGATGTGGTATCTGCTGTAGAGAGTGTCGCAGCTAACAAGCAATTAGTAAGTCGGTTTCCTTAAAGACACAAAAGTTTTGCATCACCAAGACTTGCACTCAATAAAGACAAAAAGTTTTGCATCATAAAACCTCGCTTTCGTTAAAGACAAAAGTTTTGCATCGCCGAACCTCGCTTTCGTTAAAAACACAAAAGTTTTACATTACAAAACTTCGGTTTCGTTAAAGACACAAAATTTCTGCATCACAAAACCTCGGTTTCGTTAAAGACAAACTTTTTGCATCATAAAACCTCGTTTTCATTAAAGACAAAAAGTCTTGCATCACCAAACCTCGCTTTCCTTAAAGACACAAAAGTTTTATGTTACGAAACCTCGGTTTCGTTAAAGACACAAAAGTGTTGCATCACAAAACCTCGCTTTCCTTAAAGACACAAAAGTTTTATGTTACGAAACCTCGGTTTCCTTAAAGACACAAAAGTTTTATGTTACGAAAACTCGGTTTCCTTAAAGACACAAAAGTTTTGCATCACAATACTTCGGTTTCGTTAAAGACGCAAAAGTGCTGCATCGCAAAATCTCGGTTTCGTTAAAAACAAAAAGTCTTGCATCGCCGAACCTCGCTTTCATTAAAGACACAAAAGTTTTATGTTACGAAACCTCGGTTTCCTTAAAGACACAAAAGTTTTATGTTACGAAAACTCGGTTTCCTTAAAGACACAAAAGTTTTGCATCACAATACTTCGGTTTCGTTAAAGACGCAAAAGTGCTGCATCGCAAAATCTCGGTTTCTTTAAAAACAAAAAGTCTTGCATCGCCGAACCTCGCTTTCATTAAAGACACAAAAGTTTTACATCACAAAACCTCGGTTTCGTTAAAAATACTTAAGTTAATTTGCATTACAAAACCCCAGTGATTAATTTTTAATGTTTCAACATTTCGCTATTCTCACCTAAACTCCAATAATTTTACCTTAACGTGAAAAAAAGTTGTTTAAACAAGGACGAATATTCGACGATAGAAGAGAATCAATTTGGATTCTCGAGAATTCTCTCATTTACCTCGAATGAGAGAAGCTTAAGCAGAGGAATCGTCGAGGCCCTTTCGGACTACGCATCAATTAAAAAGGACACATAATTCTTGGTAGGTTTCGTTTGAACGCGAATTCTCTGAAACTCTGCTTCTAACTGGAAGCTTTAGGCTTAAGGAGAAGGCTATTCTTGATTCCAGTGAAAACCCTGTTGTCATGGTGAAACACGGGAAGTGAACCACACCCGACAAAAAGAAAGTCACGTGTTGAAACTACGAGGCCATTGTTATTCAGGTTGTAATTTGAATGCTCTGGCACGAAACGAAATTCGGCTTCAGGTGCGTGATTCAAATGTGGCTGATGTATTGACTCTCTAATTGCGGTTGGGACAGGATCGCTTTAATTAACAATATATGAGGTAAAACGGTTTCCTAGGTGAACTAAAGCAACTTTTGAAGGACATTACGTTTCAAACTCTAATACTATGGGTGGCTCAATCGGTAGCGCGTCAGGCTCGTAATCTGCATTTCCCAGGTTCGAGGGGCGGGGGGGTGGCTCAGTCGGTAGCGCGCCAGGCTCGTAATCTGCATTTCCCAGGTTCGAGTCCCAGCTTGGTAAGCGTTGAGATTTATCTCAGAAAAACTCCCCGTCCTGCCAACGATCAATAGGGGACACCGATGGGCTTGGATAAGACCGCCGTCTGTCGGAATGGACGTTAAACCGTGGCTTCGTGTGCGGAAGAGCCATATCCTGTGCACATTAAAGAACACGATGGATGACCTTGACGGGAGGCTACCATCTGTCTCCCAACAGCTGTTCCAGTGGGTTACCTCCCCTAAACTTCTCTGAGCCTTCGGGGTCTTTGTGACCTGGCCATTTAGCCCATGGTGTGCAATAAAGTGCCGCTCAGAGGTAAAACAACCCAACTTTAAAGAACACGCTGGATGGCCTTGACGGGAGGCTACCATCTGTCTCCCAACAGCTGTTCCAGTGGGTTACCTCCCCTAAACTTCTCTGAGCCTTCGGGGTCTTTGTGACCTGGCCATTTAGCCCATGGTGTGCAATAAAGTGCCGCTCAGAGGTAAAACAACCCAACTTTAAAGAACACGCTGGATGGCCTTGACGGGAGGCTACCATCTGTCTCCCAACAGCTGTTCCAGTGGGTTACCTCCCCTAAACTTCTCTGAGCCTTCGGGGTCTTTGTGACCTGGCCATTTAGCCCATGGTGTGCAATAAAGTGCCGCTCAGAGGTAAAACAACCCAACTTTAAAGAACACGCTGGATGGCCTTGACGGGAGGCTACCATCTGTCTCCCAACAGCTGTTCCAGTGGGTTACCTCCCCTAAACTTCTCTGAGCCTTCGGGGTCTTTGTGACCTGGCCATTTAGCCCATGGTGTGCAATAAATTGCCGGTCATAGATAAAACAACAGAATGTTAGAGAACATGCTGGATGGCCTTGACTGGAGGCTACCATCTGTCTCCCAACAGTTGTTCCAGTGTGTCCCCTCCCCCAACCTCTCTGAGCCTTCGGGGTTCATGTGACCTGGCCATTTAGCCCACGGTGTGCAAAAAAAGTTGCACTCAGAGGTGAAACAACCCAACCCAACTCAAACTCTAATATAATTTAGTAATGAAAAGAATAATTAGAAACTAGCAAGGTACGGATGTTGTGTTTTACACAACATCCGTACCTTACTTTTATTCTTTATTTTTTTCATTTCATTACTAAATTTTCATTAAAAAAATTTCAAAAATTTTCATTTCATTACTAATTCAATTTTATTCTTTTCATTACTAAATTACACTGCTGAGGTCCTGCCCTACTCACAGACGTTCTCCAATGGCATATAAACTGACAGGCCTCTGTGGCAAGCAGCTGCTTGAGGAGGAGTTTATTTTTATTTCACATCGCTTCTTGCGAATGTAGTAAATATACTGAAGGTTTTCATTAAACTTCACTAAACGTAATATGAGGTTCAGAATCCCGTTCTGTTGAAAACCTGCTGTGGGACACTCCTCGTCACGTTAGTTGCTGCCACAGTTAGGTGTAATATAAGTGTAAGCGAACTTGCGGATGTTGCTGTTGCTGAACGTCGTCTCCTGCGGTCGTTGCTATCATAATTTCATGATCAATTAACAAAAGTCATCTTATAAACTAGACACAAGAAAGTTGACAGACTTTTAACTCATATTCAGATATTTTACATACGCGTTAACTTTATTTTATATAACTTTATTTTTATATATTATACAGAGTGAATCTGAAAAAGTGGGCAAAACTTTACGGGGTGGTAGAACGCAGCTATACGAGCAATATTCGTCATAGAAAGTATGGGTGGAACGCAAACGGCGAGCCGCTAGGTGGAGTTGGAAATGGTATAAAAGGGTTGGTCCTCGCACCCAACGGCATTTCTACCGTGGATTGCCGAGAGGATGGCTGGTTATACTAACCACGAAATGGCGGATATGCACTTTGTGTACGGTGCGGACCTCAATTACATTCCTGTTAATAAAATGTTTTCTGAAGTATCTCCTCTCCTTCTTGTGTTCATTCTTTAAATGTGACAGTGGAAAACTACCTTTTAACTTCTCACCGCTTGCGTTCCGACCATACATTCTATGACGAATATTGCTCGTATAGCTGCGTTCTAATGCCCCGTAAAGTTTTGCCCACTTTTTCAGATTCACCCTGTATAACTTTTCAAATATACGTCTTTTGTATTAAATGGTATAAAATAATACATCTTATTCGAATTATAATTAGGTAACTTCTGAGTTAAATTCTAACTTTAAGCATAGCTGTTGTTAAATACACAAGCGTCCATAACACTTTCGATACTAAGGGAACGTTATTGAATACCAAAATTTAGATCAATTTGTAATAAATATCAAAATTCAAATAAATTCGAGTCTTGCATTTTTGTACCACTGTTGTTTACACGCGAAAAGGGTAGCCAATTGGCGATGTGCCACGCCTCCCATTATTTTTGCTTTTCCAAATGCGACTCACCCTGTGTGGTATGCATCACATTTCCAACATAATGTGCAGCACGTTGCAGAAAAAGTTTGTCCATTACTGGGTTCATAACCTCATAAAACTGCACCTAATGTCTCGCTTTCCTGTAACGTTGCCAACTCTGCAGTGAAACATTCTTTTACGTTGGTTGTGTTAGTTCTTTCTTCAAATAAATGAGATCTCTTAGCGCCATAGAACTTGGGGCGGGGGTGAGTCAGTCGGTAGCGCGCAAGGCTCGAAATCTGCAGTTCCTAGGTTCGAGTCCCAGCTGGGTCAGCGTTGAGATTTATCTGCGCAAAATTCCCCGCCCTGCCCACGGTCAGTAGGGAACAACAATTGGCTTGGAAAGGCCGCCGTCCGTTGGATGGGACGTTAAGCCATGGTCCCGTGTGCGGGAGAGCCATACCCTGTGCACGTCAAAGAACACGCTGGATGGCCTTGACGGGAAGCTACCATCTGTCTCCCAACAGCTGTTTCAGTGGGTCCCTTCCCCCAACCTTCTTTGAGCCTTCGGGGTCCTTGTGACCTGGCCATTTCGCCCATGGTGTGCAAAAAAGTGTCGCTAAATTAAAACAACCAACGTTAAAAAACATGCTGGATGGCGTTGACGGGAGGCTACCATCTGTCTCCAACAGCTGTTCCAGTGGGTCCCCTCCGCCAACCTTCTCTGAGCCTTCGGGGTTCTTGTGACCTGGGCATTTAGCCCATGGTGTGCAAAAAACTGTAGCTCAGGACTAAAACAACCCACGTTAAAGAACATGCTGGATGGCCTTGACGGGAGGCTACCATCTGTCTCCCAACAGTTGTTCCAGTGGGTCCCCTCTCCCAACCTTCTCTGCGCCTTTGGGGTTCATGTGACCTGGCCATTTAACCCATGGTGTGCAAAAAAGTGTCGCTCAAGATTAAAACAACCAACGTTAAAGAACACGCTGGATGGCCTTGACGGGAGGCTACCATCTGTCTCCCAACAGCCGTTTCAGTGGGTCCCCTCCCCCAACCTTCTCTGAGACTTCGGGGACCATGTGACCTGGACATTTAGCCCATGGTGTGCAAAAAAGTGTCGCTCAGAACTAAAACAACCAACATTAAAGAACACGCTGGATGGCTTTGAAGGGAGGCTACCATCTGTCTCCCAACAGCTGTTCCAGTGTGTCCCCTCCCCCAACCTTCTCTGAGTCTTCGGGGTTCTTGTGACCTGGGCATTTAGCCCATGGTGTAAAAAAAGTGTCATTCAGAACTAAAACAACCAACGCTAAAGAACACGCTTGATGGCCTTGACGGGAGGCTACCATCTGTCTCCCAACAGTTGTTCCAGTGGGTCCCCTCCCCCAACCTTCTCTGTTCTCCCGGGATTCTTTTGACCTGGCGATTTACCCCATTTTATACAAAAAAGTGCCACTCAGGGGGAAAAACAACTCAAATCAATCAGTTAGTTCGAATCATAAAAGTGAGAAACTTCATTCTCTTTGAAAACGAAGTTCCTCTACTCACCAGTGGCGATATGTTCCCATTTTTCACGAACATTTCACTTGGCAGCAATATATTCGATGTCCGTGCCTGTTACGTCTCGAAACCAGTCGCATGACGACAGACTATTTTCTCGACACGGTCAATAAACGTTTCGCCGAGGTTCAAAAAAGGCACTGGTCTGAGTAAACGACAAAGAACAAACGAAAACTTCCATATTTTTTCAAATTTTTTTAAGATCCAAAATTATTATTACATTTCCGGAAACATATCGGTCATTTTGTTCAACACTTGGGTTGTTTTTCCTCTGAGCTACACTTTGTTGGCACACCATGGGCTAAATGTCCAGGTCAAATGGACCCCGAGGACTCGGAGAATGTTCGAGGGAGGGGACCCACTGGAACAGCTGTTGGGAGACAGATGGTAGCCTCCCGTCAAGGCTATCCAGCGTGTTCTTTTACGTAGATTGTTTTAGTTCTGAGCTGCACTTTTCTGCACACCATGGGCTAAATGGCCAGGTCACATGGACCCCGAGGACTCGGAGAATGTTCGAGGGAGGGGACCCACTGGAACAGCTGTTGGGAGACAGATGGTAGCCTCCCGTCAAGGCTATCCAGCGTGTTCTTTTACGTAGATTGTTTTAGTTCTGAGCTGCACTTTTCTGCACACCATGGGCTAAATGTCCAGGTCAAATGGACCCCGAGGACTCGGAGAATGTTCGAGGGAGGGGACCCACTGGAACAGCTGTTGGGAGACAGATGGTAGCCTCCCGTCAAGGCTATCCAGCGTGTTCTTTTACGTAGATTGTTTTAGTTCTGAGCTGCACTTTTCTGCACACCATGGGCTAAATGGCCAGGTCACATGGACCCCGAGGACTCGGAGAATGTTCGAGGGAGGGGACCCACTGGAACAGCTGTTGGGAGACAGATGGTAGCCTCCCGTCAAGGCTATCCAGCGTGTTCTTTTACGTAGATTGTTTTAGTTCTGAGCTGCACTTTTCTGCACACCATGGGCTAAATGTCCAGGTCAAATGGACCCCGAGGACTCGGAGAATGTTCGAGGGAGGGGACCCACTGGAACAGCTGTTGGGAGACAGATGGTAGCCTCCCGTCAAGGCTATCCAGCGTGTTCTTTTACGTAGATTGTTTTAGTTCTGAGCTGCACTTTTCTGCACACCATGGGCTAAATGGCCAGGTCACATGGACCCCGAGGGCTCGGAGAATGTTCGAGGGAGGGGACCCACTGGAACAGCTGTTGGGAGACAGATGGTAGCCTCCCATCAAGGCTATCCAGCGTGTTCTTTTACGTAGATTGTTTTAGTTCTGAGCTGCACTTTTCTGCACACCATGGGCTAAATGTCCAGGTCAAATGGACCCCGAGGACTCGGAGAATGTTCGAGGGAGGGGACCCACTGGAACAGCTGTTGGGAGACAGATGGTAGCCTCCCATCAAGTACATCCAGCGTGTTCTTTTACGTAGATTGTTTTAGTTCTGAGCTGCACTTTTCTGCACACCATGGGCTAAATGGCCAGGTCACATGGACCCCGAGGGCTCGGAGAATGTTCGAGGGAGGGGACCCACTGGAACAGCTGTTGGGAGACAGATGGTAGCCTCCCGTCAAAGCTATCCAGCGTGTTCTTTTACGTAGATTGTTTTAGTTCTGAGCTGCACTTTTCTGCACACCATGGGCTAAATGGCCAGGTCACATGGACCCCGAGGGCTCGGAGAATGTTCGAGGGAGGGGACCCACTGGAACAGCTGTTGGGAGACAGATGGTAGCCTCCCGTCAAGGCTATCCAGCGTGTTCTTTTACGTAGATTGTTTTAGTTCTGAGCTGCACTTTTCTGCACACCATGGGCTAAATGGCCAGGTCACATGGACCCCGAGGGCTCGGAGAATGTTCGAGGGAGGGGACCCACTGGAACAGCTGTTGGGAGACAGATGGTAGCCTCCCATCAAGGCTATCCAGCGTGTTCTTTTACGTAGATTGTTTTAGTTCTGAGCTGCACTTTTCTGCACACCATGGGCTAAATGGCCAGGTCACATGGACCCCGAGGGCTCGGAGAATGTTCGAGGGAGGGGACCCACTGGAACAGCTGTTGGGAGACAGATGGTAGCCTCCCGTCAAAGCTATCCAGCGTGTTCTTTTACGTAGATTGTTTTAGTTCTGAGCTGCACTTTTCTGCACACCATGGGCTAAATGGCCAGGTCACATGGACCCCGAGGGCTCGGAGAATGTTCGAGGGAGGGGACCCACTGGAACAGCTGTTGGGAGACAGATGGTAGCCTCCCATCAAGGCTATCCAGCGTGTTCTTTTACGTAGATTGTTTTAGTTCTGAGCTGCACTTTTCTGCACACCATGGGCTAAATGGCCAGGTCACATGGACCCCGAGGGCTCGGAGAATGTTCGAGGGAGGGGACCCACTGGAACAGCTGTTGGGAGACAGATGGTAGCCTCCCATCAAGGCTATCCAGCATGTTCTTTTACGTAGATTGTTTTAGTTCTGAGCTGCACTTTTCTGCACACCATGGGCTAAATGGCCAGGTCACATGGACCCCGAGGGCTCGGAGAATGTTCGAGGGAGGGGACCCACTGGAACAGCTGTTGGGAGACAGATGGTAGCCTCCCATCAAGGCTATCCAGCGTGTTCTTTTACGTAGATTGTTTTAGTTCTGAGCTGCACTTTTCTGCACACCATGGGCTAAATGGCCAGGTCACATGGACCCCGAGGGCTCGGAGAATGTTCGAGGGAGGGGACCCACTGGAACAGCTGTTGGGAGACAGATGGTAGCCTCCCATCAAGGCTATCCAGCGTGTTCTTTTACGTAGATTGTTTTAGTTCTGAGCTGCACTTTTCTGCACACCATGGGCTAAATGGCCAGGTCACATGGACCCCGAGGGCTCGGAGAATGTTCGAGGGAGGGGACCCACTGGAACAGCTGTTGGGAGACAGATGGTAGCCTCCCGTCAAGGCTATCCAGCGTGTTCTTTTACGTAAATTGTTTTAGTTCTGAGCTGCACTTTTCTGCACACCATGGGCTAAATGGCCAGGTCACATGGACCCCGAGGGCTCGGAGAATGTTCGAGGGAGGGGACCAACTGGAACAGCTGTTGGGAGACAGATGGTAGCCTCCCATCAAGGCTATCCAGCGTGTTCTTTTACGTAGATTGTTTTAGTTCTGAGCTGCACTTTTCTGCACACCATGGGCTAAATGGCCAGGTCACATGGACCCCGAGGGCTCGGAGAATGTTCGAGGGAGGGGACCCACTGAAACAGCTGTTGGGAGACAGATGGTAGCCTCCCGTCAAGGCTATCCAGCGTGTTCTTTTACGTAGATTGTTTTAGTTCTGAGCTGCACTTTTCTGCACACCATGGGCTAAATGGCCAGGTCACATGGACCCCGAGGGCTCGGAGAATGTTCGAGGGAGGGGACCCACTGGAACAGCTGTTGGGAAACAGATGGTAGCCTCCCGTCAAGGCTATCCAGCGTGTTCTTTTACGTAGATTGTTTTAGTTCTGAGCTGCACTTTTCTGCACACCATGGGCTAAATGGCCAGGTCACATGGACCCCGAGGGCTCGGAGAATGTTCGAGGGAGGGGACCCACTGGAACAGCTGTTGGGAGACAGATGGTAGCCTGCCGTCAAGGCTATCCAGCGTGTTCTTTTACGTAGATTGTTTTAGTTCTGAGCTGCACTTTTCTGCACACCATGGGCTAAATGGCCAGGTCACATGGACCCCGAGGGCTCGGAGAATGTTCGAGGGAGGGGACCCACTGGAACAGCTGTTGGGAGACAGATGGTAGCCTCCCGTCAAGGCTATCCAGCGTGTTCTTTTACGTAGATTGTTTTAGTTCTGAGCTGCACTTTTCTGCACACCATGGGCTAAATGGCCAGGTCACATGGACCCCGAGGGCTCGGAGAATGTTCGAGGGAGGGGACCCACTGGAACAGCTGTTGGGAGACAGATGGTAGCCTCCCATCAAGGCTATCCAGCGTGTTCTTTTACGTAGATTGTTTTAGTTCTGAGCTGCACTTTTCTGCACACCATGGGCTAAATGGCCAGGTCACATGGACCCCGAGGGCTCGGAGAATGTTCGAGGGAGGGGACCCACTGGAACAGCTGTTGGGAGACAGATGGTAGCCTCCCGTCAAGGCTATCCAGCGTGTTCTTTTACGTAGAATGTTTTAGTTCTGAGCTGCACTTTTCTGCACACCATGGGCTAAATGGCCAGGTCACATGGACCCCGAGGGCTCGGAGAATGTTCGAGGGAGGGGACCCACTGGAACAGCTGTTGGGAGACAGATGGTAGCCTCCCGTCAAGGCTATCCAGCGTGTTCTTTTACGTAGATTGTTTTAGTTCTGAGCTGCACTTTTCTGCACACCATGGGCTAAATGGCCAGGTCACATGGACCCCGAGGGCTCGGAGAATGTTCGAGGGAGGGGACCCACTGGAACAGCTGTTGGGAGACAGATGGTAGCCTCCCGTCAAGGCTATCCAGCGTGTTCTTTTACGTAGATTGTTTTAGTTCTGAGCTGCACTTTTCTGCACACCATGGGCTAAATGGCCAGGTCACATGGACCCCGAGGGCTCGGAGAATGTTCGAGGGAGGGGACCCACTGGAACAGCTGTTGGGAGACAGATGGTAGCCTCCCGTCAAGGCTATCCAGCGTGTTCTTTTACGTAGATTGTTTTAGTTCTGAGCTGCACTTTTCTGCACACCATGGGCTAAATGGCCAGGTCACATGGACCCCGAGGGCTCGGAGAATGTTCGAGGGAGGGGACCCACTGGAACAGCTGTTGGGAGACAGATGGTAGCCTCCCGTCAAGGCTATCCAGCGTGTTCTTTTACGTAGAATGTTTTAGTTCTGAGCTGCACTTTTCTGCACACCATGGGCTAAATGGCCAGGTCACATGGACCCCGAGGGCTCGGAGAATGTTCGAGGGAGGGGACCCACTGGAACAGCTGTTGGGAGACAGATGGTAGCCTCCCGTCAAGGCTATCCAGCGTGTTCTTTTACGTAGATTGTTTTAGTTCTGAGCTGCACTTTTCTGCACACCATGGGCTAAATGGCCAGGTCACATGGACCCCGAGGGCTCGGAGAATGTTCGAGGGAGGGGACCCACTGGAACAGCTGTTGGGAGACAGATGGTAGCCTCCCGTCAAGGCTATCCAGCGTGTTCTTTTACGTAGATTGTTTTAGTTCTGAGCTGCACTTTTCTGCACACCATGGGCTAAATGTCCAGGTCACATGGACCCCGAGGGCTCGGAGAATGTTCGAGGGAGGGGACCCACTGGAACAGCTGTTGGGAGACAGATGGTAGCCTCCCGTCAAGGCTATCCAGCGTGTTCTTTTACGTAGATTGTTTTAGTTCTGAGCTGCACTTTTCTGCACACCATGGGCTAAATGGCCAGGTCACATGGACCCCGAGGGCTCGGAGAATGTTCGAGGGAGGGGACCCACTGGAACAGCTGTTGGGAGACAGATGGTAGCCTCCCGTCAAGGCTATCCAGCGTGTTCTTTTACGTAGATTGTTTTAGTTCTGAGCTGCACTTTTCTGCACACCATGGGCTAAATGGCCAGGTCACATGGACCCCGAGGGCTCGGAGAATGTTCGAGGGAGGGGACCCACTGGAACAGCTGTTGGGAGACAGATGGTAGCCTCCCATCAAGGCTATCCAGCGTGTTCTTTTACGTAGATTGTTTTAGTTCTGAGCTGCACTTTTCTGCACACCATGGGCTAAATGGCCAGGTCACATGGACCCCGAGGGCTCGGAGAATGTTCGAGGGAGGGGACCCACTGGAACAGCTGTTGGGAGACAGATGGTAGCCTCCCGTCAAGGCTATCCAGCGTGTTCTTTTACGTAGATTGTTTTAGTTCTGAGCTGCACTTTTCTGCACACCATGGGCTAAATGGCCAGGTCACATGGACCCCGAGGGCTCGGAGAATGTTCGAGGGAGGGGACCCACTGGAACAGCTGTTGGGAGACAGATGGTAGCCTCCCGTCAAGGCTATCCAGCGTGTTCTTTTACGTAGATTGTTTTAGTTCTGAGCTGCACTTTTCTGCACACCATGGGCTAAATGGCCAGGTCATATGGACCCCGAGGGCTCGGAGAATGTTCGAGGGAGGGGACCCACTGGAACAGCTGTTGGGAGACAGATGGTAGCCTCCCGTCAAGGCTATCCAGCGTGTTCTTTTACGTAGATTGTTTTAGTTCTGAGCTGCACTTTTCTGCACACCATGGGCTAAATGGCCAGGTCACATGGACCCCGAGGGCTCGGAGAATGTTCGAGGGAGGGGACCCACTGGAACAGCTGTTGGGAGACAGATGGTAGCCTCCCGTCAAGGCTATCCAGCGTGTTCTTTTACGTAGATTGTTTTAGTTCTGAGCTGCACTTTTCTGCACACCATGGGCTAAATGTCCAGGTCACATGGACCACGAGGGCTCGGAGAATGTTCGAGGGAGGGGACCCACTGGAACAGCTGTTGGGAGACAGATGGTAGCCTCCCGTCAAGGCTATCCAGCGTGTTCTTTTACGTAGATTGTTTTAGTTCTGAGCTGCACTTTTCTGCACACCATGGGCTAAATGGCCAGGTCACATGGACCCCGAGGGCTCGGAGAATGTTCGAGGGAGGGGACCCACTGGAACAGCTGTTGGGAGACAGATGGTAGCCTCCCATCAAGGCTATCCAGCGTGTTCTTTTACGTAGATTGTTTTAGTTCTGAGCTGCACTTTTCTGCACACCATGGGCTAAATGGCCAGGTCACATGGACCCCGAGGGCTCGGAGAATGTTCGAGGGAGGGGACCCACTGGAACAGCTGTTGGGAGACAGATGGTAGCCTCCCATCAAGGCTATCCAGCGTGTTCTTTTACGTAGATTGTTTTAGTTCTGAGCTGCACTTTTCTGCACACCATGGGCTAAATGGCCAGGTCACATGGACCCCGAGGGCTCGGAGAATGTTCGAGGGAGGGGACCCACTGGAACAGCTGTTGGGAGACAGATGGTAGCCTCCCGTCAAGGCTATCCAGCGTGTTCTTTTACGTAGATTGTTTTAGTTCTGAGCTGCACTTTTCTGCACACCATGGGCTAAATGGCCAGGTCACATGGACCCCGAGGGCTCGGAGAATGTTAGAGGGAGGGGACCCACTGGAACAGCTGTTGGGAGACAGATGGTAGCCTCCCGTCAAGGCTATCCAGCGTGTTCTTTTACGTAGATTGTTTTAGTTCTGAGCTGCACTTTTCTGCACACCATGGGCTAAATGGCCAGGTCACATGGACCCCGAGGGCTCGGAGAATGTTCGAGGGAGGGGACCCACTGGAACAGCTGTTGGGAGACAGATGGTAGCCTCCCGTCAAGGCTATCCAGCGTGTTCTTTTACGTAGATTGTTTTAGTTCTGAGCTGCACTTTTCTGCACACCATGGGCTAAATGGCCAGGTCACATGGACCCCGAGGGCTCGGAGAATGTTCGAGGGAGGGGACCCACTGGAACAGCTGTTGGGAGACAGATGGTAGCCTCCCATCAAGGCTATCCAGCGTGTTCTTTTACGTAGATTGTTTTAGTTCTGAGCTGCACTTTTCTGCACACCATGGGCTAAATGTCCAGGTCACATGGACCCCGAGGGCTCGGAGAATGTTCGAGGGAGGGGACCCACTGGAACAGCTGTTGGGAGACAGATGGTAGCCTCCCGTCAAGGCTATCCAGCGTGTTCTTTTACGTAGATTGTTTTAGTTCTGAGCTGCACTTTTCTGCACACCATGGGCTAAATGGCCAGGTCACATGGACCCCGAGGGCTCGGAGAATGTTCGAGGGAGGGGACCCACTGGAACAGCTGTTGGGAGACAGATGGTAGCCTCCCATCAAGGCTATCCAGCGTGTTCTTTTACGTAGATTGTTTTAGTTCTGAGCTGCACTTTTCTGCACACCATGGGCTAAATGGCCAGGTCACATGGACCCCGAGGGCTCGGAGAATGTTCGAGGGAGGGGACCCACTGGAACAGCTGTTGGGAGACAGATGGTAGCCTCCCATCAAGGCTATCCAGCGTGTTCTTTTACGTAGATTGTTTTAGTTCTGAGCTGCACTTTTCTGCACACCATGGGCTAAATGGCCAGGTCACATGGACCCCGAGGGCTCGGAGAATGTTCGAGGGAGGGGACCCACTGGAACAGCTGTTGGGAGACAGATGGTAGCCTCCCGTCAAGGCTATCCAGCGTGTTCTTTTACGTAGATTGTTTTAGTTCTGAGCTGCACTTTTCTGCACACCATGGGCTAAATGGCCAGGTCACATGGACCCCGAGGGCTCGGAGAATGTTCGAGGGAGGGGACCCACTGGAACAGCTGTTGGGAGACAGATGGTAGCCTCCCGTCAAAGCTATCCAGCGTGTTCTTTTACGTAGATTGTTTTAGTTCTGAGCTGCACTTTTCTGCACACCATGGGCTAAATGGCCAGGTCACATGGACCCCGAGGGCTCGGAGAATGTTCGAGGGAGGGGACCAACTGGAACAGCTGTTGGGAGACAAATGGTAGCCTCCCGTCAAGTACATCCAGCGTTATTTCTTTAACATTTGGTTGTTTTTCCTCTGAACTGCACTTTTCTGCACACCATGGGCTAAATGGCCAGGTCACAAGGACCCCGAAGGCTCAGAGACGGGTGGGTGAGGGGACCCACTGGGACAGCTATTGGGGGACAGATGGTAGCCTCCTCAAGGCAGGGCCGTCGCCAGATTAGATCGCGCCCTGAGGCAAACAATTAAATATCGCCCCTCAAAAGGTCGGAATCGAGCATGCGCAACTATTACGCTCGTAACGAGGATTGCAATGTCCACAAAATGAAATTATCCCCAAAATGATAAATATAACGGAAATTAAGCAAAACTGGTTAAGAAAAGCAAAAATGAATGGGTGGACTGTCACAGGCGGCGTGAGGCAGGCTGCCGCTGGGCTACACCCTGTCGACGTTACGACTGTCAAGGCCATTCAGCATGTTCTTTAACATTGGGTTTAACAACATCTCTGAGAGACACTTTTTTCGCACACAATTGGTTAAATGTCCAGGTCACAATAACCCCGAGGGTTCAGAGAAAGCTGCTGTGAGGTGATTCACTGGACAGCTGTTAGGAAACAGTTGGTAGCCATGTATCCAACGTGTTGTCTAACGTGCACAGGTTATGGCTCTCCCGCACACGGGGCCACGGCTGACGGTGCCAGAAATTATATTATTGCTTTATAAAATATCGAGTGAATGTTGTGGAAAATCGAGATTTAAATAGATATGTTTGAGATTTTTAATTTATCTTCAGTTAATTATTTAAAAAATTAATAAATAAAAATAATAATAAATAAATAATTTAAATTATATTCACACTCCACGACGAAAAATTCAGGTTTCTAGACTAAATGCATCGTTTGCAATATTTATTTAAAAAAATCAGATTCATAGCCTAAAAGAATCGTCTGGAATACGCACTTTAAATATTTCCACTACTAGAGGACGCTGTTAAAATTATCAAAATGGCTCCTAATATTTCGTCAATAATGTGTCGCTACCACAAAATATGTTTCCATATCTCTAAAAAAAACTGAATATCTACAAACGGACAAAAATGTAAGCAGAATACAATGGTTTCCATAAATGAAAGAATACCCCTATGTTAAGTCAATGGAATGTTAAGGTCAAAGCTCTATTAATTCTAAAATAAGCCTACTTTTATGTAAAATGTAACAGCAGATAAAGATCTCAATCAAATAAATAAATCTCTGTTTTCAACAATATTCTTTCATTATTTAATGCGTTATGGAAGTTTCAATATTTAACAACAGCAACTTATACAAAACTGAAGAATAGTGAAAGAATTCTTTACATAAAATTCTAAAATGCAAACTTATTTTATTAAACACTTTGATACAATACTTAGTACTAAGTTTTAATTAACTTCTGAAGTCAATTTTTGTGGCTGGCATTATTAAATATTCAAACTTGCATAACTCATTAAATACTGAACGAATATTGTTGAAAATCGAGATATTGATTTATTGGATTGAAATCTTTATCTGCAATAAATATTTTTCAAAGCAGGAAACATTTGACGTTAGCTTCCCATTGACTTAACGTAGGGATTTTTCTTAATTTATGGAAACCAGTGTAGTAGAAAAACTACATTGAAATCATCCGATTAATAGTACTAGCATATTTAACAGTCATTTTTACGTAGTATATTAAAAGATTCGATTGAATACTCTGCCTGAATGTTAGAAACTTCAATCAAAATCATTTTTCTATAATCTTGAAACATTTCTGGCAAATTCTCATAACTATAAGTATTTAAATACTGCTTCTTTAAAGCAGAGGTATTCCTTTGGATTAGGGATGCTACCAGGATTTTGTTTCGCAGAGGCTTTTATTAACGCTACCAACTGTTAATAAAATAAGTTTGCATTTTAGAACTTTGTATAAAGAATTCTTTCACTATTCTTCAGTTTTGTGTAAGTTTCTTAAGACTGGCATTGCTGTTGTTAAATGGCAGGGCGAAAATTTAGTTTCGAAGAGGGTTCGAAAATTTAATTTTAGGGGGGGGGGAAATTTTTAATATCGGGGTGTGTATCTGAGAATAAGACTTGAGAAAGTTTCCCGGCAGATCTGCAGTACATGGGACTCAGCCGCCATCTTGTTTTATTTCGCCGTGGTGAAAAAAAACTCTGAATGGTAAAAAGTAATCCATTCCGCATCTACCTTGAGATGCGTATTGAGAATATAGATAATATTTAAAGGATATATATATATATAAAAGAAATATGCAACGCTATATACAAGAAAATCATATGTCTGCACTTTAAAAAATTACTAAGAATCTCATCAAAACAAGATTTCATTAACAACTCCTATTGCTAAAAAAGAACTCGTTGTTCCTTACTGAAAAAAGTCCCAAAAATAAATAATCTCATAAGAAGATTTCATTAACAACGCTTATCGCTAAACAATGAAACTTCGTTTCGCACTTAAAAAAAGCCCGGAACATAAATATCAAAAGTAAATATCAAGAATCCCGAAAACAAATAATCTCATTAGAGAGAACTATTTTATATCAGTCATAAACATTGGAACATGCGGATGGATATCACATTGCAACAAAACTTTACAGGTTTTCTTTCCTGGGGAAAGATACAACATGGCGGATGGGGACCCTTAAAATGCACCGTATCCAGTTTCCCAAATACTAAAATATATTACTAAAATATTAAAATCAAATGGTTAAAATGATATTCTATGTGTCCTATAATCCATATGGAATAAAATTTTAGTTTTTTTAGATGTATTTTTATTATCGGACTGATTATATGGGGCTAAAATAAAATTATACCAAAATAGCAATCTACATTTTATGGAAAATCGTTTCCTACAACAAGTCAGTCGGGTGTCTAAATGGGAATATCCCCAGAAGGTTCGGAAAGGGAATTTATTGGACAGCTATTAGGTGGCAGGTTTAACCTATCGTCAAAGGCTATCCAGTGTGTTTTTTTAACGTGAATAGGGTGTGGCTATCCCCCACACGGGCATTGGCTAAATGTCCCATACAACGGACGACTTTTGTTGCACAGAGGCAACATAAAATACAGATATCGTCACTATAATTGTAACCAAGTGTCAACAACTTAGCATTCTCATAGCTTAAATTCTCAATTTATTATTCGGCACTTTTCCCATAGAATTCTCGTTCAGAGATTGCTAAACCTTGAATTCGACATCCCGTGGCAAATTCCTTTAATAATTCTGCATCTCTAATTTCCCAGGTTCGAGTCCCAGCTACGTCAACGTTGAGATTTACCTCTGCAAAATTCCTCGTCCTCCCCATGGTCAGTAGGGGACACTTAGTAGCCATAGCTCAGTAGGGGCTTGGAAAGGCCGCCGTCCGTCGGATGGGACGTTAAGCTGTGGCCCCGTGTGTGGGAGAGACATACCCTGTGCACGTTAAAGATGAGATTTATCTGCACGAAACTCCCGCCCTGCCCACGGTCAGTAGGGGACGACAATGGGCTTGGAATGACCGCCGTCCGTCGGATGGGACGTTAAGTCGTGGACCCGTGTGCAGGAGAGCCATACCCTATGCACGTTAAAGAACACCCTGGATGGCCTTGACGGGAGGCTACCACCTGTTTCCCAACAGCTATTCCAGTGGGTCCCCTCCCACAACCTTCGGGGTCCTTGTGACCTGGCCATTTAGCCCATGGTGTGCAGAAAAGTGCCGCTCAGAGGTATAACAACCCAACCCTAGATGGCCTGCGCCATTAAGATCTAAAACTACATGTAAAAAAATATTAATATTTACCACATAGGAAACGGTGAATTAAAATTTAACCATCATCATAATAAATAGGTGTATCCAAAGAGGTGATGCAACAGGTGGGTGTGCAAAAAAGTGCCACTCAGAGGTAAAACAATCCAACCCAAATCTGCAACTCTAAGCATCGTCTTGTGGGTAAACGAACCATTGAAACGTTAATGTCGCCCACAGCCACTGGACTGTTTAAAATCCATCATATTACGTTGACTAACCAGTTATCCTATATCCTCATTGCCTCCTGTGTGCTAATCTAATGAATAACGCAATATTTGGTAGATGACACATGCTAACTTTGAATGTGAATTATGCGCACTTTAACACTGTTACAGTGGGAGAGAGAGAGGCAAAAATTGGTACAAATTCTTATTTCTAAAAATAGAACAATGACTGTGGAATAGGGAGAGGCGAAACTCAGTCGAAAACGCAACAGACTCGTAATCTGCAGTTCTTAGGTTCGAGTCTCAACTGTGCCTGCGTCAAAATCCAGGTCCCCTAAAAGATAATACGGATATTCATGCCTTATTACTCTGGGCTCGAATCCAGGTCCCCAGATTGGATTGGATTGTTTTACCTCTGAGCGGCACTTTTTTGCACACTATGGGCAAAATGGCCAGGTCACATGGACCCCGAAGGCTCAGAGAAGGTTCCAGGAAGGGGACCCACTGGAACAGCTGTTGGGAGACAGATGGTAGCTTCCCGTCAAGGCCATCCAGCGTGTTCTTTAACGTGCACAGGGTATGGCTCTCCCGCACACGGGGCCACGGCTTAACGTCCCATCCGACGTACGGCGGTCTTTCCAAGCCCATCGGTGTCCCCTATCTGACCGTGGGGGCGGAGAATTTTGCGGAGATAAATCTCAATGCTGACCCAGTTGGGACTCTAACCTGGGAACTACAGATTACGAGCCTGACGCGCTACCGACTGAGCCCCCCCCCCCCCCAGGTCCCCACAAAGACAATGCGAATATCCATGCCTGATTAATACTCTGGGCTTGAATGCAGATCCCCCAGGAAGGCAATACGATTATCCATGCCTTTTTACGTGGGGCTCGAATCCAGGTCCCCAGAAAGGCAATACGAATATCCATACCTTATTACGCTTGGATCGATCCCTTCAATAAGTAGTCAAGAGTGTTAAGAACTCGGCCAGCGGGACAATTAAATTAGAACTTAATTAGAATATGTGCAAGTCTGTCCCTGGTAAGAATCGAATCCATGAACTTCAAAAGTAGAAAGTAACGCTCTACAGAAAAAGTGTCCTATGAACTTTTCAAAGTACGATGAAATATATTTTAAAATAATTATTATTTCACACACAGAAAAAAAAAGTTGCACTAATCATATTTCTTTATTAAGCCTTTGAAAATGCGCTATTTTTTTTATCCACATTTAAATTATGTATATATATTTGAAACAATAATTAAAAATATTCAGTTGGAAAATGGCAATTTAGAACTAACTCAATAATTTTTACAAAACCATTAAACTTTATCACAAGAAAAATATGCTTTTAATGCTAAGAAATATTCCGTATTGTAAACATGATAAACAACACAAAATCAATCATTATAGAAAATGAAAAATAAACAAGAATAATAAAATATTCGCTTACTTGACACTCGAACTGAATCTTCACTACAGCAAGTCATAGCACAGCAACATGGAATCCAACTCAAAAGGTTTTAAATAATATTTCTTTTACATAATTTCTACTACAGCAACATTAAACAGATTTACAGTTACACTAACATTACAAACGCAAGACTAAATTTCGATATATATTTAAAAGGCAAACCGCTTAAATACAAGTGGTCCATTTAATGCAAATAACGTCAGATTATAAATATTGCTAGTTTAAATATTCTGGGGCTAAGATTTACAAAATAATACATTTTATTTGCAGCTAGATTGAAGAAATACTTAAAAATTGGTTTCAACTGACCGTTACAAGCCACAATCGCTGAATCGTCTGTTGAGCAAGTATCGAATGCTTGCCTACTTGGACTCTTTCCAACTGCCACAGACTGGTCACGTGCCTCGAGCAGCTGCGCAATATGGTGCTGCCATCTTGTGAAATGTAATTAAACTATTTGAAGAATAAATTCTCTTTCTTTATATACAGAAATTATTTGATGAAAAGATTGATAATAATACAAAGTTGGTTAAAACAACCATTAGGTTGTTTTACCTTTGAGGAGCACTTTTTTAAAAATTGTATCCTGAATGTTTCTTATTTTAACTACATGTGACCATACCTTGTGCATGTTAAAGAACACACTGGATGACTTGACGAGATGTCCATCTGTCTCCTGAAAGCTGTCAAGTGGGTCCCCTCCCCCAACCTTATCTGAGCCCTTGGGACCCTAAACCTGCCCATTTAGCCCATTGTATGAAAAAAAAAGAGCCACTGAGAGATAAAATAACCGAAATCTTGCAAAAATTGCAGCGGCTATCTTCATTAAATGTTCAATTTTATCGGAACAAACTTTTATTAAGTATCCCCCCCAAAAAAAGTCCAAATTTTCCGGGAGTCACAATTTCTGTTCACCTTCACCAATCCATCAGTTTAGAAATTTATCATTTAAGACACGGATGGGGGAACTCTGGCCCGCGCGATGATCTTTTCTTGCCCTCCAGCAACTGGTGCAAGGGCTCAGAATGTCGACATCGTATATACAACCAAATTTTGATGGTTGAATTTTTTGAATTTTGATGGTTTGAATTTTGATTTTGATGGTCATCGTATATACCTCTGTTTAATACATAATATTATTTTGAGATCGTTATAATCACATTTTTATTATATCCGTAGTTTTACATATATGTTTTATAGGTTTTTCATTACTGTCTTCTTAAGGGGTGGCTCAGTTGGTAGCGCGCCAGGCTCGTCATCTGTAGTTCCCAGGTTCCAGTCCCAGCTGGGTCAGCGTTCAGATTTATCTCTGCAAAATTATCCGCCCTGCCCATCGTCAATAGGGGACACTGATGGGCTTGGGAAGACCGCCATCCGTCGGATGGGACGTTAAGCTGTGGCACGGTGTGTGGGAGAGCCATACCCTGTACACGTTAAAGATGAGATTTTTCTGCACGAAACTCCCCGCCGTGCCCACGGTCAGTAGGGAACGACAATGGGCTTGGAATGGCCGCCGTCCGTCGGATGGGACGTTAAGCCGTGACCCCGTGTGCGGGAGAGCCATACCCTGTGCACGTTAAAGAACACATTGGAGTCCTTGACGGAAGACTACCATCTGTCTCTTCCCCGCCCTGCCCACGGTCACTAGGGGACACCGATGGGCTTGGAAAGGCCGCCGTCCGTCGGATGGGACGTTAAGCCGTGGCCTCGTGTGCGGGAGAGCCATACTCTGTGCACGTTAAAGAACACGCTGGATGGCCTTGACGGGAGGCTACCATCTGTCTCCCAACAGCTGTTTCATTGGGTCCCCTCCCCTAACCTTCTCTGAGCCTTCGGGGTCCATGTGACCTGGCCATTTAGCCCATGGTGTGCAAAAATGTGCCGCTCAGAGGTAAAACAACCCAACCCAACCATCTGTCTCCAACAGCTGTTTCAATGGGTCCCCTCTCCCAACCTTCTCTGAGCCTTCAGGGTCCTTGTGACCTGACAATTTAGCCCATAGTGTGCAAAAAAAAAGTGCCTCTCAGAGGTAAAACAACCCAACTGCCTTCTTAATGTCGAACATTTTTTTTTAGTGGCCCACAGAGGAAAAAGTATCCCTACGCCTGATTTAAGACATTACATGTGATTAAAGAGTTTCTTGGACATTTTTCCTTTTATCACTGAGTGTCCTTTTATCAAAACCATGAATAAAAAGGTTTGGGTGTTTGATGTTTGATATGCGATTTTGCATTTAAATGACACCGTTTGACTGATTTAAATGACACCATTTTAATGACCCAGTTGTTAAAGTTTTGCTCATGGATATGGCACCATCAATGGAAAACGCAAAAAAAAACAATGCTTAATTTGAGGAAAATGAGGAAATTTGACTTGGGGAATTTCAAAAATTTATTGTAATCAAAAATTTTTGGAAATCAAAGTTCATTTTGAAAAATCATTGTACATTCACAGTACATTTGACATTAAAACATCCGAAACGAAATTAAATTTCGGGCTCAGGACTAGGCAATAAAAAATAAGCACAGTACAGTCGCTAAAAAAAGTATCCGAACACTACGGTTGATTACAGAATTCAGAAAAAATATCTGGCAACTATTATTTTAGAAATCAGTGATCTGGCAACCTTCGTGTCACGTGACACGAAGGTTGCAGATCGTGTCAACGTGTCTGGCAACCTTCGTGTCACGTGACGCGAAGGTTGCCAGATCACTAATTTCTAAAAAAATAGTTGCCAGATATTTTTTGTGAATTCTGTAATCAACCATAGTGTTCGGATACTTTTTTAAGCGACTGTAGGTGGTCATATTATTTTGATACTAGATCGTGTGGGCTCACTCACGGAAATATTGAGCGTGTGCAGTTACTGTTCACAGCAAACTGGAGAGTGTGCAGTAACTACACACGCTCCAGTTTGCTGTGAACGGTAACTGGAGCGTGTACAGTTGCTGTACACGCTCCAGGTATTTTTCCTGAATTCTGTAATCACGTGACACGAAGGTTGCCAGATCAGTAATTTCTAAAAACAAACTTTGCCAGATATTTTTCTTGAATTCTGTAATCAGCCATAGTGTTCGGATACTTTTTTGAGTGACTGTACATTAAAAATATACAGTATTGCAATTGGAATAATCATGGAACTTTTAATGACACCGTTAGGGCTCTGGGCAAAGAGGACGAGATGTTACTGTTACGGCAGGTGAACGCGCTGCAGTGACTTTATGAAAAACGTGTCATGAACTCTCGCGTATGCTTCTGCGCGAGATTTATGCAACAAACGAATTGGAACATAGAAACGATCTGAAGATTAAGAAACAGCGATTGTAATGTTAAAGTTGTGGATTTCTGAAAAGAGGTTCAGCACTAGTGGGTCTGAAATAGCACAAGCAAAGGGAGAGTGAAAGCTAACAAGAAAGTTGTGAAGGGTTCGGTTGTTTTACCTCTCAGCGGCACTTTTTTGCCTTTTTCACACCGAAGGCTCAGAGAACGTTGGGGGAGGGTTGGGTTGTTTTACCTCTGAGCGACACTTTTTTACCTTTTTCACACCGAAGGCTCAGAGAAGGTTGGGGGAGGGTTGGGTTGTTTTACCTCTGAGCGGCACTTTTTTGCACACCATGGGCTAAATGGACAGGTCACATGGACCCCAAAGGCTCAGAGAAGGTTGGGGGAGGGTTGGGTTGTTTTACCACTGAGCGGCACTTTTTTGCACACCATGGGCTAAATGGTCAGGTTACATGGACCAAAGGCTCAGAGAAGGTTGGGGGAGGGTTGGGTTGTTTTACCACTGAGCGGCACTTTTTTGCACACCATGGGCTAAATGGTCAGGTCACATGGACCAAAGGCTCAGAGAAGGTTGGGGGAGGGTTGGGTTGTTTTTACCTCTCAGCGGCACTTTTTTGCACACCATGGGCTAAATGGTCAGGTCACATGGACCAAAGGCTCAGAGGAAGGTTGGGGGAGGGTTGGGTTGTTTTACCTCTCAGCGGCACTTTTTTGCACACCATGGGCTAAATGGTCAGGTCACATGGACCAAAGGCTCAGAGAAGGTTGGGGGAGGGTTAGGTTGTTTTACCACTGAGCGGCACTTTTTTGCACACCATGGGCTAAATGGTCAGGTCACATGGACCAAAGGCTCAGAGAAGGTTGGGGGAGGTTGGGTTGTTTTACCACTGAGCGGCACTTTTTTGCACACCATGGGCTAAATGGTCAGGTCACATGGACCAAACGCTCAGAGAAGGTTGGGGGAGGGTTGGGTTGTTTTACCTCTCAGCGGCACTTTTTTGCACACCATGGGCTAAATGGTCAGGTCACATGGACCAAAGGCTCAGAGAAGGTTGGGGGAGGGTTAGGTTGTTTTACCACTGAGCGGCACTTTTTTGCACACCATGGGCTAAATGGTCAGGTCACATGGACCAAAGGCTCAGAGAAGGTTGGGGGAGGTTGGGTTGTTTTACCACTGAGCGGCACTTTTTTGCACACCATGGGCTAAATGGTCAGGTCACATGGACCAAACGCTCAGAGAAGGTTGGGTTGTTTTACCTCTCAGCGGCACTTTTTTGCACACCATGGGCTAAATGGTCAGGTCACATGGACCAAAGGCTCAGAGAAGGTTGGGGGAGGGTTGGGTTGTTTTACCTCTGAGCGGCACTTTTTTGCACACCATGGGCTAAATGGTCAGGTCACATGGACCAAAGGCTCAGAGAAGGTTGGGGGAGGGTTGGGTTGTTTTACCTCTGAGCGGCACTTTTTTGCACCCCATGGGCTAAATGGTCAGGTCACATGGACCAAAGGCTCAGAGAAGGTGGGGGAGGTTGGGTTGTTTTACCACTGAGCGGCACTTTTTTGCACACCATGGGCTAAATGGTCAGGTCACATGGACCAAACGCTCAGAGAAGGTTGGGGGAGGGTTGGGTTGTTTTACCTCTCAGCGGCACTTTTTTGCACACCATGGGCTAAATGGTCAGGTCACATGGACCAAAGGCTCAGAGAAGGTTGGGGGAGGGTTGGCTTGTTTTACCTCTCAGCGGCACTTTTTTGCACACCGTGGGCTAAATGGTCAGGTCACATGGACCAAAGGCTCAGAGAAGGTTGGGGGGAGGGTTAGGTTGTTTTACCACTGAGCGGCACTTTTTTGCACACCATGGGCTAAATGGTCAGGTCACATGGACCAAAGGCTCAGAGAAGGTTGGGGGAGGTTGGGTTGTTTTACCACTGAGCGGCACTTTTTTGCACACCATGGGCTAAATGGTCAGGTCACATGGACCAAACGCTCAGAGAAGGTTGGGGGAGGGTTAGGTTGTTTTACCACTGAGCGGCACTTTTTTGCACACCATGGGCTAAATGGTCAGGTCACATGGACCAAAGGCTCAGAGAAGGTTGGGGGAGGTTGGGTTGTTTTACCACTGAGCGGCACTTTTTTGCACACCATGGGCTAAATGGTCAGGTCACATGGACCAAACGCTCAGAGAAGGTTGGGGGAGGGTTGGGTTGTTTTACCTCTCAGCGGCACTTTTTTGCACACCATGGGCTAAATGGTCAGGTCACATGGACCAAAGGCTCAGAGAAGGTTGGGGGAGGGTTGGGTTGTTTTACCTCTGAGCGGCACTTTTTTGCACACCATGGGCTAAATGGTCAGGTCACATGGACCAAAGGCTCAGAGAAGGTTGGGGGAGGTTGGGTTGTTTTACCACTGAGCGGCACTTTTTTGCACACCATGGGCTAAATTGTCAGGTCACATGGACCAAACGCTCAGAGAAGGTTGGGGGAGGGTTGGGTTGTTTTACCTCTCAGCGGCACTATTTTGCACACCATGGGCTAAATGGTCAGGTCACATGGACCAAAGGCTCAGAGAAGGTTGGGGGAGGGTTGGGTTGTTTTACCACTGAGCGGCACTTTTTTGCACACCATGGGCTAAATGGTCAGGTCACATGGACCAAAGGCTCAGAGAAGGTGGGGGAGGGTTGGGTTGTTTTACCTCTCAGCTGCACTTTTTTGCACACCATGGTCAGGTCACATGGACCAAACGCTCAGAGAAGGTTGGGGGAGGGTTGGGTTGTTTTACCTCTCAGCGGCACTTTTTTGCACACCATGGGCTAAATGGTCAGGTCACATGGACCAAAGGCTCAGAGAAGGTTGGGAGAGGGTTAGGTTGTTTTACCACTGAGCGGCACTTTTTTGCACACCATGGGCTAAATGGTCAGGTCACATGGACCAAAGGCTCAGAGAAGGTTGGGGGAGGTTGGGTTGTTTTACCACTGAGCGGCAATTTTTGCACACCATGGGCTAAATGGTCAGGTCACATGGACCAAACGCTCAGAGAAGGTTGGGGGAGGGTTGGGTTGTTTTACCTCTGAGCGGCACTTTTTTTGCACACCATGGGCTAAATGGTCAGGTCACATGGACCAAAGGCTCAGAGAAGGTTGGGGGAGGGTTGGGTTGTTTTACCTCTGAGCGGCACTTTTTTGCACACCATGGGCTAAATGGTCAGGTCACATGGACCAAAGGCTCAGAGAAGGTTGGGGGGAGGGTTGGGATTGTTTTACCTCTGAGCGGCACTTTTTTGCACACCATGGGCTAAATGGTCAGGTCACATGGACCAAAGGCTCAGAGAAGGTTGGGGGAGGTTCGGTTGTTTTACCACTGAGCGGCACTTTTTTGCACACCATGGGCTAAATGGTCAGGTCACATGGACCAAACGCTCAGAGAAGGTTGGGGGAGGGTTGGGTTGTTTTACATCTCAGCGGCACTTTTTTGCACACCATGGGCTAAATGGTCAGGTCACATGGACCAAAGGCTCAGAGAAGGTTGGGGGAGGGTTGGGGTGTTTTACCTCTCAGCGGCACTTTTTTGCACACCATGGGCTAAATGGTCAGGTCACATGGACCAAAGGCTCAGAGAAGGTTGGGGGAGGGTTGGGTTGTTTTACCTCTCAGCGGCACTTTTTTGCACACCATGGGCTAAATGGTCAGGTCACATGGACCAAACGCTCAGAGAAGGTTGGGGGAGGGTTGGGTTGTTTTACCTCTCAGCGGCACTTTTTTGCACACCATGGGCTAAATGGTCAGGTCACATGGACCAAAGGCTCAGAGAAGGTTGGGGGAGGGTTAGGTTGTTTTACCACTGAGCGGCACTTTTTTGCACACCATGGGCTAAAAGGTCAGGTCACATGGACCAAAGGCTCAGAGAAGGTTGGGGGAGGTTGGGTTGTTTTACCACTGAGCGGCACTTTTTTGCACACCATGGGCTAAATGGTCAGGTCACATGGACCAAACGCTCAGAGAAGGTTGGGGGGAGGGTTGGGTTGTTTTACCTCTCAGCGGCACTTTTTTTGCACACCATGGGCTAAATGGTCAGGTCACATGGACCAAAGGCTCAGAGAAGGTTGGGGGAGGGTTGGGTTGTTTTACCTCTCAGCGGCACTTTTTTGCACACCATGGGCTAAATGGTCAGGTCACATGGACCAAACGCTCAGAGAAGGTTGGGGGAGGGTTGGGTTGTTTTACCTCTCAGCGGCACTTTTTTGCACACCATGGGCTAAATGGTCAGGTCACATGGACCAAAGGCTCAGAGAAGGTTGGGGGAGGGTTGGGTTGTTTTACCTCTCAGCGGCACTTTTTTGCACACCATGGGCTAAATGGTCAGGTCACATGGACCAAAGGCTCAGAGAAGGTTGGGGGAGGGTTAGGTTGTTTTACCACTGAGCGGCACTTTTTTGCACACCATGGGCTAAATGGTCAGGTCACATGGACCAAAGGCTCAGAGAAGGTTGGGGGAGGTTGGGTTGTTTTACCACTGAGCGGCACTTTTTTGCACACCATGGGCTAAATGGTCAGGTCACATGGACCAAACGCTCAGAGAAGGTTGGGGGAGGGTTGGGTTGTTTTACCTCTCAGCGGCACTTTTTTGCACACCATGGGCTAAATGGTCAGGTCACATGGACCAAAGGCTCAGAGAAGGTTGGGGGAGGGTTAGGTTGTTTTACCACTGAGCGGCACTTTTTTGCACACCATGGGCTAAATGGTCAGGTCACATGGACCAAAGGCTCAGAGAAGGTTGGGGGAGGTTGGGTTGTTTTACCACTGAGCGGCACTTTTTTGCACACCATGGGCTAAATGGTCAGGTCACATGGACCAAACGCTCAGAGAAGGTTGGGGGAGGGTTGGGTTGTTTTACCTCTCAGCGGCACTTTTTTGCACACCATGGGCTAAATGGTCAGGTCACATGGACCAAAGGCTCAGAGAAGGTTGGGGGAGGGTTGGGTTGTTTTACCTCTGAGCGGCACTTTTTTGCACACCATGGGCTAAATGGTCAGGTCACATGGACCAAAGGCTCAGAGAAGGTTGGGGGAGGGTTGGGTTGTTTTACCTCTGAGCGGCACTTTTTTGCACCCCATGGGCTAAATGGTCAGGTCACATGGACCAAAGGCTCAGAGAAGGTTGGGGGAGGTTGGGTTGTTTTACCACTGAACGGCACTTTTTTGCACACCATGGGCTAAATGGTCAGGTCACATGGACCAAAGGCTCAGAGAAGGTTGGGGGAGGTTGGGTTGTTTTACCACTGAGCGGCACTTTTTTGCACACCATGGGCTAAATGGTCAGGTCACATGGACCAAACGCTCAGAGAAGGTTGGGGGAGGGTTGGGTTGTTTTACCTCTCAGCGGCACTTTTTTGCACACCATGGGCTAAATGGTCAGGTCACATGGACCAAAGGCTCAGAGAAGGTTGGGGGAGGGTTGGGTTGTTTTACCTCTGAGCGGCACTTTTTTGCACCCCATGGGCTAAATGGTCAGGTCACATGGACCAAAGGCTCAGAGAAGGTTGGGGGAGGGTTGGGTTGTTTTACCTCTGAGCGGCACTTTTTTGCACACCATGGGCTAAATGGTCAGGTCACATGGACCAAAGGCTCAGAGAAGGTTGGGGGAGGGTTGGGTTGTTTTACCTCTGAGCGGCACTTTTTTGCACCCCATGGGCTAAATGGTCAGGTCACATGGACCAAAGGCTCAGAGAAGGTTGGGGGAGGTTGGGTTGTTTTACCACTGAGCGGCACTTTTTTGCACACCATGGGCTAAATGGTCAGGTCACATGGACCAAAGGCTCAGAGAAGGTTGGGGGAGGTTGGGTTGTTTTACCACTGAGCGGCACTTTTTTGCACACCATGGGCTAAATGGTCAGGTCACATGGACCAAACGCTCAGAGAAGGTTGGGGGAGGGTTGGGTTGTTTTACCTCTCAGCGGCACTTTTTTGCACACCATGGGCTAAATGGTCAGGTCACATGGACCAAAGGCTCAGAGAAGGTTGGGGGAGGGTTGGGTTGTTTTACCTCTGAGCGGCACTTTTTTGCACACCATGGGCTAAATGGTCAGGTCACATGGACCAAAGGCTCAGAGAAGGTTGGGGGAGGGTTGGGTTGTTTTACCTCTGAGCGGCACTTTTTTGCACCCCATGGGCTAAATGGTCAGGTCACATGGACCAAAGGCTCAGAGAAGGTTGGGGGAGGTTGGGTTGTTTTACCACTGAGCGGCACTTTTTTGCACACCATGGGCTAAATGGTCAGGTCACATGGACCAAAGGCTCAGAGAAGGTTGGGGGAGGTTGGGTTGTTTTACCACTGAGCGGCACTTTTTTGCACACCATGGGCTAAATGGTCAGGTCACATGGACCAAACGCTCAGAGAAGGTTGGGGGAGGGTTGGGTTGTTTTACCTCTCAGCGGCACTTTTTTGCACACCATGGGCTAAATGGTCAGGTCACATGGACCAAAGGCTCAGAGAAGGTTGGGGGAGGGTTGGGTTGTTTTACCTCTGAGCGGCACTTTTTTGCACACCATGGGCTAAATGGTCAGGTCACATGGACCAAAGGCTCAGAGAAGGTTGGGGGAGGGTTGGGTTGTTTTACCTCTGAGCGGCACTTTTTTGCACCCCATGGGCTAAATGGTCAGGTCACATGGACCAAAGGCTCAGAGAAGGTTGGGGGAGGTTGGGTTGTTTTACCACTGAACGGCACTTTTTTGCACACCATGGGCTAAATGGTCAGGTCACAAAAAAAAACGCTCAGAGAAGGTTGGGAGAGGGTTAGGTTGTTTTACCACTGAGCGGCACTTTTTTGCACACCATGGGCTAAATGGTCAGGTCACATGGACCAAAGGCTCAGAGAAGGTTGGGGGAGGTTGGGTTGTTTTACCACTGAGCGGCACTTTTTTGCACACCATGGGCTAAATGGTCAGGTCACATGGACCAAACGCTCAGAGAAGGTTGGGGGAGGGTTGGGTTGTTTTACCTCTCAGCGGCACTTTTTTGCACACCATGGGCTAAATGGTCAGGTCACATGGACCAAAGGCTCAGAGAAGGTTGGGGGAGGGTTGGGTTGTTTTACCACTGAGCGGCACTTTTTTGCACACCATGGGCTAAATGGTCAGGTCACATGGACCAAAGGCTCAGAGAAGGTTGGGGAAGGGTTGGGTTGTTTTACCTCTGAGCGGCACTTTTTTGCACACCATGGGCTAAATGGTCAGGTCACATGGACCAAAGGCTCAGAGAAGGTTGGGGGAGGTTGGGTTGTTTTACCACTGAGCGGCACTTTTTTGCACACCATGGGCTAAATGGTCAGGTCACATGGACCAAACGCTCAGAGAAGGTTGGGGGAGGGTTGGGTTGTTTTACCTCTCAGCGGCACTTTTTTGCACACCATGGGCTAAATGGTCAGGTCACATGGACCAAAGGCTCAGAGAAGGTTGGGGGAGGGTTGGGTTGTTTTACCTCTCAGCGGCACTTTTTTGCACACCATGGGCTAAATGGTCAGGTCACATGGACCAAACGCTCAGAGAAGGTTGGGGGAGGGTTGGGTTGTTTTACCTCTCAGCGGCACTTTTTTGCACACCATGGGCTAAATGGTCAGGTCACATGGACCAAAGGCTCAGAGAAGGTTGGGGGAGGGTTGGGTTGTTTTACCTCTCAGCGGCACTTTTTTGCACACCATGGGCTAAATGGTCAGGTCACATGGACCAAAGGCTCAGAGAAGGTTGGGGGAGGGTTAGGTTGTTTTACCACTGAGCGGCACTTTTTTGCACACCATGGGCTAAATGGTCAGGTCACATGGACCAAAGGCTCAGAGAAGGTTGGGGGAGGTTGGGTTGTTTTACCACTGAGCGGCACTTTTTTGCACACCATGGGCTAAATGGTCAGGTCACATGGACCAAACGCTCAGAGAAGGTTGGGGGAGGGTTGGGTTGTTTTACCTCTCAGCGGCACTTTTTTGCACACCATGGGCTAAATGGTCAGGTCACATGGACCAAAGGCTCAGAGAAGGTTGGGGGAGGGTTAGGTTGTTTTACCACTGAGCGGCACTTTTTTGCACACCATGGGCTAAATGGTCAGGTCACATGGACCAAAGGCTCAGAGAAGGTTGGGGGAGGTTGGGTTGTTTTACCACTGAGCGGCACTTTTTTGCACACCATGGGCTAAATGGTCAGGTCACATGGACCAAACGCTCAGAGAAGGTTGGGGGAGGGTTGGGTTGTTTTACCTCTCAGCGGCACTTTTTTGCACACCATGGGCTAAATGGTCAGGTCACATGGACCAAAGGCTCAGAGAAGGTTGGGGGAGGGTTGGGTTGTTTTACCTCTGAGCGGCACTTTTTTGCACACCATGGGCTAAATGGTCAGGTCACATGGACCAAAGGCTCAGAGAAGGTTGGGGGAGGGTTGGGTTGTTTTACCTCTGAGCGGCACTTTTTTGCACCCCATGGGCTAAATGGTCAGGTCACATGGACCAAAGGCTCAGAGAAGGTTGGGGGAGGTTGGGTTGTTTTACCACTGAACGGCACTTTTTTGCACACCATGGGCTAAATGGTCAGGTCACATGGAAAAAACGCTCAGAGAAGGTTGGGAGAGGGTTAGGTTGTTTTACCACTGAGCGGCACTTTTTTGCACACCATGGGCTAAATGGTCAGGTCACATGGACCAAAGGCTCAGAGAAGGTTGGGGGAGGTTGGGTTGTTTTACCACTGAGCGGCACTTTTTTGCACACCATGGGCTAAATGGTCAGGTCACATGGACCAAACGCTCAGAGAAGGTTGGGGGAGGGTTGGGTTGTTTTACCTCTCAGCGGCACTTTTTTGCACACCATGGGCTAAATGGTCAGGTCACATGGACCAAAGGCTCAGAGAAGGTTGGGGGAGGGTTGGGTTGTTTTACCACTGAGCGGCACTTTTTTGCACACCATGGGCTAAATGGTCAGGTCACATGGACCAAAGGCTCAGAGAAGGTTGGGGAAGGGTTGGGTTGTTTTACCTCTGAGCGGCACTTTTTTGCACACCATGGGCTAAATGGTCAGGTCACATGGACCAAAGGCTCAGAGAAGGTTGGGGGAGGTTGGGTTGTTTTACCACTGAGCGGCACTTTTTTGCACACCATGGGCTAAATGGTCAGGTCACATGGACCAAACGCTCAGAGAAGGTTGTGGGAGGGTTGGGTTGTTTTACCTCTCAGCGGCACTTTTTTGCACACCATGGGCTAAATGGTCAGGTCACATGGACCAAAGGCTCAGAGAAGGTTGGGGGAGGGTTGGGTTGTTTTACCTCTCAGCGGCACTTTTTTGCACACCATGGGCTAAATGGTCAGGTCACATGGACCAAACGCTCAGAGAAGGTTGGGGGAGGGTTGGGTTGTTTTACCTCTCAGCGGCACTTTTTTGCACACCATGGGCTAAATGGTCAGGTCACATGGACCAAAGGCTCAGAGAAGGTTGGGGGAGGGTTGGGTTGTTTTACCTCTCAGCGGCACTTTTTTGCACACCATGGGCTAAATGGTCAGGTCACATGGACCAAAGGCTCAGAGAAGGTTGGGGGAGGGTTAGGTTGTTTTACCACTGAGCCGCACTTTTTTGCACACCATGGGCTAAATGGTCAGGTCACATGGACCAAAGGCTCAGAGAAGGTTGGGGGAGGTTGGGTTGTTTTACCACTGAGCGGCACTTTTTTGCACACCATGGGCTAAATGGTCAGGTCACATGGACCAAACGCTCAGAGAAGGTTGGGGGAGGGTTGGGTTGTTTTACCTCTCAGCGGCACTTTTTTGCACACCATGGGCTAAATGGTCAGGTCACATGGACCAAAGGCTCAGAGAAGGTTGGGGGAGGGTTAGGTTGTTTTACCACTGAGCGGCACTTTTTTGCACACCATGGGCTAAATGGTCAGGTCACATGGACCAAAGGCTCAGAGAAGGTTGGGGGAGGTTGGGTTGTTTTACCACTGAGCGGCACTTTTTTGCACACCATGGGCTAAATGGTCAGGTCACATGGACCAAACGCTCAGAGAAGGTTGGGGGAGGGTTGGGTTGTTTTACCTCTCAGCGGCACTTTTTTGCACACCATGGGCTAAATGGTCAGGTCACATGGACCAAAGGCTCAGAGAAGGTTGGGGGAGGGTTGGGTTGTTTTACCTCTGAGCGGCACTTTTTTGCACACCATGGGCTAAATGGTCAGGTCACATGGACCAAAGGCTCAGAGAAGGTTGGGGGAGGGTTGGGTTGTTTTACCTCTGAGCGGCACTTTTTTGCACCCCATGGGCTAAATGGTCAGGTCACATGGACCAAAGGCTCAGAGAAGGTTGGGGGAGGTTGGGTTGTTTTACCACTGAACGGCACTTTTTTGCACACCATGGGCTAAATGGTCAGGTCACATGGAAAAAACGCTCAGAGAAGGTTGGGGGAGGGTTGGGTTGTTTTACCTCTCAGCGGCACTTTTTTGCACACCATGGGCTAAATGGTCAGGTCACATGGACCAAAGGCTCAGAGAAGGTTGGGGGAGGGTTGGGTTGTTTTACCTCTCAGCGGCACTTTTTTGCACACCGTGGGCTAAATGGTCAGGTCACATGGACCAAAGGCTCAGAGAAGTTTGGGGGAGGTTGGGTTGTTTTACCACTGAGCGGCACTTTTTAGCACATCATGGGCTAAATGGTCAGGTCACATGGACCAAACGCTCAGAGAAGGTTGGGGGAGGGTTAGGTTGTTTTACCACTGAGCGGCACTTTTTTGCACACCATGGGCTAAATGGTCAGGTCACATGGACCAAAGGCTCAGAGAAGGTTGGGGGAGGTTGGGTTGTTTTACCACTGAGCGGCACTTTTTTGCACATCATGGGCTAAATGGTCAGGTCACATGGACCAAACGCTCAGAGAAGGTTGGGGGAGGGTTCGGTTGTTTTACCTCTCAGCGGCACTTTTTTGCACACCATGGGCTAAATGGTCAGGTCACATGGACCAAAGGCTCAGAGAAGGTTGGGGGAGGTTGGGTTGTTTTACCACTGAGCGGCACTTTTTTGCACATCATGGGCTAAATGGTCAGGTCACATGGACCAAACGCTCAGAGAAGGTTGGGGGAGGGTTAGGTTGTTTTACCACTGAGCGGCACTTTTTTGCACACCATGGGCTAAATGGTCAGGTCACATGGACCAAAGGCTCAGAGAAGGTTGGGGGAGGTTGGGTTGTTTTACCACTGAGCGGCACTTTTTTGCACATCATGGGCTAAATGGTCAGGTCACATGGACCAAACGCTCAGAGAAGGTTGGGGGAGGGTTCGGTTGTTTTACCTCTCAGCGGCACTTTTTTGCACACCATGGGCTAAATGGTCAGGTCACATGGACCAAAGGCTCAGAGAAGGTTGGGGGAGGGTTGGGTTGTTTTACCTCTGAGCGGCACTTTTTTGCACACCATGGGCTAAATGGTCAGGTCACATGGACCAAAGGCTCAGAGAAGGTTGGGGGAGGTTGGGTTGTTTTACCACTGAGCGGCACTTTTTTGCACACCATGGGCTAAATTGTCAGGTCACATGGACCAAACGCTCAGAGAAGGTTGGGGGAGGGTTGGGTTGTTTTACCTCTCAGCGGCACTTTTTTGCACACCATGGGCTAAATGGTCAGGTCACATGGACCAAAGGCTCAGAGAAGGTTGGGGGAGGGTTAGGTTGTTTTACCACTGAGCGGCACTTTTTTGCACACCATGGGCTAAATGGTCAGGTCACATGGACCAAAGGCTCAGAGAAGGTTGGGGGAGGGTTGGGTTGTTTTACCTCTCAGCTGCACTTTTTTGCACACCATGGTCAGGTCACATGGACCAAACGCTCAGAGAAGGTTGGGGGAGGGTTGGGTTGTTTTACCACTTAGCGGCACTTTTTTGCACACCATGGGCTAAATGGTCAGGTCACATGGACCAAAGGCTCAGAGAAGGTTGGGAGAGGGTTAGGTTGTTTTACCACTGAGCGGCACCTTTTTGCACACCATGGGCTAAATGGTCAGGTCACATGGACCAAAGGCTCAGAGAAGGTTGGGGGAGGTTGGGTTGTTTTACCACTGAGCGGCAATTTTTGCACACCATGGGCTAAATGGTCAGGTCACATGGACCAAACGCTCAGAGAAGGTTGGGGGAGGGTTGGGTTGTTTTACCTCTGAGCGGCACTTTTTTGCACACCATGGGCTAAATGGTCAGGTCACATGGACCAAAGGCTCAGAGAAGGTTGGGGGAGGGTTGGGTTGTTTTACCTCTGAGCGGCACTTTTTTGCACACCATGGGCTAAATGGTCAGGTCACATGGACCAAAGGCTCAGAGAAGGTTGGGGGAGGGTTGGGTTGTTTTACCTCTGAGCGGCACTTTTTTGCACACCATGGGCTAAATGGTCAGGTCACATGGACCAAAGGCTCAGAGAAGGTTGGGGGAGGTTGGGTTGTTTTACCACTGAGCGGCACTTTTTTGCACACCATGGGCTAAATGGTCAGGTCACATGGACCAAACGCTCAGAGAAGGTTGGGGGAGGGTTGGGGTGTTTTACCTCTCAGCGGCACTTTTTTGCACACCATGGGCTAAATGGTCAGGTCACATGGACCAAAGGCTCAGAGAAGGTTGGGGGAGGGTTGGGTTGTTTTACCTCTCAGCGGCACTTTTTTGCACACCATGGGCTAAATGGTCAGGTCACATGGACCAAACGCTCAGAGAAGGTTGGGGGAGGGTTGGGTTGTTTTACCTCTCAGCGGCACTTTTTTGCACACCATGGGCTAAATGGTCAGGTCACATGGACCAAAGGCTCAGAGAAGGTTGGGGGAGGGTTAGGTTGTTTTACCACTGAGCGGCACTTTTTTGCACACCATGGGCTAAATGGTCAGGTCACATGGACCAAAGGCTCAGAGAAGGTTGGGGGAGGTTGGGTTGTTTTACCACTGAGCGGCACTTTTTTGCACACCATGGGCTAAATGGTCAGGTCACATGGACCAAACGCTCAGAGAAGGTTGGGGGAGGGTTGGGTTGTTTTACCTCTCAGCGGCACTTTTTTGCACACCATGGGCTAAATGGTCAGGTCACATGGACCAAAGGCTCAGAGAAGGTTGGGAGAGGGTTAGGTTGTTTTACCACTGAGCGGCACTTTTTTGCACACCATGGGCTAAATGGTCAGGTCACATGGACCAAAGGCTCAGAGAAGGTTGGGGGAGGTTGGGTTGTTTTACCTCTTAGCGGCACTTTTTTGCACACCATGGGCTAAATGTTCAGGTCACATGGACCAAAGGCTCAGAGAAGGTTGGGAGAGGGTTAGGTTGTTTTACCACTGAGCGGCACTTTTTTGCACACCATGGGCTAAATGGTCAGGTCACATGGACCAAAGGCTCAGAGAAGGTTGGGGGAGGTTGGGTTGTTTTACCACTGAGCGGCAATTTTTGCACACCATGGGCTAAATGGTCAGGTCACATGGACCAAACGCTCAGAGAAGGTTGGGGGAGGGTTGGGTTGTTTTACCTCTGAGCGGCACTTTTTTGCACACCATGGGCTAAATGGTCAGGTCACATGGACCAAAGGCTCAGAGAAGGTTGGGGGAGGGTTGGGTTGTTTTACCTCTGAGCGGCACTTTTTTGCACACCATGGGCTAAATGGTCAGGTCACATGGACCAAAGGCTCAGAGAAGGTTGGGGGAGGGTTGGGTTGTTTTACCTCTGAGCGGCACTTTTTTGCACACCATGGGCTAAATGGTCAGGTCACATGGACCAAAGGCTCAGAGAAGGTTGGGAGAGGGTTAGGTTGTTTTACCACTGAGCGGCACTTTTTTGCACACCATGGGCTAAATGGTCAGGTCACATGGACCAAAGGCTCAGAGAAGGTTGGGGGAGGTTGGGTTGTTTTACCACTGAGCGGCACTTTTTTGCACACCATTTGCTAAATGGTCAGGTCACATGGACCAAAGGCTCAGAGAAGTTTGGGGGAGGGTTGGGTTGTTTTACCTCTGAGCGGCACTTTTTTGCACACCATGGGCTAAATGGTCAGGTCACATGGACCAAAGGCTCAGAGAAGGTTGGGGGAGGGTTGGGTTGTTTTACCTCTGAGCGGCACTTTTTTGCACACCATGGGCTAAATGGTCAGGTCACATGGACCAAAGGCTCAGAGAAGGTTGGGGGAGGGTTGGGTTGTTTTACCTCTGAGCGGCACTTTTTTGCACACCATGGGCTAAATGGTCAGGTCACATGGACCAAAGGCTCAGAGAAGGTTGGGGGAGGGTTGGGTTGTTTTACCTCTGAGCGGCACTTTTTTGCACACCATGGGCTAAATGGTCAGGTCACATGGACCAAAGGCTCAGAGAAGGTTGGGGGAGGGTTGGGTTGTTTTACCTCTGAGCGGCACTTTTTTGCACACCATGGGCTAAATGGTCAGGTCACATGGACCAAACGCTCAGAGAAGGTTGGGGGAGGGTTGGGTTGTTTTACCTCTCAGCGGCACTTTTTTGCACACCATGGGCTAAATGGTCAGGTCACATGGACCAAACGCTCAGAGAAGGTTGGGGGAGGGTTGGGTTGTTTTACCTCTTAGCGGCACTTTTTTGCACACCATGGGCTAAATGGTCAGGTCACATGGACCAAAGGCTCAGAGAAGGTTGGGAGAGGGTTAGGTTGTTTTACCACTGAGCGGCACTTTTTTGCACACCATGGGCTAAATGGTCAGGTCACATGGACCAAAGGCTCAGAGAAGGTTGTGGGAGGTTGGGTTGTTTTACCACTGAGCGGCAATTTTTGCACACCATGGGCTAAATGGTCAGGTCACATGGACCAAAGGCTCAGAGAAGGTTGGGGGAGGGTTGGGTTGTTTTACCTCTGAGCGGCACTTTTTTGCACACCATGGGCTAAATGGTCAGGTCACATGGACCAAAGGCTCAGAGAAGGTTGGGGGAGGTTGGGTTGTTTTACCACTGAGCGGCACTTTTTTGCACACCATGGGCTAAATGGTCAGGTCACATGGACCAAACGCTCAGAGAAGGTTGGGGGAGGGTTGGGTTGTTTTACCTCTCAGCGGCACTTTTTTGCACACCATGGGCTAAATGGTCAGGTCACATGGACCAAAGGCTCAGAGAAGGTTGGGGGAGGGTTGGGTTGTTTTACCTCTCAGCGGCACTTTTTTGCACACCATGGGCTAAATGGTCAGGTCACATGGACCAAACGCTCAGAGAAGGTTGGGGGAGGGTTGGGTTGTTTTACCTCTCAGCGGCACTTTTTTGCACACCATGGGCTAAATGGTCAGGTCACATGGACCAAAGGCTCAGAGAAGGTTGGGGGAGGGTTAGGTTGTTTTACCACTGAGCGGCACTTTTTTGCACACCATGGGCTAAATGGTCAGGTCACATGGACCAAAGGCTCAGAGAAGGTTGGGGGAGGTTGGGTTGTTTTACCACTGAGCGGCACTCTTTTGCACACCATGGGCTAAATGGTCAGGTCACATGGACCAAACGCTCAGAGAAGGTTGGGGGAGGGTTGGGTTGTTTTACCTCTCAGCGGCACTTTTTTGCACACCATGGGCTAAATGGTCAGGTCACATGGACCAAAGGCTCAGAGAAGGTTGGGGGAGGGTTAGGTTGTTTTACCACTGAGCGGCACTTTTTTGCACACCATGGGCTAAATGGTCAGGTCACATGAACCAAAGGCTCAGAGAAGGTTGGGGGAGGTTGGGTTGTTTTACCACTGAGCGGCACTTTTTTGCACACCATGGGCTAAATGGTCAGGTCACATGGACCAAAGTCTCAGAGAAGGTTGGGGGAGGTTGGGTTGTTTTACCTCTGAGCGGCACGTTTTTGCACACCATGGGCTAAATGGTCAGGTCACATGAACCAAAGGCTCAGAGAAGGTTGGGGGAGGGTTAGGTTGTTTTACCACTGAGCGGCACTTTTTTGCACACCATGGGCTAAATGGTCAGGTCACATGGACCAAAGGCTCAGAGAAGGTGGGGGAGGTTGGGTTGTTTTACCACTGAGCGGCACTTTTTTGCACACCATGGGCTAAATGGTCAGGTCACATGGACCAAAGGCTCAGAGAAGGCTGGGGGAGGGTTAGGTTGTTTTACCTCTGAGCGGCACGTTTTTGCACACCATGGGCTAAATGGTCAGGTCACATGGACCCAAGGCTCAGAGAAGGTTGGGGGAGTGGACCCACTGGAACAGCTGTTGGGAGACAGATGGTAGCCTCCCGTCAAGGCCATCCAGCGTGTTCTTTAACGTTGGGTTGTTTTACCTCTGAGCGGCACTTTTTTGCACACCATGGGTTACATGGCCAGGTCACATGGACCCTGAGAGCTCAGAGAAGGTTGGGGGAGGGGACCCACTGGAATAGCTATTGGGAGACAGATGGTATCCTCCCGTCAAGGCCATCCAGCGTGTTCTTTAACGTTCGGTTGTTTTACTTCTGAGCGGCACTTTTTTGCACACCATGGGCTAAATGGTCAGGTCACATGGACCCCGAATGCTCAGAGAAGGTTGGGGGATTGTTAGGTTCTTTTACCTCTGAGCTGCACTTTTTTGCAAACCATGGGCTAAATGGTCAGGTCACATGGATCCCGAAGGCTCAGAGAACGTTGGGGGAGGGTTGGGTTGTTTTGCCTCTGAGCGGCACTTTTTTGCACACCATGGGCTAAATGGTCAGGTCACATGGACCCCGAATGCTCAGAGAAGGTTGGGGGATTGTTAGGTTTTTTTACCTCTGAGCTGCACTTTTTTGCAAACCATGGGCTAAATGGTCAGGTCACATGGATCTCGAAGGCTCAGAGAACGTTGGGGGAGGGTTGGGTTGTTTTGCCTCTGAGCGGCACTTTTTTGCACACCATGGGCTAAATGGTCAGGTCACATGGACCCCGAAGGCTCAGAGAAGGTTGGGGGAGGGTTAGGTTCTTTTACCTGTGAGCGGCAATTTTTTGCAAACCATGAGCTAAATGGTCAGGTCACATGGACCCCGAAGGCTCAGACAACGTTGGGGGAGGGTTGGGTTGTTTTACCTCTGAGCGGCACTTTTTTGCACACCATGGGCTAAATGGCCAGGTCACATGGACCCCTAAGGCTCAGAGAACGTTGGGGGAGGGTTGGGTTGTTTTACCTATGAGCGGCACTTTTTTGCACACCATGGGCTAAATGGCCAGGTCACATGGACCCCGAAGGCTCAGAGAAGGTTGGGGGAGGGTTGGGTTCTTTTACCTCTGAGCGACACTTTTTTGCACACCATGGGCTAAATGGTCAGGTCACATGGACCCCGAAGACTCAGAAATGGTTGGGGGAGGGTTGGGTTGTTTTACCTCTGAGCGGCACTTTTTTGCATACCATGGGCTAAATGGCCAGGTCACATGGACCCAAGGCTCAGAGAAGGTTGGGGGAGGGTTGGGTTCTTTTACCTATGAGGGGCACTTTTTTGCACACCATGGGCTAAATGGCCAGGTCACATGGACCCCGAAGGCTCAGAGAAGGTTGGGGGAGGGTTGGGTTGTTTTACCTCTGAGCGGCACTTTTTTGCCTTTTTCACACCGAAGGCTCAGAGAAGGTTGGGGGTTGTTGTTGGGTTGTTTTACCTCTGAGCGGCACTTTTTTGCACACCATGGGCTAAATGTCCAGGTCACATGGACCCCGAAGGCTCAGAGAAGGTTGGGGAAGGGTTGGGTTGTTTAACCTCTGAGCCGAACTTTTTTGCACACCATGGGCTAAATGGCCAGGTCACATGGACCCCGAAGGCTCAGAGAAGGTTGGGGAAGGGTTGGGGTGTTTTACCTCTGAGCTGCACTTTTTTGAACACCATGGGCTAAACGGCCAGGTCACATGGACCCCGAAGGCTCAGAGAAGGTTGGGGGAGGGGAGGGTTGGTTTACCTCTGAGCGGAAATTTTTTGTACACCATGGGCTAAATGGCCAGGTCACATGGACCCCAAAGCTCAGAGAACGTTTGGGGAAGTGTTGGGTTGTTTTACCTCTGAGCGGCAATTTTTGCACACAATGGGCTAAATGGCCAGGTCTCATGGACCCCGAAGGCTCAGAGAAGGTTGGGGGAGGGTTATGTTGTTTTACCTCTCAGCCGCACTTTTTTCACATCATGGGCTAAATGGCCAGGTCACATGAACCCCGAAGGCTCAGAGAAGGTTAGGGGAGGGTTGGGTTGTTTTACCTCTGAGCGGCACTTTTTTGCACACCATGGGCTAAATGGCCAGGTCATATGGACCCCGAAGGCTCAGAGAAGGTTGGGGGAGGGTTGGGTTGTTTTACCTCTGAGCGACACTTTTTTGAACACCATGGGCTAAATGGCCAGGTCACATGGACCCCGAAGGCTCAGAGAAGGTTGGGGGAGGGTTGGGTTGTTTTACCTCTCAGCGGCACTTTTTTGCACACCATGGGCTAAAAGGCCAGGTCACATGGAACCCGAAGGCTAACAGAAGGTCGGGGGAGGGAACCCAATGGAACAGCTGTTGGGAGACAGATGGTAGCCTCTTGTCAAGGTCATCGAGTGTGTTCTTTAACGTAATGTTGTTTCTGCTCTTTGCAGCACTTTTTTGCACACCATAGGCTAAAAGGCCAGGTCACATGGAACCCGAAGGCTCAGAGAAGGTCGGGGGAGGGGACCCACTGGAACAGCTGTTGGGAGACAGATGGTAGCCACTTGTCAAGGTCATCGAGTGTGTTCTTTAACGTAATGTTGTTTCTGCTCTTTGCAGCACTTTTTTGCACACCATAGGCTAAAAGGCCAGGTCACATGGACACCGAAGGCTCAGAGAATGTTGGAGGAAGTGACCCACTGGAACAGCTGTTGGGAGGCAGATGGTAGCCTCTTGTCAAATTCATCGAGTGTGTTCTTTAACGTAAGGTTGTTTCTGCTCTTTGCAGCACTTTTTTCCACACCATAGGTTAAAGGCCAGGTCACATGAACCCGAAGGCTCAGAGAAGGTTGGGGGAGGGGACCCACTGGAACAGCTGTTGGGAAACAGATGGTAGCCTCTTGTCAAGGTCATCGAGTGTGTTCTTTAACGTAATGTTGTTTCTGCTATTTGCAGCACTTTTTTGCACACCATAGGCTAAAAGGCCAGGTCACATGGAACCCGAAGGCTCAGAGAAGGTCGGGGGAGGGGACCCACTGGAACAGCTGTTGGGAGACAGATGGTAGCCACTTGTCAAGGTCATCGAGTGTGTTCTTTAACGTAATGTTGTTTCTGCTCTTTGCAGCACTTTTTTGCACACCATAGGCTAAAAGGCCAGGTCACATGGACACCGAAGGCTCAGAGAATGTTGGAGGAAGTGACCCACTGGAACAGCTGTTGGGAGGCAGATGGTAGCCTCTTGTCAAATTCATCGAGTGTGTTCTTTAACGTAAGGTTGTTTCTGCTCTTTGCAGCACTTTTTTCCACACCATAGGTTAAAGGCCAGGTCACATGAACCCGAAGGCTCAGAGAAGGTTGGGGGAGGGGACCCACTGGAACAGCTGTTGGGAAACAGATGGTAGCCTCTTGTCAAGGTCATCGAGTGTGTTCTTTAACGTAATGTTGTTTCTGCTATTTGCAGCACTTTTTTGCACACCATAGGCTAAAAGGCCAGGTCACATGGACACCTAAGGCTCAGAGAATGTCGGGGTTATTTTTTTATGTATTTTTAAAAATTTTTTATATATTTTAAAAACCACTGGAAGTTATTTATTTTTTATTTATTTCTCAGAGAATGTTAGGGGAGGGACCCACTGGAACAGCTGTTGGGAGACAGATGGTATCCTCTTGTCAATGTCATCGGGTGTGTTCTTTAACGTAAGGTTGTTTCTGCCCTTTGCAGCACTTTATTGCACACCATAGGCTAAAAGGCCAGGTCACATGAACCCGAAGGCTCAGACATGGTCGGGGGAGGGGAGCCATTGGAACAGCTGTTGGGAGACAGATGGTAGCCTCTTGTCAAGGTCATCGAATGTGCTCTTTATCGTAAAGTTGTTTCTGCTCTTTGCAGCACTTTTTTGCACACCATAGGCTAAAAGGACAGGTCACATGGAACCCGTAGGCTCAGAGAAGGTCGGGGGAGGGGACCCACTGGAACAGCTGTTGGAGACAGATGGTAGCCTCTTGTCAAGGTCATCGAGTGTGTTCTTTAACGTAAAGTTGTTTCTGCTCTTTGCAGCACTTTATTGCACACCATAGGCTAAAAGGCCAGATCACATGGACACCGAAGGCTCAGAGAATGTTAGGGGAGGGACCCACTGGAACAGCTGTTGGGAGACAGATGGTAGCCTGTTGTCAAGGTCTTCGAATGTGTTCTTTAACATAAGGTTGTTTCTGCTTTTTACAGCACTTTTTTGCACACTATAGGCTAAAAGGCCAGGTCACATGAACCCGAAGGCTCAGAGAAGGTCAGGGCAGGGGACCCACTGGAACAGCTGTTGGGAGACAGATGGTAACCGCTTGTCAAGGTCATCGAGTGTGTTCTTTAACGTAAGGTTGTTTCTGCTCTTTGCAGCACTTTTTTGCACACCATAGGCTAAAAGGCAGGTCACATGGACCCCGAAGGCTCAGAGAAGGTCGGGGGAGGGGACCCACTGGAACAGCTGTTGGGAGACAGATGGTAGCCTCTTGTCAAGGTCATCGAGTGTGTTCTTTAACGTAAGGATGTTTCTGCTCTTTGCAGCACTTTTTTCCACACCATAGGCTAAAAGGCCAGGTCACATGGACACCGAAGGCTCAGAGAATGTCGGGGGAGGGACCCACTGGAACAGCTGTTGGGAGACAGATGGTAGCCTCTTGTCAAAGTCATCGAGTGTGTTCTTTAAAATAAGGTTGTTTCTGCTCTTTGCAGCACTTTTTTGCACACCACAGGCTAAAAGGCCAGGTCACATGGACCCCGAAGGCTCAGAGGAGGTCGGGGGAGTGGACCCACTGGAACAGCTCTTGGGAGACAGATGGTAGCCTCTTCTCAAGGTCATCGAGTGTGTTCTTTAACGTAAGGATGTTTCTGCTCTTTGTAGCACTTTTTTGCACACCATAGGCTAAAAGGCCAGGTCACATGGAACCCGAAGCCTCAGAGAAGGTCGGGGGAGGGGACCCATTGGAACAGCTGTTGGGAGACAGATGGTAGCCTCTTGTCACGGTCATCGAGTGTGTTATTTAACGTAAGGTTTTTTCTGCTCTTTGCAGCACTTTTTTGCACACCATAGGCTAAAAGGCCAGGTCACATGGAACCCGAAGGCTCAGAGAAGGTTGGGGGAGGGGACCCACTGGAACAGCTGTTGGGAGGCAGATGGTAGCCTCTTGTCAAGGTCATCGGGTGTGTTCTTTAACCTAAGGTTGTTTCTGCTCTTTGCAGCACTTTTTTGCACAACATAGGCTAAAAGGTCAGGTCACATGGAACCCGAAGTCTCAGAGAAGGTCGGGGGAGTGGACCCACTGGGACAGCTGTTGGGAGACAGATGGTAGCCTCTTGTCAAGGTCATCGAGTGTGTTCTTTAACGTAAGGATGTTTCTGCTCTTTGCAGCACTTTTTTCCACACCATAGGCTAAAAGGTCAGGTCACATGGACCAAAGGCTCAGAGAAGGTTGGGGGAGGTTGGGTTGTTTTACCACTGAGCGGCACTTTTTTGCACACCATGGGCTAAATGGTCAGGTCACATGGACCAAACGCTCAGAGAAGGTTGGGTTGTTTTACCTCTCAGCGGCACTTTTTTGCACACCATGGGCTAAATGGTCAGGTCACATGGACCAAAGGCTCAGAGAAGGTTGGGGGAGGGTTGGGTTGTTTTACCTCTGAGCGGCACTTTTTTGCACACCATGGGCTAAATGGTCAGGTCACATGGACCAAAGGCTCAGAGAAGGTTGGGGGAGGTTGGGTTGTTTTACCACTGAGCGGCACTTTTTTGCACACCATGGGCTAAATGGTCAGGTCACATGGACCAAACGCTCAGAGAAGGTTGGGGGAGGGTTGGGGTGTTTTACCTCTCAGCGGCACTTTTTTGCACACCATGGGCTAAATGGTCAGGTCACATGGACCAAACGCTCAGAGAAGGTTGGGGGAGGGTTGGGTTGTTTTACCTCTCAGCGGCACTTTTTTGCACACCATGGGCTAAATGGTCAGGTCACATGGACCAAAGGCTCAGAGAAGGTTGGGGAAGGGTTGGGTTGTTTTACCTCTGAGCGGCACTTTTTTGCACACCATGGGCTAAATGGTCAGGTCACATGGACCAAAGGCTCAGAGAAGGTTGGGGGAGGTTGGGTTGTTTTACCACTGAGCGGCACTTTTTTGCACACCATGGGCTAAATGGTCAGGTCACATGGACCAAACGCTCAGAGAAGGTTGTGGGAGGGTTGGGTTGTTTTACCTCTCAGCGGCACTTTTTTGCACACCATGGGCTAAATGGTCAGGTCACATGGACCAAAGGCTCAGAGAAGGTTGGGGAAGGGTTGGGTTGTTTTACCTCTCAGCGGCACTTTTTTGCACACCATGGGCTAAATGGTCAGGTCACATGGACCAAACGCTCAGAGAAGGTTGGGGGAGGGTTGGGTTGTTTTACCTCTCAGCGGCACTTTTTTGCACACCATGGGCTAAATGGTCAGGTCACATGGACCAAAGGCTCAGAGAAGGATGGGGGAGGGTTAGGTTGTTTTACCACTGAGCGGCACTTTTTTGCACACCATGGGCTAAATGGTCAGGTCACATGGACCAAACGCTCAGAGAAGGTTGGGGGAGGGTTGGGTTGTTTTACCTCTCAGCGGCACTTTTTTGCACACCATGGGCTAAATGGTCAGGTCACATGGACCAAAGGCTCAGAGAAGGTTGGGGAAGGGTTGGGTTGTTTTACCTCTCAGCGGCACTTTTTTGCACACCATGGGCTAAATGGTCAGGTCACATGGACCAAACGCTCAGAGAAGGTTGGGGGAGGGTTGGGTTGTTTTACCTCTCAGCGGCACTTTTTTGCACACCATGGGCTAAATGGTCAGGTCACATGGACCAAAGGCTCAGAGAAGGATGGGGGAGGGTTAGGTTGTTTTACCACTGAGCGGCACTTTTTTGCACACCATGGGCTAAATGGTCAGGTCACATGGACCAAAGGCTCAGAGAAGGTTGGGGGAGGTTGGGTTGTTTTACCACTGAGCGGCACTTTTTTGCACACCATGGGCTAAATGGTCAGGTCACATGGACCAAACGCTCAGAGAAGTTTGGGGGAGGGTTGGGTTGTTTTACCTCTCAGCGGCACTTTTTTGCACACCATGGGCTAAATGGTCAGGTCACATGGACCAAAGGCTCAGAGAAGGTTGGGGGAGGGTTGGGTTGTTTTACCTCTGAGCGGCACTTTTTTGCACACCATGGGCTAAATGGTCAGGTCACATGGACCAAAGGCTCAGAGAAGGTTGGGGGAGGGTTGGGTTGTTTTACCTCTGAGCGGCACTTTTTTGCACACCATGGGCTAAATGGTCAGGTCACATGGACCAAAGGCTCAGAGAAGGTTGGGGGAGGTTGGGTTGTTTTACCACTGAGCGGCACTTTTTTGCACACCATGGGCTAAATGGTCAGGTCACATGGACCAAACGCTCAGAGAAGGTTGGGGGAGGGTTGGGTTGTTTTACCTCTCAGCGGCACTTTTTTGCACACCATGGGCTAAATGGTCAGGTCACATGGACCAAAGGCTCAGAGAAGGTTGGGGGAGGGTTAGGTTGTTTTACCACTGAGCGGCACTTTTTTGCACACCATGGGCTAAATGGTCAGGTCACATGGACCAAAGGCTCAGAGAAGGTTGGGGGAGGGTTGGGTTGTTTTACCTCTCAGCGGCACTTTTTTGCACACCATGGGCTAAATGGTCAGGTCACATGGACCAAACGCTCAGAGAAGGTTGGGGGAGGGTTGGGTTGTTTTACCTCTCAGCGGCACTTTTTTGCACACCATGGGCTAAATGGTCAGGTCACATGGACCAAAGGCTCAGAGAAGGTTGGGGGAGGGTTAGGTTGTTTTACCACTGAGCGGCACTTTTTTGCACACCATGGGCTAAATGGTCAGGTCACATGGACCAAAGGCTCAGAGAAGGTTGGGGGAGGTTGGGTTGTTTTACCACTGAGCGGCACTCTTTTGCACACCATGGGCTAAATGGTCAGGTCACATGGACCAAACGCTCAGAGAAGGTTGGGGGAGGGTTGGGTTGTTTTACCTCTCAGCGGCACTTTTTTGCACACCATGGGCTAAATGGTCAGGTCACATGGACCAAAGGCTCAGAGAAGGTTGGGGGAGGGTTAGGTTGTTTTACCACTGAGCGGCACTTTTTTGCACACCATGGGCTAAATGGTCAGGTCACATGAACCAAAGGCTCAGAGAAGGTTGGGGGAGGTTGGGTTGTTTTACCACTGAGCGGCACTTTTTTGCACACCATGGGCTAAATGGTCAGGTCACATGGACCAAAGTCTCAGAGAAGGTTGGGGGAGGTTGGGTTGTTTTACCTCTGAGCGGCACGTTTTTGCACACCATGGGCTAAATGGTCAGGTCACATGAACCAAAGGCTCAGAGAAGGTTGGGGGAGGGTTAGGTTGTTTTACCACTGAGCGGCACTTTTTTGCACACCATGGGCTAAATGGTCAGGTCACATGGACCAAAGGCTCAGAGAAGGTGGGGGAGGTTGGGTTGTTTTACCACTGAGCGGCACTTTTTTGCACACCATGGGCTAAATGGTCAGGTCACATGGACCAAAGGCTCAGAGAAGGCTGGGGGAGGGTTAGGTTGTTTTACCTCTGAGCGGCACGTTTTTGCACACCATGGGCTAAATGGTCAGGTCACATGGACCCAAGGCTCAGAGAAGGTTGGGGGAGTGGACCCACTGGAACAGCTGTTGGGAGACAGATGGTAGCCTCCCGTCAAGGCCATCCAGCGTGTTCTTTAACGTTGGGTTGTTTTACCTCTGAGCGGCACTTTTTTGCACACCATGGGTTACATGGCCAGGTCACATGGACCCTGAGAGCTCAGAGAAGGTTGGGGGAGGGGACCCACTGGAATAGCTATTGGGAGACAGATGGTATCCTCCCGTCAAGGCCATCCAGCGTGTTCTTTAACGTTCGGTTGTTTTACTTCTGAGCGGCACTTTTTTGCACACCATGGGCTAAATGGTCAGGTCACATGGACCCCGAATGCTCAGAGAAGGTTGGGGGATTGTTAGGTTCTTTTACCTCTGAGCTGCACTTTTTTGCAAACCATGGGCTAAATGGTCAGGTCACATGGATCCCGAAGGCTCAGAGAACGTTGGGGGAGGGTTGGGTTGTTTTGCCTCTGAGCGGCACTTTTTTGCACACCATGGGCTAAATGGTCAGGTCACATGGACCCCGAATGCTCAGAGAAGGTTGGGGGATTGTTAGGTTTTTTTACCTCTGAGCTGCACTTTTTTGCAAACCATGGGCTAAATGGTCAGGTCACATGGATCTCGAAGGCTCAGAGAACGTTGGGGGAGGGTTGGGTTGTTTTGCCTCTGAGCGGCACTTTTTTGCACACCATGGGCTAAATGGTCAGGTCACATGGACCCCGAAGGCTCAGAGAAGGTTGGGGGAGGGTTAGGTTCTTTTACCTGTGAGCGGCAATTTTTTGCAAACCATGAGCTAAATGGTCAGGTCACATGGACCCCGAAGGCTCAGACAACGTTGGGGGAGGGTTGGGTTGTTTTACCTCTGAGCGGCACTTTTTTGCACACCATGGGCTAAATGGCCAGGTCACATGGACCCCTAAGGCTCAGAGAACGTTGGGGGAGGGTTGGGTTGTTTTACCTATGAGCGGCACTTTTTTGCACACCATGGGCTAAATGGCCAGGTCACATGGACCCCGAAGGCTCAGAGAAGGTTGGGGGAGGGTTGGGTTCTTTTACCTCTGAGCGACACTTTTTTGCACACCATGGGCTAAATGGTCAGGTCACATGGACCCCGAAGACTCAGAAATGGTTGGGGGAGGGTTGGGTTGTTTTACCTCTGAGCGGCACTTTTTTGCATACCATGGGCTAAATGGCCAGGTCACATGGACCCAAGGCTCAGAGAAGGTTGGGGGAGGGTTGGGTTCTTTTACCTATGAGGGGCACTTTTTTGCACACCATGGGCTAAATGGCCAGGTCACATGGACCCCGAAGGCTCAGAGAAGGTTGGGGGAGGGTTGGGTTGTTTTACCTCTGAGCGGCACTTTTTTGCCTTTTTCACACCGAAGGCTCAGAGAAGGTTGGGGGTTGTTGTTGGGTTGTTTTACCTCTGAGCGGCACTTTTTTGCACACCATGGGCTAAATGTCCAGGTCACATGGACCCCGAAGGCTCAGAGAAGGTTGGGGAAGGGTTGGGTTGTTTAACCTCTGAGCCGAACTTTTTTGCACACCATGGGCTAAATGGCCAGGTCACATGGACCCCGAAGGCTCAGAGAAGGTTGGGGAAGGGTTGGGGTGTTTTACCTCTGAGCTGCACTTTTTTGAACACCATGGGCTAAACGGCCAGGTCACATGGACCCCGAAGGCTCAGAGAAGGTTGGGGGAGGGGAGGGTTGGTTTACCTCTGAGCGGAAATTTTTTGTACACCATGGGCTAAATGGCCAGGTCACATGGACCCCAAAGCTCAGAGAACGTTTGGGGAAGTGTTGGGTTGTTTTACCTCTGAGCGGCAATTTTTGCACACAATGGGCTAAATGGCCAGGTCTCATGGACCCCGAAGGCTCAGAGAAGGTTGGGGGAGGGTTATGTTGTTTTACCTCTCAGCCGCACTTTTTTCACATCATGGGCTAAATGGCCAGGTCACATGAACCCCGAAGGCTCAGAGAAGGTTAGGGGAGGGTTGGGTTGTTTTACCTCTGAGCGGCACTTTTTTGCACACCATGGGCTAAATGGCCAGGTCATATGGACCCCGAAGGCTCAGAGAAGGTTGGGGGAGGGTTGGGTTGTTTTACCTCTGAGCGACACTTTTTTGAACACCATGGGCTAAATGGCCAGGTCACATGGACCCCGAAGGCTCAGAGAAGGTTGGGGGAGGGTTGGGTTGTTTTACCTCTCAGCGGCACTTTTTTGCACACCATGGGCTAAAAGGCCAGGTCACATGGAACCCGAAGGCTAACAGAAGGTCGGGGGAGGGAACCCAATGGAACAGCTGTTGGGAGACAGATGGTAGCCTCTTGTCAAGGTCATCGAGTGTGTTCTTTAACGTAATGTTGTTTCTGCTCTTTGCAGCACTTTTTTGCACACCATAGGCTAAAAGGCCAGGTCACATGGAACCCGAAGGCTCAGAGAAGGTCGGGGGAGGGGACCCACTGGAACAGCTGTTGGGAGACAGATGGTAGCCACTTGTCAAGGTCATCGAGTGTGTTCTTTAACGTAATGTTGTTTCTGCTCTTTGCAGCACTTTTTTGCACACCATAGGCTAAAAGGCCAGGTCACATGGACACCGAAGGCTCAGAGAATGTTGGAGGAAGTGACCCACTGGAACAGCTGTTGGGAGGCAGATGGTAGCCTCTTGTCAAATTCATCGAGTGTGTTCTTTAACGTAAGGTTGTTTCTGCTCTTTGCAGCACTTTTTTCCACACCATAGGTTAAAGGCCAGGTCACATGAACCCGAAGGCTCAGAGAAGGTTGGGGGAGGGGACCCACTGGAACAGCTGTTGGGAAACAGATGGTAGCCTCTTGTCAAGGTCATCGAGTGTGTTCTTTAACGTAATGTTGTTTCTGCTATTTGCAGCACTTTTTTGCACACCATAGGCTAAAAGGCCAGGTCACATGGACACCTAAGGCTCAGAGAATGTCGGGGTTATTTTTTTATGTATTTTTAAAAATTTTTTATATATTTTAAAAACCACTGGAAGTTATTTATTTTTTATTTATTTCTCAGAGAATGTTAGGGGAGGGACCCACTGGAACAGCTGTTGGGAGACAGATGGTATCCTCTTGTCAATGTCATCGGGTGTGTTCTTTAACGTAAGGTTGTTTCTGCCCTTTGCAGCACTTTATTGCACACCATAGGCTAAAAGGCCAGGTCACATGAACCCGAAGGCTCAGACATGGTCGGGGGAGGGGAGCCATTGGAACAGCTGTTGGGAGACAGATGGTAGCCTCTTGTCAAGGTCATCGAATGTGCTCTTTATCGTAAAGTTGTTTCTGCTCTTTGCAGCACTTTTTTGCACACCATAGGCTAAAAGGACAGGTCACATGGAACCCGTAGGCTCAGAGAAGGTCGGGGGAGGGGACCCACTGGAACAGCTGTTGGGAGACAGATGGTAGCCTCTTGTCAAGGTCATCGAGTGTGTTCTTTAACGTAAAGTTGTTTCTGCTCTTTGCAGCACTTTATTGCACACCATAGGCTAAAAGGCCAGATCACATGGACACCGAAGGCTCAGAGAATGTTAGGGGAGGGACCCACTGGAACAGCTGTTGGGAGACAGATGGTAGCCTGTTGTCAAGGTCTTCGAATGTGTTCTTTAACATAAGGTTGTTTCTGCTTTTTACAGCACTTTTTTGCACACTATAGGCTAAAAGGCCAGGTCACATGAACCCGAAGGCTCAGAGAAGGTCAGGGCAGGGGACCCACTGGAACAGCTGTTGGGAGACAGATGGTAACCGCTTGTCAAGGTCATCGAGTGTGTTCTTTAACGTAAGGTTGTTTCTGCTCTTTGCAGCACTTTTTTGCACACCATAGGCTAAAAGGCCAGGTCACATGGACCCCGAAGGCTCAGAGAAGGTCGGGGGAGGGGACCCACTGGAACAGCTGTTGGGAGACAGATGGTAGCCTCTTGTCAAGGTCATCGAGTGTGTTCTTTAACGTAAGGATGTTTCTGCTCTTTGCAGCACTTTTTTCCACACCATAGGCTAAAAGGCCAGGTCACATGGACACCGAAGGCTCAGAGAATGTCGGGGGAGGGACCCACTGGAACAGCTGTTGGGAGACAGATGGTAGCCTCTTGTCAAAGTCATCGAGTGTGTTCTTTAAAATAAGGTTGTTTCTGCTCTTTGCAGCACTTTTTTGCACACCACAGGCTAAAAGGCCAGGTCACATGGACCCCGAAGGCTCAGAGGAGGTCGGGGGAGTGGACCCACTGGAACAGCTCTTGGGAGACAGATGGTAGCCTCTTCTCAAGGTCATCGAGTGTGTTCTTTAACGTAAGGATGTTTCTGCTCTTTGTAGCACTTTTTTGCACACCATAGGCTAAAAGGCCAGGTCACATGGAACCCGAAGCCTCAGAGAAGGTCGGGGGAGGGGACCCATTGGAACAGCTGTTGGGAGACAGATGGTAGCCTCTTGTCACGGTCATCGAGTGTGTTATTTAACGTAAGGTTTTTTCTGCTCTTTGCAGCACTTTTTTGCACACCATAGGCTAAAAGGCCAGGTCACATGGAACCCGAAGGCTCAGAGAAGGTTGGGGGAGGGGACCCACTGGAACAGCTGTTGGGAGGCAGATGGTAGCCTCTTGTCAAGGTCATCGGGTGTGTTCTTTAACCTAAGGTTGTTTCTGCTCTTTGCAGCACTTTTTTGCACAACATAGGCTAAAAGGTCAGGTCACATGGAACCCGAAGTCTCAGAGAAGGTCGGGGGAGTGGACCCACTGGGACAGCTGTTGGGAGACAGATGGTAGCCACTTGTCAAGGTCATCGAGTATGTTCTTTAACGTAAGTTTGTTTCTGCCCTTTGCAGCACTTTTTTGCACACCATAGGCTAAAAGGCCAGGTCACATGGACCCCGAAGGCTCAGAGAAGGTCGGGGGAGGGGACCCATTGGAACAGCTGTTGGGAGACAGATGGTAGCCTCTTGTCAAGGTCATCGAGTGTGTTCTTTAACGTAAGTTTGTTTCTGCCCTTTGCAGCACTTTTTTGCACACCATAGGCTAAAAGGCCAGGTCACATGGACCCCGAAGGCTCAGAGAAGGTCGGGGGAGGGGACCCATTGGAACAGCTGTTGGGAGACAGATGGTAGCCTCTTGTCAATGTCATCAAGTGTGTTATTTAACGTAAGGTTTTTTCTGCTCTTTGCAGCACTTTTTTGCACACCATAGGCTAAAAGACCAGGTCACATGGAACCCGAAGGCTCAGAGAAGGTTGGGGGAGGGGACCCACTGGAACAGCTGTTGGGAGGCAGATGGTAGCCTCTTGTCAAGGTCATCGGGTGTGTTCTTTAACCTAAGGTTGTTTCTGCTCTTTGCAGCACTTTTTTGCACAACATAGGCTAAAAGGTCAGGTCACATGGAAACCGAAGTCTCAGAGAAGGTCGGGGGAGGGGACCCACTGGAACAGCTGTTGGGAGACAGATGGTAGCCTCTTGTCAAGGTCATCGATTGTGTTCTTTAACGTAAGGTTGTTTCTGCTCTTTGTAGCACTTTATTGCACACCATAGGCTAAAAATCCCGGTCACATGGACCCCGAAGGCTCAGAGAAGGTCGGGGGAGGGAACCCACTGTAACAGCTGTTGGGAGACAGATGGTAGCCTCTTGTCAAGGTCATCGAGTGTGTTCTTTAACGTAAGGTTGTTTCTGCTCTTTGCAGCAATTTTTTGCACACCATTGGCTAAAAGGTCCAGGTTACATGAACCCGAAGGCTCAGAGAAGTTCTGAGGAGGGGACCCACTGGAACAGCTGTTGGGAGACAGATGGTAGCCGCTTGTCAAGGTCATCGAGTGTGTTCTTTAACGTAAGGTTGTTTCTGCTCTTTGCAGCAATTTTTTGCACACCATAGGCTAAATATCCAGGTCACATGAACCCGAAGGCTCAGAGAAGGTCGGGGGAGGGGACCCACTGGAACAGCTGTTGGGAGAGAGATGTTAGCCTCTTGTCAAGGTCACCGAGTGTGTTCTTTAACGTAAGTTTGTTTCTGCCCTTTGCAGCACTTTTTTGCACACCATAGGCTAAAAGGCCAGGTCACATGGAATCCGAAGGCGCAGAGAGGTTTGGGGGAGGGGACCCATTGGAACAGCTGTTGGGAGACAGATGGTAGCCTCTTGTCAAGGTCATCGAGTCTGTTCTTTAACGTTAGGTTGTTTCTGCTCTTTGTAGCACTTTTTTGCACACCGTAGGCTAAAAGGAAAGGTCACATGGACCCCGAAGGCTCAGAGAAGGTTGGGGGAGTGGATCCACTGAAACAGCTGTTGGGAGACAGATGGTAGCCTCTTGTCAAGGTCATCGAGTTTGTTCTTTAACGTAAGGTTGTTTCTGCTCTTTGCAGCAATTTTTTGCACACCATAGGCTAAAAGTCCAGGTAACATGAACCCGAAGGCTCAGAGAAGGTCCGGGGAGGGGACCCACTGGAACAGCTGTTGGGAGACAGATGGTAGCCTCTTGTCAAGGTCATCGAGTGTGTTCTTTAACGTAATGTTGTTTCTGCTCTTTGCAGCACTTTTTTGCACACCATAGGCTAAAAGGCCAGGTCACATGGACCCCGAAGGCTCAGCGAAGGTCGGGGGAGGGGACCCATTGGAACAGCTGTTGGGAGACAGATGGTAGCCTCTTGTCAAGGTCATCGAGTGTGTTCTTTAACGTAAGGATGTTTCTGCTCTTTGCAGCACTTTTTTGCACACCATAGGCTAAAAGGCCAGGTCACATGGAACCCGAAGGCTCAGAGAAGGTCCGGGGAGGGGACCCACTAGAACAGCTGTTGGGAGACAGATGGTAGCCTCTTGTCAAGGTCATCGAGTTTGTTCTTTAACGTAAGATTGTTTCTGCCCTTTGCAGCACTTTTTTGCACACCATAGGCTAAAAGGCCAGGTCACATGGACCCCGAAGGCTCAGAGAAGGTCGGGGGAGGGGACCCATTGGAACAGCTGTTGGGAGACAGATGGTAGCCTCTTGTCAAGGTCATCGAGTGTGTTATTTAACGTAAGGTTTTTTCTGCTCTTTGCAGCACTTTTTTGCACACCATAGGCTAAAAGGCCAGGTCACATGGAACCCGAAGGCTCAGAGAAGGTTGGGGGAGGGGACCCACTGGAACAGCTGTTGGGAGGCAGATGGTAGCCTCTTGTCAAGGTCATCGGGTGTGTTCTTTAACCTAAGGTTGTTTCTGCTCTTTGCAGCACTTTTTTGCACAACATAGGCTAAAAGGTCAGGTCACATGGAACCCGAAGTCTCAGAGAAGGTCGGGGGAGGGGACCCACTGGAACAGCTGTTGGGAGACAGATGGTAGCCTCTTGTCAAGGTCATCGATTGTGTTCTTTAACGTTAGGTTGTTTCTGCTCTTTGTAGCACTTTTTTGCACACCGTAGGCTAAAAGGCCAGGTCACATGGACCCCGAAGGCTCAGAGAAGGTCTGGGGAGTGGACCCACTGAAATAGCTGTTGGGAGACAGATGGTAGCCTCTTCTCAAGGCCATCGAGTGTGTTCTTTAACGTAAGGTTGTTTCTGCTCTTTGCAGCACTTTTTTGCACACCATAGGCTAAAAATCCCGGTCACATGGACCCCGAAGGCTCAGAGAAGGTCGGGGGAGGGAACCCACTGGAACAGCTGTTGGGAGACAGATGGTAACCTCTTGTCAAGGTCATCGAGTGTGTTCTTTAACGTAAGGTTGTTTCTGCTCTTTGCAGCACTTTTTTGCACACCATAGGCTAAAAATCCCGGTCACATGGACCCCGAAGGCTCAGAGAAGGTCGGGGGAGGGGACCCACTGGAACAGCTGTTGGGAGAGAGATGTTAGCCTCTTGTCAAGGTCACCGAGTGTGTTCTTTAACGTAAGTTTGTTTCTGCCCTTTGCAGCACTTTTTTGCACACCATAGGCTAAAAGGAAAGTTTACATGGAACCTGAAGGCGCAGAGAGGTTTGGGAGAGGGGACCCATTGGAACAGCTGTTGGGAGACAGATGGTACCCTCTTGTCAATGTCATCGAGTGTGTTTTTTAACGTAAGGTTGTTTCTGCTCTTTGCAGCACTTTTTGGCACAACATAGGCTAAAAGGCCAGGTCACATGGACCCCGAAGTCTCAGAGAAGGTCGTGGGAGGGGACCCACTGGAACATCTGTTGGGAGACAGATCGTAGCCTCTTGTCAAGGTCATCGAATGTGTTCTTTAACGTAAAGTTGTTTCTGCTTTTTGCAGCACTTTTTTGCACACGATAGGCTAAAAGGCCAGTTCACATGGACACCGAAGGCTCAGAGAAGGTCGGGGGAGGGGACCCACTGGAACAGCTGTTGGGAGACAGATGGTAGCCTCTTTTCAAGGTCATCGAGTGAGTTCTTTAACGTAAGGTTCTTTCTGCTCTTTGCAGCACTTTTTTGCACACCATAGGCTAAAAGGCCAGGTCACATGGACACCGAAGGCTCAGAGAAGGTCGGGGGAGGGGACCCACTGGAACAGCTGTTGGGAGACGGATGGTAGCCTCTTGTCAAGGTCATCGAGTGTGTTCTTTAACGTAATGTTGTTTCTGCTCTTTGCAGCAATTTTTTTGCACACCATAGGCTAAAAGGCCAGGTCATATGGACACCGAAGGCTCAGAGAATGTCGGGGGAGGGACCCACTGGAACAGCTGTTGGGAGACAGATGGTAGCCTCTTGTCAAGGTCATCGAGTGTGTTCTTTAACGTAAGGTTGTTTCTGCTCTTTGCAGCACTTTTTTGCACACCATAGGCTAAAAGGCCAGGTCACATGGACACCGAAGGCTCAGAGAAGGTCGGGGGAGGGGACCCACTGGAACAGCTGTTGGGAGACAGATGGTAGCCTCTTGTCAAGGTCATCGAATGTGTTCTTTAACGTAAGGTTGTTTCTGCTCTTTGCAGCACTTTTTTGCACACCATAGGCTAAAAGGCCAGGTCATATGGACACCGAAGGCTCAGAGAATGTCGGGGGAGGGACCCACTGGAACAGCTGTTGGGAGACAGATGGTAGCCTCTTGTCAAGGTCATCGAGTGTGTTCTTTAACGTAAGGTTGTTTCTGCTCTTTGCAGCACTTTTTTGCACACCATAGGCTAAAAGGCCAGGTCACATGGACACCGAAGGCTCAGAGAAGGTCGGGGGAGGGGACCCACTGGAACAGCTGTTGGGAGACAGATGGTAGCCTCTTGTCAAGGTCATCGAGTGTGTTCTTTAACGTAAGGTTGTTTCTGCTCTTTGCAGCACTTTTTTGCACACCATAGGCTAAAAGGCCAGGTCACATGGACACCGAAGGCTCAGAGAAGGTCGGGGGAGTGGACCCACTGGAACAGCTGTTGGGAGACAGATGGTAGCCTCTTGTCAAGGTCATCGAGTGTGTTCTTTAACGTAAGGTTGTTTCTGCTCTTTGCAGCAATTTTTTGCACACCATAGGCTAAAAGTCCAGGTCACATGAACCCGAAAGCTCAGAGAGGGTGCGGGGAGAGGACCCACTGGAACAGCTGTTGGGAGACAGATGGTAACCGCTTGTCAAGGTCATCGAGTGTGTTCTTTAACGTAAGGTTGTTTCTGCTCTTTCCAGAACTTTTTTGCACACCATAGGCTAAAAGGCCAGGTCACATGGACCCCGAAGGCTCAGAGAAGGTCGGGGGAGGGGACCCACTGGAACAGCTGTTGGGAGACAGATGGTAGCCTCTTGTCAAGGTCATCGAGTGTGTTCTTTAACGTAAGGTTGTTTCTGCTCTTTGCAGCACTTTTTTGCACACCATAGGCTAAAAGGCCAGGTCACATGGACACCGAAGGCTCAGAGAATGTCGGGGGAGGGGACCCACTGGAACAGCTGTTGGGAGACAGATGGTATCCTCTTGTCAAGGTCATCGAGTGTGTTCTTTAACGTAAAGTTGTTTCTGCTCTTTGCAGCACTTTTTGGCACACCATAGGCTAAAAGGCTAGGTCACATGGACCCCGAAGTCTCAGAGAAGGTCGTGGGAGGGGACCCACTGGAACAGCTGTTGGGAGACAGATGGTAGCCTCTTGTCAAGGTCATCGAATGTGTTCTTTAACGTAAAGTTGTTTCTGCTCTTTGCAGCACTTTTTTGCACACCATAGGCTAAAAGGCCAGTTCACATGGACACCGAAGGCTCAGAGAAGGTCGGGGGAGGGGACCCACTGGAACAGCTGTTGGGAGACAGATGGTAGCCTTTTGTCAAGGTCATCGAGTGTGTTCTTTAACGTAAAGTAGTTTCTGCTCTTTGCAGCACTTTTTTGCACACCATAGGCTAAAAGGCCAGGTCACATGGACCCCGAAGGCTCAGAGAAAGTTGGGGGAGAGGACCCACTGGAACAGCTGTTGGGAGACAGATGGTAGCCGCTTGTCAAGGTCATCGAGTGTGTTCTTTAACGTAAGGTTGTTTCTGCTCTTTGCAGCACTTTTTTGCACACCATAGGCTAAAAAGCCAGGTCACATGGACACCGAAGGCTCGGAGAATGTCGGGGGAGGGGACCCACTGGAACAGCTGTTGGGAGACAGATGGTATTCTCTTGTCAATGTCATCGGGTGCGTTCTTTAACGTAAGGTTGTTTCTGCCCTTTGCAGCACTCTTTTGAACACCATAGGCTAAAAGGCCAGGTCATATGGAACCCGAAGGCTCAGACATGGTGGGGGGAGGGGAGCCATTGGATCAGCTGTTGGGAGACAGATGGTAGCCTCTTGTCAAGGTCATCGAGTGTGTTCTTTAACGTAAAATGGTTTCTGCTCTTTGCAGCACTTTATTGCACACCATAGGCTAAAAGGCCAGGTCACATGGACACCGAAGGCTCAGAGAATGTCAGGGGAGGGACCCACTGGAACAGCTGTTGGGAGGCAGATGGTAGCCTGTTGTCAAGGTCATCGAATGTGTTCTTTAACGTAAGGTTGTTTCTGCTTTTTACAGCACTTTTTTGCACACTATAGGCTAAAAGGCCAGGTCACATGAACCCGAATGCTCAGAGAAGGTCAGGGCAGGGGACCCACTGGAACAGCTGTTGGGAGACACATGGTAGCCTCTTGTCAAGGTCAACGAGTGTGTTCTTTAACGTAAGGTTGTTTCTGCTCTTTCAGCACTTTTTTGCACACCATAGGCTAAAAGGCGAGGTCACATGGAACCCGAAGGTTCAGAGAAGGTCGGGGGAGGGGACCCATTGGAACAGCTGTTGGGAGACAGATGGTAGCCTCTTGTCAAGGTCATCGAGTGTGATCTTTAACGTAAGATTGTTTCTGCTCTTTGCAGCACTTTTTTGCACACCACAGGCTAAAAGGCCACGTCACATGGACCCCGAAATCTCAGATAAGGTTGGGGGAGTGGACCCACTGGAACAGCTGTTGGGAGACAGATGGTAGCCTCTTGTCAAAGTCATCGAGTGTGTTCTTTAACGTAAGGTTGTTTCTGCTCTTTGCAGCAATTTTTTGCATACCATAGGCTAAAAGTCCAGGTCACATGAACCCGAAGGCTCAGAGAAGGTTGGGGAGGGGACCCACTGGAACAGCTGTTGGGAGACAGATGGTAACCGCTTGTCAAGGTCATCGAGTGTGTTCTTTAACGTAAGTTTGTTTCTGCCCTTTGCAGCACTTTTTTGCACACCATAGGCTAAAAGGCCAGGTCACATGGAACCCGAAGGCGCAGAGAACTTTGGGGGAAGGGACCCACTGGAACAGCTATTGGGAGACAGATGGTATCCTCTTGTCAATGTCATCGAGTGTGTTTTTTAACGTAAGGTTGTTTCTGCTCTTTGCAGCATTTTTTGCACACCATAGGCTAAAAGGTCAGGTCACATGGAACCCGAAAGCTCAGAGAAGGTGTGGGGAGTGGACCCACTGGAACAGCTGTTGGGAGACAGATGGTAGCCTCTTGTCAAGGTCATCGAGTGTGTTCTTTAACGTAAAGTTGTTTCTGCTCTTTGCAGCACTTTTTGGCACACCATAGGCTAAAAGGCCAGGTCACATGGACCCCGAAGTCTCAGAGAAGGTCGTGGGAGGGGACCCACTGGAACAGCTGTTGGGAGACAGATGGTAGCCTCTTGTCAAGGTCATCGAATGTGTTCTTTAACGTAAAGTTGTTTCTCCTCTTTGCAGCACTTTTTTGCACACCATAGGTTAAAAGGCCAGGTCACATGGACACCGAAGGCTCAGAGAAGGTCGGGGGAGGGGACCCACTGTAACAGCTGTTGGGAGACAGATGGTAGCAACTTTTCAAGGTCATCGAGTGGGTTCTTTAACGTAAGGTCCTTTCTGCTCTTTGCAGCACTTTTTTGCACACCATAGGCTAAAAGGCCAGGTCACATGGACACCGAAGGCTCAGATAAGGTCGGGGGAGGGGACCCACTGGAACAGCTGTTGGGAGACAGATGGTAGCCTCTTGTCAAGGTCATCGAGTGTGTTCTTTAACGTAATGTTGTTTCTGCTCTTTGCAGCACTTTTTTGCACACCATAGGCTAAAAGGCCAGGTCAGATGGACCCCGAAGGCTCAGAGAAGGTTGGGGGAGGGGACCCACTGAAACAGCTGTTGGGAGACAGATGGTAGCCGCTTGTCAAGGTCATCGAGTGTGTTCTTTAACGTAAGGTTGTTTCTGCTCTTTGCAGCACTTTTTTGCACACCATAGGCTAAAAGGCCAGGTCACATGGACCCCGAAGGCTCAGAGAAGGTCGGGGGAGGGGACCCACTGGAACAGCTGTTGGGAGACAGATGGTAGCCTCTTGTCAAGGTCATCGAGTGTGTTCTTTAACGTAAGGTTGTTTCTGCTATTTGCAGCACTTTTTTGCACACCATAGGTTAAAAGGCCAGGTCACATGGACACTGAAGGCTCAGAGAAGGTCGGGGGACGGGACCCACTGGAACAGCTGTTGGGAGACAGATGGTAGCCTCTTGTCAAGGTCATCGAGTGGGTTCTTTAACGTAAGGTTGTTTCTGCTCTTTGCAGCACTTTTTTGCACACCATAGGCTAAAAGGCGAGGTCACATGGACCCCGAAGTCTCAGAGAAGGTCGGGGGAGGGGACCCACTGGAACAGCTGTTGGGAGACAGGTGGTAGCCTCTTGTCAAGGTCATCGGGTATGTTCTTTAACGTAAGGTTGTTTCTGCTCTTTGCAGCACTTTTTTGCACACCATAGGCTAAAAGGCCAGGTCACATGGAACCCGTAGGCTCAGAGAAGGTCGGGGGAGGGGACCCACTGGAACAGCTGTTGGGAGACAGATGGTAGCCTCTTGTCAAGGTCATCGAGTGTGTTCTTTAACGTAAAGTTGTTTCTGCTCTTTGCAGCACTTTATTGCACACCATAGGCTAAAAGGCCAGGTCACATGGACCCCGAAGGCTCAGAGAATGTCAGGGGAGGGACCCACTGGAACAGCTGTTGGGAAACAGATGGTAGCCTGTTGTCAAGGTCATCGAATGTGTTCTTTAACGTAAGGTTGTTTCTGCTTTTTACAGCAGTTTTTTGCACACTATAGGCTAAAAGGCCAGGTCACATGAACCCGAAGGCTCAGAGAAGGTCAGGGCAGGGGACCCACTGGAACAGCTGTTGGGAGACACATGGTAGCCTCTTGTCAAGGTCAACGAGTGTGTTCTTTAACGTAAGGTTGTTTCTGCTCTTTCAGCACTTTTTTGCACACCATAGGCTAAAAGGCCAGGTCACATGGAACCCGAAGGTTCAGAGAAGGTCGGGGTAGGGGACCCATTGGAACAGCTGTTGGGAGACAGATGGTAGCCTCTTGTCAAGGTCATCGAGTGTGATCTTTAACGTAAGATTGTTTCTGCTGTTTGCAGCACTTTTTTGCGCACCACAGGCTAAAAGGCCACGTCACATGGACCCCGAAGTCTCAGAGAAGGTGGGTGGTGGGGACTCACTGTAACAGCTGTTGGGAGACAGATGGTAGCCTCATGTCAAAGTCATCGAGTGTGTTCTTTAACATAAGGTTGTTTCTGCTCTTTGTAGCACTTTTTTGCACACCATAGGCTAAAAGGCCAGGTCTCATGGACCCCGAAGTCTCAGAGAAGGTTGGGGGAGTGGACCCACTGGAACAGCTGTTGGGAGACAGATGGTAACCGCTTGTCAAGGTCATCGAGTGTGTTCTTTAACGTAAGGTTGTTTCTGCTCTTTCCAGCACTTTTTTGCACACCATAGGCTAAAAGGCCAGGTCACATGGACCCCGAAGGCTCAGAGAAGGTCGGGGGAGGGGACCCACTGGAACAGCTGTTGGGAGACAGATGGTAGCCTCTTGTCAAGGTCATCGAGTGTGTTCTTTAACCTAAGGTTGTTTCTGCTCTTTGCAGCACTTTTTTGCACACCATAGGCTAAAAGGCCAGGTCACATGGACACCGAAGGCTCAGAGAATGTCGGGGGAGGGGACCCACTGGAACAGCTGTTGGGAGACAGATGGTATCCTCTTGTCAAGGTCATCGAGTGTGTTCTTTAACGTAAAGTTGTTTCTGCTCTTTGCAGCACTTTTTGGCACACCATAGGCTAAAAGGCCAGGTCACATGGACCCCAAAGTCTCAGAGAAGGTCGTGGGAGGGGACCCACTGGAACAGCTGTTGGGAGACAGATGGTAGCCTCTTGTCAAGGTCATCGAATGTGTTCTTTAACGTAAAGTTGTTTCTGCTCTTTGCAGCACTTTTTTGCACACCATAGGCTAAAAGGCCAGTTCACATGGACACCGAAGGCTCAGAGAAGGTCGGGGGAGGGGATCCACTGGAACAGCTGTTGGGAGACAGATGGTAGCCTCTTGTCAAGGTCATCGAGTGTGTTCTTTAACGTAAAGTTGTTTCTGCTCTTTGCAGCACTTTTTTGCACACCATAGGCTAAAAGGCCAGGTCACATGGACACCGAAGGCTCAGATAAGGTCGGGGGAGGGGACCCACTGGAACAGCTGTTGGGAGACAGATGGTAGCCTCTTGTCAAGGTCATCGAGTGTGTTCTTTAACGTAATGTTGTTTCTGCTCTTTGCAGCACTTTTTTGCACACCATAGGCTAAAAGGCCAGGTCACATGGACACCGAAGGCTCAGATAAGGTCGGGGGAGGGGACCCACTGGAACAGCTGTTGGGAAACAGATGGTAGCCTCTTGTCAAGGTCATCGAGTGTGTTCTTTAACGTAATGTTGTTTCTGCTCTTTGCAGCACTTTTTTGCACACCATAGGCTAAAAGGCCAGGTCACATGGACCCCGAAGGCTCAGAGAAGGTTGGGGGAGGGGACCCACTGGAACAGCTGTTGGGAGACAGATGGTAGCCGCTTGTCAAGGTCATCGACTGTGTTCTTTAACGTAAGGTTGTTTATGCTCTTTGCAGCACTTTTTTGCACACCATAGGCTAAAAGGCCAGGTCACATGGACACCGAAGGCTCAGAGAATGTCGGGGGAGGGGACCCACTGCAACAGCTGTTGGGAGACAGATGGTATTCTCTTGTCAATGTCATCGGGTGTGTTCTTTAACGTAAGGTTGTTTCTGCCCTTTGCAGCACTCTTTTGAACACCATAGGCTAAAAGGCCAGGTCATATGGAACCCGAAGGCTCAGACATGGTGGGGGGAGGGGAGCCATTGGATCAGCTGTTGGGAGACAGATGGTAGCCTCTTGTCAAGGTCATCGAGTGTGTTCTTTAACGTAAAATGGTTTCTGCTCTTTGCAACACTTTATTGCACACCATAGGCTAAAAGACCAGGTCACATGGACCCCGAAGGCTCAGAGAAGGTTGGGGGAGGGACCCACTGGAACAGCTGTTGGGAGACAGATGGTAGCCTGTTGTCAAGGTCATCGAATGTGTTCTTTAACGTAAGGTTGTTTCTGCTTTTTACAGCACTTTTTTGCACACTATAGGCTAAAAGGTCAGGTCACATGAACCCGAATGCTCAGAGAAGGTCAGGGCAGGGGACCCACTGGAACAGCTGTTGGGAGACACATGGTAGCCTCTTGTCAAGGTCAACGAGTGTGTTCTTTAACGTAAGGTTGTTTCTGCTCTTTCAGCACTTTTTTGCACACCATAGGCTAAAAGGAAAGGTCACATGGAACCCGAAGGTTCAGAGAAGGTCGGGGGAGGGGACCCATTGGAACAGCTGTTGGGAGACAGATGGTAGCCTCTTGTCAAGGTCATCGAGTGTGATCTTTAACGTAAGATTGTTTCTGCTCTTTGCAGCCCTTTTTTGCACACCACAGGCTAAAAGGCCACGTCACATGGACCCCGAAGTCTCAGAGAAGGTGGGTGGTGGGGACTCACTGTAACAGCTGTTGGGAGACAGATGGTAGCCTCATGTCAAAGTCATCGAGTGTGTTCTTTAACATAAGGTGGTTTCTGCTCTTTGTAGCACTTTTTTGCACACCATAGGCTAAAAGGCCAGGTCACATGGACCCCGAAATCTCAGATAAGGTTGGGGGAGTGGACCCACTGGAACAGCTGTTGGGAGACAGATGGTAGCCTCTTGTCAAAGTCATCGAGTGTGTTCTTTAACGTAAGGTTGTTTCTGCTCTTTGCAGCAATTTTTTGCATACCATAGGCTAAAAGTCCAGGTCACATGAACCCGAAGGCTCAGAGAAGGTCAGGGGAGGGGACCCATTGGAACAGCTGTTGGGAAACAGATGGTAGCCTCTTGTCAAGGTCATCGAGTGTGTTCTTTAACGTAAAGTTGTTTCTCCTCTTTGCAGCACTTTTTTGCACACCATAGGCTAAAAGGCCAGGTCACATGGACACCGAAGGCTCAGAGAAGGTCGGGGGAGGGGACCCACTGGAACAGCTGTTGGGAGACAGATGGTAGCAACTTTTCAAGGTCATCGAGTGTGTTCTTTAACGTAAGGTTCTTTCTGCTCTTTGCTGCACTTTTTTGCACACCATAGGCTAAAAGGCCAGGTCACATGGACACCGAAATCTCAGATAAGGTCGGGGGAGGGGACCCACTGGAACAGCTGTTGGGAGACAGGTGGTAGCCTCTTGTCAAGGTCATCGGGTATGTTCTTTAAAGTAAGGTTGTTTCTTCTCTTTGCAGCACTTTTTTGCACACCATAGGCTAAAAGGCCAGGTCATATGGAACCCGAAGGCTCAGAGAAGGTTGGGGGAGGGGACCCACTGGAACAGCTGTTGGGAAACAGATGGTAGCCTCTTGTCAAGGTCATCGAGTGTGTTCTTTAACGTAAGGTTTTTTCTGCTCTTTGCAGCACTTTTTCGCACACCATAGGCTAAAAGGCCAGGTCATATGGACACCGAAGGCTCAGAGAAGGTCGGGGGAGGGGACCCATTGGAACAGCTGTTGGGAAACAGATGGTAGCCTCTTGTCAAGGTCATCGAGTGTGTTCTTTAACGTAAGGTTTTTTCTGCTCTTTGCAGCACTTTTTTGCACACCATAGGCTAAAATGCCAGGTCATATGGACACCGAAGGCTCAGAGAAGGTCGGGGGAGGGGACCCATTGGAACAGCTGTTGGGAAACAGATGGTAGCCTCTTGTCAAGGTCATCGAGTGTGTTCTTTAACGTAAGGTTTTTTCTGCTCTTTGCAGCACTTTTTTGCACACCATAGGCTAAAAGGCCAGGTCATATGGACACCGAAGGCTCAGAGAAGGTCGGGGGAGGGGACCTATTGGAACAGCTGTTGGGAAACAGATGGTAGCCTCTTGTCAAGGTCATCGGGTGTGTTCTTTAACGTAAGGTTGTTTGTGCTCTTTGCAGCACTTTTTTGCACTCCATAGGCTAAAAGGCCAGGTCATATGGACACCGAAGGCTCAGAGAAGGTCGGGGGAGGGGACCCACTGGAACAGCTGTTGGGAAACAGATGGTAGCCTCTTGTCAAGGTCATCGAGTGTGTTCTTTAACGTAAGGTTTTTTCTGCTCTTTGCAGCACTTTTTTGCACACCATAGGCTAAAAGGCCAGGTCACATGGAACCCGAAGGCTCAGAGAAGGTCGGGGGACGGGACCCACTGGAATAGCTGTTGGGAGCCAGATGGTAGCCACCCTTAAACGCCATCCAACGTGTTCTTTAATGTGCAGAGGGTATGGTTCTCCCACACACGGAACCACGGCTTAACGTCCCTACGACGGACGGTGGTCTTTCCAAGCCGGTGTCCACTACTGACCGTGGCCAGAGAGAGAAGTTTTGCGGAGGTAAATAGTCAATGCTGGTCCAGCTGGGACTCGAACCTGGGAACTGCGGATTAAGAGCCTGGCGCGCTACCGACTGAGCTACCTCCATCCGTAGTTGTGAATAGTACGGAGGAAAGCTGATAATGAAGTTATCAATGAATAAAGTTTTGGCGCCATTAATTTGGCGGGATTTAATTGGGAGTGGAATGGTGGTAGGTTTGAATGAACTTATCGGTGGGAAGTGATATCAGTGCGTTTCGCTTCGCGCTAAACGTTTAGCGTGGGTTTAACTGGAATATTAAAAACATACTTACCAGTCTTCAACAGACTATCTGTTGTCTTCATACTGATTCATTGGGCATCTTTGATCATAGGCATGGGGGCGGGGGTGGCTCAGTTGGTAGCGCCCAGGCTCGTAATCTGTAATTCCCAGGTTAGAGTCCCAGCTAGATCAGCGTTGAGATTTATCTCCGCAAAATTCCCTGCCCTGCCTATGGTCAGTAGTGGACACTGATGGGCTTAGAAAGGGCTCTGTCCGACGGATGGGACGTTAAGCGGTGGCCCCGTGTGCGGGAGAGCCATACCCTGTGCACGTTAAAGAACACGCTGAATGGCCTTGACGGGAGGCTACCATCTGTCTCCCAACAGCTATTCCAGTGGGTCTCCTCTTCCAATCTTCTCTGAGCCTTCGGGGTCCATGTGACCTGGTCTTTTAGCCAATGGTGTGCAAAAAAGTGCCGCTCAGAGGTAAAACAACCCAACCCAGTGGGGTCCCCTTCCCCAACCTTCATTTAACTCTCGGGGTCCTTTTGACTTGGCCATTTAGCCCATTGTGTGTAGAAAAGTGCCATACCCTGTGCATATTAAAGAACACGCTGTATGACCTTGACGTGTGGCTACCATCTGTCTCCCAACAGCTGTCCAGTGGGGTCCCCTCCCGCAACCTTCATTTAACTCTTGGGGTCCTTGTGACTTGGCCATTTAGCCCATTGTGTGCAGAAAAGTGCCATACCCTGTGCATATTAAAGAACACGCTGTATGACCTTGACGTGTGGCTACCATCTGTCTCCCAACAGCTGTCCAGTGGGGTCCCCACCCCAACCTTCATTTAACTCTTGGGTACTTGTGACTTGGTCATTTAGCCCATTGTGTGCAGAAAAGTGCCATACCCTGTGCATATTAAAGAACACGCTGTATGACCTTGACGTGTGGCTACCATCTGTCTCCCAACAGCTGTCCAGTGGGGTCCCCATCCCAACCTTCATTTAACTCTTGGGTCCTTGTGACTGGGTCATTTAGCCCATTGTGTGCAAAAAAGTGCCATACCCTGTGCATATTAAAGAACACGCTGTATGACCCTGACGTGTGGCTACCATCTGTCTCCCAACAGCTGTCCAGTGGGGTCCCCACCCCAACCTTCATTTAACTCTCGGGGTCCTTGTGACTTGGCCATTTAGCCCATTGTGTGAAGAAAAGTGCCATACCCTGTGCATATTAAAGAACACGCTGTATGACCTTGACGTGTGGCTACCATCTGTCTCCCAACAGCTGTCCAGTGGGGTCCCCACCCCAACCTTCATTTAACTCTCGGGGTCCTTGTGACTTGGCCATTTAGCCCATTGTGTGAAGAAAAGTGCCATACCCTGTGCATATTAAAGAACACGCTGTATGACCTTGACGTGTGGCTACCATCTGTCTCCCAACAGCTGTCCAGTGGGGTCCCCACCCCAACCTTCATTTAACTCTCGGGGTCCTTGTGACTTGGCCATTTAGCCCATTGTGTGAAGAAAAGTGCCATACCCTGTGCATATTAAAGAACACGCTGTATGACCTTGACGTGTGGCTACCATCTGTCTCCCAACAGCTGTCCAGTGGGGTCCCCACCCCAACCTTCATTTAACTCTCGGGGTCCTTGTGACTTGGCCATTTAGCCCATTGTGTGAAGAAAAGTGCCATACCCTGTGCATATTAAAGAACACGCTGTATGACCTTGACGTGTGGCTACCATCTGTCTCCCAACAGCTGTCCAGTGGGGTCCCCACCCCAACCTTCATTTAACTTTCGGGGTCCTTGTGACTTGGCCATTTAGCCCATTGTGTGAAGAAAAGTGCCATACCCTGTGCATATTAAAGAACACGCTGTATGACCTTGACGTGTGGCTACCATCTGTCTCCCAACAGCTGTCCAGTGGGGTCCCCACTCCAACCTTCATTTAACTCTCGGGGTCCTTGTGACTTGGCCATTTAGCCCATTGTGTGCAGAAAAGTGCCATACCCTGTGCATATTAAAGAACACGCTGTATGACCTTGACGTGTGGCTACCATCTGTCTCCCAACAGCTGTCCAGTGGGGTCTCCACCCCAACCTTCATTTAACTCCTGGGGTCCTTGTGACTTGGCCATTTAGCCCATTGTGTGCAGAAAAGTGCCATACCCTGTGCATATTAAAGAACACGCTGTATGACCTTGACGTGTGGCTACCATCTGTCTCCCAACAGCTGTCCAGTGGGGTCTCCACCCCAACCTTCATTTAACTCCTGGGGTCCTTGTGACTTGGCCATTTAGCCCATTGTGTGCAGAAAAGTGCCATACCCTGTGCATATTAAAGAACACGCTGTATGACCTTGACGTGTGACTACCATCTGTCTCCCAACAGCTATCCAGTGGGGTCCCATCCCCCAACTTTCATTTAACTCTTGGGGTCCTTGTGACTTGGCCATTTAGCCCATTGTGTGCAGAAAAGTGCCATACCCTGTGCATATTAAAGAACACGCTGGATGACCTTGACGTGTGGCTACCATCTGTCTCCCAACAGCTATCCAGTGGGGTCCCCACCCCAACCTTCATTTAACTCTCGGAGTCCTTGTGACTTGGCCATTTAGCCCATTGTGTGAAGAAAAGTGCCATACCCTGTGCATATTAAAGAACACGCTGGATGACCTTGACGTGTGGCTACCATCTGTCTCCCAACAGCTGTCCAGTGGGGTCCCCACCCCAACCTTCATTTAACTCTCGGGGTCCTTGTGACTTGGCCATTTAGCCCATTGTGTGAAGAAAAGTGCCATACCCTGTGCATATTAAAGAACACGCTGGATGACCTTGACGTGTGGCTACCATCTGTCTCCCAACAGCTGTCCAGTGGGGTCCCCACCCCAACCTTCATTTAACTCTCGGGGTCCTTGTGACTTGGCCATTTAGCCCATTGTGTGAAGAAAAGTGCCATACCCTGTGCATATTAAAGAACACGCTGTATGACCTTGACGTGTGGCTACCATCTGTCTCCCAACAGCTGTCCAGTGGGGTCCCCACCCCAACCTTCATTTAACTCTCGGGGTCCTTGTGACTTGGCCATTTAGCCCATTGTGTGAAGAAAAGTGCCATACCCTGTGCATATTAAAGAACACGCTGGATGACCTTGACGTGTGGCTACCATCTGTCTCCCAACAGCTGTCCAGTGGGGTCCCCACCCCAACCTTCATTTAACTCTCGGGGTCCTTGTGACTTGGCCATTTAGCCCATTGTGTGAAGAAAAGTGCCATACCCTGTGCATATTAAAGAACACGCTGGATGACCTTGACGTGTGGCTACCATCTGTCTCCCAACAGCTGTCCAGTGGGGTCCCCACCCCAACCTTCATTTAACTCCTGGGGTCCTTGTGACTTGGCCATTTAGCCCATTGTGTGCAGAAAAGTGCCATACCCTGTGCATATTAAAGAACACGCTGTATGACCTTGACGTGTGGCTACCATCTGTCTCCCAACAGCTGTCCAGTGGGGTCCCCACCCCAACCTTCATTTAACTCTCGGGGTCCTTGTGACTTGGCCATTTAGCCCATTGTGTGAAGAAAAGTGCCATACCCTGTGCATATTAAAGAACACGCTGTATGACCTTGACGTGTGGCTACCATCTGTCTCCCAACAGCTGTCCAGTGGGGTCCCCACCCCAACCTTCATTTAACTCTCGGGGTCCTTGTGACTTGGCCATTTAGCCCATTGTGTGAAGAAAAGTGCCATACCCTGTGCATATTAAAGAACACGCTGTATGACCTTGACGTGTGACTACCATCTGTCTCCCAACAGCTATCCAGTGGGGTCCCATCCCCCAACTTTCATTTAACTCTCGGGGTCCTTGTGACTTGGCCATTTAGCCCATTGTGTGCAGAAAAGTGCCATACCCTGTGCATATTAAAGAACACGCTGGATGACCTTGACGTGTGGCTACCATCTGTCTCCCAACAGCTATCCAGTGGGGTCCCATCCCTCAACTTTCATTTAACTCTCGGGGTCCTTGTGACTTGGCCATTTAGCCCATTGTGTTCAGAAAAGTGCCATAACCTGTGAACGTAAAGAACACGCTAGATGGTCCTGAAAGCCAGCTACCATCTCATAACAGCTGTTCCAGTGGGTTCCATCCCCCAAGTTACATGAGCCTTTGGGGTCCTTGTGACCTCGCCATTTAGCCCATTGTGTGCAAAAAAGTGCCACACGTGTGCACGTTATAGAACATGCTGGATAACCTTGACGTGTGTCTACCATCTGTCTCTCAACAGTTGTCCAGTGGGTCCCCTCCCCCAACCTTCTCTGAGCCTTCGGGGTCCTTGTGACTTAGCCATTTAGCCCACCGTGTAAAAGAAAGTGCCGCTCAGAAGTAAAGCAACTCAATTCACAAAATAGGCGACGGCTGCTCCTCTAGAATTATAGGATGATTTTCGAGGGATCTCTCCCGACCCACCAAAGCTAGTAACTCGATCTGATCCCCCAAGAGGGTTAGACCTAAGTGGGTCCACCCCACCAAATTTGGGACCGATCGCTCAAGTAGCAGCGGAACCACGGGAAAACTGCCAATTTCTGACACCGATGACGTCACGCGTGTGCAATGACGCCAATTACATATTATGATGATGTTTTGTGGACTTTCCCATGTAGGTTGGGTTCAGAATTCAGTTGGATCTGGAGTTTTTCAATTTAATATTACTGTACATACAGTATAGTGCAAAAATAAGTTTAAGTTACCTTTTCATTTTGTGGGGGTGTGGAATTTATTTTTATTTTTATTACATGTCTACAAGCCAGGATCTAGAGAAAAATTGCGGGGGGGGGGGGGAAATCTACCACAACTGAAAGACTTTTTTCTTCCCACCGTGTGTCTTAAGGGTTAATGACTCACTCCACGTGGTATTCCGCATCCCTCCCAAAACGCCCCACCCTCTCATGCGCCATAGGAGCGGGGGTGGCTCATTGGTAGCGCGCCAGGCTCGTAATGTGTACTTCTCAAGTTCGACTCTACCTGGGTCTGCGTTGAGATTTATCTCCGCAAAATTCCCCGCCCTGCCCACGGTCAGTGGGGGACACCGATGGGCTTGGAAAGGCAGCCATGCGCCCGTGTGTGGCCCCGTGTGCGGGAGAACCGTACCCGGGGACATTAAAGAACACGCTCGATAGCCTTGACGGGAGGCTACCATCTGTCTCCCAACAGCTGTTCCAGTGGATCCCCTCCCCTAACCTTCTCTGAGCCTTCGGGGTCCTTGTGACCTGGCCATTGAGCCCATGGTGTGCAAAAAAAGTGTCGCTCAGAACTAAAACAAAAACACCAACGTTAAAGAACACGCTGGATGGCCTTGACGGGAGGCTACCATCTGTCTCCCATCAGCTGTTTCAGTGGGTCCCCTCCCCCAACCTTCTCTGCACCTTTGGGGTCCATGTGACCTGGCCATTTAGCCCATGGTGTGCAAAAAAGGGCCGCTCAGAGGTAAAACAACCCAACCCAGTGGGGTCCACTCCCCCAACCTTCATTTAACACTCGGGTCCTTGTGACTTGGCCATTTAACCCATCGTGTGCAGAAAAGTGCCATACCCTGTGCATATTAAAGAACATGCTGTATGACCTTGACGTGTGGCTACCATCTGTCTCCCAACAGCTGTCCAGTGGGATCCCCACCCCAACCTTCATTTAACTCTTGGGGTCCTTGTGACTTGGCCATTTAACCCATTGTGTGCAGAAAAGTGCCATACCCTGTGCATATTAAAGAACACGCTGTATGACCTTGACGTGTGGCTACCATCTGTCTCCCAACAGCTGTCCAGTGGGGTCCCAACCTTCATTTAACTCTTGGGGTCCTTGTGACTTGGCCATTTAACCCATTGTGTGCAGAAAAGTGCCATACCCTGTGCATATTAAAGAACATGCTGTATGACCTTGACGTGTGGCTACCACCTGTCTCCCAACAGCTATCCAGTGGGGTCCCCCCACCCCAACCTTCATTTAACTCTCGGGGTCCTTGTGACTTGGCCATTTAGCCCATTGCTAACTCTTGAAATATTATGATTACGAGCCTGGCGCGCTACCGACTGAGCCACCCCCGCCCCATACTGATAGGCTCTTATGAAATCTCGTGGCAAGCAGCTACTTAAGGAGTCGATAACTTTCGCTGCAAATTTTTCATTATGCTGATGTCACTTCTTTTATTCAAGAAAATCTGGCCTTTTTGTTTTCCAGACAAGTTAATCATTATAATTATTCATCATCAAAACCAGAAAAAGAAAAAGATGGTCGTGCAATCAATAAAAGAATTTGAGAACTACAATTATTCATTTTTATTTTTCTACAAAAACTTAATTTTTACCATCATTTTTTATAAATTTTATGCACATTACAACAGTGATGGGCAACATATCGATTACGATTCAATATAAGTTTTTCTACAAAGCACAAGGATTACAATTCTAACATCAGTGATATAATTTAAATATACATAATTCTGTCAATTTTTTAAATTACGCACATGAACATTTCACAATTAAATTAAAAACAAATCTGAAATTACATAGCTTTTAAAATGCATCTAAAATGGTAAAACATAACTAAATCGAAATTTCTGCCTCATAGTTTATACAATGTAAAAAATTCCTATCGTCAAAATTGAAAATTATTGCCATTTACAGAATATTTCATCACATGTATTCATAATTTTCCATTTATCCAAAATGGAAAAGAAAAATGCATCAGACTCAATCTGTGCCCCATAATACAACTATAAGAAAAAAAATCGTCCTTAAAATATAACAATAATAATAAATATTGAAAGAGCTCATTTCGCGTACAAATAAATAAAATAAAAAAAATAAATACCCCCTCAAGCAGCTGCTTGCCACAGAGGTCTGACAGGAGCATGTCAGTTTATATGCCATAGTAGAAGGTCTGTGAGGATGGCAGGACCTCAGCAGAAAAACAACACGAACATCCATGCCTTACCCGGGGCTCGAACCCAGGTCCCTTAGATCAGTAGCCAAGCGCGCTCACCACTCGGCCATGGGAAAAGATATTAAAATATTGTACATATTGAAGGCACAATATAAACTTTGAATAACAACCCAACCTTATTTTACAGATTAACTGCAGAGTTACGGAAACAATTAACTCAAAATAAAAAATTGTTTCTTCTGGCAACTTACTTCCTGTTTGCAACTATTATATTAATAAAATTCCCATGTAAATACTTTATAATGATATCACTTTGGCAGGTAAAAATTAGCGACTAACCTCAACAATTTTATGATCAGTCAAATCTCAACTGTACCTCATAGACTACGAAATACACATATTTATTCACCCAAACTAGCAGTATTTTTAGTATTTTCAAAACTTAACCTGGGAACATTTCCAATGATTCAGTGCATCATTACCTATTGCACAACACCAAAATAATCAAATTCCATCATAAAATTTTTCAGATAGCAATATCCAGAAAATTCACAATAAATTCTTCACTCAGGGTATATTTTAAATCGTATGTTTCATAGTAAGGGTTGGGTTGTTTTACCTCTGAGCGGCACTTTTTTGCACACCACGGGCTAAATGGCCAGGTCACATGGACCCCGAAGGCTCAGAGAAGGTTGGGGGAGGGGACCCACTGGAACAGCTGTTGGGAGACAGATGGTAGCCTCCCGTCAAGGCCATCCAGCGTGTTCTTTAAAGTGCACAGGGTATGGCTCTCCCGCACACGGGACCACGGCTAACGTCCCAACCGACGGACGGCGGCCTTTCCAAGCCCATCGGTGTCCCCTACTGACCGTGGGCAGGGCTGGGAATTTTGCGGAGATAAATCTCCACGCTGACCCAGCTGGGACTCGAACCTGGGAACTACAGATTACGAGCCTGGCGCGCTACCGACTGAGCCACCCCCGCTCCCATAGTAAGTCAGGAAAATGACACTTCACATATACTCCGTTGAAAAATAATATTAAAATGCTTTTATTAAAGTAACAACGATTTGCAATCTTCTGCTGAGGTTGCCTCATGATGATGCACTGGGTGAATAGTTCAGAAAATTTTCATTCATGTTTTTACAATCATAAGAGCAAATTCAATTTATTCATTCCATATGACATAATACTGAAAAATATATAATCATGCTCTGAAAATGTATCGAAGTAATAGAGATTGAATAAATCATTATTTAATTTCTATATAAAAAATGAAAGCATACGATAAACAAAGGGGATTTTCAGTGCCAATATAATAAGGTAGGGACTGCAGTGTCCCAGGAACGACTTCTTTTTCTTGAGTAACAATTCTATTTTACACATTATATAATTATCACTGTAGACAGTTATCTTGTCGACCTGTCTGGGTTGTTTTTTCAACCGACTGTGTGTGCAGAAGGGTACTTATCGCTATCTTTGTCAGGATGCTACTATCCAGGTGACTGATATACACAAACTCAGGAGTACTCTTATATGTACATTTATTTACACAGTACTAAAGTTTACATACAAATTATTGGCTGTCCTCCCGGTACAGTCACTCGCTATGCTACGCACAGGTTACAAGGAACCTCAAGAGTCCCACCACAAGACGAAAGAACAAAAAATGCTCGATCAAGTCCCAGACAATCCACCTGACATGCGCAAGGTCTCGCTGTCCGTACGCAAGTCCTGTTCTCCAAACTGTCCTCCAGTTCGAACGAACCGCCAGATGTGGCCATGTGATATTTCTCGGCCAATTGGACATGGCAACGATTCCCCGTGCGCGGTCTACTTCCGTTCTCATGTAAGGAGGCCTGGGCTTGAACCAAATGCACATGTTGCATTTCTTCATCCAGCCCCCAAACTGGATCTTCCGCTGGTGCTCTGTTGCTAGGCAAAATCTGCCAAAATTTTTAAAAAATTCAATTTCCCTCCGACTACCCGCGGGAGTTCGGATTCTCCCGGAACTTGCGTGACTCAGCCGGCGGCCCCCCCCCCCCCCCACTCAGTTCGGCGTGAACTCTGTTCGGGCCGCTCCCATCCCACTCCGATCTGACTTTGCGAACGCCTTTTCCTTATCCAATTCTTACTTTCTATCTTCTCCTATCTTGCCTTGTCTATCCTTCTATAGAAGGATAGACAAGGCAAGGTTATAGAAGGTGAGGATCCTGTCATGCCTAGGTGGGCTGAGCATTTCAGTGATGTTGTAAACAATGTAGTTATTTCTACTCCCATTGTTTGCAATGATGATAGATGCATTGGTGGCTTTAATGTTGGCCCTATAACACAATCTGAAGTTAGTTTGGCTATTTCTAAACTTAAACTTCATAAATCCCCAGGGGTGGATGTTTTACAAAAATGAAATTATGAATTCTTGCACTTTCTTCATCATTGGCATTCAAAATCTTTAAATAATTTAAAATTCTTTCAATGTTTGGATTATCATTTTAGTTCGAAATTCTATTATTGCTTGGCACTTTATTAGACTTGCGTTCAAAATCCTAAAAAACCACCCACGCACCTCAATGATTAAAAACCCAGACTTATACTCATTCATCAGCAACGGTCAAGCTCATAATGACAGATTATTTCTCTGCATTGGGTTGGGTGGTTTTACCTCTGAGCGGCACTTTTTTGCACACCATGGGCTAAATGGCCAGTTCACATGGACCCCGAAGGCTCAGAGAAGGTTGGGGGAGGGTTGGGTTGTTTTACCTCTGAGCGGCACTTTTTTGCACACCATGGGCTAAATGGCCAGGTCACATGGACCCCGAAGGCTCAGAGAAGGTTGGGGGAGGGTTGGGTTGTTTTACCTCTGAGTGGCACTTTTTTGCACACCAGGGCTAAATGGCCAGGTCACATGGACCCCAAAGGCTAAGAGAAGGTTGGGGGAGGGGACCCACTGGAACAGCTGTTGGGAGACAGATGGTAGCCCCGTCAAGCCATCCAGCGTGTTCTTTAACGTCTCTCTCGCACACGGTCCACGGCTTAACGTCCCATCCTACGGACGGCGGTCTTTCCAAGCCCATTTATTTCTCTGGTGTCTCACAGCAAGAATAATTATTCTACCAGAAGGTGTTCCATGAAAGTATATTGGAGGGAAATATGGCATCACCCACAATGTAGTGCTATGTTTGTATAGCGAAGCATTGGGTTTTGCCATTCAATTTACTACAACTGCCTAACTCACAGAGTCCCTACAGTCACATTGGATATTACGTTTAACCTAAATATGATATAATTGTTTGGGAGGGAATGCAGTGAGAGAAAACTGACTGGAATCCCTGTTAATTTTGATTGAAGACAATACAATAAAACTATACAAAAAACATTCTTACATGAAGAAAATTATCGACCCAGTTGGTAGAAGTGCCAAGGAATTCAAGAATGAAAAACTATTTTTAGCAGTATGAGTTATAAACAGAATAATTTCTAAAATCTTTCAAAATTAAAATCGTGCTTTATTACGCAGCTTAGGCCCTTCGTGGTACAACTGAATCTTGAAAGGAAGTGTCCTACCTAACAAATTTGGTAGCATCTTTCATCCAAATCAATATATCCATCACAAAACCGTCACCTACTGCATTGTAGATTGGGTTGTTTTACCTCTGAGCGGCACTTTTTTGCACACCATGGGCTAAATGGCCAGGTCACAGGGACCCCGAAGCCTCAGGGGGTATGGTACATAACATCACTTCAGTGAAGACGGAGCGCTGTCTTTGCTCCGAAAAGCTTCTGAGAGTTTTTCTCCTAAGAACTTTCAACATCAAATAGTTTGAAGGATAAACTCTGAAATTTTATTGCTCAATGACAGAGAATTTTTAAATTATTTTAAATTAATTTTTGAGCAAGAAGGTCTTTTAATTGTATCCCATTTACAATTTTGGGAATGCTCAATTTTGTAACCTTACGGAGATTTCTCAATCACCAAGGCAAATCAGTGTATGTACACTGTAAGAAAGCGTGCGTAATTGTATTAAGAACTGCAATTGGCCTCTGCAACAATTTGTTTGTTGACCAGAAATTTATAATGATGAGAAGACTAAACCAGGAAGTACTCTTGTGGAAACAACTCCGTTTGCCTCCAATTTGTGAGTGCATTTCGAATCGTTTCCATCAATCCGTTGCTTCGTTCATCCAATGCATGAAATACAGTAGAGGAAGCAGAGTTGGGTTGTTGGATTGTTTTACCTCTGAGCGGCACTTTTTTGCACACCATGGGCTAAATGGCCAGGTCACATGGACCCCAAAGGCTAAGAGAAGGTTGGGGGAAGGGACCCACTGGAACAGCTGTTGGGAGACAGATGGTAGCCTCCCGTCAAGGCCACCCAGCGTGTTCTTTAACGTGCACAGGGTATGGCTCTCCCACACACGGGACCACGGCTTAACGTCCCATCCGACGGACGGCGGCCTTTCCAAGCCCATCGGTGTCCCCTACTGACCGTGGGCAAGGCGGGGAATTTTGCGGAGATAAATCTCAACGCTGACCCAGCTGGGACTGGTTTCAAGGAGTGACATACAAACATGTAAATAATGAAGAATATGAGGGTATCCGGAAACTTGTTCGACGGAAATTTGCAGAAACATGTTCGAAAAGGAAATTTACTCAACAGAAAATTGTTCCAAATGGAAATGTGTTGACGGAATTTTGTTCAAAAGACAGAAAGGCCATTAGGGGAGGGCTCCCTGTAGGGCATTAGAGTTATAGGTCTTGTGCTTTGTCATTGAAGACCCTCTGGAAGGGGGGGAGAAATGGGAAAGCGAAGAATGGCAGTTGAAAAGGATTATCGTAGTTTAGATCTTTCTTCTTAAAGCTGGCCATATACGATCGGGTTTTGGAGCCAAGCAGGGCCGCGCCGAACCCTTGATTAAGAGCTGTCGCGCCAAGCCAACACCTCCTACAAGAGGCCATATAACTTCGTCAGAGAAAAATGCTTATGTCACCCTAGTTAGACCGAGGCCGACGAGAAAGACTGGCCACGACACTGGAATATCACGTGATCAACTTAGTCCGAGGTTACAGTCCGATTGTAATAGAAGCGAAGTGCTCATTCTTCATCGTGAAATCGGGACTGCAATTGTTTTTGTCTTCAAACTATCTTTCGATTACCCCAAACAGGTGAGCATTTCTCCTTATTATTATTTGTAGCATGAAATATTTCCTGTAGTTAGTGGTTTGATAAAATTATTTATTTCATGCACCCCATGGGCGTACAAAATTGCAGCCTTCCGTTCCCCCACACGAAGCGCTTTCACCGTGTCTTCAAATGAGCAACTGCTTGAAGAAGAAATTTTTAAACACCCATTCCATCGCTGCTTCCCATGGCTACAACTCAACAGCAATAGACAAAGTTAGCAGCAAATATAGAAACGAAAACAGAAGAGATTCGCCTTTCCTCCCAATCACCGACCCCGAACGTACTACTTTTGCTGGACCTTGGAAAGGTTCGCGGAGCACCAAACTGATGTCAGCCAAAAGAAGCTAACGACGGCCGCCTCTGAGCCAGCAGTGCAAAACACGGCAACAATCCACACTTCTTTTACGCGTGCATCCACTGTCTACGGAACATAGTCCGCAAGTCTATTGAAAGAATGACCTCGTCCGTCCCCACCTGCAACCGAGGCACTGGAATCACCCTTCACGACATGTGGAAAGAAGCTCTTTGTCTAAACGGACATAACATCACTACATAGCATCACTTAGGGCAGAAGATTTCACTGTTGTGAGCAGTTGAAGATCCTTGAGGATGATCTGGCGAGACAGGACGTACGGCCCACGGCAAGGTGTGAAGACTGTTTCGCCGGATTCCCTAAGGAGCGTTCGCTGTGATATTTGTTGCGGCTGTGTGAAGTATTTAATTTCTTCTCGACCAATACTTGGGCTTCGTTTCTTCGCTGGGCCTGCACTGGATATATTTAATTAACTTTGCATTTGTTCTATATTACTTTTGGCTTAATTGAACTTTTAATTAAAGTTTTATTATGATTGAATCTGAAGAGATTGAAAAGGAGGACAGACTTCTGCTTCCGAGTGAATCGGACCACACGGAAAGCTATACCAACCAAGCGATTTCAGAAATTTCTATCACTGACTCTAATGCACGAATTTGTGTATTTCTCACGGATAAAAACAAATTGCTAAATGATATAAATGACAGTATAGATAAAATCCCAGTACTAAAAGAGTTTCATGGACTTCCACAGACATCATCATCATCATAATGAGACAATTTTGAACAAATTCTACATTGAAAAAGAAATCAATGAACATGAACGTTTTGATCACTGTCTCAGAATCGTTAATGAATCTGAAGACATGGCATTAAACATCACCAATGAAGGTAATCAGCATATTGAATTAAATCCTATGACAAATACTGACATAAATTTTCAAGGTGAAATTCAAATAGAAGAAACTGTTGAAATGACAAACTCTGATAATAAACAACCTAAGCTAGAAAAGGAAAAGGGTACAAACGTGCTCTCTCTCCCCATCAAACGAGAACACTTTTATTTCTAAAACCCGATTTTCTGTGTATTGGAAGAAGAAAATCTGGATCCTGTTGAATCAGACATGGAAGAGACACCGGTGGGATCTATAGAAGGAAGGAAAAAAAGGGAAAAAATTCCTCCTATCCTACTTCAATCACCCAAGAATTGGACCTCCACCCATAAAGAATTAACTAAGCTTGCAGTTGAAAGTTTCACTGCAAAAAGCTCAGGTGACTCCATTCGAATACAAACACGATGCACAGATGATTTTCGTGCGTTTGTAAAATTTTTTGACTTGAAAAAGTTACAATTTCATACTTATCAACTTTCAAATGACAAAAATCTGAAAGTTGTGCTAAAAAATCTCCCATTAGATGTAAGCACTAAATGGCAGATTGCTACTTAATTATGCCACCGAACAAGATCTCATAGTGGACGCTCCATCGGAACCAACATTCTATACATAAGCCTGATGTTCTGGACCTTGCCATATTTGGCATCTTCTTCCCTACTTATGAACTAAATGTACATGTCTTTAAACTCAGACCATTTCCCAGTCTGTATTAGTCTTTTTCATTCAGTATCCTGTGAATCTGATAAAAAATATTTTACAAATTGGGATCTGTTTAAATCCATTGTACACCAAAAAGTACCATTGATTACTCAATTACTAAATTTACGGACTTATTACTTGACTCCAAAAAAGAAGCCAGCAAAAAATTAATTCCAGATAATAACTTTTTTGTCCTACCTTCACATCTAAAATATCTTATTCTTCTTTCCTGGATAAAAAGTTATATTATTCTCTCAAGAAAGAAGTTAAGAAACGATTACAAGATTATCGTAGTCAACTTTGGAACAACAAGATTACTTCGCTTAGCACAAGTGACAAATCCCTCTGGACAACGGTTAAAACTCTGAAGAAACCATATTCTACATATCCTCCCATTCAAGGAGCAACGGGACTTTGTTTCAGCAACGACGACAAAGCGATTTCTTTTGCAGACGCTTTAGAACTACAATTCCAGGAGAATGTTGACCTATCAGATGAGAATAAAATTCCCCGAAAGCTCAGAGAAGGTTGGGGGAGGGGACCCACTGGAACAGCTGTTGGGAGACAGATGGTAGCCTCCCGTCAAGGCCATCCAGCGTGTTCTTTAACGTTGGGTTGTTTTACCTCTGAGCAGCACTTTTTTGCACACCATGGTCTAAATAGCCAGGTCACAAGGACCCTGAATGCTCAGAGAAGGTTGGGGGAGAGGACCCACTGGTACAGCTGTTGGGAGACAGATGGTAGCCTCCCGTCAAGGCCATCCAGTATGTTCTTTAACGTGCACAGGGTATGGCTCTCCCGCACACGGGGCCACGGCTTAACGTCCCATCCGACGGACGGCGGCCTTTCCAAGTCCAGCGGTGTCCCCTACTGACCGTGGGCAGGGCGGTGAAATTTTGCGGAGATAAATCTCAACGCTGACCCAGCTGGGACTCGAACCTGGGAACTACAGATTACGAGCCTGGCGCGCTACCGACTGAGCCACCCCCGCCCCATTGGAATACATGTATGGAAATTCAAGACTCCCTTTTACATTTCGCTCAACTGACACGAACCACACTATTATTTACTTTTCCACAGGAAATTTTACAAGTAACCTCAAAACTTAAGGTGAAAAAAGCATCTGTTCCTGACCAAATTACTAATAGGATGCTTAAAAATTTCCCAATGAAAGCGATAACGCACCTGTGCTCAATTTTCAATTTCTTACTTCGAACCCATACTTTCCCTGATGTATGGAAAAATGCATCAGTCAGACTGATCAAGAAACCTGGGAAAAATCCTGCATTCCATCAAGCTACCATCCGATCAGTCTGCTTTCTTCCACTGGCAAACTCTTTGAAAAAATATTAAACCGGTTGGACGATTTTCTCTAGACGTGGCCAAAGCATTTGACCGCGTTTGGACTGACGGCTTGATTTACAAGCTTAACAAAATGGGAGTGCCCACAGGCCTTACATCTCTCCTGCAATCCTACTTAACAAATCGAACCTTCCAAGTTTGTGTCGTCTTCTATATCTACGAAGAGAGTTATGGCTGCAGGAGTCCCACAATGCTCTCTGCTAGGTCCTCCTCTCTTCTCGTTATCTCTTTATGACCTGCCATCATTTGAGCAAGTTCAAGTTGCGCAATACGCTGACGATATTGCCCTTATCTCGCCATCACTTGGATCGGAATTTGCTGTTCGACGTTTGCAAAAATCCCTTGATGAGTTAGATAAATAGTATCATCGATGGAAGATCAAAATAAATACAGATAAAAGCAAAAATCCTACTCCACTACATTTCTTAGGCCAAGATATCAAATGGCAAGATACCGTAAAATATCTCGGAATTACATTGCACAAAACGCTCAAATGGAATCATCATGTGAAGGACATAATTTCCAAAGTTAACGCTGTACGATGCCAATTGGGTCCTCTTATAGGAAGAAATGCAGTGCTATTGATCGACCACAAGCTTCTGTTATACAATACGGTCATCCGTCCTATAATACTTTATGCATCCCCAATATGGGCGAATACCTCGGCTACGAACATTAAAAAGATTCAGACTTTACAAAACAAAATATTAAGATCTGCAGTTAATGTTCCATGATTTATTACCAACAAGCAATTGCACAAAGATTTGGGTATTGATCATATTTTTAGTTATATCAAGTTTATCTCTAAAAACTTTTATGATGCAGTCTTGAAAAACCCAAACGATATTATATCAAAACTGTTTGATTATGATCATGAAAACCTTAACTCTTTCAAGAGACCTAAAATGAGGGTTTTCTCTTCAGAAAGCTATACACTTTAGTTCTCTTGCTTTTGCAATCAGTTCTTTTCTGACTCTCGAGGCCCACTTTTCTGGTTTACTCACCATTTGATTTATATCTGAAGCCAATTAAGCATACCTTTCGATGGGCAAACATTCGCCTGGAACTTCGCAAATGAATTGATGACCTATGACATAGCATGACTTCACTGAAGACGGAGAGCTGTCTTTGCTCCGAAAAGCTTCTGAGAGTTTTCTCCTAAGAACTTTCAACATGCAAATAGTTTGAAGGATAAACTCTAAAATTTTATTGCTCAATGACAGAGAATTTCAAATTATTTTAAAGTAATTATTTAGTGCTTGAAAAGTGTTTTAGGTGCATTGCTCTCTTAGGCCTAGTTTCAACGTGTTGAATGATGGTGTGATCTAAAACAAAATTATAAATTTCTTTCATTAAATTAGAAACTTTTTTGGCTGCCCTTATATAACTGATCGCTGTTTTGATTGAAAAAATTGAAGGAATTAAACTGTTATTAATATACGCAATTTTATTATAGATTGAAAAATTGAAATTGCCCGTATCGAAATATGATCTGCTACAATAGTTATTTTTGAATCCCCTGATTTATTTTTGTAAATATTAAACTGCAAATAAATTTTCCAATGTTTTGTAGAGTAAAACTATTTTTTTAATATATGCTTTAAATTAACAGGTAACGTCGTAGATTCCTTTGTTGAAATTAACTTTTAGAATTAATTAACTTTTAGGATTATTTCAGAGTAGAACTTGAATGTCCTTTAAATTTTTATATTTGAATAGTGTCATCGAAATAGCACAGTTGTGATATGAAATGCTATCAATAATCAAATTTAAAATTTGTGAATACTAAACACAACTGTTCAGTAACTTTTATATACGGTACTTACATAGATATGATCGTAAAATCTGATCTGAGCATAAGGACCTCTGGTACATTTTAAATGCAGAAATTGCAAAAACTTATTCTTTCATTGCTAATAACAGCATATTTTAATTTATCAGTGATATTTTGCTATTAAACTCATGCCTCTTATCACTGGTTTATCAAATTACAGTTTTTTTAATGCTCTGGTAAGAGTCACATTTTAAAGTGGCAGTGCAATTATACATAAATATTAGTAGTGTGTTATACAATTATTATATGAGTTGAGATGTGAGCAATTGCTTTGAAAGTAGCTACCAGATCTCTTGAGTAAATCATTTCTCTTTTGCACTGAGTTTTCTGATACAGCCATGATATGGCCCTATATTTTCCGACCTTTCTGTATCACCTTAGAGGTATTTTATACTCACCATATTAATTATTGTCTGAGATATCAATATTGAATTTTTCTGTGGCCTTCATTAGATTATTATGGAAATAGCCAATTAATATATCCTGCTTTTCAAATCATATAAACAAAGCTTTGCTATAGAGTGATAGAATGTTCTGTTTAATAAACAATTGGTCAATCATGATTTTTAATTCCTGCTGACAAACTTTTTTTTTTAAATGTTAAGACTTGTTAAATTTCCTGCCTGGTGCACGAGTTAATAATATTGACCATATTCATAACTGACCTGTTTCTAATTGAAAATGGTTTTGACTACTTTAACAGCACTAATAAAGCAGTATAAAGAGAAATGTTACTTGTGCAGTGCAGTTAATAAATGATGCTTGTATTGTTTTTATTTGTTTGATAACTGTTTTTTTCTTCTGTTTCTATGAATAACACCATGTGAGACCTGCAAAGTGTACAGTGTATTACATTAATTCACAAATTTTTATCACTAAAAAGAATTTCACTTATTATATAGAGCTGCACACTTTCCATTCTCTTGCATACCATAGCTATTAATTATTAAGATTATGTATTACATTAGTTCCCAAATTTTTATCATTAACAATAATTTCAATCATTATATAGAGCTACAGACTTTTAATTCTCTTGCATACCATGATTATTAAATATTAAGATAATTAGTGAATGATTTGTAGTAATATTCACATTTTATTCATCAAAGAAGGAAAACCACATTTAATGTTGTAAGTTGCTCAGTACTTTTACTTGTTTGACATAAAGAGGAATGTGAATAGAATAATTTACTGGTCCCTTGCAATTCATAGGTGAGGAAATTAATCATGCCTAGACGCTGTAGTGTTGCTGGATATCGGTCCAACTATGATGGTGAACAACATACCTCAACTTTTACTATTCCTAAACAAGAGCCCCAGCGCAGCGAATGGTTGAGGAAGATCCCCACTGATTTTTCCAAAATAAAAAATCCTGTTGTTCGTGTAAAACATTTTCACGAGTCGTTCATTATTCGAACAGACACTGTAATAGTTAATAATGAAGTGAAAGTGTATGAAAGAAAAATTCCAAAGTTAGTTGATGGAGCTGTTCCAACTATCTTTCGCAATTTATCAACCTATTTAAGTTCAGATTCTGGAACTAGTCGTTGGGTTGTTTTACCTCTGAGCGGCACTTTTTTGCACACAATGGGCTAAATGGCCAGGTCACATGGACCCCGAAGGCTCAGAAAAGTTTGGGGGAGGGGACCCACTGGAACAGCTGTTGGGAGACAGATGGTAGCCTCCCGTCAAGGCCATCCATCGTGTTCTTTAATGTGCACAGGATATGTCTCTCCCGCACACGGGGCCACAGCTTAACGTCCCATCCGATGGACGGCGGCCTTTCCAAGCCCATCAGTGAGAATTAGTCGTAGGTTAATTAATGTTGAAGAAGAGAATATGAACCAGGCTGTCAGAAAAAGCCTTAAGGATTTTCGTAAACACATTGAGGAAAATTCTATTCAGAATCTTCAGGGTATAGTAACCCACCTGAATTCAATTAAAAGTGATAAGTGGATATCATTTAAAAAACATTGTGAACTATATCTGTGTTTGTGTGACATAATTGTAGCTGGTCACCCTGTAATTTGTGGTTACATTGTTGTTAGTGATGATTTACATTTCAATGTATTTATAGGAAACATAAAAATAAGCCAAAATAAAATACCAACTAAAGCTGCAATATTAACAAGTACTATTCTTGTCCTTAAACAGGTTATGTTAGGTAGAAGAAAAATTCAAATCTGTTGACAGTGTGTCAGCTTTAGATTTAGTAATTAAAACCTTAGAGAAATCATCAGATGTAGAACTTGATCAAATATCATTTGTTGTCGATCAGTTAAAATTAAGAAAATTGCCTAAATGTCGACGACAATATTCTTATGAAACTCTTATTTTGGCTGTATCAATATATATATTCCAGTTCTGCTTACATTGTTTTACAAAAATGTAATTATTTGTTTCTTCCTCATGTAAGAACCTTACAACGCATGATCAGTAATCACTCATTGTCAAAGTCCTCAATTTCTGGGAGTATTGAATACTTTTAAACAAAGATGAAATATTTGAAAGATCATGAATTATTGGTTAATCTGTTATTAGATGATATTTATATTGATCCTAGATTAACCTTTAAAGGTGGCTCAATTTATGGGAGTAGTGAGTCTTCCCCTGGAAATCCGGCAAAAACTGCTCAGGTCTTTATGATTTCATCAATTTTATCTTCTTACAAAAATGATTCAGTCAAGATGGCGCCTGAGTGCATGAAGTGTAATTTTAGCTCTGGAGAAAGTAGTGAATTTTTGCAGTGTAATGGACCATGTAGTAGATATGTACATTACTACTGCACTGGTATAAGAGAGGCTAACTATCAGCGAGGCGGCTTTTGCTGAAGATTGCAGTGAAGATTTTTTTAGCGAACGTTTCACGGTAAAGAGCGATAGCTGATAGTTCAAGTTGGTGAGTTATATTGCTTACAGTGATTATTTAGATTAAGGTTGCTGCGTTTTCTGCTAGTTTTCGTATCTGCCTGTGCTAGAACTTTCACTGGAAAAGAACTTTCGTTGACTCTCGTCTTCCTGGAGTTTTATATACGATTAGTGCTCAATTATGTCAGCTGCTAACAACTATCCGCTCACAGTGTTGTGCACCACCACTGGAGTATCCCAGTTACATACACTGGGTGTAATAGGAGATAAGTTTGGTGATAAGAGCATGAAGGCCATGCAGGCTTGGAACGGGCACCAGCTCTACGTCACGATGGCGTCTATGGATCTAATGAGCCAATTATTAGCGCTTGGAGAGCTGGATGTTGGGGGAAAAAAGTCAACATCGAAAGAGCAGGCTCTAATATTGTTACGATAATGGTGCATAGAGTCCTTTTCGAGGTAAATCGTCGTAATGGACATGGCACGCACAGTGCCAAATACCATGACCATCGCACGTTGCTCCGCTATAATGGTGTATAACCGAGTAGTTATCACGTGTAAGAAGTGCTCGCTGCAAGGGCACTTCGCAGCTCAATGCACTGCCATTATGTGCAAAAACTGCAGAGCCAGCACTCATCTTGAGAAAGATTGTGTGTTGGCCTGCAAAAAATGCAGCAGAATTGGGCATACCATCAGCAATTGTGAAGTGCGATCATTCGCTGATGTGATTGCAAACAAGAAAGTAGGCCAAAAAGTGTCTCAGCCAATTAGTCAGCCGACAACGGAAGCAGCCGAAGTTACGGCCGAAACCGGCAATCCGCCACCCGTTACTGTGGAAACAGGCAAAGGCGCTGAAAATCCTGCCGTTACAGTGCCGATTGCAACCACCTCCACTATAAAAGCCACCAAGAGCACTGATGTAAATAAATCACCAGCCATGGTACCTCACCAGGTGGAGAAAAAAGTTGCTGTTGCCGCTGGGAAGAGGGGCAACTTAGCCGGGAAGACAATGCCAGCGCCGGCGAAAAAGACTAAAACGGTTAAAAGTACCGTTGAACTGTGTTCGGCGTCACCAAGGACAGATTTTCTGAAAGAATCGGCTAAGGAAGCTGCTCCTGTTAAAGCCGAGCATCCAGAGATGGACACTGAAGCCACACCTGCTTCTGTGCTTCTTGAAAACATTTTACTAGACTCCACTGAATCCATAATGCTCTCGGATTCTGATGGAGATTGTACGAACCTCAGTGAGAGGTGATAGTTTGCTTGTTTTGGTTGTACTGGGCCGTTTCTTTGTTTTTTGTTGGTTTTTTTTTGTCTGTTTGTGCTTTTCTCTCCTTGCGATGGGGCCGCTTCTTCGACTTGCCTCCTTAAATGTTCAAGGCGGAAGATCGCCAAAAAAGCAGAGCTGGATCCGAGGTTATTTAGTGGAAAATAACATCGACTTCCTCCTCTTACAAGAAACACATTTAGAGAGTACCTGCTGGGTTAAAGAACTATTGAAAAAGGACAAACATCGCTCCTTCTTTTCCTTCGGATCTAGCAACGCCAGAGGTGTGGCAATTATTCTCGGACATGGAAAAAAATTTCATATATGCAAGTTTGAAAGTGATGTACATGGCCGAATTATGAAGATCATTGTGGCTTATGAAGGGTTTCGATTCTGTGTGGTAAACGTATACAGGGTGATTCAGAATTCATCATCAATATTTAGTGGGGAGGAAAGGAATAAGAAAAGAAAGAGATTTCACATAGGAAAGTATGGGGGCAGACGAACGCATGGTGGTGTAGAGGGCGCTGTGTGTACACACCTCTCATACAGAAGCACAGCTGTTTGACGCGTGCAGTCAGTTGTCATTCGACAAGGTGAATTTGCAGAAGTAACATGAACCGGTATACGTGGAATGAATGTGCAGATATGCATGTAACTTACGGTGCGGCAGGAGAAAGATGTCTTCGAGCCAGGCAATTGTATGCAGCGCGCTTCCCAAACCGCCGTGTGCCACAGCATCAAATGTTTTCACGTATTCATCGCCAACTGCGTGAAACAGGATCGTTTGCTGCTAGTAATGTTAATCGAGGGAGGCGCAGATCGGCACGGACAGTAGCAGTAGAGGAAGCTGTCCTACAGGAAATCGAGGAACAACCTGGTGCTAGCACACGAGGTATGGCTAGGCAGTTTGGAATTTCGCAAGCAACAGCGTGGCGGATATTACACGATGAAGGGTTACATCCGTTTCATCTGCAAAGAGTGCAATTATTGGCAGCAGACGACCATCCCAAACGTGTTATTTTTTGTCAGTGGTTCATGCAGAGAACAGCCGTTGATCCCAACGTATGTTCTTTTCACCGATGAGGCGTTGTTCACTCGAGAGGGTGTCTTCAACACACACAATTGGCATGTGTGGGCTCATCAGAACCCACACGGTACAAGACCTGGAGCTGCGCAACAACGTTTTGCTGTCAATGTGTGGACTGGGATTGTCGGTGACTGTTTGTTGGGCCCGTATTTACTACCATCCTGTTTGGACGGTGCCAAGTACCTAACATTTCTTCAGACTGTGTTACCGGATCTTCTGAACGAGGTTCCTGATGGTAGTCTCCGGCGAATGTGGTTCCAGCATGACGGCGCTCCTGCACATTTCGCAAATGCTGTGCGTGCTTACCTACGCAGACAGTTTGGTGGTCAATGGATTGGCCGCGGTGGACCGGTTTCTTGGCCACCACATTCACCGGATTTATCTCCAATCGATTTCATTGTATGGGGTGCTATGAAAAACATGGTGTACGAGACCCCTGTTGATAGTGCTATGGATCTTGTAGCACGCATATCAGTTGCTGCCTCAAACATTCGGGAAATGCCAGGCATCTTCCACAGGGTCCGGCTGTCCATGCAACGCCGTTGTGAGTCATGCATTCTAGCACATGGTCGGCAGTTCGAGCACCTCTTGTAAGTCTGTACAACCAATGCAAAGAAATGTTACATGTAAGATAATAAATGTTTTTTCCTTACCACTTCCTTCTTATGTGTTCTTTCCATCATTCACAAAGATGAACTGGGGTCATTTTGCCCTACTACATGGCATATGCGCCCATGCTTTCCTATGTGAAATCTCCTTCGTTTCTTATTACCTACCTCCCCACCAAATATTGATGATGAATTCTGAATCACCCTGTATAGAGCTACAGACTTAATTCTCTTGCATACCATGACTATTAAATATTAAGATAATTAGTGAATGATTTGTAGTAATATTCACATTTTATTCATCAAAGAAGGAAAACCACATTTAATGTTGTAAGTTGCTCAGTACTTTTACTTGTTTGACATAAAGAGGAATGTGAATAGAATAATTTACTGGTCCCTTGCAATTCATAGGTGAGGAAATTAATCATGCCTAGACGCTGTAGTGTTGCTGGATATCGGTCCAACTATGATGGTGAACAACATACCTCAACTTTTACTATTCCTAAACAAGAGCTCCAGCGCAGCGAATGGTTGAGGAAGATCCCCACTGATTTTTCCAAAATAAAAAATCCTGTTGTTCGTGTAAAACATTTTCACGAGTCGTTCATTATTCGAACAGACACTGTAATAGTTAATAATGAAGTGAAAGTGTATGAAAGAAAAATTCCAAAGTTAGTTGATGGAGCTGTTCCAACTATCTTTCGCAATTTATCAACCTATTTAAGTTCAGATGCTGGAACTAGTCATAGGTTAATTAATGTTGAAGAAGGGAATATGAACCAGGCTGTCAGAAAAAGCCTTAAGGATTTTCGTAAACACATTGAGGAAAATTCTATTCAGAATCTTCAGGGTATAGTAACCCACCTGAATTCAATTAAAAGTGATAAGTGGATATCATTTAAAAAACATTGTGAACTATATCTATGTTTGTGTGACATAATTGTAGCTGGTCACCCTGTAATTTGTGGTTACATTGTTGTTAGTGATGATTTACATTTCAATGTATTTATAGGAAACATAAAAATAAGCCAAAATAAAATACCAACTAAAGCTGCAATATTAACAAGTACTATTCTTGTCCTTAAACAGGTTATGTTAGGTAGAAGAAAAATTCAAATCTGTTGATAGTGTGTCAGCTTTAGTAATTAAAACCTTAGAGAAATCATCAGATGTAGAACTTGATCAAATATCATTTGTTGTCGATCAGTTAAAATTAAGAAAATTGCCTAAATGTCGACGACAATATTCTTATGAAACTCTTATTTTGGCTGTATCAATATATATATTCCAGTTCTGCTTACATTGTTTTACAAAAATGTAATTATTTGTTTCTTCCTCATGTAAGAACCTTACAACGCATGATCAGTAATAACTCATTGTCTAAGTCCTCAATTTCTGGGAGTATTGAATACTTTTAAACAAAGATGAAATATCTGAAAGATCATGAATTATTGGTTAATCTGTTATTAGATGAGATTTATATTGATCCTAGATTAACCTTTAAAGGTGGCTCAATTTATGGGAGTAGCGAGTCTTTCCCTGGAAACCTGGCAAAAATTGCTCAGGTCTTTATGATCTCATCAATTTTATCTTCTTACAAAGATGATTCAGTCAAGATGGCGCCTGAGTGCACGAAGTGTAATTTTAGTTCTGGAGAAAGTAGTGAATTTTTGCAGTGTAATGGACCATGCAGTAGATATATACATTACTACTGCACTGGTATAAGAGAGGCTAACTATAGAAAGATGTCAGAAGATAGAAAAAGTAAGTGGCTTTGTTTAAATTGTAAGGATAAAGCAAAAAGTAGAAGTAGGCTTAGCGTGGCTCCCAATGCTGGGTAGGGTAGTTTTACCTCTGAGCGGCACTTTTTTCCACACAGTGGGCTAAATGGCCAGGTCACATGGACCCCGAAGGCTCAGAGAAGGTTGGGGGAGGGGACCCACTGGAACAGCTGTTGGGATACAGATGGTAGCCTCCCGTCAAGGCCATCCAGTGTGTTCTTTAATGCACAGGGTATGGCTCTAGCGCAGACAGGGCCATGGCTTAACGTCCCATCCGAAGGACGACGGCCTTTCCAAGCCCTTTGGTGTCCCCTACTGACCGTGGGCAGTGCGGGGAATTTTGCAGAGATAAATCTCAACACTTACCCAGCTGGGACTCGAACCTGGGAAGTACAGATTACGAGCCTGGCACGCTACCGACTGAGTAACCCCCACCCCAGCTCCCAATTCCCAATGCACTAGCCTGCATTCGAGCTGATGAAGAAGCAGCAGGTCATATTACTGTTAACGTGGTGGGGACTGTCCTTGAACCGGCGGCACTTCCGGGCAGTGTAGTCCGTGGCTGTGACCCTTCAACAGGGAATGTGGGTGCAGCATCAGGCACCCTATCTCCCGACGACACTGGCTTAGTGCAGGAATCGGTAAAGTGTCATTTTTTGAATGAGACTCGTACGAGTGCAAAAGACAATAATGAAATCATTGAATTGCTTAGATATGAACTCTCAACTTTCAAAAAAGAAATGATCGACTTAATGAATAGTAATATTCAGAAGTTGAATAACGCCGTTCAAGACTGTGTTAAAGGCGCAGAATTTAATTCCAAAAAACTAGACGATTTTATCAAAATAATGGCAGATACAACAAGAGAATTAAAAGAGGTTAAGAAGAAAAATCTGAAATTAGAGACTGAAAATAAACAAATCAGAAAAGATGTAATGGAATTACAACATCAAATGAGAGATCTACAGCAAAGGAGTAGAGCAAAAAATATTGAGATAAGAAGACTTGAGGAAATTTCCGACGAAAATATAAATGAGACTGTCACTAAGGTTGGTTTAGTCCTCAGAATGACAAAAGAAGAAATAAAATACACAGTTGCACATCGAGTCCCAACAAGAAATGCGAATAAACCGAAATCAATTATTGTGAAGCTGAATAGCAAAGAAGAAAGGGATAAATGGATAACTAAATGGCGATCGCTAAAAGGTCTGAGGAACAAGGACTCGGGGATCGCTGGAAATAATAATTACATATATATTGGCGAGCACCTCATTCCTGAATTAAAGTCATTGCTCTTTGAAATTAAGAAGATCAAAAGAGAAAAAAATTATATGTACTCCTGGGTGAAAGCTATTCTTAAGAAAGGACGGGAACTCTAAAGCATTAAATATAAAATCAGTAGAAGACTTGAAACTATTGTAATATATAAGTTGTAATCGATAAATTTGTTATTGATGAAATTGGAAGAAATCAGTAACAAAGAACGATAATATTTGCAATATAACTCATATGAATATTAGATCCATTAGAAAAAACTTTGATTATTTTATTTTAGTAGAATCATTAATGGACCTTTCATCAGATATAATTGTATTGTCAGAGATATGGATCAAAGAACACGAACTAATGCTTTATAATATTGAAGGTTTTAACAAATTTTACCAGTGTGGATGTGTAAATACATCAGGTGGGGTATTAGTTTTTGTAAATTCCAAGTTAAGAGCTACTCAAGTAGATTTTAATTGTAATAATGCAGATGTAGTGTCTCTAAAAGTTAAGATTAGTAATTTTGACTATAACATTATTTCAGTGTATAGATCCCCTAGCCTAGATAAGCAATGTTTTATTGATGAATTTTCCTCTCAATTACTACGAAATGACTATAAAAATGTCATATTGATTGGAGACTTTAATATTGATTTATTAGATAATAAAAATATTAATTCTAGTTACTGTGACATGTTAGTAACGTTAGGATTTAATAGTGTATGAAAATTAAAAATTAGAACCATTACTTTTTAATTAGGATTTATCCAGTGTATTACGCAACCAACTAGATTTTTGAGCAATACATGTGTTGATCATATTGCTGTAAGATTATCTGCTATTAAAAAAGTTACATCGATAATTATTAAAACGACAGTGACGGATCATTATTGGGTAATGCTACAACTAAAAAGAAACGTAATAGAAAAAGATACCGAGGAAGATAGAAAATATGTTACTAATTTTAAAGAACTTGAATTAAAATTAAAAAATATAAAGTTGGGTACAGATGTTATTAACGATGATCAAAGATATTGCGATTCCATTTTTGATCAAATTAATATGTGTGCTAGAGAATGTACAAAGCTGAAATATTTGCCAAGCACCAAAAAGAAAATATTAAAACCATGGGTCACAGACGTAACACTTCAATTAATTACCAAAAAGAACAATTATATAAAAGGCTTAAAAGTTGTCCATGTAATAATGAGGAATGCAAGGAAATTATGGATAGATTCACCCTTCTCCATAACAGCTTAACTAATAAATTAAGAATCGCTAAAAATAACTGTTACAAATATAAAGTTATTTCGGCAGGCAATGACTCTAAACAGCAGTGGAAAATTATTAATGAATTAACTGGTAAATATAATAATAAAAATCTATTAAAAGAAAACCAAATTGGTGAAAGAATACACGATACCTTTAATGATAAAAAGATAATCGCCGACGTCTTTAATGATTATTACATCAATGTGGTAGATGATCTAATAAAAAACGTTACAGAGGAAGACACATGTGAAAACACATCGGACGATGTGAAATACTACAGAGTAAATTAAATGGCCCTGTTACCGATTAGTGAAAGTGAATTAATTCAGACAGCCTTTAGGCTTAAATTAAACAAATCTTCAGGTGATAACTTCTCAGTCTACATGTTACAGAGGGTGATCAGTGTAATATCTGGAATTTTACTGAAGTGTTACAATTTGTCACTTGCAGGTGGATTTTTCCCATCTTCGCTTAAGAATTCGTTGGTTACCCCAATTTATAAAAATAGTGATAAAATGCTTGTAGAGAATTATAAGCCTATTTCAATACAAACTGTTTTCACTAAATATACTATACTATCGGAACACCAGTACGGGTTTAGGAAAAATAAAGGTACAGCTGATGCTACAGCTGAAGTAGTTAAATTAATATATAATGGTCTCAACAAAAATGAACGAGTGGTGGTCTTATTTCTGGACATGTCTAAAGCTTTTGACTCCCTGTCTATTGATATTTTACTAAATAAATTAGAGGTTATTGGTATAAGGGGACTGTCACTGAGATGGTTTGATTCGTATTTGAATAGTAGAACACAACAAGTCAAAATAGGAGACGTTTTGAGTGAAAAAAAATCAATTCGCTATGGTGTTCCACAGGGTTCTGTTTTGGGACCACAGTTATTCTTAATATATCTAAAAATTCAAAGGTACGATTATTTCGTTTGCAGATGACACTGCCTTGGTTTACTGTGATAAAACTGATGATGAACTATTAAGCAATATTACTGAAGACTTAAGAACACTTCAAACTTGGTTCCAAAAAAATAAATTATTAATAAATGTAAATAAAACGAAATATGTGTATTTTAATATCCATTAGGGGAAAGTATAGAGATCTTGGAGATTCAGTCTATCACATGAGTGATTGTAAGTTTTTCGAACAAGAAAAAATTGGGTCTTTAAACTGTGCTTGCCCAAGGATTAAAAGTACTAAAGCATTAAAATATTTAGGAGTTAATTTCGACTGTTATCTAACCTGGCATGATCATGTTCAAAAAGTAGCATTAAAAAATCAAACAAATAATTCCCAAAATGTATCTTTTAAGAGATATGATGAATATAGGAATTTTAAAGAACGTATATTATGCATTAATCTTTTCCAGAACACAGTATGCAATTCTAATTTGGGGAGGAGCATCTTCATGTTGTTTAAATCAATTGCAGCAATTGCAAAAATATATAGTAAAGATTATGACATTTAAAAGAAAGTACGACTCGTCTGAGCAAAGTTTCAAAAAACTTGAAATACTCAACTTAAAACAAATACACCAAATGGCTTTAGTAAAGCATGTATTTCATAATAAGGACAAATTTGATGTAGTTGTTAATAAATATTTTACAAGAGCGGTAGTGGCTCAGGATTTTCGCATTCCAAAAACAAACAAAGATTTATTCAAAAAATATTATGGATATAGTGGCTTAAAATTATTCAACTCATTGCCAGATAACATGAAAATTATAAATAATAAAACACATTTCTCTAAAGAACTAAAAAAATGGTTGTTGAATGGTGGAGATTGCGACTGATGTTTTATTTACTGTATTAACTGATTACATTGAAATGAGATATGAGTAATAGGAGATAAATTTATATATTACAGAGGCTGAAATTGCTTTTTTTCGTTTACATATTTATATATATTGATGTTGGGTTGGGTTGTTTTACCTCTGAGCGGCACTTTTTTGCACACCATGGGCTAAATGGCCAGGTCACATGGACCCCGAAGGCTCAGAGAAGGTTGGGGGAGGGGACCCACTGGAACAGCTGTTGGGAGACAGATGGTAGCCTCCCGTCAAGGCCATCCAGCGTGTTCTTTAACGTGCACAGGTTATGACTCTCCCGCACACGGGGCCACGGCTTAACGTCCCATCCGACGGACGGCGGCCTTTCCAAGCCCATCGGTGTCCCCTACTGACCGTGGGCAGGGCGGGGAATTTTTGCGGAGATAAATCTCAACGCTGACCCAGCTGGGACTCGAACCTGGGAACTACAGATTACGAGCCTGGCGCGCTACCGACTGAGCCACCCCCGCCCCCATATATATTGATGTACTCAGGATTGCAGGAAATTTATGTTTTGTAAATATCCACTTGCGAGTTAAACACTAACTCTTGTGGAACTTGACTATGTATTAACTATGTATTAAATATTGTGCAAATAAATATTATTATTATTATTATGTTGTATGCATAACCCCAATACATAAATTGACTGCAGAGAGTTTAAAGGGCATGATTCCGAATGTAGTGCATGGAATAGAACAAATTGGATTTAAGGTAATCTCCCTAATTATAGATAACAATGCTGTCAATCGAAAAGCTTTTGAACTTTTTTCATCAAATAAAATACTGCAACCATATGTTACACATCCTGTTGATGAAAAAAGATTGCTTTTCATAGTTTTTGATTCAGTTCATGAAATAAAATGTGTGAGAAACAATTGGATTGATAAAAAGAAAGAATGCACATTTACTTTCCCAGGTTTTAGCAATATGTTATTAACATTAAAAGCAAAGTTTAAACACTTAGAAATCCTTTATTATTTAGAAAAAAATTCTGTGTTAAAATATGGTCATCAGCTTTCAAGTATTGTATCCAGAACAAAAATGTTAAGAAATGTTAAAATGTTAAAAATGTATCAGAAACAAAATGTTAATTTAGCTATTAAACTTATTAATGAAAATAATGTTGCAGCTTTGAAGTGTGTCGCTAAAGATCGTCCAAATTTGTTCATTGGTGTTGAAGATACATGCATATTTTTAACAATCTTTATAAAATGGTGGAAAATAGTAAATTGTAAAAGTGTGTATGAGGCAGAAAGGTTTAATGATGCTGACAGAATGCCCATTAGAAAAACTACAGGTGTTCAAATTAAATATTTGCAAGACTTTTCTTTATGGTTAAAAAACTGGCGTGTCTTTTCCTGTAACAGAAACTCTTACAGCCCAAACTTTTCATTAACTTATTATTACTACTGATGCATTTATTAAACTAATACCGTACATGTTTGAATGTTATCGTACAGATTATATTTTGTTAGGTAAATTTCAAAATGATGATCTAGAAGGTCGTTTTGGATTGTATCGTCAGATGTCTGGTGCTAACTATTATACAGGGCGATTCAAAACTTATCGTTCAAATTTCGTGGGGAGGTAGGGAATACGTCAGGAAACCGATTTCACATAGGAAAGAATGTCCCCAAATGTACGCATGCGTATGTAGAGGGCGCTGTGTGTACCCAACCAGTGTACAGCTCGCCCGACCACTCCCGCTGTCATCAGTGTACGAGCTGACTTACTAGTGATAGGACTTACTAGTGATAAGATGAATTGTTTTACACATCAAGAGCTAGCGGATATGCATCTTGCATATGGGGCAGCTGGCGAAAGCGGCCGCCGAGCTAGGCAAGTTTACGAAGACCGATACCCCAACAGAAGAATACCGTAGCATCAAATGTTTGCACGTGTGCATCGCAATCTGCGCGAACGTGGTTCACTGCGCAGCAACATGCAGGATACGGGGAGAAGACGACTGACGCGGACTGTCGTCGCAGAACAAGTCCTACAGTCCATCGAAGATAATCCGAATACCAGCACATGAGCTATTGCTCAGCAGCTTGGGGTCTCTCAGTCAGCAGTGTGGCGGATACTGCACGAGGAACGTGTGCATCCTTACCATCTGCAAAGGGTGCAGTTACTGCATCCTGATGATTATCCGAAGCGTGTGGAATTTGCACAATGGTTCATGCAGAAAGGTGCCGTGGACCCGTTTTCCAGCTTCTGTCCTTTTTACAGATGAAGCTTCATTCACTCGTGAAGGTGTGTTCAATACACACAATTCACATGTGTGGGCTTACGACAACCCTCATGGTACGAGAAGTCATGCTACGCAACATCGTTTTGCCGTAAATGTGTGGGCTGGAATCATTGGTGACTGTTTGTTGGGACCTTACTTGCTACCGCCCCGACTGGACGGCCGGAAATACCTAATATTTCTCGAGACAGTGTTACCGACTTTTCTGGGAGCTGTTCCTGCGCATATCCGCCGAGATATGTCACCTGATTTATCGCCCATGGATTTCTTTTTGTGGGGGCCATGAAAGACCATGTGTACGAGACCCCCGTCGACAGTGAAATGGACCTAGTTGCACGAATAGTGGCCGCCGCAGGCATTGTCCGTGATATGCCAGGCGTTTTTGAAAATGTTCGGCGGTCAATGCAACAGCGCTGTGAATCCTGTGTCCGTGTAAATGGTCGCAATTTTGAGCACCTACTGTGAACCTGTACTTTACCTTGTTGGAATAAAAGTCACATTCGTTACCACTTAACTACTGTTTCCTTGTGTTCACTTTACTTGTCCATTTTGTTCACGTAGTGACGTTTGCGGACATACTTTCCTATGTGAAATCGGTTTCCTGACGTATTCCCTACCTCCCCACGAAATTTGAACAATAAGTTTTGAATCACCCTGTATAAGTTATGTTCAGTTGTTAGAAAATGAACGTAGACTTAATCTTCCACTTGTAGAGGAGAAAGTTGTTAATGTAAATATTTTGCAATATTCAGATATTTTAGAAAATTATTTCTCTGTAGATGATTGCGTGCCGAAAAATATAATTCCTGTAATAACATATTTGGTGGATATGCAGCAAGAAAAGAACTGAGATTGAAAAAGTGTATGTTCCTTTTGGCTGCAATTAGACAAGTCAATAGATACTGTAGATGGGCCACATGATCATATTAAAGAATTAGATCATGGAAAATTAATAATTCCATCAGAAACCATATTTACTGCCATTTCTGTTGTATGGTATATTTTGGAGCAGATAATTTTACATCATCACAAACAATTTCGATCTTCTGATGGACAGCTTTCCATACTACACAAATTGTCAAGTATATGAGGCTGACTATAAATGTCACACATGGTTACCATCGCTCCTGCCTGAGGAAACCACGTGTAAAGAGAGCGTGGCGAAACGCGTCGCACGGAGAACCTGGAGGGTTCATGTTGTTTTTTAAAACCTTTTCTTTAAAAAACGTTTTTAAAGTTTTAGCATTGAAGTAGTAACGGCTTTAATGGTGGAGCAAAGTTAATATCTTCTCAAAATTGGAAAAGTGCAGTGCTAATCACAACAAAAAGAACAGATTGTGTATACCCATTAAGCATATAAAATTAACAGTTGGTTACAACATGCAACAACAGCTGTGGACATCACTACAAAGGAAAAAGAACAAAGAACTGGTGCCACCAGAAATCACCGACAACAAGAGCCAGTATAGCGCAAAGCACCAAGTGTGGACAAGGAAAACCCAGTGTCGCTTCCTCAGCAACTACACCAACATCGTAACAACTGAACGAACTTTCCATAAATAGGACTGGTAGCATATTTAACGACCATCTTGCAACATAAGAATGCTGCAATATGCAACTGTACCAGAAATATGGTAAATATGTTTTCTACTATATAATACGTTTCTAGTGGCTGGTTGGTTGTTTGGAGTTTTATGGCGCATGAGCTACTAAGGGTATAATGCGCCCGTTTCTAGTGTCTCTTGTGAGAAAAGAGCCATATAGATATGGTATATAGAGTTAAGGGTATTCATAAGGTAAAACCCGTAAAAAGGTTTTAAATGTAAAGCACTCTCCTATTTTTGAGACCTGCTCCCTGAACCATGTTTTATTGTTTTAAAACTAACCACAGCATTATCGTGAATTAAATTCTTATTGTCAAGTATTCTTTTATTTCATCAAGATTTGCCATTTAGTGATGATTGTGACTGCAGTAGAATTTTAGGACAGTGCTTAGAAAGTATATGTTTATTGGCATCAAAAGTAATGTTAAAAAATTACTCAAATTTCAGAAATGATCAAATAAATAAAAAAAAATGCTCTGAAAGAAAAATAAAGAAATTGTGTCCATGAGTAAAAAGCATATATTATAGTTGTTAAATAAATAGGTGAAGTGTTAATGAAGGAGAAAAAAATTTAAACAATTTTTACCACTAACTGAAAGGTCCTTCTGCAAATGATGACAAGGGGTATTTACTTCCTTTTTCAGTGGTTAAAAACAGGTATGTTCTTACTGGTTGAGTTTTTTTGCATTATTTTATATTTTTACTGAATATATGCATGGGTTGGCTCATTTGGTAGCATGAAGAGCATGTCAATTTCACTCTGAAATTCCAAGTTGACTATTTACTCTGCCTCTATTCAGATTTTCTTCACTGAACTCTGAAGGAGATATTGATTGGCTTGGAAAGGCTGCTCTCTATTCTATGAGATATTAAGCCATGGCTCTGTGAGAGGGAGAATCATATCCTGCATATGTTATGAAAGATGCTGAATCTCTGGCTTCTGTAATATTTTGTAACTGCTATCCAATGGATCCATTTTAATTAGGGAAGGGGTCATTGTGACCTGGCTTTTAGTCATTGTGTGGAGAAAATGCTGTTTTGAGACCCAGCACCTAATGTGTATAATGGATTTGGTTGCAATAATATGTTTTGCTCTAATGTATCGAACTTTATTAATGTTAGCAGATTACCTGTCATTGCTTGGTCTTTTGAATGTCCTCATTTGCCACAAAGAAGCTTGTGTCCCACTCGTGCCATTTACTCATTTATGAAACTGTGGTTTCATCATTGGAAAACTAATTAACTGAATTTTTTTTTCAACTTTATTGATGCAAATGTTTTACATGAAAGGCAATTATTATTTCTTTTACAACATAGTTTTCAGTAACATTGTGCACTTAGTGATCGTGTATAAAAATTTCTAAAGATGTGAGGCTGATGTTCCTTCCATTATAATAAAAATATAAATACCTCCTCAAACAACTGCTTCCCACAGAGGTCCGACAGAAGCCTGCCACTGTAATATGCCTTAGAGGTCTGAGAGGAAGGTGTGACCTCAGCAGAAAGGCACAATACAAACATCCATGCCTTACCTGGGACTTCAACCCATGTCACTTTGATCACAAACATGATACAATTTGTTTGGCCTAGTTTTGAAGTTGAGAGCATGAATTATTTGATATTTTAACTACTCATATTTAACACTTTTGCAAATTGCTATAAATGTGTGGATGATCAGGTTAATTACTTAATGCTAGCATTTTTCATTTCATAAACTGGGTTCGAGCCCCGGGTAAGGCATGGATGTGCATGTTGTTTTTCTGCTGAGGTCCTGCCATCCTCTCAGACCTTCTACTATGGCATGTAAACTGACAGGCTCCTGTCAGACCTCTGTGGCAAGCAGCTGCTTGAGGGTGTATTTTTTTTTTTAAGGGGCAAACCAGATATTTGTCGTAGCCCACAAAAATTGTCGAGTCCATGTTTGATATTCTTTGCACAAACAATTCTCTTGGCAATCTTTTTTGTTTTTGAGCTAATAAGTTTTATACGTTAAAGGGAAAAGTAGTTTAGACATAAATATGCTAACAGCACTTGTTTGAACTGCAAAATTTGCACTTGTATTCTTATTCAAAATATATATATATTTCATATATCTAGATAGAGTAACTCTGTATCCATAGGAACAGGTTTTATCAGTCTTTAGAGTATATCATGTCGATCACAATTTTTGAAATTGAAAATGTCAATAAAAGGATGATTATTTATTATTTTATGTAGGTCAGATAACAGATGTTACTAATTAATGGCTTAGTCAGATTGAAAACCAATAGCAAAAGATATTGTTGAACCCAAAACCAGTTATTTTTCTTTCTAATTTAATTAATTTCTTCTAAATTTAAAACCCTTTAATTTTTGGTTATTCTATAGAAAAAAAAAATATTTTCATGTTGTTTTTATGTCCATGAAATAGCAGATAATATCATTAAAGCTTGAATTCAAAAATAGTATGGTAACATTAAAATTTAACTAATCAGATATTAATTTATATTGCTGAATACTTGTAGTGAGAGTGGACTTTCAGTTTATAACCATTACCTAATGAAAATTAAAGTTTTATTTACAAAATCATTCTAAAGGTTTATAAAAAAAATCTACAATGCAACACATACTTTACTGAAAATTAAAAAGTGGTGTAACATACTATGTATATATTAGAATACTGGAGTTTTTCTTCTGCTATGTGTCTACCAGTTGTTTTTTTATTAACCTCTGAATGGCACTTCCTTTCATAAATGGGCTAAATGGCCAGTTCTCAAGGGCTGATAAGTTAGGGGAGGCAGCACACTGGACAGGTGGTAGCCTCCCATCAAGGCTATCCAGCGTGTTCTTTAACATGCACAGTGTATGGGGCCCATGGCTTAATGTCTCATTCTACAGATGGTGTCTTTTCCATACCCATCGGTGTCCCCTATTGACAGATAAGATCCCAGATGGGTTTCAAACCTGGGACAGCAGATTATGAATCTGCCGTTCTACCAACTGAGCCACTGTGCCAGCAAGAGTTACTGGATTTTCACATGACAATACAGCTCTATGAGGTTGAGACAGTATTTATGGACTATTTTAACAGTATTATATATATGAATATATAATGCTTGCTTTTTCTGGCTATGATTGCTAGCTAGAGATTTTCAAAAAGAAATATATGTTGATATATTTGAGCACATAATATATTTCTATAATTATAAAGAAGAAAAAAAGTTGGTTGTGGATTCAATATTATCTTTTGCATATTGGTATCCAGTTCTCAGGTTTGAATTCCCTAGTCAAGTCACTCAAAAAAAATTATATCATTTGGCAATTTTTATACCTTGAACTTAATATGCCATTTACAATAATCTATTAATTTTGACTTTATTCGGAAATACCTAAATAAATAAGAATTTTTTCGGAAATACCTAATATTTCTCGAGACAGTGTTACCGACTTTTCTGGGCACTGTTCCTGCGCATATCCGCCGAGATATGTGGTATCAACATGACGGGGCTCCAGCCCATAGCACAATTGTTACGCGTGATTACCTGAACCGAACATTCGGAGCTCGATGGATCAGTAGAGGTGGACCAATCACTTGGCCACCCAGGTCACCTGATTTATCGCCCATGGATTTCTTTTGTGGGAGGCCATGAAAGACCATGTGTACGAGACCCCCGTCGACAGTGAAATGGACCTCGTTGCACGAATAGTGACCGCCGCAGGCATTGTCCGTGATATGCCAGGCGTTTTTGAAAATGTTCGGCAGTCAATGCAACGGCGCTGTGAATCTTGTGTCCGTGTAAATGGTCGCAATTTTGAGCACGTACTGTGAACCTGTACTTTACCTGGTTGGAATAAAAGTCACATTCGTTACCACTTAACTGTACTGTTTCCTTGTGTTCACTTTACTTGTCCATTGTGTTCATGTAGATGACGTTTGCGGACATACTTTCCTATGTGAAATCGGTTTCCTGACGTATTCCCTACCTCCCCACGAAATTTGAACGATAAGTTTTGAATCACCCTGTATATTTATATAATATATAAATATTATATATAATATAAATATATGTGTTTAGGTTACAAAATAAGGATTCATGTCTCCTCTTTTAGAAACTTCACAAAAATAAAACCATGATTCTTTAACAGGGTTTTCAAACCTTTTAACTTGGTGTCACTTCTGAAATAATTTATTTACTGTGACATGCTTGTGATATAGTCCACTTACCATGCCATTGCCATGTTATTATGCAGTATTATTGTTTTTCATATATTTTAACAACACAACTAGGTCTTAGAAGGAACACACCAGTTGGGAATATGGTGTTCTATAATATCACAAACAAACTAGAAATATCTGTAGGAGAGACACCTTACAATAGAGACAGTTGTTTGAAATGGTGAAATAGTACATTTTTTAAAACTCTCATTCACGTTAAGATGCGACATTCATAATGCATTTTTATTTAAAATATTTATTTGATTATATTTGAATGTTGAGAAGTAAGTTTTATTTTTCTAACTCATCCCCTTTTGGATGATTAATGTTCTATAATAATATAAATTATTTGGCAAAGTTCTGAGAGTTTATATTACTTTTAGGTTTGTGAAATCCATTTTGATGTAAAAGACATCCGCAGAACATATGAGCATTATGATCAGAATACTGGTAAAAGATAACTGTGAATTTGCTGCAGCCAAGACTTCATGATATGTAAGTTTCCAGGATGCCCAGAATATTTTACTTCTTGAAAATCGCATTGCGAAAATCCCTCCCAAAAAAAGGACAGATTAGAAAACAAACAAATTGAAACTGCTATAGCTGAAAGCATAGCTACTAAGCAAGCATATGAAAAAAAAATACAATTATGCTTTATTCGATGAGCTAATGAACTGCTTGAAAAATTGTGATTTTCATCATCTGTGGACTATTGTTAACAAGGATAAGAAGGTAATGTTTTTAAAAATAATTATGCGACCTCATCCTGTTGTTTCATTATCAGTAATTATAGATGAAGATCTACAAGTAACAGCATATTTGGAAAGTGTAAAAATTAGTAAGATAAGCAATTATAATTTGCCACTTAGAGTTAGCAATGTAAATGATTTGGAGTGTATTTTTAAAGCCACTTTTGAATTAGTTGACTATTCCTGTGATGAACAGTGTGAAAAATTTATATAATATTGCTGAAAATGTTTTAGATGGTACCCCGTCAAAATAGAGCAAGATTAAATAGCCCCGAAAAAAAAAGCCCCGACAAAATAGCCTATTCTAAAATAACCCCGAAGAAATAGCTTAGCCTATTTAAAATCCAAAGTAAAAATCCAACTTGCGCATTGGAAAAAGTGCATAATATGTCTTCCTATACTTTGGTAAAATGAAGGTAATTTTGCAACAAGTTGCATTGTTGCATCTATAATTAGAAATATTATAGTAACAAACGAGTCACGTGACAGGCACGTGGCTCACTGGTAGGCGGAGCCACGTGTCGTTTTTCCCCCTTTCCTCAGCAACCACAGGTGATGACGTAATCACTCGTTTTAGTTTAGCTTCTAGTTTTAGTTTTTTGTTCGCAAGTGGCGCACTTGTGTCTTGCGGGAGTCGTTGCAGGAGATATCTAATGGAAATAAGTTATTTTAATATCTATTTTACCGTATGCGTTTATTTATTGATATAATAAACAACTATTTAATAGATATTAACTGATAATCCATTATTATTTGTGTTTTGCAAAGAAAAATGGAGAAAATCTCATCGCAAAAAGGAAAAGATCTGCTGCTGAAAGATGGTCATCGATATCGCAAGGCTAGGGAAAACCGGGATGAAAGTACATTGTGGAGGTGCATAGTTCCAACTTGTAAAGGGCATCTAAGAACATTGGGTGCTGACTTCCAGGTCATGACGGAACACAACCATGCACCAAATCCAGCTAAAAATCAGGCATTGAAATGCATTTCTGAAATGAAACATAGAGCACAGAGTGCTGTGGAGGAGCCTAGGCAAATATATCAAGCCTGCACAAGTGGAATATCTTTGGAAGCATCGATTCAGCTTCCAAATCATATTGCCTCCCAGAGAACAACAGAACATATACGAAAAAAAAATGAATCTTCCATATCCAAATCCTGCAAGTGTTGCCGATATTGCAATTCCAGTTGATCTTCAAAGTACCACAAGAAACGGAAATTATACTCTTATAGACTTGAAAGGGTACTGCAAGATTTGACCACCACCAAGATTATTTCCAAACAGTTTGCAGAGTACCTATCAAATGAACCTGGTGATATTAAAACTATTGATTCTTTTCTCAAGATTTTCAATTATTCTAAATGGCCCTATGAAAAACAGACTTTCACTAGTTCTTTACTATTGGAGCTTCAGCACACTGAGGATGACTTTAGAGTATTTTATAATCACAATCATGGGGATAGAAAACTTCATTTCCTGCATTATATGTGAACAGCCGAAGTAAAAACAAATTGCTTCAATAAAGCCTATTTCTTCTAGCTGATCGTCTTTCAGCTTACCGTCCTCATGGAATATAATTCTGGAGATACATTCACTATTCAGGAATTACAGGAGCACACAAATATTGAACAAAAGGTAGTACTGAAGGAAGTTGGAAGTCTGATAGCAGCAAAGATACATTAGCAAAAAGTGATTTTAAGTTGAAATAAAAATGAGCATGCTTCACACCTAAGCACACTGATTAATATCAACAACCCACAATTCACCAAACCCTACCTAACATCCACAAAACAAGTCACACCACCCAAATCTGCAGCTAATCAATTAATCATACAATTACCCACCACAGACCTCACAATTTACACTGATGGCTCTCACCTACCCCACACCAACACAGGGGCAGCTGCATTCTACTGCCCCCAAATCCCATATTCCTACACAATCAAACTTACACGTGCTGAACACAGCACGAGCACAGAATTAGCAGCCTTTCCTAAAGCTCTAGAATGGGCTGAACAGAAGCCTCAATTTATAAGCCACACTAGAAGGTCAGAGGATGGCAGGACCTCAGAAAAACAACACAAACATCCATTATCTGGATCCTTATCTGGATCTAGATTCAAAGTTCAAGGTATTGTAGGTTCATGGTGAAATTAGCCTCCAATGAGGGGTTCCCTACACCAGTTTTCCTTTGATCAGTAGCCAAGCATGTTAACCACTCGGCCTAGCTTATAAGAAAAATAAAAGGAATTAAACGACACCTAAATTGTCTGGGAAACAAATGTTTTATTCTACCTAATCTAAAACGAAACCTTCTCTTTTGTCATTGCTCTTCCCAGATCCACTCCTTCTCCGATACTCTCCCAGTAAAAAAGCACTAAAGTAGCAGAGTTAAAGAAGTAGTCGTTGAAGAAAGCGCCCACTATCGGCCTCTCAAACTGTCGACAAAACATTACTCAAACAAATTTCCATTTCAAACAATGTTGTTGAACAAATTTCCTAAAACCATATTATATAAGGAGCAAATATTTATAAATGTCAGTTTCTGCACTGAAATATAGACATCAAACTGCAATTAATGCTATTAAGGATATTGTATCTCGTACAATATACAATTTTACAGAGAGCCAGTTGAGGGTATGCAGTGTATCACACTGTGAACACCAGTGGTCTTACCATGACAAAAATTTAACTCTTCAAATTTATCTGAGCAGTCCAAAAGCATATGTCCTTCTTTGTAAATTCTTTGCGTTACACCTTGTAAAAATACTCTACTGAAAAGTGTTTCAGTCATTGCCTTGGAACTAGGGTTTTCAGAGGTCATACTTAATGCCATAAAAGTGGTGACAAAAAATCTGAAAAATCACAATACTGTATAGTGTTGTTTGATGACTCTGAGACCTGGCCTATCACATAACAGGCAAAATGATGCAACTAATGGGTTCGAGAATTACGCATCATTCAGTAATTGTTCTAAACTTGCTACTCATGCGTTAGCATTTATGGTGCATGTGTTACACAAGAAATGGAAACAGGTCTTTGGATATTTTTTTTTTCTTCTCAAACAACCCCAGCCTCTGTGTTAAAAATATTGGTTATAGTGGCTATATCAAAACTCTGTGGCCTTAAACAGATTGCAATCGTTTGCAACCAAAGGGTTGGCTATTTAAAGAGTTGGCTATTAATTTTTAAAGAGTTGGCTATTAAAGAAGATAAACCTTATTTTTTGGAGAAAGATGCTGAAATTTATGCATTACTTAATGTTACTCACTTATTAAAATATTTGAGGAATAATTTCAAACGTTACCAAATAAAGTTTGATGGTACAAAACTACTTCTTAGGAACATATTGTGGCCTTGTGGAAATTTGACTCACAAATGGTGCACAGAACAGTACCAAAACTAACCAGGAAGCATGCTGAAGTAAACATGCCGAGTGCAAAGAAAGTGAATTTGGCAGCACAAATCTTTAGCCGCTCTGTCGCTTTCATCATCATCATCCTCAAGAAGCATTGTTTTATTTGAGCATCTTGAAATACCTACCATCATCAGATAACACACAGACGACTTTTGCTCAAAAATTAATGATATTTTTGATAGCTTGAATAGTCGAGTTTTACATCATAAGACATAGCTATCAGCTATCACCCGAGTTTCAAGTCATTTGCCATTTTGGAATTCTCAAATTGATTTTCTGAAATCGATAAATTTTGAAACCAAAGGCAAAAAAATACATTTTCCTTGCCTCAAGGGATGAGTCATTATTCTTTCAGCAATTTTCGAATTCATTCCTGCATTACTGAAAGGCATTCCTTTCATCTTGATGAGCAGATTTACACAAGATGCTTTGGGAAAAAAATTTCTCCTTGGTTAAGAGAAAGGGTGGAAATAATAACTGTCAGGATCTGTCAACTGAGTCCAGCTTCAGGGCTTCATTTTGGTGCAATCAACGACAAGAAACATGTTCTAAATCTGTTTGTGTTGTCGTCGTGCATGGCCTTGAGTTTGTTTTATGGCTGACATCTCATAGAGATATTCTTATGTGTAAAAGGGTTGAGTGTAGCCAACAGAGGGAGTTGACCTTGTATAGATGAAGGTGCAGAGTGACCTGATCCAAAGGTCAAATGATTACCAGAGGCAGTGGGAAATTTGGGAGAGAAGGGGTGATCGACGACTGACTCTGGTGAAGGTAGACGTAGTTCCGAGGTCGAGGAGTAGACAATTTTCTGTGGGCATTGTCCTGTGATTCAACTGTGGGCCGACGCTCTGTGAACTGAATTGTACTGTGTGTTTAACTTGGTGCTACATAAGGTAGTAGCCTGAAATAGAAATAAGCTCTACTGGGCTGGCAGGTGTATAAAATAAGTGTGCAACTGCCCACTGGATACCTCCCCATAACCTGTTTTAATAAATAAATATTGTTTTAAGATATCTGGCTTTTGAAAATTAATCGACAGGAGAAGATATAGAGTATCTTCTGTATGAACAAAGAATAGATTTAATGAAACGTGGAGGTGCGTAAAAAGCATTAGAAAACCTTACAATGATCATCCATGACAAATGATTTTAAGCAATGAATGAGGAAGCTAATGGCGCAAAATCTAATAAGTACATGTGGTATTGCCAATTCTGAGCCTGATGATGACACACTTTTGCTACCAGTGGAAATTCTCTCTGCTATTGGGTGCAATACTGCTTTTGGTAACAAACTTGATGCAAACGAACGTTTGATTACTCTTGATATCAGTTAAGGCTGTATTCAAGTTTTAAAACATACTCTTGACAAACATGAAACTGGTGTATTTGGACAAAATTCAACAGCATATGTAGCTGGCTACATAGTGCAATTTTTTTGTGCAACACTTCGATTGCCAACATTGTAAACAAATGCTGATTGGTGAAAAAATTTGTGAGCCAACCATATTCTTGTATTTTAAAGAGTGCAATTACTTTGGTTATGGCTTGTTATATGTATCAGCACAACTTACAGCTACTCTCTATCAATTGGAAAGTAAATTTGCATCTGTATTCGATGATAAGTATATGCCACAAACCAAATCTTTTGAGCAACCTGACAAATATATTAGAAGTTAATTGTGACTGGTTTGAATGCGATATTCACCAAAAACATATAATTTCATTATATGTTAGACTAATGATATAAAGTTAAATATTTATCGAAATCCTTCTCAAACAATACGAAATGTGTAAAAAAAATAAGTTAAACTAATGTTTCATAAAAATACAGTGATATTCTGTCAGTGCTTCTACTATGATATTTAATAAAGTTCTGTTTTATTTTATGAGTTTGTGTTCAAAATTATTTCTTATAGAGATCGCTACACTATATTCAGGGGCTGGTGGAATTGAAGTCAACAGACAAAACGAAAAAACAATACTTGTGCTCTGTAATTAAATTGATACATAAAGAAATAGAAAAAAAATATAGATCACTCTTCAATTTAATACCATAAAAATTTGAAAATAGGTCATCGTAAATTAAAGTTAGATGTTAAAAAACAACATATCACCCCCCTAGAAGAACACCATCACAACTCAAAAAACTCACATTTCAAGTTAAGCCCACAGGAGATATGCCTGAAACGATATCTAGGTGGAAGGATAATGTCACAAGTCTGTTTGCGAAGTCAGTCGCTAGAGGACAGAAGTGTTGTTGTTCTTCTAATCTGATTTTGTTGCCCTGGCCAGTGGAACAGTGTCACTTGTAAATTGCTACAGTAAAGATCATGGTGCTTCTACTTGAACAACGATACATTTTGAAAATATTTGGAGTTGTGACAGTCTTCTATCAGAAGGTAAGTAACTTTTTCTTTTACCTAATGTTATAACTCAAGATGTGTCACTTTTCTGCCATTTGAGATGCAAACATTGATTCCAGTTGTAGTGTTTTTTCGACTTGTGTCGTTGTTCTCGCCAAGTCTGCCATAAAGTGAATCTCTGATGGCATGATTTTGAGTTATCACACTGTTCTTGTTGAAAATGAGCTTATAAGCAATTTGTTTTTGTAGTTTTATATTTCAAGTTATGACATTTATTCCATTTTCAGAGTCATAATGCTCCATTCAAGAGGCAGGATGATGGTTGATGCAGTGTTAAAAGTATCTGGAGATGAAAACGAAAAACCGACTCAGCAAACAAACAATAAGGAGGTCACAAATCTGGAAATGCAGCAGGACATCCAGATTGTTCAGACATCGAAGGATGAAGAAAACATATTATCTTGTTTAAAAGTTTGGACTGGAAACATGCAATTTATAACAGAGATTAGAGTAGAAACAGATCAAGACACCGGGATTGTCGAAACATCGAAGTAGGATGGCAATGAGAAAGATGGTTCAGAAATTCAGGTTGAAAAGATACAACTTATAACAGAAAATGGAAACAGATCAAGACATCAGGATTGCTGAGATATCGAAGGAGGTTGAAAACGAGGAAGATAATTTAGAAATTGAGACAATAGAATCAGAGAGTACAGAAGCCTACAATAAACCATCATGCTCCAAATGGAAATTGTAATGTATATATCCCATCATTTACAGTTACGAAGGCAGGAAGTGGTAGCAGATAAATCAGAATCACCAATTCATTCATTCGTGGCTTTTAACATACATTTTGATGATACTGATAATGACCCTAATTTTGAAACTGTGTCATATGATTCAGATGCATCTTATTCAGTTAATGACAAAATTGAAGAAATTACTAGAAAGAAAAGACCAAAAAATAAAAAACTCTTGGATGCAGTCATAATAGAAAGAAATTGTAAAATCAAAGGATGATGAAGTTGCGTTAAAAAAACCTAAGAAACGAATTCCACAGCCGAACGAGTGGAAAAAGAAGAAAGCCAATGTGATGCCCCTCGTTCACTTTTACTTTACCTTAACAAGTTTTGCTTAATTTACGTTATATTTATCATTTTGGGGATTTTTATTTCCTTTTTGGCATCACAGCGCTCGTTTCCAAGAGTTAGGAGTTGCGCATGCGTAACTCCGATCTTCCAACTGTCACCCGCTAAAGCGCGTGCACAAGGACATGCCCCCTCTTGCGTCATAGCTTGCATCGCTCATCAGTTTATGTAAATGTCTTTTCCGGCGTGCAACATGACACGTTCGGCTCTTGTTAAAGTCTAGTGACATGTTGTCACAGTAGCACATAGTTGGAGTAGTCAGAGTTAGGAGCACAGCGCACTGTAGCGCAGAGAGCATAAGCATGTAACAAGGAAGAGTGCTCAGTAGATGTATCTTCTTCATTGAAGTTTTGGTGAGTGGTGACACTGACCCAGCTGGGACTCGAACCTGGGAACTACAGATTACAAGCCTGGCACGCTACCAACTGAGCCACCCCTGCCCCTGTGGGATGGGAAATGTGTAGCTGAAGATCATGAACAGAAATGCTTAAAAGCCAAAGAGGTGGCTGAGGTGAAGCTGGAGAATGCAAAAGAAAATTATGCTAATCTGATCAGAATGAAGATTAATCTTTCTTGTAAATTACAAGAATTGGATATTCAGGTTGACAAAGTGAGTAAACTGAGTGATGGAAATGAAAGCAGTAATACGTCTTTGAAAAAACTGTTAGGAAATGCGAGAGATGAAGAAGAGACATTAAAAGTTCTGAATGATGTTTGTTTCAAGAAATTCATTGAGACACAGTAGTCACTGAACTTGGCTCTCAGTGAAGGATACAAAGAAATGATTGATGGAGAATTAGCGTTAAAAAGAAGTGCTGCAGATTATTCTCGTGCTCTTCATTGTCTTCAGAACTTGAAAACAAAACTCTACACCTTAGTTTCTGAATCTCAATTAATGATGCATGGAACTGACGTTGAACTTGCAGAAACTAATAAGCTGAAAAAAGATAAACCTTTTACTCAGAAATGACAACATCCTTTTGACATACCAGATGGTGAAGAATATGTTCTGCACAGTGATCAACTTTTGTGCAAACGATGCAAAATCCAGAAAAAATGTCCACGACATATTATAATGCATGAAAAAGGCAAAAAACATAATGCCAAAAAAGATATCTGTATGTAATTATTTTTGGCCTCAGTAAAAAGTATGCAAAATTCAGATAAAATGTCCACGACATATCATAATGCATGAAAAGGGCAAGACATAATGCTAAAAAAATTATTCAAGCAGTAATACCTGTAAATGATTAAAAAACGATATCTGCATGTAATTATTTTTGGCCTCGGTAAAAAGTAGCCTTAGTTAATAGGAAATAAAAAAGTCAAGCCTAGTTACAGATAGCAAAGACCAGGAAGCACTCGATCTCGAAACCATGCATTTCATTTTGAAGTTGATGGTCATCGAATAAGAGTATGTAAATGTTTTTTTAAACTACTCTCGACATTAATGATAGGCCAATTAGAACTGTCATCTCAAAGACAGAAAATGGTTTTACAGAGCGAGACCTTCGAGGTTGTCATGGAAATCATAGACGGCTTGACGGAGAGAGAAAACACATTGACTCCGTACATCATATCGAAAGCCACTAATTACGTGCCAAAACAACTAGAGAATTTATTGAAGGTGGCAAAACTATCGCTGATTTACACAGAAAAATGTAATGCAGAAGGCCTCCCTGCAGCTAAGTTTATTTGCATATATTATATTGCAAGTATGTTTGCCCTAATTTACAATACTTACAATTTCTCATTTTTCATCCCAAAGAAGGACCAGTACGAGATGGAGCTAAAAAAAATGGACTACCGTATAATGTAAATGAAATGGTGCACGAAGATTTTTTCAATTTGAATGCACTATCAAGCTCCATTGGAATTAATTTTTCAAAAACTGACAACTACACTGTAAAAATGGCAGATGTTAAGGTGGTCAAAGTAGAGAAAAGCAGTCCCTACACCTTCTCATTCAAAACGTCCTTCTCTCAGGAAAATTACAAAAAAGTTGCAGTAAATAACAGAATGAAAAAATCTGCAGCTGTCCAATCAGACTACAGCCAGTGTATTCTAGGAAGTTGTCAGTAGGAGAAAAAAAGAAAACTGATCTTCTCGACCTACTCAAGAACAATCACATTCCAAAATTTTATGTTAATTATTGACATAGGTGCTCATAAAAATTATTATTATAATCAAAGTTAAAAGTGAATTTTGTTTCTTTCTTGATTACTTAATATGTTACTATTTTGATGATGTTCGAATGTTTTGTCAAACAATTTATCATTACAATAATTTTTTCTTCAAAAGTGCCATTTACATATTTTATAACCTTTCCATTCTGGATACTGACACATGTTTAATAAAAACCAATGATGCAAGAACGGTGACACAACACAAAAAAAAATCATCTTGCTGAGCAGTCCTGGAAGCTTTAAGAGATGAGTGTTGGCAGAGTTACTTATATGCCAATTTAAAGAACATTACAAACTTCATTATACCCAAAATCACAATTCTAATTGCAATTGCTGCTTCACAATTCAACAAAATTTAATCAAAATTAGGTTTTTCCTCTCTCCTGAAAATTTGGATTTTTTGAGTTGTGACAGTATTCTTCTAGGGGTGTGACATGTAACGAGTCAAATTATATGGTTGCATAGATGAAACTGTCAAGCTATTCAGGAATTTATAAAAGCTAAGATGGTGGTTGTTAAATTCTGAAAGCATTTTGAAAAAATTTTAAACATCCTAAAATGTCAACATCGAGACAAAAATATTTTAAAAGCGATGAGATATATAGTTTGCTTTTCGATTCTAATGAAAGTGACAATGAACAGAACAGTTGTTCCAGTGGGCATTCATCAAATGATGAAGATGAAAGGAGTAATGAGTGTATAGATGATTCGTATCTTGTACATTCCGATTTGGAAGCGGGTGAGAAAAATGCAATTGGAGAAGGTGAATTTATTGAAGCAGAAAGAAAATGAGGTGGATCCCATCGAAGAACAAATGACATGGACTTCAACGACAAACAACGATGCCATTTCCCTAAAAAAATTGATATTGCTTCTGGCCCAGTGCATGATTTGCCACCTGGTTCTTCGGCAAAATCTTACGTCAAATTGCACTTTTCTGATGAAATGTGCAATATTCTACATATAAACACAAATGAATATGCAGAATTTTGTGCCAGTGAACAAGGTGTTTTGGAAAATAATTGGTCTCCAGTAGAGAAAATAGAGGAAATGTGGGCTTTTATTAGTATCATATTAATAATGAGTATGGTGCGAATGCCTAAGATGAGTGATTACTGGTCTACAAATCCTATCTTAGGAAATGAAGTAATAAAAAGAGTAATGAGTATGCAAAAGTTTCAGAAAATATTGTGTTATTTTCACATATCAGATCATGCACAGGAATTAAGTAGAGAAGACAGTAAAATCTTTTCAAACTTGGAAAAGTGCTATCTACATCAAAAGAACTGATTATGTAACACCCACTGAGCATTTAATATTACCACTAAGTTACAATATGCAACAATGGCTATAAACATCACTGCAAATATCATCCTTGGTAAAAGAAAAAGGAACTTGTATCATCACGAACGACTGACAACCTTCGCCTGTACGTCGCAAATCAATGATTGTGGACGAGGAAAAATTTGTGTCAGTTCATAACACCTATGCCAGCATTGTAACAACTTCAAGAACATCCAATATACAGAACTGGTAGCATATACAATTACCAACTACAGCATGACAACGCTGCAAAATATGCAATTGTACCAGCATATGTGGTAAATATGTTTTCACTTTATATTACGATTCTAATGGCTCTCTTGAAGAGTTATGTTGAAATAGTGTATAAAGTTAAGGGTAAATTATAAGGTAGAACCCATAATGGGTATTAATATGTACAGCACTCTCCTAGTTTGAGAATTACTCCCAGGAAATTTCTTAATGGTTTAACTTATACCACAGCATTATCGTGATTAAATTCTTTTTAAGAAGACAGTAATTTTCATTTATTGCAAAAAGTGGAACCGTTGATGTCCCAGTTGAAACTGAACTTCCAAAAACATTTTGCTGGTTTTGAACATGTTTCAACTGATGAAACTTTGATCAAACACAAAGGGCAATTGGGTATCGTGCAGTATATGCCGATGAAACTGGCTAAACATGGTGGATGCTCTGCACATCATTTATATGTTATGTTTTGAATTTTGAAGAATAATGTGGGAAAAAAGACAAGATCTCAAGGACTGATAAAAGTTTAGAGTACGACATTGTAATGCCCTAGCTAAATCTTTGAAAAGAACATCTCATGCAATTTTTTCGATCGTTTTTCTGTGGTGTCAAATTAATAATCGATCTCTTGAAGTTAGGATTCTACGCTGGTGGCACAGTGATGACAAATAGAGAGCACATGCCCAAAGAGCTGAAAGATATCAATCTGAAACAAAATGGTGAAAGCATGGTATTTCAGTGCTGTGAAACTAATTTACTTTACACGACTTGGCTTGATAAGAAAAAAATCTACATGCTTTCAACCAATGTCCAAAAAGAAATTTGCGAAATGAAAAGGAGACTAAGGTAGAAACGCAACGTTCCATGTCCATTGTGCTTTGCGTAATATAATAAACACATTGGTGGTGTCGATCAAGCTGATCAAAGAAGAAAATATTAGTGTGGCAAGAAACTCTCTTAAATGGTCTCGTAATATTTTTGCTGACAAAGAAGACGATTTCAAAAAAAAATACTGGAGTGTACGTAAAAAAAAGTGGAATTAAATATGGAGAATTTAAGTCGAGATCACGAAGTTTACATAGTGAAATGCAGAGGGGAGTGTGTATGTATTAAAAGGGTGTCTTCCTGTAATCAAAGGTAGCATTTAAAAAAAATTTAATTAGGAGAATTTGCTAAATTGCATTTACAAATTTTTTTTCTAATATTTTTATAAAGGTACATATATATTTCTGACATACACGTTCTGTTACACACACCACATTCTCTTCTTTCCCATATAACACAAAATTTGTCAAAAAGTTGCTTTAATTTCACATTTGACTTTGAAGTCTCTTGATTATTCATATCAGCAAGATTTTTTATAGTTTCTGAAACTATATAAGGCATACAGTGAAGATGATTTGATTGTTCATATCTGTATTCAGAGCCGTATCAAGGTAGGGTCCAAGTAGCCCATCTTCTGAAAATAATGGTAAATGTAAGGGAGACCAAAAAACTAATTTATATATTTCATTCATTTTTAAGAAATCTTTAAAAAATATGTACAATGGAGGGGGAAATGCTATACTGCAGTATAAGTCCAGTCTATTTCCCCCACCCTCAAACTTTTATTTATTTCTATATCCAGGCCTAGCTGGAATAAGAAGAGTCGTTTGTAAAAAGAGTTGGAGGAAACAGAGGAGTCGTTTTCAAAAAGAGATTACTTTCTCCTTCCACAAAACTTAAGTCCTAAGTTAAACAAAATATGAAAAAATTATTACTGAAGGGGGTATCTATTGCCATTTCTTGTGATTAGAAGATGGAACTCTTGATTACAAGCAGTGATTTATTTAGATATTTATCGACGAACACTTTCTAAAAAACTGAGAACTTACAAACACCAGTGTTTTTAATGGGTTTCTCCATAACAGAGCGAGATAAAAATCACGACACTCTTTTGCAGTGTGGATAGCAATGATTCATTTAGGTATATTTAATATCATATTTAAAAGCAATTAAAGATTATTTTTCGAAAAATAACTCATATTTACTGCAGCTATAACCATTAGTCAGTTTGCAAATTTAAAAAAAAATTCAGTAATAAATTGGTACTTTGATGTCAATTTCAATTTTAGAGGAAAAATTGTCTGAGCCAGGTGGGATAAGAACCCACGACCTCCTGATAACATGTCAGGTGCTATGTGACATATGTGCATAAGCGACATAAAGGGAATGTTCACAGCATTAGAGGAGATCTTGATCAGCGGCCAGAAGCTCAGTGGTCCAGAGCACCTGACATGTCCAGAGCACCTGACAGTTAACCTGACTGGCAGTACAACCAAATTAAGCACAATGCTTCCTTTTTTATCTGTAGTATTAGAAGTAATTTTGCAGATCTTTTGTATTTAAAAATGCTTGATACGTCTTTCAAAATAAAGCTAATAATTTTGAGGTAATTTTACATATTTATATTTGTGCTGCTAAAGGAGATATTTCGAGATATAAATGCTAAATAAATTCAAAATTTCAAAAAACAAAAATGCGAAAAACATCATTTTTATTGCCGAAAAAAGGAAATTTTTATTGCCGAAAAAAGGAAATTTTAATAAAATGTGTCGAAAATATTTATGTTCGAATAAATCCTGGTAGATCATATTTCCTCTCGAACAAATTTCCATCGAAGAAATGTTGTATAAATTACACTAAACCACAGCGTTCCAGTTTGTTTCGACTCGATTCAATCACTTGGTTCTGCCCCTAATTAATTATCCATATAAGGTCTGGGTCTCACTATTAGATAAGACAATTTTGAAAAAAAAAATCCAAATTTAAATTTCAAACACAATTCCTCGACTTTAAAGATCCGAGTATAAAATAAATAAATATCTCCTCATGCAGCTGCTTGCCACAGAGGTCTGACAGAAGCCTCAGTTTATAAGCCACATTAGGTCAGAGGATGGCGGGACCTCAGCAGAAAAACAATACAAACATCCGTGCCTTATCCAGATCTCAATTCAAGGTTCAAGATGTTGTAAGTTCATGGTGAAATTAGCCTCCAATGAGGGGCTCCCTACACCAGTTTTCCTTTGATCAGTAGCCAAGGTGCTAACCACTTGACATATCTTATAAGAACAATGAAAGGAATTAAACGGTACCTAGATTGTCTGGAAAACAAGTGTTTTACTATACCTAATCAGCTTCTTTGTCACCGCTCTTCCCAGATCCACTCCTCCGATAATCTTCCAGTAAAAAAAGCACTAAGACCTTATTGAGGAGAATGCCCCTATCGGCCTCTCAAACTGTCGACAAAATATTACTCAAAAAAATATCCTAAAACCATATAAGGAGGAAATATTTAAAAATGTCAGTTTCTGCAGAGAAAAGTAGACATCAAACTGCAATCAATGTTATTAAGGATATTGTATCTCCTACAGCAGGCATGTCAAACACGCGGGCCGCGTGCAGCCCGCCAAGATTGATAACCAATACGTTTATTTAACTTTTGACAACACTGGATTCTTTAATTAAAATTATAAGTACGTACACGGTACATGAATTAAATAAACATATTTCAGAAAACATTTCCATTTATATATAAGGGAAACTATTGTGCATAAATGTATATGTCGGAGCCCGATCGTAGAATTGCTCATATTGTCATGCCCACAGAGATTTATCCTGTGGACACGACTAGGGGGGCCAAAAGGTTTGTGAATATTCATTTTGCAAGAGGGAAACAAAGACTCTTGTTTTGCCATCGAGTTCCACGAATTTTCCCTGACGCCGTTGCCCCAGATGGCGAGTTTCGCTCCAGGTATGGAAACTTCGGGACTAGAGAGCCGCGGTCAGCATCAAAGGCCACAGGGAATGCGTATCTACTTGTCTCAGCCATCCTCGACCAATAGCCATCGTCCGCGTCAGCTTTACGCGTTGACCACCGCTAGAGGTTGCGGCGGAAAAAGGGGGGGAAGTATGAACTGTTCGAAAAACGACTATCTTCTCAGTTCTTCCCTCGCAGTCGTCATGCAGGCTTCCCTCTCTGGCAGTCTTGTCGTGCAATCATCTCTCTCCTCCGTCTCCCGAGCGATGTGAGCATCTACAAGGAAGGAGTGCGTTCCTCCTTTGTCTTGTCTGAATTCTTCAGATAACATATAATTCGACGATGCCTCACTCACCAGCCAAGCAGCCCACGAACGGCGTCTCCACTACAGCAACATGAAAAGCAGGTATGGGTCACTATCTTCACTAAATCTGTATAATTCCACATGTGCGCGTTTCTGCCAGCCGCCGCCACCGTGCCCCAAATCGGGACCATGAACTATAAGAAATCTTTAGAGCTAGTGGCTCGGACTCACAATATGGACTTTGTGGAGCATTTTTCGTCTCCACCATTGCAAAGGTTGTCCTTGCATAGGAGCTGCGTAACTAGAAAATGTACCCCGATGATGGGAGTAATTTGGCAATAAACAGTGTGTTTAATGATAAACTGTGATTTCTCTCCGTTTCTATTTGTGGTAGGTTAAATTACTTGGGATACTCTGGTGAGAGTGTGCCTTAGTCAGAACAGCGTAAATGGAGCACGGCCAGATATAGTGAGATAAAATGTTGCACCGCCCTAATAACAAAGGGGGGGGGGGGGGTGTACAACAAATTGGTTTCTTTTAAAAATATACACAACGCAATGCCCAACCGTTTGGGGAAGTGAATCCCTTTGGCGATTTCTCCTCTAGTTGTCGCCACCCCATCTCCCAGAGCTGGTGGGGTGCACAACAATATCATGAAATGCCCGATCATTTCATGAAATAGTGGCATTTCATGATATGAGCAATTCTACGATCGGGCTCCGACATGTATACACGTCTCGAGGTCATTCAAATGTACGTACTTTGCGCATGGCAATGAGTCACGAAATTCCAGTAGAGTCTGAAGCTATTCGTTAGTAGTCAGTGAACGAATACTGCATTCTCGTCTAGTTTGCACATAACAATTTTCATCTGGTTTAAAAAAGTAGTGTTCTTTGTTTAGTGTTTAACTGACAATTTATTAAAACAATGCACAAGCCCTCCAGAAGTATGAGCAGAAAACGATCAATTGAAGAAGAGCATCGCACTTTTCAAGAAAATTGGGAATTACAGTATTCTTGTATTCAAGGAAAAAATAAAATTTTATGTTTGATATCTAGAAACTCCATAGCGGTTTCTAAAGAGTATAATATTAAAAGACATTATGATACAATTCATAAAGAAAATTATGACAAATATGTAGGGAAGCTTCGTGAAGGTAAATTGTCAGAATTAAGGTTGATACTTCAAAAACAACAAAGCATATTTGCCAAACCTATTGAAGATAATACAGCTGCTGTAAAAACGAGCTATTTGATATCGCATTTAATTGCAACCAAGTCGAAACCATTCACTGAAGGGGAATTTATTAGTGAATGTATGATTAAGGCAGTGGAAGTATTGTGCCCAGAACAATTAAAAAAATTAAAAAATGTAAGCTTAACAAGAAATACCACTGCCAGCAGAATTGATGATATAGTCGAAAATTTACATAATCAACTAAAATCAATAATTCTAACATTTGAAACTTATTCCATTGCAATTGAGGAAAGCACAGACGTACAAGATAAAGCTCAGCTAGCTGTTTTTATTTGCGGATGTGATGCGAACTTGAAAGTACGCGAAGAGCTTTTGGAGATTATCCCAATGCACGATACAACCACTGGGGTTGACATTTTTAATGCAATGATGGATGTTCTGAATAAATATAATTTATCATTACAAAAACTAGTTTCTCTTGCAACTGATGGTGCTCCTGCTATGACTAGTGTTATTAAAGGAGTTATTACACAAGTAAAAGAAAAATTCTCTTCAACACTCATTGTATTATTCATCAACAAACATTATGCTCCAAAGTTCTAAATATCGGGCGTTTTAAAAAATGTTACTAAAATTGTAAATTATATTCGCGCACGTGGACTTAATCACCGTCAATTTAGTAAATTTCTAGAAGATATAGGAAGTGAATACACTGATCTACCTTATTACACAGAAATTCGATGGCTTTCCAGTCAAAGTTTTAAAGTGATTCTTTCAATTGTTGAATGAAATTATCATTTTTTTTAGAATCCAAAAATTATCAATGTGAAATATTAAAAGATGATCAATGGATAAAAGATCTGGCTTTTGCCGTTGACATTACAAATCACCTTAGTCAACTTAATCTCAAACTACAAGGCAAACAGCATGTGGTTACCACCTTATTTGACAATATGAACGTTTTCAAACAGAAATTATTACTCTGACAAAAACAAATTCAAAAAGAAAATTTATCTCACTTTGAATCTTGCCAGTCATTATTACAAAAATCACCACAATTGAAGTTTTCAGAATATGCCAACCAAATTAAATTGTTAGAAAATGAATTCGAAAGAAGATTTTTGGACTTCAAGAAACGTGAAAATCAATTATTTACTTCTCCTTTGTCCATTGATGTTGAAACTGTTGATGAAAATTTACAACTGGAACTAATCGAAATTCAGTGCGATTCCGTATTGAAACAAAAATATATGAATGTTGGGATTCCACATTTCTATAATTATTTATCACCGGACCGATTTCCCAATGTGTTATTAGCAATTAAACTTATTTTATCTATGTTCGGTAGCACATATTTGTGCGAACAACTATTTTCCACTTTAAAAAATAATAAAACTGTGGAAAGATCAAGATTAACAGACAAGCATGTGCAGGCAATTTTAAAAATAACTACAGCTCAACAAATTCAACCAAATTTTGAAGATTTGGTTAATGAAAAACGTTGCCAAGTTTCTTCAAAAAAAAAAAAAGATATTATTTTATTTAAATAATGTTAAATTGAAAAAAAGAAACTTTCCTACATACATATGTATTTTTTAATATGTTTATATTCTGTGTATTATTATTATGTATGTATTGATTTGTTTATAATAAAAGCTATGCTTCATCTTTATTTCCATTTGTTTTTTTTCGTTTTGCGGCCCGCGATTTTATATATAATACTTAATATGGCCCTCAGTGGTTAACGAGTTTGACATGACAAGAGAAGGAAATGTGTTGTTTGCCATGCCAAGGGTTAGCCTACCCTACAGAGAGTTGAGACAGTTTTACAGAGAGCCAGTTGAGACAGAGAGCCATGCCAAGGGTTAGCCTGTCCTACAGTATACAATTTTACAGAGAGCCAGTTGAGGGTGTGCAGTGTATCACACTCTGGACACCAGTGGTGTTACAATGACAAAAATTTAACTCTTCAAATTTATCTGAGCAGTCCAAAAGCATATGCTCTAGAGTAGCAAAAATGAGCATTGGCCAAATGATGAGAAAAAGAGAAGGAAATGTGTTGTTTGCCATGCCAAGGGTTAGCAACGAAGAACCACTGTTATATGCAAAAAATGTAATGTAGGTTTATGCATTAATTGTTTCAAAGTTTACCACTGTAAAGAAAATTTGCCTATTGCATAATATAGTTCCACTTGTAAATTTTTTATATACGATTAAATATTGGATTTGTGTTTTAATACATATTATTTTATATTCTTCTTCTCTTCTGCCTTCGACATGGATACTAAAGAATTATCTGAAAATGCAAATTTTACTAACTGCAATGGCACACAGCCAGGGAAGATAGATAAATAAGCAGAATGAAGAAAAGTTTACGCCTTTGAGCCCTCTATTCCTGTTCAAAATTTGGAAAGGAAAGTTAGTTTAACAATCATTTGATATAAAAATTATTGTAGTTTGGGTAATGCTTTGAGATAAATTGTTATGACTGGCAGCATTTGACCTCCAATTAATTTGAAATATGCAATTTTACTGAAAATTAAGATTTAGATCTTTAGTCCAAAATCTAGTTCTAGTTAGTAATTTAATTCTAGTCTAGTTACAAATTCAATTATCGCATTGCAATGTAGTTTTACCCTCACTCTCATTATAATAAAGTGAAGTTTATTCTTCAATACACTGAGTTTTAAATTTTGTTTTCCAATGACATATCATGAAAATTCACTAATGATTTCCTAGGGCTATGTACATAATTATATGCAAAAGAAAAATGAATGGATTGAAAACGAAAAAAAAAAGCAATGTTTTTTCATAACTCCATGTAGAATAAATATATAGCATAATTTAGAGTTTAATTTTTTAACAACTGCGCAGAAACCTGACATAAATAAATAAATAAATAAATAAATGTAAATAAAGTTAAAGGTTTGAGTTCTACAGGCATCCAACTTCCTCACCCCACCATAAGATAAATTGTTTATAATAAATATAAACTTTTTTATAGAAATGAGACTGAAAATAAATTAAAAATCTAAACAGTCAAAAATAACGAAAAAAGTTATTTGTCCAAAGTGCAAAAATTGGTATTAAAATTAGAAATGTATATATATATATCGATATGCTTGGGTTTATTTATTTAGTTTATAAAGATGAGATAATTAGTTTTTTTGCTCTATTTACAAATGTTTGTTGAAAATTAATGTGTATCAACATATTGGAATTTTCTACTGTATATGTTAGTTTTCAACCACAGCATGTATGGAATGAAAAACAATGCAATATTATGTTAGAGCCAAGTTTTCAGTTTGTGAAGCTTTGATTTTTCCTTCTGTAAATGACACAAGCAAAGCTCCCTTCAGTAGCCTTCACTTTCTTGATCCTAATGTGTTAACACTCACCCATATCAGGGGTGGGGAAAAGCTGCGGACTTTGAGAGAGGTTGGGAATGAGACAGATTACTGACTATCTGCAGAGCAGAGAGCTTAAAGCTATAGTGGTCATTTGCAGAAGGGGGTGGAATTCAACCAGATTTCTGCCATTTTTTAGAGAACTTTGAGTTTTGGTGAGCCGATGTCTAAAGGTTAAGGAACGAAATACTAGTTACTGGTGAATATTATGTGTCATTAATGTACAAATTGAAGGATACCATCAAAGAGAAACATAGAGGAAAGCTGTCCCAGGGTGTGAGGTCATTGCACGACAATGTGCCAGTGCTCACTTCAGTTGCTGCGAAGGCTGCTGTTCAGTAATGTGGTTTCTAGGAATTAAATCACCCGACCAAGCCCCTAGCGACTATTTTTTGTTTTCAAAATTGAAGTCAGATCTGCGTGGGAAAAAATTTACAAGTGATGAAGAAGTCATTTCTGCAGTTTTAGACCATTTTAAGGACAAAAATTCAGATTATTTTTTCAGTGGTATAGAAAAGTTAATTAGCCATTCTAAAAAATGCATTGAAATAAAGGGTGATTATATTGAAAAATAAAAAATATTGTTTGATTCTACTACCTCTTTAAATACCCTTGGGCCAGAAACTTTTGGACCTTACTATGTATATATATTAAAAGTAGTTATCAACCACCTGAATAGATCCTCACATATGCATTTGATGTACTCGTCACACAAACTCTCACACACAGACAGGAAACAAAGTTATCCCATCTGTTACAGATTAGTTACATTATTTTCAAATTAAAAGATTTACTACAAATGTGCAAACCTTTACCTTGAAGATATCATTGATCTTGTATTGATAAATGTCTCTTTAAATCACTGAAATGTTTTATTACAACTGCTGCTCTGAGAATGTTCTCTTGAATGTATTAAACATGTTTCCTTAATGTATAACCATCTCTAAATGCTTTATTGCACAAATCACAACTATATGGGTGTTCTCCTGTGTGTATTAACATATGTCTCTTCAGTGTGTTACCTTTTGCAAATTTCTTCTTACAAATGCTACAGCTGTGTGGACGTTTTCCTGTGTTTATCAACATGTGCCTATTTAAATCACCTTTTTGTATTTTATTACATACATCACAACTGTGTGGGTGCTCTTCTGTATGTATTAAGATGTGTTTTCTTAAGTAACTGATTTCTGCAAATGCTTTGCTACAAACCTTACAGATGTGTGGACATTCTCCTGTGTGTAATGACATGTGTCTGTTTAAATTACTATTTTGTGAGAAGGTTTTATTACATATAGGTGTGGGTGCTCTCCTGTATGTATTAAGACATGTTTTCTTAAGTAATTGCTTTTTTTCAAATGCTTTGCTACAAATCTTAGATGTAGGGATGCATGCAAAGATTTTATTGCAAACATCAAAGTTGAATGCATGCAGTCATGAGTGAATTAACAGGTGCATTTTTAGACAACTAGTCCATGTGAACATTTTATTACAAATGTCACAGGTATATGAGCGACCACCTGTATGAATTAGTAGATGATCTCTTAAATGAACACATTTTACAAATGCTTTACTGCAAATATTACATTGGAATGGACATTCACCTATGTGTATTAATGCATGATCTCTTAAATTAGCTCTCTTTGAAAAGGTTTTAGTACATATACTACATTTATGTGGATAATCTGTATGTATTAAAGAGAACTTATTTAAAGAATACCTTGTGGCAAGTATTTTATTACAAATACCACACCTATGTGTGCTATTTGTAATTAGTTTTGCATGCATTTTTATTAACTATGCTTTTGTTTTCCATTTTTACTAAATCAGAGTGAATTCAAAGTGATTTTTTGCAGGTGGTAAAACTATAGAAGTTGGAAACATGCAAATACCACACACAAAAGTATTAATCTACATACATAAGGAGGTAGTTTTAAAGATACAACCTAAGCTCTAAAATGATTTACACTGCTTAATAAGCATTTCTATTTGCAGACATAAAACTTTAGAGTTCTGAAAATATCTTCAAATATTATATAAAGAATTACACTAGATGCAATAGCATGCAGTTTCAAAGATATATTTTCAGGTCCAAAAAGCTTCAGGTAGATTAAGAAGCAAGTTCATAAATATTATAATATTCACTCCAAATTCATGCCTTTTTTTCTGTTGTAAAGCTGCTTCAAAACAAATGCTTATTGTTTTTCATCTCTTAAACATGTCTATAAAAAGCATTACAGTCCACAAATATTTTACTATCTATTTGAAAACCATCTGACCATATTAGAATTAATAGTCATTATTTTAGGATAAAAAAATTTACACCTGTTGAGTTTTCCTTTACTGCACAGTTCCATCCATTAGAAAAAATATTTATCCTGCTATCAAATGATTTCAAAAGAAGGCTTAAATTCTTTCTTCACTTTTTCTATTCCTCTTCATTACCAGGCTTGACAGAAAAGTATATTTCTAAAAACAATAATAAATTTCAGAACACAAGCTAGTTGAATGTCTCATGAAACTTAACTTGTTAATATGATAATACAAAAGTTGTTCAACAAATTAACTACACATCATATTAAGTTTGCATGGTTGTTTCAGTACAATTCAACAAGCAATGGTGCATCAATTCAAAAAGAATATATATATATACAAAATACAAAACAGAGCTATAATGCAAGGAGTGTAAACTGCACATATTCCATACCTCAGATAAAAAAAAAATTACGATAATTTGACTTTTTGGTTGTGACTAAAATTTAGAAAATATCTCAAATGATCTTTCCTAGGCCTGTCAGGGAAGTATTCACTCTTAGTTTAATGTCAATATCAAATATATTAATAAATACACCCAATTCTGTTTTTACACAGTAGATAGGTTCCCTGAAAAAAAAAAACATGCAAAAAAAAATAGAGTGCATATGAAAAAATAAAAGATTGGTTCCAGATTTGAAAACCCTGTACAAATAATAAGTTGCTTTCAAACAAAAAAACAAAAAACAAAACAATAACCCCTCAAGCAGCTGCTTGCCACAGGTCTGACAGGAGCCTGTCAGTTTACATGCCATAGTAGGTCTGTGACGATGGCAGGACCTCAGCAGAATAACAACACATACATCCTTGCCTTACCCGGGGCTCAAACCCAGGTCTCTTAGATCAGAAGCCAAGAACACTAACCACTATCAAAATCTTTAAGTCTTTGATTTTTATTCATTTAAACAATTTTTTTTTTATTTTATAAACTTATAAAGATAATTATATGTACATATATAAAGTAAATTATCCTTCATAAAGAAAATAATGTCACTAATTCAAGAATACAAAGGTGCAAAAAATATGACTTACATATGCTTATTAACTAGATTTTATTCGCTGTCACTTTCTGACAATAGACGCATTCGTTTGCGTAAGACATATTAAATCACTTTCAGTGCTTGAAATATTTTGGCTGTCATGCTCATACTCCAATTGTGCAATGCTTTCTTTGGCATGAGGAACCAAATTATCACTTGTTTCCAGTGATTTTGAAGTTTGATTAGTTTTGACAACAAACTCGGTAATCAATCATTGAGATCCTGCTTTGACTACATCTTTGTATAATCTTGATAATGCACCATACATGATTTCAGTTCATCTCAGCTCGTTCAACAGTGGGATCATGTGTAAGAAAATGACTTTCCAATTTACTAGCCATTTGAAGATCATCTTTAATTAAACCTGCAGTGAGTGGAACTTCTTCATCACCATCACTTTTTTCTTTTTCATCAGGAATCTCAAGGACAACTTCTATTATTTCATCTTCCCTAAGAGCTTTCTCAATCAGCAATTCATTAATATCTGCAAACGATAAATCATGGAATCCTTCTCCACTAACTTCATGTGCTAAAGTGATGATATTAGGATACTCAGTCGTATTTGGGGATACGGGATCTTTGCTTTTTACACATTCCAGCCAAATAGCTTTACATCATGCATTTAAAATTGATGGTTTAAATCTGATAACATCAATCCAGCATGTCTGATACAATCTAAAATAGAAAATTTCTTCCACACATCAATAACTGTTAGTGTTTTATCCATATCTAATTTATCCAAAACGTATTGAAATGTTCATCTTACGTAGGAAGTTTTAAATGTGGCAATTATACCCTGGTCTAGTGGTTGTATTAAGGATGTCGTATTAGGTGGCAGGAAACAAAATTGTACATTTGGATGTTCCAAAACAGGATGGCCAGGCACATTGTCTATAAGCAATAGAACTTTAAATTCGAAATTTTTTTTCCTTCAAATAGTGTTTAACTTCTGGAACAAAACATTTATTGAACCATTCATTTAAAATTTCCTTTGTAGTCCAGGCTTTATTGTTTGCCACCCAATACATTGGCAATTTATTCAAATCTGCACCTTTCATTGACCGTGGTCTTAGGGATCGATTGATGAGCAGCTGTTTTAACATACTATCTCTTGAAGTGTTGCTGCAAAATAGAAAGGTCACACAATCCTTAGCTGCTTTAAAGTCACCAACAGTTTTTTGTGATTTTGCTATGTAAGTTCTACTCTGCATTTTTTTCCAAAAAAGACCAGTTTCATCTGCATTTCAAACTTGATCAGGAGTATATCCACCATCTTCAATGATTTGGGCCAATTTTGGACAAAATTCTTCAGCAGCTGGCTCATCTGCAGATGCAACTTCACCTTTCATCTTTACATTATGAAACGTGTGTCTTTGAAGAAATCCTGCAAGCCAACCTGTACTTGCAGAAAATTCATAATTTTTAACTGAGCTGATGTGGTTGGTTCCATTTCTTGTATCTGCTTATATATTCGTAATACCATCTGTTTGATGGTATTTCCGTATAGAGGTATTCCTTCTATCCACATAGCCTTTTCCACCTTCTTTTTTACAATCTCTTGTGACGATGACAACTTAGCATTCAATTTTGTTCCAGAAAGCACAGATTTTCTAATAGCATCTTTATTTTCCTTGATGGTTCTTATGGTAGCTTCGTAAAAACCTAAATATTTACCTATGGATGTTGAACCTTCTCCAGTTGCAAGATGATCTAAAATTTGGATCTTAGTATCCAAAGAGATAGCTTTCCTTTTCAGCTTTTCTATAGTTGAATTATCCAACATCATGGTAAGGCTTACGAAAAATATTTGAATTGTAGTTAATAAATCAGACGATGAAAAATTGTAAATTACCTATCAGCAAAATTTAATAAATTTATATTATGCACACAAAACTTTAAAAAACAAAACAAATTTTTTTTCGATTTCTTCTAATAAACATCTAAACACTTCTAAACTTTAAACCCGAAACGGGAGACCAAAACTAACATATGTATTGAAGATAAAATTGAGGGGAATTCCCAGAACTCAATGTTGCCACTTTATTCCGAATGAAGTAAATTTCGTACAATTTTTCCATAGAGAATAAAATAGAGAAAACTTGTTGTGCAGTTTTTATTTTGGGGATTTTAGTGCACAAAATGTGTATCTATAGTACATTTTAGAAATACACACACATATATAGTACATTAAAAAGGTCACACGATGTGACCAAAAAAGCGGCATCTTTGTTATAAATGTAAATTCTAGGAATTTTTTCTTGAACAGGAATATTTTTTCAGAATTAAATTCAAATGGAGATTTTTAAAAAGGCACCATTTGAACTGTTAGATCAAAATAAATCATGTAAAAAGAGAATTGGAATTTTTTTCTAAACCACGTTAAATCAAAATCGTGTAAAAAAATTCGTGCAAAAATAGAATTTTTTTGTGGAAAAAATTTTGCTGACATATGAGATGAATTTGCATCTCTTCAGAAACATGCCAGAGTATTCTACTATTTAACTAATGTCGACTCATCTTTTTCCAATGAAATTTAAGATTCTAAACACTTCGCTGAGGATTTGGGTGCCTACCATTGACACCATCTATGATATCGGGTGGCAACTATTTCTTTTCATATTGCTCTGTGTAAGATAGAAATAAGTAAGTCTTTTCATGCTATTTAGTGTTATTAATACTATGGCATATAAACTGGCAGGCTCCTGTCAGACGTCTGTGGCAAGCAGCTGCTTGAGGTGGTATTTATTTTTATAATGATTTAAACATACATACAAATACTTTTATTATAATAGAATTCAATTTACTAACAACAATTTACAATAACAATCACTTCCTTCTGAATCAATATCAGAGTCTGATTCTTCTGAGCCATCGATATCTGCATCTGAATCAATATCAATCTACTTCACATTCAGAGCCTGATCCTTCTGAGCCATCGAGAGCATTGGTGATGCAACATTTTTTAAATGACTGCTGCACTATTTTTTCTGGGATTAGCTTCGAAGCTGTTGATACCCATTCCGCCAATTTTGATGCCGGTGCTTTTTCTGGAAGGTAAGCAGTCAACAGCCAGGTTCTAACTTCCTAGTTGTCGCTGAGTGAGCTCCACTATAATGAAATAACGGTGACTTCACATTTGGAAAGTGTGGGAAAATACCCACCCCACTTTATTCTCCAATGAAATTGGAGAATGCGATAACGGTGAAATTTGGAGGTGGGGTTTCCACATAAAAACAAAATGTGTGGTGTCGTGTGCAAACTGCGGGAAAATTCGAAAGAAAAAAAAACTGCAGTTCTAAGATGCCATCAAGTCTAAGACACACCCCGTTTTGAGAGACGTTTATATGGGGGGAAAAGTGTGTCTTAGAATCGAAGAAATACGGTAGTGGAAAAAAGATAAGTCAGCATTAGTTCAATGGTTAGAATACCCTGGCATGTTTCTCAAGAGATGCAGGTTCAAGTCCCATTGTTAGCGAAATTTTTTCCACAAAATATTTATTGATACATAGGCGTTAAAAAGTCAACAGGTAACGCTGTGATTGTCATTTATGTTTAAATCAAATATATTATAATTGATGTTGACATTAAAATAAGAGTGAATACATCCCTGACTCTTCAACAAAAATGTCAAAAAATTTCTTCAGTTTCTTTAGCCTGCTTGTTGTTTCAATTGCTTTCACTCAACATCTATATTTCACTCAACATTATATATTTCTTAATTTATACCTTTTCCTTTGTAGTTTTAAATTTTTTATTTTATGCAGTCCATCATTTAACATCTGAAGGAGAAAATATTAATAGTTCGCTTCAAGCCACTTTTACATTTGTTCCTAAAAATAGAAGCTTTGAAATTTTCATGCCATTAATTTTTCAAACATTAGCTATTAACAAAAATATAATTTTGGTACTTTATGCCCCTTTTAGAATACATTTCTGGCAAGAACTAAAAGAGCCTAATGTATAATCAGTGTTCAACAGGGCAGTTTTCAATTGTGTGCTGTTGCATGTCTGATCAATTTTTATCAAAAAAAGAAGAAAAAATTCCAACAATATAAAATTAAGCCTTCCAGTTTCCAGGGCATCTGTATATGTCGAATTCGAAATGAGAGGCAAGCACGTATATATCCGTTTATAGTACAAAAACAAAAACATTGATTTTTTTTTTTTAAATAAAAATTACCGTTTCAAACTTTTTTTTATCAAAATATATAAATTCAGGCTAGATAAATAATATTTCCTTTTTTCATTCGATGCATATTTTATTAAACTATGACATAAATAATTTGTTAAAGCCATCTGATTGCCATTTCTTAGAAGCGATATAAGGTATTGCTAATTTGTTTGTTAACATTACTCTATGTTAACAGAAAATCAAGAATTAGGGCGCCTCCACACTTGCTGCTTTCCGCTCTGCAAGGACGAGTTTTCGAAGACTGCGCATCTTCTGGAGTCGGTAGTCAAGCGTCACTTCCTCTGCACTGGCCACCGCATGACTGCAGCTGCAGTCAATTTAATATCTATTCTCGCCGCACAATATGCAAGCAAGAACCAATCAAATGGCCGCTGACAAATGACGTTGCTAGAACAGCCAAGTGAAAGTTGATAGTGAACATTTGGACCACACATATAGTTTTATATGTTTTGCAACCACACATATAGTTTTGGAAATATGTTTGGCAGTAGAATTCTTTCTATGAGTAGCTAAAAATTGTAAAAATACAAAAATGCACATAAAATTTAAAATGTATACATTTTAGGTGATTCTCCCCTTTTACTATGTTGCCGAGCATAAAGTGAAATTTTTAACTTTAGCTACACTTGATGGTAAGGAGATTGATTATTTACACAAAGGAATGAAACGGAAGGCACTGCATTCCATATCTTATATGAGTAATGGTTTGGTATGACGATTTTAATGTATTATCGTGCATTATTTAATTACTGCTTACTCTAATGTAAGCAGTATGTTTCTCTGATTACCTATGCTGAATATCTAAAACTTGAAATAAATTTATAAATATTTAAACAATAGGAAAGTTATTTCAAATAATATCGTACTGCATTACATATACTGTATATGCCTATGATTCCCATCCTGTCAAGACATTAATTTTTAGTGTAACAAATAATATAAACATGTTAGGCAGTTGGTGTGGACCTTTAGAAAATTCTTTAAAAAAATTTTTCCCAATATTATATTACAGTAATCTTATTTAAAAACCCATTAAAAATAATACAGAGGAGAAAGTACTAGATAATAATTTTATGAAAATAGAACAGTGTTTTTGTTTGATCTTTACCCTTCAATTATTTTTTTCCAAACAATCTAATTGATTGGTTACTTTAAAAAAAGTTGTCAAACATTAATAGATTCTGAAAAAAATTCATCGCCGCCACGGCAGGAATCGAACCCGCATCTCTCCAGATTCATGCCAGAGTGCGCTACCATTGCACCACGTGTCGGACAACGAACTCTTTCAGAATATGACCTTTTAAATCTTCCTGAGACGGGACTGAGACAGCGCCATCTATACTCAAGAAGATGCAACCATTTTTTCAGTTGTTGCTATTTGATTATCAGATGTTAATGAGAAGGTCGCTAATGCTAAGACGTTAATATATAATTAAAAATCAATCCAAAGTGAATGCACAGTATTCCCTGTTAAGATAGACATCAAATATTAATTAATAGATTCTGAAAAAAATTCATCGCCGCCGCAGTGGGAATCGAACCTGCATCTCTCCAGATTCATGCCAGAGCACGCCACCATTACACCACGCGTCGGACAACGAACTCTTTCAGAATATGACCTTATAAATCTTCTTCCTGAGACAACGCCATCTATACTAAAGGAGATGCAACCATTTTCTCAGTCGTTGCTATTTGATTATCAGATGTTAATGAGAAGGTCGCTAACGCTAAGACGTCAATATATAATTAAAAATCAATCCAAAGTGAATGCACAGTACTCCCTGTTAAGATAGACATCAAACATTAATAGATTCTGAAAAAAATTCGAGTATACATCGATATGCAGCTCCTTGAGTATAGATGGCGCTATCTCAGTCACGTCTCAGGAAGAAGATTTATAAGGTCATATTCTGAAAGAGTTCGTTGTCTGACGCGTGGTGCAATGGTAGCACGCTCTGGCATGAATCTGGAGAGATGCAGGTTCGATTCTCACCGTGGTGGCGATGAATTTTTTTCAGAATCTATTAATTAATGTTTGATGTCTATCTTAACAGGGAATACCGTGCATTCACTTTGGATTGATTTTTAAGTTGTCAGTCGTTGCTGTTAGTGCGATATCTCTTGACACTCACCGAAATTTCGAATTTCTACATAATAGGTCGCTTCCAATATTCAGTTAAATTTTTGTATTGTCTAAACATGAAAAAACTACTTGAGAATTTGAAAACATGAATCATATTTTATCAGTAATTATGGGAACAATTTTCTCCAATTATCTTTTAAAGCAACCCCCCCCCCCCATAATCAACTCATTGTTATCAGTGCAAACTTCGTGGCATTCATATTCCACAACCAAAATGTCCATCCTATATTCATATTCATTTAAAATTTTGCAGTTTTCAAAATTTTCCATCATTTATTAGAGAATGCCATTAAAACTTTTGGGTGATTTGAAAAAGTGTGAATCATCATAATAGTTCATCAATCTTGTCAAACCCAAAAGGAATTTTTACCCCTACAAATAAAAACAGTTGACCATCTACAGATAAAAATATTTTAAATGCCCCCTCACGCAGCTGCTTGCCACAGAGGTCTGACAGGAGCCTGTCAGTTTATATGCCACAGTAGAAGATCTGAGAGGATGGCAGGACCTCAGCAGAAAAACAATACGAACATCCATGCCTTATCCGGGGCTCGAACCCAGGTCCCTTAGATCAGCAGCCAAGCGCGCTAACCACTCGGCCACGGGACTGCTATCTACAGATAGACCACATTAAAACATTAGCTATTTTGGAAAACGAGCTAAGAACAATTCTAAATGCATCTTGCATTATTGTTAGCACCAATCTTTCAGCTGCAGAAATTGATTTCCACAATTTAATGTAATGTCCTTTGTTCTAAATTGCCAAAACCTCTTTAGATAACAAAAAACAAGAGCCAAAATCTCTTTAAATTTGGCAGGTGTAATATACAAAGAAATTTTTGTAACAGTGTCGGCCTCTTGAATATTAAAGATTAAATTGTGAAAAATTGCCTAATCTTTTTCTATCATTAAAAATCTCGTGACCCATTGTGTGTATTTTTTTATTACTGTCTATGATTAGCCAAGGTAAATTAATATTAACTGTTTACGAAAGAGCGAACTTTTTTTGCTCGACATAATGTTTACTATGGAGTGAAAGAAATGTCAAAAAGAGCGGTAGATCTCTCAGAGACAACAAAGCACATGTTCCAGGTTATCTGAAGGGAGAACCAATTAGCTTAGTTCTTTGTTGTAGACTGCACTTTTAAGTGTGAAGGCTACACCCGTCACTTGCAGAGCGACATGGAGCTGCAATGTTACAGTGCATTTTCAGCACAGCAAGCGGTAAGTGGGAAGGCGCCCTTAAATGCTGATTAATTAGGCATATAACATGCCATAATTCCTTTCATTAGTTATCTGGCAGAAAAGTTCTAAAATGAATTTTTTTTGACTGAGCATAGGGAGAAAATTACTTGGCCTTTGGATCTTTGGACTCCAATGGCTCTGAATCATTGGACTTCAATGTCATGGGGCTACCTCAAGCATGACTCTGGGAGGGGGGATGTAATTAATGTTTATGAGTCATATATTAAAGTTTGTGAAGTTGTTGTTAAAGTTGTGTTTTAAATGACAAAGAAAAATATAATAATAAATTAAAAAATTCCCATCTTTTTACACGCACCATAAAAAGTAGAAAATAAACCTAAAACATATTGATGGTGTAATCAGTCGCTGAATTCATATTCACTTTAAAGGAAAATTAGGGTGCCAATTTAGCTACTCAGATTGCTCGCACCCTGTGAAGTGAGTATGAATTCTGTGACTGATTGCACCGTCGATAGGTTTTAAGTTTATTTTCTACTTTTTCGGGTGCACATAGGAAGATAGGTATTTTTTAAACCTTTAAATTTATATTTCTTTAGTACTTACACAAGAGAAAATATCTTTCTTTCATTCCTTCAATTTAAAAAGCTGCTTTCTCAAATCTGTGTGACCAAAAAGGGCAGACTGTTGCTGTCGATAGAATATCCCTCAACTTTCTACCAGTTGGGTATGGTCTCCAATTGGTTCACTGTGTCAACTTTTCCATATTCAGTGCCATCTAAATAAATTAAAATCACCTACAGATTTCAAAAATGCAAACCACTTCATTAGCACAAATGCTGTTTTAAGGGAGTGAGCCTAGGAGCAATCACATTTACACACTGACTATCTCATTAATAGTTATGGTAAGAGTTGTTACAATTGTATGACAGAACTTAAAGCAATCTTTAAAATGATAAAGGTTCAAAGTAATAGTCATAACATTACCATTTTTCATAGAAAGTCCTGATGGCTACAGTTGGTTAAGTGACATGATACGATCCCTTTTGATGCAGTCTTCGTTATAGAGTAAACACACATAGATGTAATCATAGAAGTGATCATAAAAGGTAGCACATATGCTGTCAGTTCACAAGTATTAACTTTCGATGTATATGTATACAGATATCTATATCGGTATCTGGAGTATTATACGTATACATCGAAAGTTAATACTTGTGAACTGACAGCATATGTACTACCTTTTATGATTACATCTATGTGTGCTTACATCTATAACGAAGACGGCACCAAAAGGGATCATATCATGTCACTTAACCAGCTGTAGCCAGCAGGACTTTCCATGAAAAATGGTAATGTTATGACTATTACTCTGAACCTTTATCGTTTTAAAGATTGCTTTAAGTTCTGTCATACAATTGTAACAACTCTTACCATGACTATTTGTGAGATAGCCAAAGTGTAAATGTGATTGCTTCTAGGCTCACTCCCTTAAAACAGCATAAATTGTGCATTATTGTTTTAAAACAAAAAAAAAGTTGCATTTTCCCACCCCTGTAGGGTAAGGGATGAAAATATTGTTTCCGATGGAAACTTCATGACCTTCACATTCCACCACCAAAAGTCAAAATTTCTAGCATAAATGCATTGTTTTTAATATTTGTTTAGAAATTTTTTCCATTTTCAAATTTTTCACCATTAGAGGGCACAATTACAGCTTTTGGGATATTTGGAAAGTGAGAATCAAAATATTTCATCAGTACCTATCCAACCAAAAAATATTTTTATCTCTAAAAACAAAAACATTGGTTGACTTACAGATGGCAAAGTGAACAGAACTCGTTTTTTTTTTTGTTGCTGATTCTTAAAACAAAATAAAAGCAGAGTTCATAAAGGATTACCCATATTTGGCGTCTGCCTCCTTACATCACCCCCTCCACCATGACTGCACCACACGGCATCTGATGCAGTCTGTAGGCACTCCCATTTCGCTATAGTGTTCACTGAAAATTCTACATTCTGCATAGAAAACGTAACAATGCAGTGTTATAAAAAACTTTGAATGCAAAGCAGGTGACTGAAATTTTGGGCAAGAGGCCTGGCATGCTGGGCAAACTACAGCCTACCACACCACTTTTTGTGCCACCCATGAGCTACTGATGACAAACAAATCAAATTTGTAAAAGAGAAAAAGAACATATAGGAGACAAATGTCCAACTTTAAGGATGTGATTTTTCACTAAAATATTTATTTTTAATGAAATTATGTTTTCCACTTCAGATCCCCCCCCCCCCATTCATTATATTAAGGACTGTACAAAAATACAAACATGTACAGAAACTGTATAATTTATTTAATACATATAAATAAAATCACAAGAAGCTGCATTGATGAAGACAAACATATACGAAATATGATAAAAAAATGTAGCGAGATCAAGGGGGGAAAAATGGAAATTTAAAACAAGAGAAATATTAGGTGATTGGGCAGGGAAAAAAGGATAATGAGTAAGCCAGAAAAACAGCAAAGGTGAGGAGGGTGTGTGGATGCATTGTGACAGTGTTGTCTACTGTTAAATGGTCCTGCTTCAATGACTCTTTAAATATTGGTTGAAGATTGTTGAAAATTGACACTGTCACATTGCCTCGAAATTGATGAAATCTTAAAAAAAACATCGTAGAAACTTTAGATATTTATGTCAGTGAACAAATTGTTACAAGAGATTTTTATCTATTGAAGTATTTTTTCGTAAGTGTCAAAAGTTGAAGATAAATGCTTCAGCTCCCATATCTGGAGTATTATATGTATAAAAATCATTTAATATCTTTAAATATTAAACAAATATTGTGGGAAATATACTTAGAGAGATTTGAGCGACATCTATAATTTATCGCCAATAACAGTTTTTGCGTAAAAGGCTTATTTTCAATGTTAGGAGCTTTGAAAGTGGCTTTCCATTCACTTAACATGGAAGATCTGGACATTTTTTTCAACATAGTGTATAAGGTGTATCAATCGAATGGGAGGGTTGACACTTGTTTTAAATAGTATCATAAATAAGGGTAATAAACCACAACTTTCTTCTATATTCAAGAGGGGAATTTGATAAGTGGAACAAATATCAGTATTACAGATTCTTGCTTGTTAAAATAGATTATGCTGATGATTTTGAGGGTTAAAAAAACACCTCAAACAGCTGCTTGCCACAGAGGTCTGACAACAGTCTGTCAGTTTATATGCCACAGTAGGTCTGTTAATATATATCATATGTATCATAATGATAGTGCGCCAAAAGAGTATGAATGTCTTTCTTCTATACGAAAAAAATTTTTTTTTCTCAAACTAATTATTTCTTCTATGTACTTTCATCAGCTCATGCCTTATGTCTGCCAATTTATTAATTACACTGCTTTCTATAAATTAAGGAAAATCCCTATGTTACATCAATGGGAAGCGAATATTAAAGCTCTAAAAACGAAAAAAAAAAATACCCCCTCATGCAGCTGCTTGCCACAGAGGTCTGACAGGAGCTTGTCAGTTTATATGCCATAGTAGAAGGTCTGAGAGGATGGCAGGCCCTCAGCAGAAAAATGACACATACATCCATGCCTTACCCGGGGCTTGAATCCAGGTCCCTTAGATCAGTAGCCAAACGTGCTAACTACTCGGCCATGGGACGGCCCCATCAAAGCTCTGTAGCTTCTAAAATAAGTTTGTTTTTTTTTCATTTTGAAAAATGTGATAGCAGATATTGATTTATTTGATCAAGATCTTTATCTCAATTTTTAACAATATTCATTCAGTATTCAATGATTTATGGAAGTTTGAATATTTAACAATAGCAATGCGTCTTAAGAAACTTATACAAAACTGAATAATAGTGAAATAATTCTTTATACAAAGTTCTAAAATACAAACTTAAGTCAGTTTGTTGTTCACGATCCTCAGCCAACAGATGGCACTGCTGAAGAAGCGTATGACATCAAGATGTAAAGTATGATGCAGAAACATAACCGTTGGTGACCTATGGTTCTTTGATTTGTTTCTTTTGGGTGAGTAACGTGAAGTCATATGCACGATTTGATGGGAATGTGAAGTTAGTTTTGATTTTTTTCACCATTTTTGCTTGATAACTCCTTGGGATAACATGCCTATGTGGCTAGAAGTGCATATGTATAATATATTCAATGAGGGATTTTTAATGATAGCCAGAATAGGAATAATTAATATGTTCCAAAAAAATCAGCACTTTGAAGTCAATTCAAATTTTAGAGGAAAAATTGTCTTGAGCCCGGTGGGATACGAATGCCTGACATGTTATCAGGAGGTCGTGGGTTAGTATCCCACCTGGCTCAAGACAATTTTTGGTACTTCAATTTTAGCGAGGCCCCGGAAAAGTTGTCTAACTTAATCGATAGATGGTGACACTTGCATGAATTTCAGATTTTGAAACTTGACTTTACATTTGCTTTTTAAAGAAATCAAAAATATATGAGAAACTAGTCCGAATTATAAAAAAAGCCCCAAAATTGTTAGGCAAAGTGAGAAGGAATCAGTAAAGACTTCTCATAGGTTTAACATGGCAGTCTTTACTGATTTGTTCTCACTTGGCTTAAAATTTTTTGAGGCTTTTTTATAATTCGGACGACTGATTTGGTCGCCACAGTTCAGCAATTGCTGCTAATAATGCGTCAAACACATTATCACGGCCGACGTGATGCCTGAACATGAATTCTGCTAGGTAAGACTCCAAGTGATGGCGAGCCGTACCCCTGTGCTTTTTGTTTCGCCATTTTGCTGATCCCCATAAGCGTTCTATTTTCTGGGTATGAGTGCCAGTCATACGATCCACAAAGTTGTACTTATGGTTCACCGTAAAGTGACGGAAACTAGCTTCCTCCAGTTCTTTTGTTTTATAACCATTCCAGCAGTCCGTGTAGATCACCGATCCCTCACTAACGTGCTCTTGGATGTTCTCCATGAGGGTTCTCGCAGTTCTGTTTTCTACTTGAACCAAGAAACACTCGTTGTCGTCGCGACAAATGCCACCTAAAATCCACTGTTGCGGCAGTACTCTCCCTGCATTATTCTTCCGCTTTACGAAGAGGGATTCATCAATTTCCACGATTTTATCAGGTCCTCCTATTTTATTGGCTGAATGTCTTATCATGAATTCGGAGCAGACTTCCCTCATGTAATTATTCCAGTCGATGACTGCTGTTTGTCCCATGTTTAATTGTTTGTTGCACCATCGGATTGAAGTGAGTTCCTCGCTCCAACAGTACATGAACCGCAATGCCGTGAGAAAGGATATTCTTGATCCACTAAACCAATTCTCCAAACGAAGACCTTTCTTCTTTTTGCAACCCCTGACATTGCATCTCCAGATGGTATGTTACTATGGCCATTTTCACAAATCCTTTCAGCGGGCAAAATGCATTTCTCTTGGAAAAAAGCTATAGCATCTTTTTCCATCGATGGCAGATTGAAAATAGTAAGCATATTAAATGTTTAACAACGAACAGAGTGCCAATTCCCTTTTCCCGCCAAGGCCGCTATCAGTTTAAACGAAATCAAAGACGCTAATTAATCACCAAATTAGCTGGTGCAAGTGTCGCCATCTATCGATTAAGTTAGACAACTTTTCCGGGGCCTCGCTAAAATTGAAGTACCCAATTTTTCCTCTAAAATTTAAATCGACTTCAAAGGGCTGATTTATTAGTAGATATTGAATATGTCGATTTATTTCATTATTTATTAATATGTTCCTGTTGTTTTTGGGTTTATTTTTTTTTTTTTGGAAATTTCATTAAGATCTGATAAATAATAAGTTGTTTAAGATATTTTGGAATTGAAATTATTTAATATTAGGAAGGTTGTTATTAAAAGTGTTAGTGAACTGTTTTGTAATGTTATGGTCATGTCGTTTGAAAGTGGGAGTTAGGTAGTTTTTCGTGGTTGTGTGATGGGGGGAGGAGGAATGCTTTTGTAAGTTCTTTAGATTGAAGAGCATTTGAAGGAGGAGGAATGGTTAGAACCAGAGAGAATTATTTTAAATCTTTTTTGTGTTTAGTATAGCCGTCCCGTGGCCGAGTGGTTAGTGTGCTTGGCTACTGATCTACGGGACCTGGGTTCAAGCCCCGGGTAAGGCATGGATGTTCGTGTTGTTTTCTGCTGAGGTCCTGCCATCCTCTCAGACCTACTCTGGCATATAAACTGACAGGTTCCTGTCAGACCTCTGTGGCAAGCAGCTGCTTGAGGGGGTAATTATTTATTATTTTATTTTATATATGATGTAGTAGTATGTGCTGTGAAGTGTGGAGAGTAAGTGTGGAAGAAAATGGCAAAAGTTCATGATGTGGGGTAATTAAGTTTTAAAAATGAGATTTTATGGGGTGTTAGGAGAATAGTTTTGGTGAAACGTATAAAGTGAGTTTTCAGAGGATTCTAATGTAGTGTGTGGGGGAGTATGCTTGGGGGAAAGAATGTTGGAAGTTTTTCCATTTTGGACTGAACATGGCGGTAGTAACAAACACGTGTATTTCGTTATAGTAGTTTGGGATGGTCTGTAAATGGTAGCTAGGTAGTCACTGGAAGGAGAGCTATGCACCAATCCCCTGAGATGATGCATAGAACCGGCCAGGCCTAGCACCTAATGTCCAACCCCGCCTTCTCGTGGTGCGGACCGTTAGTAACTTTCAAAAGAGATACTCTCTTGTGGAAGTGAACGGAAGGGGAGGGCTGCCAGATTAGTGTGGCCTACTGATCTGGACAACTATGGCTACTTTTCTTTTTTTCTACCCTGCTGAGGAGTGGTCAACCACACAGGGTCCTGGTGCTGACCATATAAACCTACTGGACTGGACAGATATATGGCTCTGAGCTTGATTATGGATCCTGATTTTGCTGCACTGGTGGGCTTCTGTGGAGGGAAAATCTTCAGCTGTGTTTTCTGTTTGTTTATGGGTTGACAGCCCCAAGTGAATAGATTCACAGGATATGTTTATCAGCTGGTGGATAATCCTGAGCAAAGGTCATCGCAGGCACCTGAACTCTTTGCTTCTATTGGCATCGTCAAATTCTACATTGCAGGAAGTCTTCCAGTGTAGATGGCTTCAGCCTTTAGTAGTGGGGGAACGGGTCTTTGCCCCATGTCTGCGATTAGGGGGCTGTTTGATATTGTCGGCATTCCCTCTCTCAATAAACATAGTTTCTTTAAACATCCCACTAACCATTTTCTCTCCATAGGTAGTTGGAATGTGAGGACTCTGCACAGAGCTTTTTCTCTTGATGTCCTCACACAAGAATTCCACCGTTATAATTTAGATATTCTCGGCTTGCAAGAGACCAGATGGACAGATAAAGGTCAGATTCTTAAAAATAATCTTAAATTTCTCTTTTCAGGGAGGGACGACAAAAAGCATCACCAAGGCGTGGGTCTGCTTCTCAGCAGACACGCTAGTGATGCTCTTCTAGGATATGAGTGCATTAATGAAAGGTTTCTTACAGCAAAATTTCAGACAAGCGTTAAAGACTTGAATGTTATCTGCTGTTATGCCCCCACTGAGGATGCCGATGAGGATGAGAAGGATAGGTTTTATGAACAACTTCAGGATATTTTGAATTCTGTCAAGAAAGGAGATATTACCCTTGTTCTTGGTGACTTCAATGCCAAAGTTGGTACTGACTCTGACCTTTGGGGAGGAGTAATAGGCCCTTTTGGTATTGGTAGCTGCAATAGCAATGGGCAACGTCTCCTACAGGTAAGTAAACTCAATGGATTCAGAATAACTAACACTTATTACAAACACCACGACATACATAAGTACACATGGGTTTCACCTGATGGGCTGCATAAGAATATGATTGATTACATATTAATTAACAGCAAATGGGCTAGTTCTGTTAGAAATACCAGGGCATATAGGGGAGCTGAAATTGGATCTGACCATTACCTTGTTAAAAGTGTGTTGCAACTTAAACTTAAAAAGTGTTGTGCTAGGGTTAAAAAATTTACTTTTAATACTGAAGCTCTGAAAGATCCAGTTATAGCCAAAGCTTACCATGATAGGTTACTTAGTCATTATGACAGTCATGGTTTGCTTACTACTGAAGTTGAGGAAGAATGGGATCATTTTAAACAGGCTTTTTTGGACACTAACAGTACTCTTTTAGGAAAAAAGGATTAGAAGAGGCAAAATTATCTGAGTGATAAGGCACTTGAGCTTATTTCGGAAAGAAAGAACTGCAGGAATGCCCTTAATCACTACCCTACTAGTCCTAATAGAAAGCATTACAGAGAACTTAATAAACGTGTAGAGGATCAGTTAGTTACTGATAAGAATCTTTGGCTTGATAGCTTGGCTGACAAAGCCGAGGAAGCAGTTAGACAGTACAACAGCAGAGAGCTGTACCAGATAGTTAATGTTTTGTGTGGTAGAAAACGGACAGGCATACAAGGATTGAAGGATAAACCAGGTAAGGTTATAGAAGGGGAGGATTCTGTCATGGCTAGGTGGGCTGAGCATTTCAGTGATGTTCTAAACAATGTAGTTAGTTCTACTCCCATTGTTTGCAATGATGATAGATGCATTGGTGGCTTTAATGCTGGCCCTATAACACAATCTGAAGTTAGTTTGGCTGTTTCTAAACTTAAACTTCATAAATCCCCAGGGGTAGATGAAATTACTACGGAAATGCTTAGAGCTGGGAATGTTTCGGTTACCACTTGGATGACTGAAATTCTGAATATCTTTTATGATAAAGGCATGGTTCCTAAGGATTTTACCAGAGCTATTGTTATCCCTATTTTCAAAAAAGGTGATCGCAGTTCTTGTGATAACTATAGGGGTATCAGCCTACTCTCTGTTCCAGGTAAAGTTCTTTCCATGATTGTGCTTAATAGAATTAAGAATCTGGTTGACAGGCAATTGCGTGATGAGCAATGTGGATTCAGAAGTGGTAGGGGATGTGTAGATCAGATATTTTCACTTAGGCAGATTCTTGAGAAATGTTTAGAATTTCAGAAACCTTTGGTTGCTAGCTTTGTTGATTTCAAAAAGGCTTTCGACTCTGTTGATCGTCATAATTTGTGGTTGATTGTGAGATCATATGGTATACCAGACAAGTTAGTTAACATTATGAAAGCTCTCTATAATAACACTGAGCCGTGTGTGAGAGTTGGTAAGGCTTGTAGCAATTGGTTTAGCATTACTTCTGGTGTTCGACAAGGGTGCATTTTGTCTCCTTTTCTCTTTAGCTTGGTTATTGATTATGTTATGCGAAATTCACTTCAAGGGAAAGATTTTGGCCTTAAATGGGCTGGAGATAGGAAAATTTCTGATTTAGATTATGCTGATGATTTAGCCCTTCTGGCAAATGATGTTGATGAGATGAACTCTTTCATTCGAGCTGTTGATGAGACTGGTAGTAGAGTAGGTTTGGTTATAAACAGAGAGAAAACTAAAGTGATGAAAATTGGTCAGGCAGGCTGTGATTCAGTTAATCTGAATGGTTGCAGTCTTGAGCAGGTGTCACAGTTTAATTATCTTGGGAGCTATGTAACAGATAATGGTGATGTGCGGCATGAGATTAACAGACGAATAGGGATTGCTGCTGGGACTTTTAAGAATCTATGGAGAGTGTGGAGAAATAGGCGTATACACCTAAAGACTAAAATTAGACTGTATAATAGTTTGGTTCTTTCTAGGGTTAGTTATGGTAGTGAAACTTGGACACTTTGTAAACAAGATAACAGGAAACTAGATGCTTTTGATTCCAGATGCTTACGCAGTATCTTGGGCATTAGGTGGTTCAACTTTGTAACTAATGATGAGGTTAGGCAAAGGAGTTTGCAACCTCCTTTAAGCAGCATATTGTGCAGAGAGAGACTCCGTTGGTTTGGCCATGTTGCACGTATGAATAATTATAGATTGGCGAATAGGGTTAATGACAGTGTGCCTAAAGGCCTCAGAAAGAAGGGGAGACCTAGGATGCGGTGGGCAGACAATGTCAAACAGGACCTTGTTAGAATTGGTGTGCAGTGGCCAGATGCAGTAGATGTAGCTCAGGATAGACTTGCTTGGAGAACTAAATTGCACGGTCTGGTTGGACCTCCGTAGCCCATGGCTGCTTGAGGATGATGATGATGATGATGATGAGTTTGGGATGAATCGAGTGATTTTTTAGTAGTTACGTGTAGTATGGTAATTATTAGTGTATTACAGTAATTTATTAATTTTTGTTATATATTTAGGAGTCTTTTAAAGTTACCTGTGGCCGAGTGGTTAGCACGCTTGGCTACTGATCTAAGGGACCTGGGTTCGAGCCCCGGAATTAGGCATGGATGTGTGTGTCGTTTTTCTGCTGAGGTCCTGCCATCCTCTCAGATCTCCTACTGTGGCATATAAACTGACAGGCTCCTATCAGACCTCTGTGGCAAGCAGCTGCTTGAGGGGGTATTTATTATTTATTTATATGATTTATTGTTAATATGTGGAAGCATTTGGGCAATGAAACTTAAAAAAAAATTTTCTGACTAGTTGATATTTGAAATTAAATTTGTTAGGAAAAAACTAATTTTATTTCTCATATTGAAAACATGTCCCCCTTTGTCCTCCATTTCAAACACTGGTATCTGGTAACCCTAGGTTCTAGTTCCCAAATTCATATCCCAACTGGGCTGACAATGAAATTTATCTCCATAAAATTCCCAATCTTTCTCTGTGTCAATAGCATACAATGATGGAATTGGGAAGACCGGTATGCATCAGATGGCGAAACAATGGACTTGGCCCAGTCTTGTCTTCCAAGCGCTGACCTGTATATCTCTCCTCCCTATATTCCTTGGGTCCTAGTGGTCTTTGCGACCAAGATATTTAGCTCATTGTGTGCAAAAAAAATGCCACTTGGAGGTATCACCAACCTAATATACTTTACATAACTTCCGTAAGTTCAGTTACCCCTCGAATCCATAAATTGTAGATATACTCATATTTAGTTTTTAAAAATAACTGAACTACTTTGAACTGCAAATATAAAAAAAAAACCCTAAATTACTTATTCACTAAATTGTACAAGAACTTACAGGTCATAAGGATTTTGAAGAAACACTTCAGCTCATATGATATAGGTGAAGTTTATATTTTGATTTGTTAAATTATTTTGCTAAAATTATCTGATACTTATATACCTCCATGCTTGCGAATACAAAATTCCCCAACTGCTAACATTGAACTTGTTTTCTTCGTTTTGTAAGGATCTATCGACCGTCGCAACCGTCAGGGTTCCCTTTAAGAAAGTAAAAATTAAACTTCTGCTAGACCGTACATTAATAATTGTAGTAATAAAATTGATGGCACCTAAAATTGACGAAGCACCTGCTAGGTGAAGAGAAAAGATGGTGAAATCTACAGAAGCCCCAGGGTGAAATTCTAATCCTGCAAGTGGAGGATAGACGGTTCACCCTGTTCCAGCCCCTCTTTCTACTATAGAGGATCTAAATAGGAGTAGAATTGAGGGGGGAGGTACTCGGTTAATTAAAATTTGGTAGGCTCCTGTCAGACCTCTATGGCAAGCAGCTGCTTGAGGGGGTATTTATTTATTATTATTTATTTTATCTTTCGTAGAAAAATCTCTACGCTGCCCCAGCAGAAACTCGAACCTGGGAATTGAAGATTACGAGCCTGCCACACTACTGACCGAGCCACCCTCGTCTCTGGTAATAATTAACGAGGTAACATTATTAGAGATGTTGTCGTTTTTTTAATTGCCATCACTGGCAATTGTTCGGTCGTTGGATGTTTGGAATAAAGGCCAGTTTACATTGGCATGAATTGCTGGCGCTAGTTCAATGATGTCTGTCTGGCGCCACTTCGCTCCAGTTCAACTATCGTGGCAAAGCAGTTTACACTGAACTGTTCTACTGCATGTTTCTCAGAAAACAAGATAGAAACAAGTGCTAAAATTAACGGTATTTTACCGCGATAATGAATCGTTATTTAGATTTTCCAAATTCATAACAAACGATAACCCATATAGGATCGTTTTCATCCACGTTTATCTTTCTGTAATACACCTATTTTAAACAATTAAAGCTTACTACAAACATCTTGAAAACAGCAGTAAGCTATTCGAAACAAATTGCAGATTTGCCTACAGTACGTAGCACACCAGACTCGTAATCTGCAGTTCTCAGGTTCGAGTCCCCGCTGGGTCAGCGTTGAGATATATCTCCGAAAAACTCCCTGCCTTGCCCACAGGCGCTAGGGATCACCGACGGGTTTGGAAAGGCCGCCATCCATTGTATGGGACAATAAGCCAATGCGCCGTATGCAGGAGAGCCATACCCTGTTCACGTTAAAAAAAACACACTGGATGGTCTTCAGGCGAGGCTTCTATCTATCTCCCAACAGTTGTTGCAATGGGTCCCCCCCCCCAACTTTCTCTTAGTCTTCGGGGACCTTGTGACCTGGCCATTTAGCCCCATTGTGAGGCAAAAAATGCTGTTCAGAGGAAAAACAACCCAACCCAAAGCCTTCAGTTACAATATTTTAAATGTGAGTTGTATTAATATAACAGAAGATGAAATGTTATTTAAATAATGAATTACATTTTATCTCTGTTACAATTACTGATAAAACATGGTATCTTGACTGTTTTAATTCTTATGTATGAATAAAATTGATTTCTTAAAGATTCGAAATTACACCCAGGAGTTAAGGATATGGTTTCGATTTGTAACATCATTGTAACTCTCAATGGCTGCTTTTCTCAGATTTAAAAATTTTCCTTAATTTAACTGTGTCATATACACTGCTAGCCATTAAAAGTGCAACACCAGGAAGAACTCATCAGATTGTCCTAAAATGTGTAAAATAGATAGCCCACGGGAGAACATGCAAATGATTCAAAGCACAGCACATACTCACCACAGATTAGTGAGCTAAACAAGACAGTTTCGAGTGTATTACTGCACTAAATGTTTAGAGAAATGAAATTAAAAAGGCAAGATTTTTTAGTAAACAAATATCCATGTCAAACATTTTTATTACTCTAATTCGGAGTTTAATATTTTAATTTATAAAAAAATTTTAAGAAGCTCCTTACCACAAAAGTCTCACTCACAAGAACCTGTCAGTTTATAAGCCATAGTAAGTCTGTGAGATGTTGGTCCTCATCAGGAAAACAAACACAGACATTCTTGCCTTACTCAGGCTCAAACGCAGGCCCCTTCTATCAGTAGCCAAGAATGCTAACCACCCAGACACTTCTATTTTAGTATATATATATATTACAAAATGCTGGTTGTGCTTGATCCCCAATGGCAAGCCACACTTGTCGTTAAGACAGTTTAGGATTATTTGTGTATATTGAAACTTTAAACAAAATTATAAGCAATATATGTATTTACTATCGATTAACACTAATCGTAAACAATAATTTGACTTAAAAGAGATTGACTAAAGTTACTTGAAGAAATTAAGAGATTAATCCTAGTTATAGTTATAACGATTTGTGTATCCTACAATGGAACCTATTTGAATCATGTTTTACAACCAATATAAAAAATAGGCTTTAACTACGTTAGAAAACCATTTCAAACGTCCTTTCTGACCAATTTAGTCTGCTCCGTTGTTGCCCACAGTATGGTGTCAGATCTACCTGTAGTATATATAGATTTGGGTTGTGTGGGTTGTTTTACCTCTGAGCGGCACTTTTTTGCACACCATGGGCTAAATGGCCAGGTCACATGGACCCCGAAGGCTCAGAGAAGGTTGGGGGAGGGGACCCACTGGAACAGCTGTTGGGAGACAGATGGTAGCCTCCCGTCAAGGCCATCCAGCGTGTTCTTTAACGTGCACAGGGTATGGCTCTCCCGCACACGGGGCCACGGCTTAACGTCCCATCCGACGGACGGCGGCCTTTCCAAGCCCATCGGTGTCCCCTACTGACCGTGGGCAGGGCGGGGAGTTTTGCGGATAGTATATATAGAACTCTGTGATATGGACGGATGAGAAATCCAGGAGGCGATCAAGAATCTCAAAAGGATTAAATACCCTGGGCCAGACTTGATAACACTACATTAAAAAATTTGCCAAAAAAGCAATAGTTCATCGTTTTTCGATCTTTAATCTTCTCATGAGAAACATGCACATTTGGAAGAAAGCTTATATTAAAAATATTCCAATGACAGGAAAAAACCTGATCTTCCCAATAAATTACCTCCCATTCAGCATGCTGTCTTTCTTGAGCGGTTGATTCTAAACCAAATCTCAAACTTTCAACTGCAAAATAACATCGTTCTTGATATTCAGTTTGCTTTTAGGAAGATATCTACCAAACATCAGTTTCTCCGCGTAATGGAGAAGATTTTAAAATCATTAAATAAGAAACAATTACACCAGTATTCTTCGATTATAATATTTGAATTTGACAGGCCTTTGACAGGGTATGGATTGATGGATTTCTAAACAAGCTTGTTAGGGTCACAGATCTGTGGTTAGGGCTAAGGATCCATTGGGGATCATACATATCATTCAATCTTACCTTCACAACCGTACCTTTCAATCTTTTCCTGTGTTTTAGAGATATTCAGGCTGGAGTGGCCAGGACTCCCTTCTTGGACTTTTCAACTACATGCATAACTTCCCTGCCCTTGACAGAATCACCTGTGCGATTTATGCGGATGATAATGCCCTTCTCTCGCCTTCGCTGGGCGTTTAAATTGCCATCAACAGACTTCAGCATGTCCTAGATAAGGATTGGATTGGATTGTTTTACCTCTGAGCGGCACTTTTTTGCACACCATGGGCTAAATGGTCAGGTCACATGGACCCCGAAGGCTCAGAGAAGGTTGGGGGAGGGGACCCACTGGAACAGTTGTTGGGAGACAAATGGTAGCCTCCCGTCAAGGCCATCCAGCGTGTTCTTTAACGTGCACAGGGTGTCTCTCCCGCACACGGGGCCACGGCTTAACGTCACATCCGACGGACGGCGGCCTTTTCAAGCCCGTCGGTGTCCTCTACTGATCGTGGGCAGGGCGGGGAAATTTTGCGGAGATAAATCTCAACGCTGACCCAGCTGGGACTCGAACCTGGGAACTACAGATTACGAGCCTGGCGCGCTACCGACTGAGCCACCCCTGCCCCTCCTAGATAAGGCAGAGCAGTGGTATGACAAATGGAAAATCCGTATAAATGAAGATAATAGCGCAACACTGCTTTTTACAACTAGTCCCTGCGATGGTCCACCCATTCACTTTTACTTATCTTTAACCACTTTAATTATTTTTACGTTACATTTATTATTTTGGGGCTCTTAATATTTCAATTGGATTATCACGTTTCTTCACCCAAGTCAGCTGAAGGAGTTGCGCATAAGTATAGAATTTTCACAGCAATAACAATACTGGTATTAAATATAATATATGGCTGTTTAGCCTAAAGATAACGAATGTATTTTTCTTTCTCATTTTTTTTATATCACGTTTTCCTACACAAGAACTCGCTGTGCTGTAATGAAATAGAGTTGTAGAGTAGGACTAACAGTCAATGGAACCGACTTACTATATTCATTAGCTGATCAACAAATCTTGTTTTTCCACATTGGTTGACGTACCAGGTGATCCAAAAGTAACAGAAAAAGTGAATATGCAATAATTCGAAAAGTATAGACAGTAGCACGATGCGGTTTTCACAGACATGCACAGAAAGACATGGGATTTTTTTTCATAACGAAAAATTTTATTGATAGAAGAGTTACATTTGCCACCGACAGATGGCGCTTCAGTTGTGTCAGTAGTACAATGCCCACGTGCACTTGGACCTGAGATGACGTATGTGTGGTAAAAAGGTCAATTTCCGATCGAATATAAGACCGAGAAACTTGGTCTCCGCCACAACTGGAATGATGTTACCCCCGAGCCGGAGCTCGGGGGTAACATCATTCCAGTTGTGGGGGTAACATCATTCCAGATGAAGATTACGCTTGTGGCAAAAGTGCACACAAGTGGTCTTCTGCGGGGAGAACTGAAACCCGTTTGCCGTCGCCCAAACAGAAAGATTGTTCAGGGCAATTTGCAGTTATCTTTCAATGACCCTCAGGCTGGACGATGAGCAAAAGATGCTAAAGTCATCAACGTAGAGGGCATTGCCTACTGACGGAGGAAGTTGTTTAGTAATTGAATTAATCTTGACAGCGAAAAGCGCAGCGTTGAGGCACCCCCTGTTCTTGGGGGTACGGTCGCAACAGAGTGTTACCGACATGGACACGAAAAGAACGTGTCGATAAGAAGTTGGAGATGAAGATCGGCATGTGACCTCTCAAGCCAAAGCTGTGGAGGTCACGAAGAATGCAGAATCTTCAAGCCGTGTCGTACACTTTCTCAATGTCAAAGAAAATTGACACAAGGTGCTCCTTTTGTAAAAATGAATTCCTGATAGCTGATTTGAGGCGTATCAGATGGTCAAGAGTTGACCGTTGCCTGCAAAAGCCACACTGGGTGTTGGAAAGAAAGTTGTTGTGTTCCAAATACCAGATGAGTCTGGCATTTAAATTCTTTCCAACACTTTGCACACGCAGCTCGTCAACGCAGCTCGTCAACGCAGCTGATGTCGTCAATGACGCAGCTCGTCAATGGGACGATAATTCGAAGGAATCTTGGAATCCTTTCCTGGCTTCGGGAAGGTCAAGATGATGGCCTCCCGCCAGGAGTCCAGTGGGGCGGGGGGGGGGGCTCAATTGGTAGCATGCCAGGCTCGTAATCTGTAGTTCTAAGGTTCGAGTCTCAGCTGGGTCAGCGTTGAGATTTATCTCCGCAAAATTCCCCGCCCTGCCCACGGTCAGTAGGGGACACTGATGGGTTTGGAAAGACCGCTGTCCGTCGGATAGGATGTTAAGCCATGGCCCGTGTGCGGGAGAGCCATACCCTGTGCACGTTAAAGAACACACTGGATGGCCTTGATGGGAGGCTACCATCGTTCCAATGGGTCCCCTCACCCAACCTTCTCTGAGCCTTCGTGGTCCATGTGACCTGGCCATTTATCCCATGGTGTGCAAAAAAGTGCCGCTCAGAGGTAAAACAACCCAAACCCAACCCAGGAGTCCGGAAACTGCTCTTCGAGAAAAATGCGATTGAAAAGATGGAGCAGCCGATCCTTACTCGATGGTGATAGATGTTGGAGCATGGCATAATGGACACTGTCTGGCCCTGCAGCAGATGCATGAGAGGACTGCAGAGCAAGGCAAAGCTCCTCCACTGTTAATGGCCTGTTGTAAGACTCCAGGCCATTCGAATGGAAGGACAGCGAATAGCGTTTGGCCCTGCCCTTCTGGGCCAGAAATTCGGGGGAATAAGAAGACGATGATGAGATGGAGGAGAGACTCCCCCAGAGTGTCGGCAATTGCTTTGGGATCAGCAATTGCCTGTCCATTGTGCTCCAGGATCGATAACGAGTGGGACGTGTAGTTCCCACCCATCTTTCAGATTTTGTCCCACACGACCTTAGAACTGGTCGTTGCGGGTGATAAAAGATGTATATTTGATCCAAGATTCCTTCTGGCTCTGGCGCCAGACGAAACGAGCTTTCGCCCTTACGCGTTTCAACTTTTCGAGGTTGGGTGTCGTCGGATATCTCCGAAACACCCCCAAGCCTTGTTCTGAGACTTACGAGCTGTGGTGCAATCTGGATTCCACCACGGTTTCGGAAAACCGTGTCGATGTTTGAGGCATTGTGGATGCAGCTGCATCTACGATACAGTCCATTATCTCCGCTACTGCCATGTTGATGGGCTCCTGGCTGACAGAGTGGTCATCGAGCTGAAATCAGCTGGATCCCACCCCAGTCAGCCCAATCGAGTCTGCACCGTGAGACACGTGAAGGGCTGCAACGCCCCCCATGGGTGATGGTGCACACCACGAGGAGGTGATCACTGCCATAAGGTTTGTCCTCGACCTCCCATGTAAAGAGTGGAAGGATCGAGGAGGAACAGATGGTAATGTCAATGGCAGTGAAAGTGTGGGTTAGGGAGTGAAAGTAAGTACTGACACCGGTGTTCAACAGGGAGAGAAAAGGATCCAGGAGCGACTGCTCCAGGACCCCCCCCCCCCCCCCATTGGTGTCAGCACTGCCCCAAAGTGGACTGTGTCCGTTGAAGTCCCCCATTATGAGGAAGGGGGACTGCAGCTGCGAGACGAGATCATCAAGGTTTTCCTGGAAGACGATGCTCCCAGGTGGAAGAGATACAGAGTAGACAGTCAGCGAGAACCCCACGAAGAGGCGGATGGTAACTGCCTCTAAGTTGGTGGTGAGGGGTACGACCTGGAATGAAGAATGGTTGCTCACGAGGATGGCGACAACCCTGCGAGCTGGACCATCTCCATCCCGGTCCGGCGAACTAGAGAAAAGTGCCGGATCATGGGATCTGTGACTGGCTACAAGTGTGTCTCCTGCAGGCACACACAGATGGGCTGGTGTGCCTGAAGGAGTGCCTTGATGTCGTCAAGATTCTTCTGTAATCCACGGCAATTCCATTGTAGGAGTGTGGCCATCTCAGGACTTAGAAGAGTGGGTGGATGACGAATTCCTATTCAAGTTCAGCGCCGCAGAGGACGGTTTATTGAATTGGGGGCGGTCGGTATCCATGTCCTCGGAATTTTCCGAGGGGCATGGATCGGTAACACCCTTTGTGGTGCAGTTATTTTCTTTTTTGGCCCTGGTGGGAGCCCCTTAGGTTTGGAAGGTCTTGCTATCTGAGGATGGGGAGGAGGAGGCCTTCTGGTGGGGGGCGGGGGTGGCTCAGTCGGTAGCGCGCCAGACTCGTAATCTGTAGTTCCAAGGTTCGAGTCCCAACTGGGTCAGCGTTGAGATTTATCTCCGCAAAATTCCCCGCCCTGCCCATGGTCAGTAGGGGACACCCATGGGCTTGGAAAGGCCGCCGTCCATCGGATGGGACGTTAAGCCGTGGCTCCGTGTGCGGGAGAGCCATAACCTATGCACGTTAAAGAACATGCTGGATGGCCTTGACGGGAGGCTACCATCTGTCTCCCAACAGCTGTTCCAGTGGGTCCCCTCCCCCAACCTTCTCTGAGCCTTCGGGGTCCATGTGACCTGGCCATTTAGCCCATGGTGTGCAAAAAAGTGCCGCTCAGAAGTAAACCCAACGTTAAAGAACACGCTGGATGGCCTTGACGGGAGGCTACCATCTGTCTCCCGACAGCTGTTCCAGTGGGTCCCCTCCCCCAACCTACTCTGAGCCTTCGGGGTCCATGTGACCTGGCCATTTAGCCCATGGTGTGCAAAAAAGTGCCGCTCAGAAGTAAACCCAACGTTAAAGAACACGCTGGATGGCCTTGACGGGAGGCTACCATCTGTCTCCCGACAGCTGTTCCAGTGGGTCCCCTCCCCCAACCTTCTCTGAGCCTTCGGGGTCCATGTGACCTGGCCATTTAGCCCATGGTGTGCAAAAAAGTGCCGCTCAGAAGTAAACCCAACGTTAAAGAACACGCTGGATGGCCTTGACGGGAGGCTACCATCTGTCTCCCAACAGCTGTTCCAGTGGGTCTCCTCCCCCAACCTTCTCTGAGCCTTCGGGGTCAATGTGACCTGTCCATTTAGAACATGGTGTGCAAAAAAGTGCCGCTCAGAGGTAAAACAACCCAACCCAACCCAGCCTTCCGGTGGAAGTGGAAGGCTGAGTTGCAAGAATGGACACTGGGGTTGAATTCGAAGTCGACACCACCCTCAGTTTCGCCTGCGTGAGGAGGTACTTCGCTGCTGGCGAGAAAGACTCAGTTGGTGGTACACTGATATCAGTCTGCACCACCACCGAAGTCATTGGAACGATGGGCTTTCCAATGACTGCACTGACATAGGAAACCTTGCCAGGTGGGACGGGCGGCACAGCTAGCTTTCTCTCTTCAGCATAAGAGATGTTTATTACTTTCGAGAGTTGCACCTCCTTTTCTTCCTTCCACTTCGGACAGTCGCGGGAATATGCCAGATGTTCGCCACTACAGTTGCCACAGCTTGCCTTCTCTGCTGTGCAGTCAGGATCGAGATGATCCTTACTGCCACAGTGAGCACAGGTGGGCTTGCCCCGGCAAGCTGTGCTGGCATGACCGTATATCTGACACTGAAAACAACGCAGAGGGTTCGGTATATACGGCCATACCTGCCTTGATGGAAGAAGGCAGGCGTGGCATGTTAAATGTCACAATCAGCACCCGGGTTGGGTTGTTTTACCTCTGAGCAGCACTTTTTTGCACACCATGGGTTAAGTGGCCAGGCCAAAGGACCCCGAACGCTCAGAGAAGGTTGGGGGAGGGGACCCACTGGAACAGCTGTTGGGAGACAGATGGTAGCCTCCCGTCAAGGCCATCCAGCGTGTTCTTTAACGTGCACAGGGTATGGCTCTCCTGCACACGGGGCCACGGCTTAACGTCCCATCCGACTGACGACAGCCTTTCCAAGCCCATCGGTGTCCCCTACTGACTGTGGGCAGGGCAGGGAATTTTGCGGAGATAAATCACAACGCTGACACAGCTGGGACTCGAACCTGGGAACTACAGATTACGAGCCTGGTGCGCTACCGACTGAGCCACCCCCACCCCATCAGCAAACGGGTGGATGCCAATTTACCATCAGGGCATGTCGAAACCCGATCAATCGCTATTACTCCTTGAGGAGTGAGTTCTGAGAGGATTTCCTCCTCAGTGACTTTGAGGAGCCCCCACTCAGTGATCACATCCCCGAGAGGAATTCAGAGTTTTGTGGGGAGTGACCTCAACATCCACCCCATCAATCTCTGTAACCTTAAGGAGTAGTTCTGAATGTTTAGAACAAGCGGTCTCAACTTGTAAGTCGCCAGATCGTAAGTGCTTTACGGATTTCAGCTCTCCCGCAAAACCTTTCAAACCTTTGTTCACAAAGAAAGGGGACATGTCCCCAAGCAGCTCATCACCTGTGGAGTGGATGATCAGGGACTTCGGGAACAAAGACAAAGACAGAGAAGACGACGGCAGAGTTGGGTTGTTTTACCTCTGAGCGGCACTTTTTTGCACACCATGGGCTAAATGGCCAGGTCACATGGCCCCCGAAGTCTCAGAGAAAATTGGGGGAAGGTACCCACTGGAACAGCTGTTGGGAGACAGATGGTAGCCTCCCGTCAAGGCCATCCAGCGTGTTCTTTAACGTGCACAGGGTATGGCTCTCCCACACACGGGCCACGGCTTAACATCCCATGCGATGGACGGCGGCCTTTCCACGCCCATCAGTGTCCCCTACTGACCGTGGGCAGGGCGGGGAATTTTGCGGAGATAAATCACAACGCTGACCCAGCTGGGACTCGAACCTGGGAACTACAGATTACGAGCCTAGCACGCTACCGACTGAGCCACCCCCGCCCCAACGACGGCAGAGATAACTGAGACGAAGAAGATGGGGGCTCATGTCAAGCCCTCTTGTTGGCACTGATCGCATTAATTTCATCATTCTCTCTCCTTTTTCTGTTTCGTGTGGTTCAGTGCCCGCTGTCCCCACCCTCCCCGGAGCCCAACAAGGGGCACCCAGTTGGACGCCAGGGCTATGCAGGCACTATACCCACACAGACAGTGAGCCAAGCCCTCACAAATAAATAAAAGGAAAATAAAAAGAGAATGTGCAGAACAAAAACATTCTACACAAGAATTTCGTGAGGCCAGTTTTGGTTTTGGAATTTTCGTGAGGCCAGTTTGGTCTTTCACAAGAAAATTGTGAAAGACCAAACTGGCCTCACGAAAAAAGTATAACTTGAAAAGGAAAATAAGTTGTAAGGAAACTTGGGAAGATGTACCCAGACCGTGGGGGTCGGGGGGGGCTCAGTCGGTAGCCTGCCAGGCTCGTAATCTGTAGTTCCCAAGTTCGAGTCCCAGCTGGGTCAGCGTTGAGATTTATCTCCGCAAAATTCCCCTCCCTGCCCACGGTCAGTAGGGGACACCGATGGGCTTGGAAACGCCGCCGTCCGTCGGATGGGACATTAAGTCGTGGCTCCGTGTGTGGGAGAACCATACCCTGTGCACGTTAAAGAGCAAACTGGGTGGCCTTGACGAAAGGCTACCATCTGTCTTCCAACATCCACTCCAGTGGATCCCCTCCCCCAACCTTCTCTGAGCCTTCGGAGTCCATGTGACCTGGCCATTTAGCCCATGGTGTGAAAAAAAAGTGCCATTCAGAGGTAAAACAACCCAACAATAACCCAACCCAGACCGTGGACAAGGTTATTCACTGCTCTGACGCTAGCAGGACCTGCCCACTAGCCGATTGCTCCTGGGGGGGCCACCCCAGGAACTCCCGTTTACCGGAATCTGCTGCCCAGCCTCACGACAGACAGACTCCCCAATGGCAAGGCGGCCAAAGGGGACCCCGTCAGTCATGAGCTGAGGAGAGAAGACGGGGACCCCCGAGCAAATACCAGTATCCTCCTTTCCCGGAACACGGGTCTCCGCGCACGTCAAACACGTGGGTGAAATGTTTAGGACCCTGTGAATATAACCGAGCCAGTGGAACCTTCACAGGATGGTCCCCTTCACCGCGTACAGGTGCTCGCATCGAGGGGGATCCTGTCACATCATGGCAAATGCCTTCTTTCAACATGGCCAATGACGTTGGCCGACCTCTGTACACCTGTGACTTCAAGTAGCCCCATAACGAAAAGCATAACCTTGGTGGCCATTCATACAGGAAAGAGCGACTGAGGACACGGTCATCGACAAATGCCAATCGCAGCAGATGCAGGACAGGACCTGTGATGTGCGGAGGGACTCCAGCCTGCATGAATGTTTCACTACGGAGCGCTTGCCTCCCTTGCAAGGAGGGAACGATGCTGTCTCTTAACACTTTCAGGACCATAAGGTTTCTAAGAGTAAATATTAGTATGTAACTGTTTATTTTAGTTTGTTTAGACGTAAAATAAATAAAAATCATAAGAAAAATACATAACAATGTGTAGTTTTTTTGGAATTTTATGCGAAATATTTTTCCCAATGGCCGACTATTAACAATTATGATATTCTACAAAGCAATTTCTTTTGGTAGTGAGGCAAAGATGGACATTGCACATAGTACATATATTATGCGTGTCTTTTATTTATTGGTTTATTAGAACAAAATGTTAACTAAAATAATCAAAATTACGAAATAAAATTACTATACAAAATGATGTGCTAATTATGATATTCTGCGAGGCAATTTCTTTTGATAGTGAGGCAAAGATGGACATTGCACATAGTACATATATTATGCGTGTCTTTTATTTATTTTGTTTATTAGAACAAAATGTTAACTAAAATAATACAAAATTATGAAATAAAATTACTATACAAAATGATGTGCTAATTATGATATTCTGCGAAGCAATTTCTTTTGGTAGTGAGGCAAAGATGGACATTGCACATAGTACATATATTATGCGTGTCTTTTATTTATTGGTTTATTAGAACAAAATGTTAACTAAAATAATACAAAATTATGAAATAAAATTACTATACAAAATGATGTGCTAATTATGATATTCTGCGAAGCAATTTCTTTTGGTAGTGAGGCAAAGATGGACATTGCACATAGTACATATATTATGCGTGTCTTTTATTTATTGGTTTATTAGAACAAAATGTTAACTAAAATAATACAAAATTATGAAATAAAATTACTATACAAAATGATGTGCTAATTATGATATTCTGCGAAGCAATTTCTTTTGGTAGTGAGGCAAAGATGGACATTGCACATAGTACATATATTATGCGTGTCTTTTATTTATTGGTTTATTAGAACAAAATGTTAACTAAAATAATACAAAATTATGAAATAAAATTACTATACAAAATGATGTGCTAATTATGATATTCTGCGAAGCAATTTCTTTTGGTAGTGAGGCAAAGATGGACATTGCACATAGTACATATATTATGCGTGTCTTTTATTTATTGGTTTATTAGAACAAAATGTTAACTAAAATAATACAAAATTATGAAATAAAATTACTATACAAAATGATGTGCTAATTATGATATTCTGCGAAGCAATTTCTTTTGGTAGTGAGGCAAAGATGGACATTGCACATAGTACATATATTATGCGTGTCTTTTATTTATTGGTTTATTAGAACAAAATGTTAACTAAAATAATACAAAATTATGAAATAAAATTACTATACAAAATGATGTGCTAATTATGATATTCTGCGAAGCAATTTCTTTTGGTAGTGAGGCAAAGATGGACATTGCACATAGTACATATATTATGCGTGTCTTTTATTTATTGGTTTATTAGAACAAAATGTTAACTAAAATAATACAAAATTATGAAATAAAATTACTATACAAAATGATGTGCTAATTATGATATTCTGCGAAGCAATTTCTTTTGGTAGTGAGGCAAAGATGGACATTGCACATAGTACATATATTATGCGTGTCTTTTATTTATTGGTTTATTAGAACAAAATGTTAACTAAAATAATACAAAATTATGAAATAAAATTAATATACAAAATGATGTGCTAATTATGATATTCTGCGAAGCAATTTCTTTTGGTAGTGAGGCAAAGATGGACATTGCACATAGTACATATATTATGCGTGTCTTTTATTTATTGGTTTATTAGAACAAAATGTTAACTAAAATAATACAAAATTATGAAATAAAATTACTATACAAAATGATGTGCTAATTATGATATTCTGCGAAGCAATTTCTTTTGGTAGTGAGGCAAAGATGGACATTGCACATAGTACATATATTATGCGTGTCTTTTATTTATTGGTTTATTAGAACAAAATGTTAACTAAAATAATACAAAATTATGAAATAAAATTACTATACAAAAATGATGTGCTAATTATGATATTCTACGAAGCAATTTCTTTTGGTAGTGAGGCAAAGATGGACATTGCACATAGTACATATATTATGCGTGTCTTTTATTTATTGGTTTATTAGAACAAAATGTTAACTAAAATAATCAAAATTATGAAATAAAATTACTATACAAAATGATGTGCTAATTATGATATTCTGCGAAGCAATTTCTTTTGATAGTGAGGCAAAGATGGACATTGCACGTAGTACATATATTATGCGTGTCTTTTATTTATTGGTTTATTAGAACAAAATGTTAACTAAAATAATACAAAATTATGAAATAAAATTAATATACAAAATGATGTGCTAATTATGATATTCTGCGAAGCAATTTCTTTTGGTAGTGAGGGAAAGATGGACATTGCACATAGTACATATATTATGCGTGTCTTTTATTTATTGGTTTATTAGAACAAAATGTTAACTAAAATAATACAAAATTATGAAATAAAATTACTATACAAAATGATGTGCTAATTATGATATTCTGCGAAGCAATTTCTTTTGGTAGTGAGGGAAAGATGGACATTGCACATAGTACATATATTATGCGTGTCTTTTATTTATTGGTTTATTAGAACAAAATGTTAACTAAAATAATACAAAATTATGAAATAAAATTACTATACAAAATGATGTGCTAATTATGATATTCTGCGAAGCAATTTCTTTTGGTAGTGAGGCAAAGATGGACATTGCACATAGTACATATATTATGCGTCCTGACAGTTCTGTTTTTGTTTTCTAAACGTTCCCGTTTACGTAATTGCGTTCGGCATACGTTCTATTTTGACATTCTGTATAAAAAATGCAGATAAGGTTATAATTAAATACGACAATCACCAATTTTAAAATGGGAAAAATGTTTCCCTTAGTCGTGAAAGGGTTAAGCCGTGGCCCGTGTGCTGGAGAGCCATACCCTATGCACGTTAAAGAACACGCTGGATGGCCTTGACGGGAGGCTACCATCTGTCTCCCAATAGCTGTTCCAGTGGGTCCCCTCCCCCAACCTTCTCTGAGCCTTCGGGGTCCATGTGACCTGGCCATTTAGCCCATGGTGTGTTTTTGTGGAAGTCCATAGCGGTACATTTCGAACTGTTACTGTCACAGTCGAGCGTTATGCACCACTTTTAACCCTTTCACGACTAAGGGTAACATTTTTCCCCATTTTAAAATTGGTGATTGTCGTATTTAATTATAACCTTATCTGCATTTTTTATACAGAATGTCAAAATAGAACGTATGCCGAACGCAATTACGTAAACGGGAACGTTTAGAAAACAAAAACAGAACTGTCAGGACGCATAATATATGTACTATGTGCAATGTCCATCTTTGCCTCACTACCAAAAGAAATTGCTTCGCAGAATATCATAATTAGCACATCATTTTGTATAGTAATTTTATTTCATAATTTTGTATTATTTTAGTTAACATTTTGTTATAATAAACCAATAAATAAAAGACATTGCATAATAAGCCTAACTATAATTTGTGTTACCTTTATAGTCCATTGGGAAAAATATTTCGCATAAAATTCCAAAAAAACTACACATTGTTATGTATTTTTCTTATGATTTTTATTTATTTTACGTCTAAACAAACTCAAATAAACAGTTACATACTAATATTTACTCTTAGGAACCTTATGGTCCTGAAAGGGTTAACGTCCCATCCTACGGACGACGGCCTTTCCAAGCCCATCGGTGTCCCTTACTGACCGTGGGTAGGGCGGGAATTTTGCGGAGATAAATCTCAACGCTGACCCAGCTGTGACTCGAACCTGGGAACTGCAGATTACGAGCCTGGCGCGCTACCGACTGAGCCACCCCCGCCCCACGAGGACGAGGGTTCATCCAGCAGTAAGCACCACGTTATCAGTGGGTGGTCAATTTCTTCATTTATACATTTGACTCTGTTGCGGTACATTATAATTTACTCAAGAAAGTCTAGTTCCGAATGTGTTGGATGGGGGAGGACATATAAAATTTTGTCCCCAACAAAGTAAGGTTTTTTTGGGGAGAGAGGGTGGGGTTAGTTCTATATTTTTTTTCGCCAAAGAGGTATTAACGTTACCGTTTCTTATATCACGTTTATGTTCCTTGAGCCTTTTTTCAAACGTCCGCTTGGTCTTCCCATAGTGTGTTGAGTACTTCCATTTGTTGGTTGATGGTGTCTTTAATAGGTATTTGGGGCGGGGGTGGCTCAGTCGGTAGCGCGACAGGCTCGTAATCTGTAGTTCCCAGGTTCGAGTCCCAGCTGGGTCAGCGTTGAGATTTATCTCCGCAAAATTCCCCACCCTGCCCATGGTGGTCGACCTGAGCCTTTGTAAGTTGTGGTCAACCATGCACATGGGGACAACTAACCTCTTTCTGGTGTCTCAGTCGGTAGCGCACCAGGCTTGTAATCTGTAGTTCCCAGGTTCGAGTCCCAGCTGGGTCAGCGTTGAGATTTATCTCCGCAAAATTCCCCACCCTGCCCACGGTGGTCGACCTGAGCCTTTGTAAGTTGTGGTCCACCATGCACATGGGGACAACTAACCTTTTGCTGGTGTCTCAGTCGGTAGCGCACCAGGCTTGTAATCTGTAGTTCCCAGGTTCGAGTCCCAGCTGGGTCAGCGTTGAGATTTATCTCCGCAAAATTCTCCGCCCTGCCCACGTTGGTTGACCTGAGCCTTTGTAAGTTGTGGTCAACCATGCACATGGGGACAACTAACGTTTTTCTGGTGTTTCAGTCGGTAGCGCACCAGGCTTGTAATCTGTAGTTCCCAGGTTCGAGTCCCGCTGGATCAGTGTTGAGATTTATCTCCGAAAAACCCTGCCCACAGTCACTAGGGGACACCGATAGGCTTGGAAAGGCCACCGTCCGTCGGATGGGACTTTAATCGTGGTCCCGTGTGCATGAGAGTTGGAACCTGTGCACGTTAAGGAACACACTGGATGGCCTTGACGGGAGGCTATAGTCTGTCTCCCAATAGTTGTTCCAGTGGGTCCTCTCCCACAACATTCTCTGAGCCTTCGGGTCCATGTGACCTGGCCATTTAGCCTATGATGTGCAAAAAAGTGCCGCTCAGAGGTAAAACAACCCAACAACAACCCATACACGGGACCACGCCTTAACGTCCCATACGACGGACGACGACCTTTCCAAGCCCATCGGTATCCCCTACTGACCGTGGGCAGGGCGGAGAATTTTGCAGAGATAAATCTTAACGCTGACCCAGCTGGGACCCGAACCTGGGAACTACAGATTGCGAGCCTGGCGCGCTACTGACTGAGCCACCCCCGCCCCTCTTTAACAGGCGTGTTGAGGTAAAGTGAGGTTATGTCAAATGATATCATACAGATACGAGGCTGCATTTGGATTTTTCTTATATTCTCAATATACTGCATAGCTAAGTCATTTCCATCTGTAGGCCTTACGCATGCGTAACTCCGTTTTCGATTGACAGCAGTTATTGTGTGCGTAAAGAACTTTTCCGAATTATTATCAAATATAATAATGCTAATAAAGAATAATAATTTTTCTCCTAAATAAAATACATTTATAGATAAACATTAGTATAAGAATTAGCACATGTAATCAGGGCCGTTTTAAGAGTTTCGTAGGCTCTAAAAAATCTTACTTTTAGAGGCCATAACATTTTAGTTATCTCTTATTTAAATTCTGTTAAAATATTGAGGAAATTATTTTCATAACTATTTTTAATTTAAAAAATGCATTTTATCTTTTTTAAATATGTAAAGTAGTTTGTATTAGTGCAATTTGTTTCTAATGCTTTCATTTCACCACAATATTGGGTAAAATTGCATTCAAAGATATTATTTGAGAATTTGCACATAAAAATATCTCAAAGTGAACATTTATTTAAGTTTTCTATTGATTTTTAATTTCCTTAAAATAAATTGCTTAATTTGTAATTGTTTTCTAACTCTTCAGTAGTTGGCATCATTGTACACATTAGATATCTAATTAAAAATTTATTAATTTCGATTTAGATTTTTTTCATGTGAAATATTTTCGTAGGCCCTAAGCACTGTACAGTCGCTCAAAAAGGTATCCGAACACTATGGTTGATTACAGAATTCAGAAAAAATATCTGGCAACGATTTTTTTAGAAATTAGTGATCTGGCAACTTTCGTGTGACGTGACGCTATATCACTAATTTCTAAAAAAAATCGTTGCCAGATATTTTTTCTGAATTCTGTAATCAACCATAGTGTTCGGATACTTTTTTGAGCGACTGTACCTATTGAACCTAATGGATAAAATGCCACTGCATGTAATGCGCTGGCCACGATGTAAATTGGCGTCATGTCACTGAATTAGTAGTTTTTGAAGTGTTGTTGGTTGGGTTGTTTTACCTATGAGCGGCACTTTTTTGCACACCATGGACTAAATGGCCAGGTCACATGGACCCCGAAGGCTCAGAGAAGGTTGGGGGAGGGGACCCACTGGAACAGCTGTTGGGAGACAGATGGTAGCCTCCCGTCAAGACCATCCAGCGTGTTCTTTAACGTGCAAAGGGTATGGCTCTCCCGCACACGGGCCACGGCTTAATGTCCCATCTGACGAACGGCGGCCTTTCCAAGCCCATCGGTGTCCCCTACTGACCGTGGGTAAGGCGGGGAATTTTGCGGAGATAAATCTCAACGCTGACCCAGCTGGGACTCGAACCTGGGAACTACAGATTACGAGCCTGGCACGCTACCGACTGAGCCACCCCTGCATCCAGCATGTTCTTTAACGTGCACAGGGTATGGCTCTCCCGCACACGTAGCCACGGCTTAACGTCCCATCCGACGGACGGCGTTCTTTCCAAGTCCATCCGGTGTCCCCTACTGATCGTGGGCAGGGCGGGGAATTTTTGCAGAGTTAAATTTTTTTTAATTTTAATTTTTTGTTAACTTAATTTAATTTTTTGTTAACAGAAGTTATTCAAGTTTTGCGTTACTGAATATTAATTACATTAAGGTCATTATGTGCAATAATATACAAAATACGTCAAAAAGATTGTTGCTTTTACCATAATTTCGTAAAAAGTTCAGCTAGAATTTTCCTATATCCCCAGATTTTCTTTTTTTTATATCTATTTACCCTAAATTAGCCTGAAACATATGGGATATTTCCTTAAATTTTGTTACAATAAGAAATGTAAAAGGTACATTAATTTTGAGAGTTGTGCTTTGCATTTTTATTCTACCAAAATAAATTGCTATTTAAGTAGCATTTTTAGTCTCCAAAAGTAAACACCTAAAATAGGAATTCAGAAATATTGCAATTATACACGTGATAAAGGAACCCTAAAAATTTGTCTCTGATATATGATTGAAAAAACTTATGATTCAGCAATTGCGGTACCAGTTCTTTGCCTGGAAATTTTTTATAATTTAAAATTTTCATAGATTTGATACAAGGAAGACAATGAAATTCGCCGTTGGCCGAATGCACTTCCACAGCCATAGTTGTAAAAACTTTTCCCATTTTCTGTTACAGCTGATGGCAGTACCGATTTTGCATTTTACAATTTTATTAGTTACCTTTGGGTTGGGTTGTTTTACCTCTGAGCGGCACTTTTTTTGCACACTATGGGCTAAATGGCCAGGTCACATGGACCCCGAAGGCTCAGAGAAGGTTGGGGAGGGGACCCACTGGAACAGCTGTTGGGAGACAGATGGTAGCCTCCCGTCAAGGCCATCCAGCGTGTTCTTTAACGTGCACAGGGTATGGCTCTCCCGCACACGGGGCCGCGGCTTAACGTCCCATCCGGCGGACGGCGTTCTTTCCAAGCCCATCGGTGTCCCCTACTGACCGTGAGCAGGGTGGGGAATTTTGCGGAGATAAATCTCAACGCTGACCCAGCTGGGACTCGAACCTGGGAACTACAGATTACGAGCCTGGCGCGCTACCGACTGAGCCACCCCCGCCCCCTTATTAGTTACCAAATCCACGATTGACTGTAAGGGGAAAGATACTGCTGGTCTTATCTCTTGCAGTTTATAAACTTTCTGGTGGAGGAGGATTGTGCTTTCCTCTGAGCAAGTTTTTGCACACCATGGGATAAATGGTCAGGTCACAAAAACCCCGAGAAGGTTGGGGTGCACTGGATAGCTATTGGGAGACAGTAGCCTCCCGTCGTTTTCCAGCACAATCTTTAAGGTGCAGTGTATCCACGGAGCTTAGAGGCCCTATATAGGTAGAGGTTGGCCATCTCAAAATTGGACGCCATGTTTTGTCGTCTTTCGGGTTGTTTGACGTGCAAAGCTGAATGGTATTGCAAATACTTACCGTATATTTCCGCAGATAAGAGGAGGTATAAATTTTCGTCAAAGTTTTATAGTTTTAGCATATATCTCTCCTATAAGACGACCCCAAACTATCAACGGCCTATGAATTTAGTTTAGATCGGCGATCATCATCTGGATAATAATACTGTATAGCGTATACGGAATTATGTCCTATTCGCAAACATTCGCACTGATTCGGGCATTCTGGTAATGACCTTGACTATTCACAAAAGCGTCGTATGGGCTATTCTATTTTGTGGACATACCCTACTCTGTAGTAGTAAATAATTAAGGTTTGTCTGTTTTTTCCTCAGTAGCTCAATAAACATAACTTTTAATATTTATTTTGCTTTAGTATTTATTTTTTGTCGTCCCATGGCCGAGTGGTTAGCGCGCTTGGCTACTGATCTAAGGGACCTGGGTTCGAGCCCCGGATAAGGCATGGTTGTATGTGTTGTTTTCTGCTGAGGTCCTGCCATCCTCACAGACCTTCTACTATGGCATATAATCGCCCTGCCCACGGTCAGTAGGGGACACCGATGGGCTTGGAAAGGCCGCCGTCCGTCGAATGGGACGTTAAGCCGTGGCCCCGTGTGCGGGAGAGCCATACCCTGTGCACGTTAAAGAACACGCTGGAAGGCCTTGACGGGAGACTACCATCTGTCTCCCAACAGCTGTTCCAGTGGGTCCCCTCCCCCAACCTTCTCTGAGCCTTCGGGGTCCATGTGACCTGGCCATTTAGCCCATGGTGTGCAAAAAAGTGCCGCTCAGAGGTAAAACAACCCAACAACAAATGGCATATAAACTGACAGGCTCCTGTCAGACCTCTGTGGCAAGCAGCTGCTTGAGGGGGTATTAAATTTATTTTATTTATTATTGTTTTACTATTACAAAGTAATGTATTATTTACTATTACAATGTAATGTATTATCATATAACGTATTTAAATAACATGATAGATTTTTCGATAAGTTGTAGTAATAATGGTTTCAATTTATATAAATTTCGATCTAATTTTTTTTGTATCTGTCCTATAAGACGACCCGGATTTTGGGGGCCTTTTTTTATGATTCAACTATCGTCTTATCTGCGGAAATATACGGTATGTATTCCGGAAAAAGATTTCAGTGCTCAGGATTGGAAGCACTTTAAAAAACGGATAAAAGAGAACAGAAAATTTTAGGGCTTTTTTTTAAAAAAGATAATTTCGCTTTGTTTTGTGTCTGTCTATCCGTCTGTAGGCATCGCATTTTTTGTTTATGCAGATAAATAATTCTTTTTGTGCTGGATAGACATTAATCAAATATTACAATTTACATTTTTCGAATCTGCCAAAAGTTATAAGTACACCCAATAACGGTGGAAAAAGTTGAAAATTCCAAAATATCAAATGAATATTCCAAACGATGCAGTTATGTCAAAAGTTCAAAATTTTGGTGTTGAACTATTGGCTACAATCACTAGACCCTTTAGACCCATGAAAGTGGGGGGGGGGCAATTTTTTTAATATAAAATTGTGTGTTTTCAGAGATAAATTAAAAATTCTTTTTTGGATAGGGCAGGGGTTAATGAAATATTATAATTTGCATTTTCTGAATCTCCCAAAAGCTATAATTGCGCCCTCTAACGGTGGAAAAAAATCCAGAAATTCCAAATTTTAAAATGAATGTTGCAAACGATGATAGTTATGCTAGAAATTTGAAATTTTGGTCGTGGAATGCGAGTCTTGACGATTCCATTCACAACAATGAGTTGACCCCTATGCCCAAGGAAGGTAAGAAACAGAACGGTTTTGTTTTGAGATAATGGAAAAGCTCTTTTTTTGTTGGCACTAACGAAATATAATTCGCATTTTCAAAGGTAGTTTTAATTTATATCATTAGAGATCACTAAATATCCAAATGGCAAAACTTTTAACGCATGTTCCAAGCGATCTCTTTTTGATAGAAATTTCGGCGGTAACATTCTGTTTCGATAGAAATTCCTCTGACAGCAATGATGTGCCAGTTATTTTTTTCAGAGGAGTGGGACAAAAGCAACTTTTCTAATTTCAGAACTAAAAGACAAATACTTTTTATATTGTATAATTATTAATAAAATACTACTATGTGCATTTTCCCCCATCATACATTAAAAAAATAATAATTCCTCAAGCAGCTGCTTGCCATAGACGTCTGATAGGAGCCTTTTAGTTTATATACCATAGTAGAAGGTCCTTTTGCTTTAAGAGATAATTGGAAATCTCTTTTTTAGTTGGTTACTAATGAAATGTAATTCGCATTTTCAAAGGTAGTTTTAATTTATATCATTAGAGATCACTAAATATCGAAACTGTAAAACTTTTAACGAATGTTTCAAGTGATCTGTTTATGGTAGAAATTTCGACGTGTAGAGTTCTGTTATGGTAGAAATTCGACTAACAGAAATTATCTGCTATTTTCAGAGGAGCGAGTTGTTGGGTAGTGTTGTTTTACCTCTGAGCGACCCTTTTTTGCACACCATGGGCTAAATGGCCAGGTCACAAGAACCCCGAATGCTCAGAGAAGGTTGGGGGAGGAGACCCACTGGAACAGCTGTTGGGAGACACATGGTAGCCCCCCGTCAAGGCCATCCAGCGTGTTCTTTAACGTTGGGTTGTTTTACCTCTGAGCGACTCTTTTTTACACACCATGGGCTAAATGCCCAGGTCACAAGAACCCCGAATGCTCAGAGAAGGTTGGGGGAGGAGACCCACTGGAACAGCTGTTGGGAGACACATGGTAGCCTCCCGTCAAGGCCATCCAGCGTGTTTTTTAAAGTGCACAGGGTATGACTCTCCCGCACACGGGGCCACGGCTTAACGTCCCATCCGACGGACGGCGGCCTTTCCAAGCCCATCGTTGTCCCCTACTTGACTGTGGGTAGGGCAGGGAATTTTGCGGAGATAAATCTCAACGCTGACCCAGCTGGGACCAGAGGAGCGAGAGAAAAGAAACGTTTTAAATTTAAGAACTAAAAGACAAATACTTTTTATGTTTCATAATTACTAACAAAATATTACTATATGCATTCCCCCATCATACATTCAAAAATAAGTAAATAACCCCTCAAGCAGCTGCTTGTACAGAGGTCTGACAGAAGCCTGTCAGTTTATACGCCATAGTAGAAAGTCCATGAGGATGCAGGACCTCAGCAGACAAAAAAGACGAACATACATAATTTAAACTTTTAAGGAATGAAAAAGCAGGCAAAGGAAGAACTACATTCTCTTCGAAAACGAGATTCCTATATCCGTTCTTCTAGTTATTTTACACATTCCCTCTGGCAGTGGAAATTCGAACCACTGCATATCTGATAAAATAAACTATTAATATTTTATTAGTACCTATAAACACAAAAAAGTGTTTTTCATTTATCTCTTAAGGCAGAAAAGCTACCTTTTCCCAAACACCCCCTTGCCATAACGAGACAAATTATTACTGTTAGTGTAAACCACTTGACCATTACACTCTATGAACAAAAATTTAAATCTCTATCATAAATATATCGTTTGCAATATTTGTTTAAAGATCTGGTATTTCCAGTTTTTTCAACCGCTAGAGGCCGCCTTTCCAGTTTTTATTTACCACCTTTGGTATTTTCCAACAGTGGAAATTCGAAAAATGTAAATATTAATATTTTGTCAGTACCTCTAAACTCCCTCCCCCCCCCCCCAAAAGATTGTTTCGTTTCTCTCTTAAAATAAAAAAGTTTCATTTTCGCACCTCGTTTTGGGTAAAGCCTTGTTGCCATTGTAAACCTTCTGACCATAACATTGTACTATCAAAATTTCGGATTTCTAGTGTAGTTTGTTTGAAACATTCTTTTGAAATTTTAGCATTTTTCATCTTTTCCCACTGCTAGAGGGCGCTATTGGAAGATTTTAAAATTGAAAATCGCAATATTTCTTCGAAATCTATCCAACCCGAAAAGGAACTTTTTATTTATCTCTAAAAGTAAAAAAAAAAGCCGTCCCATGGCCGAGTGGTTAGCACGCTTGGCTACTGATCTAAAGGACCTGGGTTCGAGCCCCGGGTAAGGCATGGATGTGTGTGTTGTTTTCCTGCTGAGGTACCTGCCATCCTCACAGACCTACCATGGCATATAAACTGACCGGCTCCTGTCAGACCACTGTGGCAAGCAGCTGCTCGAGGGGGTATTTATTTTTCATTATAAAAGTAAAAAAGTTGATTGTCAATAGACGGACAGACAACAGTTAACAGAGAGACGGACAGACAGACGAACATATATTGGCATAAGCAGACAACAAAGTGGGAACTAGCTCGTTTTTCAAACGAACCTTAAAAGAAATTATTTTTTGTTTTTCAGTTAGCTCATTTCACTTTTGCAGACGATTGCTGTCTTCTGTCGGAGTTTCTTGGAAAAAGTATTCATTAATTTATTTCTTTGAGTGGAATTTTTACACCCAACTGCAGCTCAGTAAGGCATTAATAAAATATGGAAGCTTTTATAGGCAAAAAAAAAACGGTAGAAATGTATAAAATTGTAAAAACTGAGAAGTTTTAACTAGGTACACGCACCAACCAACACATAGGCTTTCGTCTCACGGTTCGACAAAACATGGCGTCCATAAACCATGTGACTCAATCAACCAATGACAGCCGAGAAGAGCTAAATCATCAGCATATTCTAAATCAAAAATTTTAAGATCTGCCGACCATTTTAGGCCATCCTTAATTGTAAGAGATTCGGGGCGATTTTGAATATTTACCTTGCATCCTTCTTACAACTTCCGGCCAACATGGGCCACACAGTGATCACACACGATACAATTTTCACTCCGAGAAGAATTTTACTCCAAACCTCTCCCCTCCCCACCCCCTTCCCACAAAACTACGACGCACTGCTTTGGCACGAAACTTCAAACACCTCCATTATTAGGCGGCCTGCGGCCAAAAGCATATCGCCAACATGTAGGGGTCGCTAGCACTTCACTGTACTGGTCCCTACTTTTTGACGCACACACAAAAAAAAACTTTTTCTCGTGGACCACATGATAAAGAGGCCAAGGTCCCTTTTACAAAATGGTCCAGTTTTTAAAGAAGGAAATGGTACTTAGGTGTTCACTGGAAGGAGAGCTATGCACCAATCCCCTGTGATGATGCATAGAACCTGCCAGGCCTAGCACCTAATGTCTGACCCTGCCTTCTCGTGGTGCAGACCGTTAGTACCTTTCAAAAGAGATACTCTCTTGTGGAAGTGAACGGAAGGGGAGGGCTGCCAGATTAGTGTGGCCTACTGATCTGGACAACTATGGCTACTTTTCTTTTTTTTCTACCCTGCTGAGGAGTGGTCAACCACACAGGGTCCTGGTGCTGACCATATAAACCCACTGGACTGGACAGATATATGGCTCTGAGCTTGATTATGGATCCTGATTTTGCTGCACTGGTGGGCTTCTGTGGAGGGAAAATCTTCCGCTGTGTTTTCTGTTTGTTTGTGGGTTGACAGCCCCAAGTGAATAGATTCACAGGATATGTTTATCAGCTGGTGGATAATCCTGAGCAAAGGTCATCGCAGGCACCTGAACTCTTTGCTTCTATTGGCATCGTCAAATTCTACATTGCAGGAAGTCTTCCAGTGTAGATGGCTTCAGCCTTTAGTAGTGGGGGAACGGGTCTTTGCCCCATGTCTGCGATTAGGGGGCTGTTTGATATTGTCGGCATTCCCTCTCTCAATAAACATAGTTTCTTTAAACATCCCACTAACCATTTTCTCTCCACAGGTAGTTGGAACGTGAGGACTGTGCACAGAGCTTTTTCTCTTGATGTCCTCACACGAGAATTCCACCATTATAATTTAGATATTCTCGGCTTGCAAGAGACCAGATGGACAGATAAAGGTCAGATTCTTAAAAATAATCTTAAATTTCTCTTTTCAGGGAGGGACGACAATAAGCATCATCAAGGCGTGGGTCTGCTTCTCAGCAGACACGCTAGTGATGCTCTTCTAGGATATGAGTGCATTAATGAAAGGTTTCTTACAGCAAAATTTCAGACAAGCGTTAAAGACCTGAATGTTATCTGCTGTTATGCCCCCACTGAGGATGAGGAGGAGAAGGATAGGTTTTATGGACAACTTCAGGATATTTTGAATTCTGTCAAGAAAGGAGATATTACCCTTGTTCTTGGTGACTTCAATGCCAAAGTTGGTACTGACTCTGACCTTTGGGGAGGAGTAATAGGCCCTTTTGGTATTGGTAGCTGCAATGGCAATGGGCAACGTCTCCTACAGGTAAGTAAACTCAATGGATTCAAAATAACTAACACTTATTACAAACACCACGACATACAGAAGTACACATGGGTTTCACCTGATGGGCTGCTTAAGAATATGATTGATTATATATTAATTAACAGCAAATGGGCTAGTTCTGTTAGGAATACCAGGTCATATAGGGGAGCTGAAATTGGATCTGACCATTACCTCGTTAAAAGTGTGTTGCAACTTAAACGTAAAAAGTGTTGTGCTAGGGTTAAAAAATTTACTTTTAAAACTGAAGCTCTGAAAGATCCAGTTATAGCCAAAGCTTACCATGATAGGTTACTTAGTCATTATGACAGTCATGGTTTGCTTACTACTGAAGTTGAGGAAGAATGGGATCATTTCAAACCGGCTTTTTTGGACACTAACAGTACTCTTTTAGGAAAAAAGGAGCAGAAGAGTCAGAATTATCTGAGTGATAAGGTACTTGAGCTTATTTCGGAAAGAACTGCAGGAATGTCCTTAATCAATACCCTACTAGTCCTAATAGAAAGCATTACAGAGAGCTTAATAAACGTGTAAAAGATCAGTTAGCTGCTGATAAGAATCTTTGGCTTGATGGTTTGGCTGACAAAGCTGAGGAAGCAGTTAGACAGCACAACAGCAGAGAGCTGTACCAGATAGTTAATGTTTTGTGTGGTAGAAAACGAACAGGTATACAGGGATTGAAGGATAAACAAGGCAAGGTTATAGAAGGTGAGGATTCTGTCATGGCTAGGTGGGCTGAGCATTTCAGTGATGTTCTAAACAATGTAGTTAGTTCTACTCCCATTGTTTGCAATGATGATAGATGCATTGGTGGCTTTAATGTTGGCCCTATAACACAATCTGAAGTTATTTTGGCTGTTTCTAAACTTAAACTACATAAATCCCCAGGGGTAGATGAAATTACTACCGAAATGCTTAGAGCTGGGAATGTTTCGGTTACCACTTGGATGACTGAAATTCTGAATATCTTTTATGATAAAGGCATGGTTCCTAAGGATTTTACCAGAGCTATTGTTATCCCTATTTTCAAAAAAGGTTATCGCAGTTCTTGTGATAACTATAGGGGTATCAGCCTACTTTCTGTTCCAGGTAAAGTTCTTTCCATGATTGTGCTTAATAGAATTAAGAATCTGGCTGACAGTCAATTGCGTGATGAGCAATGTGGATTCAGAAGTGGTAGGGGATGTGTGGATCAGATATTTTCACTTGGGCAGATTCTTGAGAAATGTTTAGAGTTTCAGAAACCTTTGGTTGCTAGCATTGTTGATTTCAAAAAGGCTTTCGACTCTGTTGATCGTCATAATTTGTGGTTGATTGTGAGATCATATGGTATACCAGACAAGTTAGTTAACGTTATGAAAGCTCTCTATAATAACACTGAGTCGTGTGTGAGAGTTGGTAAGGCTTGTAGCAATTGGTTTAGCATTACTTCTGGTGTTCGACAAGGGTGCATTTTGTCTCCTTTTCTCTTTAGCTTGGTTATTGATTATGTTATGCGAAATTCACTTCAAGGGAAAGATTTTGGCCTTAAATGGACTGGAGATACGAAAATTTCTGATTTAGATTATGCTGATGATTTAGCCCTTTTGCAAATGATGTTGATGAGATGAACTCTTTCATTCGAGCTGTTGATGAGACTGGTAGTAGAGTAGGTTTGGTTATAAACAGAGAGAAAACTAAAGTGATGAAAATTGGTCAGGCAGGCTGTGATTCAGTTAATCTGAATGGTTGAAGTCTTGAGCAGGTGTCACAGTTTAATTATCTTGGGAGCTATGTAACAGATAATGATGATGTGCGGCATGAGATTAACAGACGAATAGGGATTGCTGCTGGGACTTTTAAGAATCTGTGGAGAGTGTGGAGAAATAGGCGTATGTACCTAAAGACTTAAAATTAGACTGTATAATAGTTTGGTTCTTTCTAGGGTTAGTTATGGTAGTGAAACTTGGACACTTTGTAAACAAGATAACAGGAAACTAGATGCTTTTAATTCCAGATGCTTACGCAGTATCTTCGGCATTAGGTGGTTCAACTTTGTAACTAATGATGAGGTTAGGCAAAGGAGTTTGCAACCTCCTTTAAGCAGCATATTGTGCAGAGAGAGACTCCGTTGGTTTGGCCATGTTGCCCGTATGAATAATTATATATTGGCGGATAGGGTTATGAACAGTGCCTAAGTGAGAAGGAGGGGGAGACCTAGGATGCGGTGGGCAGACAATGTTAAACAGGACCTTCTTAGAATTGGTGTGCAGTGGTCGGATGCAGCAGATTGTAGCTCAGGACAGAAATGCTTGGAGAATTAAACTGCGTGGTCTGGTTGGACCTCCGTAGCCCATGGCTGCTTGAGGAGGATGATGTTAGACAGGACCTCTAACGGAGCCATGACTCACCATCTCATTCAACAGACAGCCTTTCGAAACCCATTAGTTTTTCCCTACTGACCAAAGGGTTACCATGATGAATTTTAACGCTAACGCTGGACTGCCACCTGCAGATTACGAGCCTGGCACGCTACCAAGCCATCTCGACCCCAGAAATGATAGGGGACCAATCCCTCAGGTTGCTTTGTGATATTGGGAAGCTGTATGCCAAATTTGATTACCCTATATCTTACAGCTTAGAAATTATTTCTGATTTTTAGAGGGTGGTGAGGGGTCAAATATACATTTGCTTTAGATGACGATAATAGCTCTTATACTGAATTTTGTTGTCTTACCTCCTGCAGTTTAAGAGTTCTTGATCTAAGAGTAACGGATTAGCTGTAACATATAAAGTAGATAATAAAAAGCTCTGAAAATATAAACACAGTCGAACCTACTTGTAACGAATTTGTAGGAATAGTCGAAAAACTTGGTTATATCCATAAATTCGCAATAAATATTGATCGAAATACACTATAGTGCAAAAAGTGTCCGGACACTTTCATGTTTAGTGACTTTTTTCAATGTGGCTCATCCTCTCAGACCTTCTACTACGGCATATAAACTGACAGGCTCCTGTCAGATCTCTGTGGCAAGCAGCTGCTTGAGGGGGTATTTATTTTATTTATTTCGTTCACTTGAGATAAATTGGAGATATCGGGTAGAGCTCTCTAAATCTCTATAATATTAATCTAATATTTAAAGAGTTATGGAAGCTGAAATGTTTAAATGAAACTTTTGCTAGTTTTGAAAATATACTTCAAAATGTTAAATCACAACTGTTGTAACAAGTTGTTGCAATATAAATGCGATATTTTAATTTTGTGTAAGGATTTTTGAAGTTTTCATCAATTTCGGGGGGGATGTTTTGGAAGTGTGGTGTGTGATAACATCTGTTGTTAAATATTATAGCCTCAATAACTCTTTAAATATTAGATTAATATCGAATAGAGAGAGCTCTGACCGAGATCTTCAATTTACGTCTAGTGACTTTTTTCCCATAAAAAGCTTATTTTCAGAGTTAGATTTCAATGTGGCTATTCCTTAACATGAAAGTGTCCGGACGCTTCTTACGATATAGTGTATATTATGTATTTAAAGAAAAATAATGGACTAAACTTCATACGTTCGGCTATTTTGCCTCTGAAAGTCGCTAGTTTTGCACACAGTGGGTTAAATGACAGACCCCGAGGGCTAAAAGTTTGGGAAAGGAAGCTATTTCCTTCCGTCAAAAGACCATTAGACATGTTCTTTAATGTGAATAAGGAATTGCTCTCCTGCACACGAGGTCCTATTTTATCAAAGAATTCCATATTCTTTGGTTTTATGTCCCTTCCAACAGACGGCGGCTTTTCCAAGCCATCGGTGTTCCCTTCTTGACTGACCCAATGTTTGACGTAGGAGTCTCAAAGTCGCAAAACTAAATATTTCCTTTCCGCCAGCACGCTTCCGACTGAGCCACCCCCGCCCCATGGCGGAAAGGAAATCTTTCCAGTTCTCCTGCTGCACTTTGAGATTCTCCGTCAAAATTCCCGGGCCTCCCACGTCAAGAAGGGAACACCGATGGCTTGGAAAGCCGCCGTCCTGTCTGAAGGGACATAACCAAGAATGGAATTCTTGAAGGCCTCGTGTGCGGGAGAGCCATACCCTTATTCACGTTAAATAACACGCTGGATGGCCTTGACGGGAGGCTACCATCTGTCTCCCAACAGCTGTTCCAGTGGGTCCCCTCCCCCAACCTTCTCTGAGCCTTCGGGGTCCATGTGACCTGGCCATTTAGCCCATGGTGTGCAAAAAAGTGCCGCTCAGAGGTAAAACAACCCAACCCATTGTGTTATATTAATAAAATTTTTTTGCAATACGATAAGACAAAAATTATTAATCATATGGTAAAATCAAGTTGTCCCTCCATCTTGTTTTTATAAGTGAAATAAAGGGATTTTAAACAGGTGCGAAAAAAAAATTTTAAGTCATTTTTTATTTAGCAATCATTTTATCACATGCACAAAAGAAGAAAAACCATCTTAGCATTTTGGGAACGTAATTCACAGAGATTATCAATTATTTAAATAAAATTGAGAATGGTAACGAACATATTCCATATAATATCCTAAACAATACATGGTTTTATCACAACTGAACAATGCCCTATATTGTGGCATCTTTCACTCTAAGTTTTAAACTCTCATAACATTGGATTTGTTCTTAATGTTAAACTGAAAGTTTATATACAACGTAATGTGCAATTTATTACCATCACTTTAGTTACATCAGCGGAATAATTTCAAATTTACTAATTTACAAAATTTCCTTAAACATTAATACTATTTTACACTGTAAGTTCTCCAGCACTTCTGACACTATCAAATTCATGATAAAAAAAAAATCATCATAAATAATGAAATGCAATAACAAAAGTTACTATTCAAACATTAATAAAGTATCAAATATTAACACATTTCATCAGGCAAATGCCAGCATTGAATTAAATCAACTACTCAAATATTTGTGAGATGTCAACTATAAACCACATAATTTTACAGTTAACCCTTTCAGGACCATAAGGTTCCTAAGAGTAAATATTAGTAACTGTTTATTTTAGTTTGTTTAGACGTAAAATAAATAAAAATCATAAGAAAAATACATAACAATGTGTAGTTTTTTTGGAATTTTTATGGGAAATATTTTTCCCAATGGACTATAAAGGTAACACAAATTATAGTTAGGCTTATTATGCAATGTCTTTTATTTATTGGTTTATTAGAACAAAATGTTAACTAAAATAATACAAAATTATGAAATAAAATTACTATACAAATTGATGTGCTAATTATGATATTCTGTGAAGCAATTTCTTTTGGTAGTGAGGCAAAGATGGACATTGCACATAGTACATATATTATGCGTCCTGACAGTTCTGGTTTTGTTTTCTAAACGTTCCCGTTTACGTAATTGCGTTCGGCATACGTTCTATTTTGACATTCTGTATAAAAAATGCAGATAAGGTTATAATTAAATACGACAATCACCAATTTTAAAATGAGAAAAAAGTTTCCCTTAGTCGAGAAAGGGTTAAATACCAGTAGATGTCAACACCGAATTATATCACTTAATCACCTGACGGAATATTTCTGACATGCGAAATTGAAACACATAATTTTACACAATATCAGTAGTTGTCGACAGCGAAGTAAATCACCTAACCACTCATATTTGTGACTTGCCAAATTTAAACACATAATTTTACTAGTTAAATATCAGCAGATGGCACTAAACCAAATAGTTTTCCCATTCGAATAATACTGACATTTTAAGTTTGAATAAACCCACATCCCCTTTCTACTGAAATGTATATATTCAGCATTTCATAATTCTTAATTTAAACAGAGCAGAATCAATGCTTGACATTAAAAATAACCTTACTGCATCTCACTAGCTGCTGTTATACTACTTCCAGATAGATCATTTTAACAATGTATTTAATTTTTCAGCACTGAAGTGGCAAATAAATGTGTTACAGTAAGTGGTAATACAAGTAGTTTAGTGTTACATGCATCATAATTAAAGTGTGTTAGAAATAGGCTCATATTTGCTTATGGAATATTCCACTTAGTTATTTTGTTTCATTATCGTTTTATTTATAAGATAAATTTATTGATAATGTAAAAGATTTTTTCCCCTTCAACGGTAAATTGTTCTATTGTATACTTACAAGTCTTTTTGATAATTATGATGTATTTATATTTGCTGCCAAATTAACTTATTTCTTAACCGAACTGCATAATTTCCCGGCAAACACGAGTGTTTCACTCTAGTGGAAGCTTATACTTATATTCACTATCATTGTAAATGGAAAAATGAGAAATTTTAATCTATGTTTGGTGATCATAAATTATACTTTATTATGAAAAATATCAATGTTTTTAGAATGTTTTATTGCACAATTATAATACTTATTTTACATTCGATTTTATCTGCTATATACTAATAACGATTCTGACAATTTGTTTTATATGAATTCAAAGTTTTCTCTGACATACTGCATATATATATATACAGTATCTGTTATAGCAGTGTCTCGCAAACTGTGTGCCGCGAGAGATTTTCAAATTGACACTAGATATTCGAAAGATTTCATTTTGACTTGACTTGTGTTATCGACGTGCTTTAATAAATATCTTTCAGATTTTATCAACTGGGATCTTGTAAGTATTTATCAAGCTTTTGCCAAATTTTGGTATTAATTTTTGATTGTTTCAAGCCATAGAATGGACAAATATTTAAATCAAACAACGAGTATGATTAATTATATTTATTATTGTATTTATTTTCAATAAAATGCATTTAACGAAACTTCAATTTTCCTCTTTTTACGTAACCATCAAAAATTCTTTTTTAGGTGTGCCGCGGGAAAAAAAAAAGTTAGATTCAGTGTGCCGGGGAAAAAAAAATTAGATTCAATGTGCCGCAGAGTAAAAACGTTTGCGAGACACTGTGTTATGGAATCTGAAAAACGTTTAATATCACAGTTTAAAAATTTCTATTGTACAGTTTTTTTTTTGTATTTTGAATATGTGAAAATAAAGTCTTACGTATTTAGAGCTTTATAATGCATTAGCAAAAATGGCTATTATATGCCAACCAAGATAAAAAGAGAAAAAGAGAATAAACAACACATCTAAAATAAAAATAAATATCCCCTCAAGCAGATGCTTGCTACATAGGTCTGAGAGGAGCCTATCAGTTTATACTCAACAGTAGGTTTCTGAAGATGGTGGGACCACAGCAGAAACACAAACATCCCTGTCTTATCCAGGGATCGAACCCAGGTCCCTTTGATCAGTAGCCAAGCATGCTAACCACTCAGCCAAGGAGAGAGAGAAATTGTAAAAATCTGTAAAACAATATATACAGGGTGATTCAAAACTTATCGTTCAAATTTCGTGGGGAGGTAGGGAATACGTCAGGAAACAGATTTCACATAGGAAAGTATGTCCGCAAATGTACGCATGCGTATGTAGAGGGCGCTGTGTGTACCCAACCAGTGTACAGCTCGCCCGACCACTCCCGATCGCTTGGCCACCCAGGTCACCTGATTTATCGCCCATGGATTTCTTTTCGTGGGGGGCCATGAAAGACCATGTGTACGAGACCCCCGTCGACAGTGAAATGGACCTAGTTGCACGAATAGTGACCGCCGCAGGCATTGTCCGTGATATGCCAGGCGTTTTTGAAAATGTTCGGCGGTCAATGCAACGGCGCTGTGAATCCTGTGTCCGTGTAAATGGTCGCAATTTTGAGCACGTACTGTGAACCTGTACTTTACCTTGTTGGAATAAAAGTCACATTCGTTACCACTTAACTTTACTTGTCCATTTTGTTCATGTAGATGACGTTTGCGGACATACTTTCCTATGTGAAATCGGTTTCCTGACGTATTCCCTACCTCCCCACGAAATTTGAACGATAAGTTTTGAATCACCCTGTATATAAAAATAAGATATAGCCAAGCCAGGTGTAAAAGACACAGTTCAGATAAAAAGAATGTGACAAAGTCAGAAAATCAGATTCAGTTAAAATACCCTGTAAACCACAAATAGGCAAAAATAGATGGTAATAAAAGAGTTATCAGATCAAAGATATCCAAGGATATAAAGGTTAAAATAAACATAATGTTTGAGGTTAAAAGAGTTAAAATATGTTTTATAGTTAAAATGGTGTCACAAAACTCCCACATAAATTTGTCGTCCACCTTTAAAAGAAATTAGTTATGCTTAGCCACTATGTCTCCCAAGGCCAGACTAAGAGCGTGCAACTGTGTATTGAAAATGGAACACAGCTGTGCAATCTGGTCTACAATGATAGTATCAAAGCAGGCCATGGATGATCCCACTGACGTACTTGAAAATTTTTAATTGGAAAATAGAGAGAACAGATTTGGCCAATCAGCTACAAAATTAAATTTCAGTCAAAGGAATTTAGGAAAAAATTCGAACCTGCAAAACAAATTGGCAGAAAATAAAAATATTTATTTTAAAAGGAAACAGAATGAGAGCTCTTCTTCCCAATCATGCATCATCTGTAACCAGAAAGATCATTTGGCTAAGGAATGTAGCAAGAATATGAAAGTGGCCAGAACGTTTAATGTGATCACTCCCAATTCGGGCGAGCCCGCTGGGAACAGGGTTTATTGTTGCGAGAGTTGGCTGCCAGTTTATGATGACATCAGAATCAAAAGCAAGATTGGCAGGCTGTGACGCAGAAAATGGGAAATGAGGAGGTCTGTGTGGAGGATAGAACCTTTAACAATGGTTCGCATTCAGTGTTAGGGTAAAATGTTTGATGCTATTTTGGATTTGGGGGCTCAGATTTCAGTCATAAAAAGTTCTTTAGTCCCAGAGAAATATAAGGATTCAGAGGCAAAGACTGTATTGGTTAATGTTTTTGGAGGCCGACTGGTGGCTCCATTAATCACTGTCCCTCTCAAGTGGGCTGCCGATGGAAGTCAGGCCGGTGGATATGAGGGGAAGTGTGAAATTTTGTGTGCGATGGTGGAGGAATTGAGTGCGGATATGCTGATTACGCTGAATGATTTAAATGTCCTGGAGGGGTCTGCTAGAGACAAATAGAAAGAGTTAATGTGCATTGAATGCCCTGGAGAAGTACAGGAGGAGTATTTTACATAGGAGGAAAAGGCAGAAATAAGTGGAAGTGGAGAGCTCCTCAGGCAGTAATGGGTAGCACGAAGCCCAGGTAGGCACCTGGCAGAATATGATAGCAAAAGGGTGTCAGGTTGGGTTGTTTTACCTCTGAGCGGCACTTTTTTTGTACATGTTGGGCTAAATGGCCAGGTCACATGGACCCCGAAAGCTCAGAGAAGGTTGGGGGAGGGGACCCACTTGAACAGCTGTTGGGAGACAGATGGTAGCCTCCCGTCAAGGCCATCCAGTGTGTTCTTTAAAGTGCACAGGGTATGGCTCTCCCGCACACGGGGCCACGCTTAACGTCCCATCTGACTTTCCAAGCCCATCGGTGTCTCCTATTGACCATGGGCAGGGCGGGGAATTTTGCGGAGATAAATCTCAACACTGACCCAGCTGAGACTTGAACCTGGGAACTACAGATTACGAGCCTGGTGCACTACCGACTGAGCCACCCCCACCCCAAGGGTGTCAGGAGAGACAGGAAATGAGTAAGATAGTAGAGACAGTGATGATGCAATGGTTATATGGCAATCAGGATAGAGCAAACAGAGATAAAAAAAAAAGGATCTGGAACAAAGTTTTCCTTTATCAGAGCAGAAGATGATCCCTGTCACTCAGATAGGAGGTGACAAAACTGAGAGAGAAGAGAACCAATAAGAGAAGAAGGTATCCAGGACACCTACATGGAAGAAGAAAAGGAGGGAGAACTGGCCGAGACAAATCGTTTCAAGCAGGAACAGCGGAATTGCCCTACTCTGGTGCATGGCAGCAGGTCAAACAATGGGACAATATGTGATGAGAAACAAATTATTATACAGGGTTGATAAGATTACAGGCGACAAGGTGATACAACTGGTGGTTCGCCAGACCAGACACAGAAATATCCTAGAAATAGTGCATGAGCAGGTGTTCGGATCCCAACTGGGAATGAAAAAAAGTATGGAGAGGATGAAATATTCCTTTTTCTGGCCTGGTTTAAAGAAAGATATGACAGAGTTTTGTAATACTCTGTCATATCTTTAATGTTAAATGTCAGGTAGCTCTTTCCAGTAAAGCTAAAGGATAGGGTTCCTTCACACCTGTGGCCAGGCCACTGGTGTGAGGTAGTGAACATAGATATAATTGGACCTATTAACCCAGCATCAGCAACAGGTCATAAATTTGTACTTTGTTTAGTAGATCAGTGCACGAAATGGTCGGGAGCCATTTATTTGACATCTGTGACTGCGAAGGCTACCCATAAAGCCCTACTTGACACATCAATGAGAACAGGTAAAAAGTAATAGCCAATGATAGGGGTTCGAACTTTACTTCTCAACTGACTCGAGAGTTTTTAAAAGTGATTGGATCTTCCCCAAGGTAGCCAACCCCGGGGCACCCTGAGGTGAAGAGACTTTGTGAATGGTGGAATCAGGTTTTAAAGAAAATTATGCATCATGTGATCAGAGAAGAACCTAAGCAATGGGATCGGCATATGCCATATTTATTTTGGGCATACCAGGAGGTTCCTAATTGCATGACTGGAGTAGCTCTGCTGAAATTATTTTATGGTAGAAACTCAGCAGGACCACTTAGCATATTAAAATTTACCTGGGCAGTAGAAGCATATATTCCATTATGCTTAGTGCAACTGGCTGTGAAATATCTACAGAACTTGAAAGAAAGTCTGGAGAAGGCAGCTACCAAGCAGGGTTTACTGCAGAACGTCAGCAGTCTTCCTATGCCGAGTACTATAATAGAAAAACTACTGGCAGACAATTTGAGGTGGGAGACAGAGTGTTGCTTTTGACCCCTGATAACAATCGAGATTTATTCGAGATGGATGGGGCCGGGAGCTGTGACAAGAAAGAATTCTCCATGCAGTTAAATAGTAGAGATGGAAGACAGAAATAAAAGACATGTACATATCAACAAATTGCAGGAATACCAGGCTAGAATAAATGCTACAGGAGTCATTTCTGAGGATGATTCTGACTTTGAAGAAGTAAGCTATGCTCCTACGTTTAGAGATCGAGGAGAGTAATCGAACCCCAGTGAGAGGATTGAGCAGAATAGTTTGAACGAATTAAGTGACTACCAGCAGCAGCAGCAGTTAAATAATATTTTAAGCAGGAGGCAGCATTTCTTTTCAGGAGTTCCAGCCAGGGCTCCAGTGGAATCACATAAAATTAAATTGAAAGCTGATTTTGTCCCTAGGAAAGTACACCACTACCGAGTAACTGAAGCCCTTAGGTCGCAGGTGGACATGCAAATTAAGAAACTTCTTGAAGCAGGAATGATTGAGCCTGGAGTCAGTGAGCATGCCCGTCCCATTGTTTGTGTTGCTAAGAAGGATGGCTCTCTTCGATTATGCGTCGATTTTTGCGCCCTAATGTTGGCACCGAGATGGACTCTTATCCCATAGAGGACATTGCATTCAGGTGGAAAGGTTCGTTACATTTCAATTATAAATCTGCTTCATGGTTATTGACAAATCCCGTTGGCAGAAGAAAGTAGGCAGTTAACAGCATTTGTCACTCCTAAGGGGCAATATAGGTGGACTGTTCTACCCTTTGGATTAAAGAACAGTTCGGCTTGCTTCACAAGAGTTGTGAATAAGGCACTGGACAAACACCAGGAGTATTCATGTGCTTACATAGATGATGTGGCCATATTTTCAAAAACGTGGAAGGGACACCTTATTCACTTAGATAGAGTGCAACAAGAATTGGAAGATATTGGCTTCACTGCTAATATCGACAAATGCACCTTCATTCAGCCAAAAGTAAAATATTTGGGCCACATTGTGGGATTAGGAAAGACAGAGTTGGATTCTGAAAAGCTAACGGCCATTAAAAATTTGCCCCGTCTGACTAATAAAAAGGAACTCCGAAGTGTTCTCGGCCTTTGCAGTTACTACCACAAGTATGTCCTGCATTATGCTGAGATTGCGCGACTGCTGACAGCACTGACTGGCAAGAGAGTCCCGTCGAAGCTGCCATGATACAGGAGGAGCAAAGAACGTCAGTCTGCTTCCAAGGAGAGAGAGCCCTGAGGGTGTTTAGTGCCTGTGTGCACTTGGAATGATGTATGTGTGGTAAAAAGGTCAATCTGTGGTCAAAGATGAGACCAAGTTTCTTGGCCTCTGCCACAACTAAAATGGTGGTACCCCCAAAGCTGAAGCTTGGGATCCAGATGAAGATTATGCTTGCAGCTGTTTGGGTTGTTTTACCTCTGAGTTGCACTTTTTTTTTTTACACACTCAGCTAAATTGCCAGGTCACAAGGGCCCCAAAGGCTCAGAGAAGGTTAGGGTTGGGCTGTTTTACCTCTGAGTGCCCTAGGGGGAATTGTTTTTGATTTAGATTTTGCTGTGAGCTTTGTGTGATTATAAAATAATATAAGGCCATTGGCCAGTTTCTTTTGACCTGTGCAATCAGAACTAATTTGCCAAGAGAGGACCTTGTTGTGGTCTAGGGGCTCCCTCCTTGGAGGAGGGTCTAACACTCTCTCAGAAGAAAGAAGAAGTAGCCGCTTGGTGTGAACCCCAGGGTACCAGGTGACAATGGCTAGCGAAGTGAATGAAGTGAATGAAGTGGCCTCTCAAGTGCAGTGTGCCACTAATAAAACTAGTGAACTGTTTGGAGAATTGGAGTCTTATTTTAAATAGCAGTATAAGCAAGGTTACTAAGCAGCAAGCAGCTGAAATTAGAAACCTGTTTGGTAAACTACAAGATGTAGTGCAGGAACAAGAATTGAAAATCAGCAACCTCGAGGGCAGGTTAGCTGAAAGAGAAATGATAGTCAAAAGTAAGGTGTCAACTTCTAAAAATTATGCTGAAGTGGTAAAAAGGTCTACGACTCCGAAGCCTAGCAAGAGAGATCAACAACATATAATGTTGATATACCCTCAAGAGGAGGGTAAGAATTCAGAACTCAAGAAGGATCTCTTGAACAATTTAGATCCAACTAAAATGAAAATTGGCATTAAAAATGTCCAAAAGATATCGAAAGGAGGAGTATTGATAGAACGTACAGGTGAATTTGATAAAAAGATTCTGAAAACAGAAATTCAGAGAAATGTAGTCCTAAAGGACAAAGTTGCAGCAAGAGAGCCTGAAAATGAAATTGCCACAAATTATAATTTATAATGTGGATGGAGATATTGAAAAAGAAGTATTAGTAGACAGAATCAAAGCACAGAACACAGCTTTGATGGAAGCCTCAATGGAGGCAAAGTTTTTAATAAAAAGCAAAAATAACAAGAAGCACTGGATAGTGCAAGTAGATTCTGAAAGTTTCAAAGTTCTAATGAATGAGAATAAGGCAACGTGGGTTGATCCCATTTAAATGTTAAAAAATATTTGAAAGTTGTGAGATGTTTCAAATGTAGCAAATTTGGTCATTTTCAGACTAATTGTACAGAAGACCAAACCTGTGGAAAATGTGGTCAAAAAGACCACAAACATTGGGACTGTAAAGCAACAGTCCTAAACAGTGTAAATTGCAAAGCAGCAAATGACAAATATAGACTTAAATTAGAAGTCCAGCATTCCAGTTTGGATGTGGACTTTCTTGTTATAAAAGAGAGATCGATTTGCTAATCAAGCGCATTCAATACTGAAATGCAATCGTCGAAAATAGTACAAATAAATCTACATCATGACAGAGCTGCTACAAATAGACTGGTGTTATTTATGAAAGAAAATGACATTGAAATGGCGTAATTCAAGAACTTATACCTATAAGGACAAAATAAGGGGTTTTCCAGCCAGGTGGATGCTTTTCGGAGCATCCCACCCAATGCCAAGATGTGGAATTGTAATTGGCAAAAGAAATATAAGTGTCACAGAAATCTACACCTCTCGAGATGTAGTAATTATCACAGTTGAAAAAGGAGATCAAAAATGCGTTATTATCTCAGTATTCTGCCCACTAAAAGACTCTTTCGAAGAGAACTTTCAAATTATCTCAAATATGGTTCGGATATTCCCTGACTGGGACATAGTCCTAGGAGGGGACTTTAATGCAAGGAATACACTTTGGGGTCCTCATATGGAGGACCAAAGATGAAAAGAAGTCTTGGAATTTGTTAATCAAAATGGCTTTACAATATTAAATAATCCGAATAGTGATCCTACTTTCACTAGTAGTCTTGGTGACAGTTGGATAGATCTCACCTTACATAAAGTGCTAAATCAAGACTCTGTGACAGAATGGACTGTAGAGGATGAGATCAGCTGTAGTGATCACATATACATCAGTTTTCATCTGAACTTCTCCAAAACCGAAAAACTAAACATTAAAGGTTTCCTATTAAAAACCTCGACTGGCTAGAGTTCAGAAAAGAACTTTCAGAAAAATTCTCGACTATTTCTATTACAGAAGTCGAAGATCAAAGAGACAGAGATGAATATATTATAAACATAACTAAGATATTACAAAAAATATGTCGAGAGAACCTGAAGCAGAAAAACCAAGAAACAAAGTCAGGTTATAAGAAAGGACCATGGTGGAGTAAAAAACTGACGGAACTCAGAAAAGAAGTCAAAAACAAGAGAAGATTTCAAAGATGTTATTCAAATGAAATTCAAAGAAAGAAATTAAGAGAAGAGTTTAAATTATGGGAAGCCAAATATAAAAAGAGTATAAATTTGGCTAAAAATAATAGTTGGAAAAAGTTATGTGACAAAGTTACAAAAGAACAACCATTTGGAGTTCATTTCAAAGTTGCAAAAGAAGCAACTCGAGGAGTATTCAAGCTTTCGTCGATTGTCCAAGAGGATGGTTCTCTTACAAAGAGCGTAAGATAATCACTAACTAGACTGCTTGAATATCATTTCCCATTAGATAATAGGGATGAAGATAATGAATATCATAGAAATATAAGAAACAGATCAAGGAGACCTGTTAATACACAGGATTACAATCCATTTACCATAATCGAGGTTGAAGAAGTCCTAGACTCAATGAATGAGGGAAAAGTGCCCGGCTTGGATGAGCTTTCTCTTGAAATTGTTAAAGAGCTCTTTGAGGTGAATAAAAGTTGGGGTCCGTGTAGTGTTTACGGTCCTCAGCCGATAGATGGCATTGCTCAAGTGGCGTGTGACGTCGAAGTATAAAGTATGATGTCGATTTGTAAAGTACGACGTAGAAACGTAACTGTTGGTTGTTGGTGGCCTATGGCTCTTTGATTTGTTTCTTTTGGGTGGGTAATGCGGAGTCACATGTTATGTGTGTGATTTGACGAGAATGTGAAGTTACGTTTGGTTTTTTTAAACATTTTTGCTTGATGACTTCTTTGGATAACATACCTATATAGTTAGAGGTAAGTTTCTGTGTATTATATATTTAATATGGGGGGGGGGGGGTCAGTGATAGGTAGGATATGAATAATTAATATGTTCTAGCGTTGTTTTTTTTTGAAAATTGGTTAGGATATGATTTATAATTAGTTATTAAAGATATTTAGGGGCCGATGTAGTGGAGGAGTATGCAAGTTTTTGATGTAGTAATTCTGGGTATTATAGGATTGTCAGTGTGTGAAAAAGCGGCAGTTTTTGATGGAGTCAGGAAAGGATGAAAAATTTAGAGGTGGGGTGAGAGTGGCAGAGTCGGTAGCGCACCAGGCTTGAAATCTGTAGTTCCAAGGTTCGAGTCCGAGCTATGTCAGCGTTTAGATTTATATCGGCAATTTTTCAAACTCGGCTCATAGTTAGTAGGGAACACTGGTGGGCTTGGGGAAAGGTCGCCGTCCGTCGGTTAGGATGTAAAGCAGTGGTCCTGTGTGTGGGAGAGTTACTGTGTACATTAAAGAACACGCTGGATGGCCTTGACAGGAAGTTTCTGTCTGCCAACAGCTGTTCTAGTGGGTTCCGTACCTTCTGTGAGCCTTCGGGGTTCGTGTGATCTCGACATTTAGCCCATGGTGTGGGAAAAATGTGGAGGCTCAGAGGTAAAATGACAATGTAATTTAGGGAAGGGTTATTTGAGCTGTAAGATGTTTTTTTTTGTCAGATTTTTGTTTTGGGGCTTTTTTTTATAATTCGGTCGGCGGTGCACTGTTTCCAATTTTCATGTTTTTTGGTTTGTGTTGTCTTGGAGGACCTTATTTAGTTTTGGGGCTTTTTTATAATTCGGTCGGCGGTGCACTGTTTCCGATTTTCATGTTTTTTGGTTTACGCTGTGTACGAGGTTGGTTTCATGGAATTGTGGTGGTTAAGTGTATATTAAGAGAAAATAATTTTTTGGGGTAATTATATTTCGTGAGAATGTGAGTTGTCACCATGGCTTGTGTTGCATATGAGCTGGCTGATTTGCATATTGGTATTTTCATTGTGCTTTATTTGGGTTGTTGCGTATGAGGTGGTTGATTTGCATTTGGTGGGCCCGGTATTTATTGTGGTATGTTGGTGGTGGTTTCTTATAAGGTTGGATTGGGTTGGGTTGTTTTACCTCTGAGCGGCACTTTTTTGCACACCATGGGCTAAATGGCCAGCCCACATGGACCCCGAAGGCTCAGAGAAGGTTGGGGGAGGGGACCCACTGGAACAGCTGTTGGGAGACAGATGGTAGCCTCCCGTCAAGGCCATCCAGCGTGTTCTTTAACGTGCACAGGGTATGGCTCTCCCGCACACGGGGCCACGGCTTAACGTCCCATCCGACGGACGGCGGCCTTTCCAAGCCCAGCGGTGTCCCCTACTGACCGTGGGCAGGGCGGGGAAATTTTGCGGAGATAAATCTCAACGCTGACCCAGCTGGGACTCGAACCTGGGAACTACAGATTACGAGCCTGGCGCGCTACCGACTGAGCCACCCCCGCCCCTATAAGGTTGGAGTCTGTGGTACTTTTAGTAATATGTGTAATGGCATCCTATAGTTTAGGTGTAGTGGCAGGTGGACTTCGTATGGTCTTAAGGGACTTTACCTTGCTGTTTGAGAAATCTAAAAAAGAAGGAATTATGTATTTGCAGAATATTGTTTGCTCGCAGCAGGGTATGAATGTCCGAGGTGTAGTAAGGCCATGATGCTGGCCCCGACTGATACAACAAGTGATGGTTTTTGATGGAATTGCCGAAAGAGGATTGGCAGGGTCCAGCATGATAGTAGAAGAAGTATCCAAAAGGGCTCGTGAGGTCCCATCTGTCGCTGGAACAGATTGTGAAATTGACGCACATGTGGGCGTTTGATTATCCTCAGAGGATTGCCGAAATGGAACTCAGGATAGGATCTTGCAACACAATATCTGATTGGTATGCTTCTTGTCGAGAGGTGGCAATGGATGCTGTGGTTGCCAGGTCGCAGCCGATTGGTGGGCCCGGTACTATTGTCGAGATTGACGAGAGCAAGTTTGGAACCAACAAATACCACTGGGGGAGATACCGGGAAGGTCGTTGGGTGTTAGGTGGAGTGGAAAGGGACTCTTATAAATGTTTTCTTGTTGTTGTTCCTGCTGCTCTACTGATTCCTTGCTTGCTGTTATCAAGGAGAAAATTTTACCTGGGTCCACGATTTATTCAGATTGATGGCGATCATATAACTGTTTGAGTGAGGAGGGTTTCGTCCACCTCACAGTCAACCACTCTGTTTCGTTTGTTGACTATGAGACAGGGGTCCACACTAACACTGTGGAAGGAATGTGGCGGCATGCAAAAAATGAGATGACTAGAGGCCGTGTGGACGATGATATGTTTGACAGCTATCTGGCTGAATTCATGTATAGGAAGCGGCTGCAGCACCAGTTAGACCCATTTCTGAGTTTCGTGGAGGACGTTAAACATCTATATCCACCCCATGTGCGTGATGAAGTAGCATGAACCACGAGCTGTGGTGAGTAGTATTTTAGTTTTTGTTTATTTAAGTTAGTAGTTTTTAATTTTATGTTTTTATTGTGCTTAAGTGGTTTTGTTTTTGATGTTAGTAGGTTTATTGTGTTTTGAAAAGAGGGGAGAGGGAATGGTGGAGGTGGTTTACTGTATGTAGGAAGGTAATCGTTTTATTTTTTGTTGGATGGCACTTTTATGAGCTTTCATTCTGTAATTGACAGTTACGAGGTTTTTTTTGCGGTAATTTAATTTTTTTACGTTTGTTTGCGTTTGTTACTATGGTTACGGTGCATTGCGTTTGACGTAAACTCGGGTTTTTCGTTACTATGGTAACAAAAAAATAACTTTTTTCTAGAAACCCGTATTTGGATTAGGGTCTCAGGAGTTGTGGGAATCAACTAAAAGGGCCGTTTTGTTACGTTACGTCAAAAACGAAATGGGGGCTGAGGACCGTGAACTGTACTACTGCTGAAGTTGGTTTATGGGTACATTAAATGAGTGTCTGAAAAGAGGAATTTTCCCAGAAAGCTGGAAAGAATCTGAACTTATCCTTTTTAATAAGGAAGGAAAAGACAGAAAGAATTCTTTGGCCTACAGGCCTATTTATGTATTGTCAACATGGTGCAAAGTGCTTCACAAATTATTGACAAATAGATTAAGCTTATTCCTCAATAATAATGGGAAATTAAATCCAAATCAGTTTGGATTTATACCAGGAAAAAGCTCTACAATGGCAATTTCGCAGTTGATGGCTACTATAGAGAGAAATAAAGAACAAAAGAAACACACGTTATATCTTTAGATGTAAATGGAGCATTTAATAACATCTGGTGGCCTTTTCTATTAGATGAATTAAGGAGATTTAAGTGTCCAAAAAAATTTATTCAAAGTAGTTATCTGTCTAACAGGAGAATTCTTTATTAAAGACAGAGATGTTGAAATAATCCGACAATATTGTTGCGGATCACAAAAATGGATAGCCACTGAGCGTGAGTATTAAAAGCTATATTTCAAAACCAAATTCAATACAAGGTAAATTGTTACAAAGGAAATATGGATGAAGTATCTTATTAACAAATCAACTATTAACATGCACAAGTCATCAATCTTCCTGCGTAGAGCACACAACATCAGCTCTGTGTATTTTACTAAATACTACCTTTTACTTGATTTACCAGGTCACCCGAAGATCTTCACTCGTAAACCAATTCTCGTCCTGTGCTAATAACTTTTCACACACTAGCCGAACAAAAAGACAGTCCGTGTAGACATTCGAAGTTAGCCATAAAAGTTCCCACTTTTATACTTCCGCGTATACACAACACATCAAGTTACCTCTTGATACTTAACGATAAAAGATCCCACTTTTATCCTTCCGCGTATACACAACACATCAAGTTACTTCTTGATACTTACGCGCACTGTCTCAGAACAGCTCACCGTCCATTTTCGAACTCACCGACCGTTACAATACAACGACCGTTACAATACAACGACCGTTAACGCTCTACTCTTCTTCTCCAAATTCTCCCAACGTTCTTATTCGTTGGCTGAAACTTTTTGCTTTTTGGTTGCCAGATTCCTTCTGTCGTAACAATATTATAAAGATTATCCGCAGGGGTCCAACTCCAGATAATTCCTATTATGGAACATAGTGGTGGACTCAGCTTTGAATATGAAACAAAGGAGGGAACCCAAATTCAAGCATATGTCAATGACATAATAGTCAATGTCTTGGCAACAGGAAGACATATATTGGAACAAGACTGTAAGAAAATATTAGCTGATTTGGAAGAATGGACTGGACAAACTAGACTTGAATTTAGCCCTGAGAAGACTAATATTTTTTCCCAAAGAAGGAAAAATGAAGAGGCTTCCAAGTTTAAGATTCAAAGACAAACCAGTGAAAGTGGTAAAGACATTAAAGTGTCTAGGAGTATGGTTAGATAATAAAAGGAACTGGTTAGCTCACCTCAACCATGTCAAGGATAGGTGTGCAAGAATTTTAAATGCCCTACATAGGATGTCAACCAGAACATGGGGTTTAAAAGGAACTGTTAAGAAGAAGCTCTACAAAAGGGGCATCGAAAGAATAGTTACTTAAGCCTGTGGGGCATGGTGGCCACCAGGTGGAATGATAAGAATAATCCAAAAATTGCAGCAAATCCAAAGATTAGCCCTTTTGGGGATTACAAGATGTTTCAAAACATCTACATCTGCTCTTCTAGCAGGAACACTTCCTTTAGAACTAGTTATTGAACAAGAAGCAGCAATTTACAGAAGTTTCACATTGGGACAGAATGTGGAATTATGGGAAGAGACAATTGATAATGAATTTATAGAAAAGCAAATATACAAATGGGTAATACACCCAGCGAAACAAAGTCAAATCAGGTGGGAACAAGATCCTACTGGAGGACACAGACAATGAATTAAAGATATACACAGATGGTTCTAAAATGGAAGAAAACACAGGAGCGTCCAGATGTATATGTCGCAAGGAGATGATGAAAATAGGGATTTGATCAAATCCCTAAGGTATATGATCAATTCACGGAAGATGTTAAAATAACAACTCTGTGGGGTGATTTCCCTGAAGAAAGTAAGTGATTTGATCAAATCCCTTAATTGTTTTAGTGAAAAGATGAAATAAACAAGTCAGGACTTGCACAGCTCTATGTTTCGCTTGTTACCACTCCCCTTTACCTCACCGCTTCCCTCTGGCATCCATGCCGGCCAGCGCCCAAACATTACGCGAGGAAGGTTGCGCGCATTTTTATTATTGTTTTCTATATTTCGAGTTTTATCAAGTACCTACCGTAGAAAAATGAGTTCAGATATAGAAAAAAATCAAACTCTGACCGAATTTGTATCTGAAGAACAGTTTAATGAAACTATCAGGACGTTTTTGAACAAGCGGCATGAAAAAGGAAAACCTTTGTGGACTCGCGAAAGGATAGAAGAAGGTGTCTCAATCATTGAATAATTTAAATTAGCACCACTACTTAAACATTTTTCCCAGAAAAGTAAAAAAAGGACCCTTTCTAGTGTCCAAAGTAGTGTCACGTGAGCTAAAGATTCATACTCAAAAGATTCACCATTTGACGGATTCGTTCTCACTTGGCCTCCGCTCATTCGGGACGTTTCATTATAATTCGGACCACAGAGTCACATGACCCGAAGATTCATACTCAAGAGATTCATCACTTTACAGATTCATTCTCACTTAGCCTTCACTCATGAAGGGCATTTTGAATAATTCGGCAGGCGGTGTATTGTAGATCGAGATACATTAAGAATACCTTAAAAAGGCGATTCGGAAAGGAGATAATAAGAGGTGAAAAAGGCAATTCGGAAAAAACGAAAAAAGTACAATGTACCGGCTATTACAATTCCGTAATAGCCGAAATAATTTGTGTTTCAATGACTATTGCTGTATTAACTATTCTACATTTAATAATGCTGTTTTTAAAAATATCAGCTTAAGTACCTATTTCTTTTGTTAATTAGTTTCGAATAAATAATTTGTGTTTCAATGACTATTGTTGTATTAACTATTCTACATTTAATAATGCATGGTTTACTAAATAAATACTTTTAATATCTAAACAATATTATTTCATCTTTTCACTAAAACAGTTAAGGGACTTGATCAAATCACTTTCTTTCTTCAGGGAAATCACCCCACAGAGTTGTTATTTTAACATCTTCCGTGAATTGATCATATACCTTAGGGATTTGATCAAATCACTATTTTTATCATCTCCCTGCGACATATATACAAGGGTGTGATGCCTATTGCTCAAGAAGAATATAGATTAACAGATTTGGCCACGGTGTTTCAGGCCGAAGCACTTGCGATTTTAAAGGCAGTGAAGTGGTTTGCAACCACTAGTTCTGATAAACAAGTAGACATATACTCTGACAGTCAATCAGCACTATATGCCTTGCAAAGGATAAACCACAAAAACCCAATTGTGGATAAAATCAAACGAATAGTAACTAAACTAGAAGAGGATAGGAAGATACTTTTCCACTGGGTCAAAAGTCATCAAGGTTGCCCAGGAAACAAATTAGCAGATGAACACGCTAAGAACGCTCGTAGAAGATCCCAAGTTGATATTGAAGTTCTTACATCTAAGGTTAGTATTAAAACAAAATTAAAACAGGAAAGTCTAAGAATATGGCAATCAAGATGGGAACAAGAGGATTCCACAGGGATACATACATATAAATTTATAAGGAAGGTATCCATAAAAAGAACTTCTACACACTTTTACATAAATCAGATTATTTCGGATCATGGAAACTTTCCGAAATAGTATAATCGTTTTAATATCAAAAACTGTTCATGTGTTTGTAGTTCCCATGAAGGGGAGCCATGCATTATTTATTTGACTGTTCACTGCTAGTGACAATAAGAGGTAATAATTTAAACAGAGTCGGTCTTGACAGATTAAATCTGCTATGGGAGATAGAGTGTCTAAGGTCTCAAGTCGGAGACCTCATGAAATATGTGTATGATAATAGTCATAATCTTTTCATATTAGACTAAAGGGAGGAGATAAGGCTCTCCTCCTACAGTGATAAGAAGATTATACTATGTGAGATTGTATAAATATCAAAGGAGAAGAAAATAGAAGACAGAAGACTTTGCAGCCAAAATTATTATTTTTGTATTTATTTGAAAATGTAATTTGTACTTGTATTCTTTTTGTAAATGGTACCAGTATGTACCCTCTTTGTATATATTGTATATATGTTATCAGTTTTAATAAAAGAAAGATGTAAAGGAAAAGTGATGGTGTTCTTCAAGCGGACCCGAGGGGGGGGGGGGTCGCGAAGAACCAAAATTTTAGAGTAGCTCCTTTTAGCCTGTAATGCTGTTTTTGGCAGGGCAGGTATTCATTAAAATAGAGTCTCTTACCTCTGAGTGGCACTTTTTTTGCACACCATGGGCTAAATGGCCAAGTCACATGGACCCTGAAGGCTCAGAGAAGATTAGGGGAGGGGACCCACTGGAATAGTTATTGGAAGACAGATGGTAGCGTCCCGTCAAGGCCATCCAAGCATGTTCATATGGGGCCATGGCCTTTACAAGCCCATCGGGGTCCCCTACTGACTGTGGGCAGGGCGGGGAATTTTGCAAAGATAAATCTCAATGTTGACCCAGCTGGGACTCGAACCTGGGAACTACAGATTATAAACCTGGCACGCTACCAACTGAGCCACACCTGCCCCCAAAGGTTGGGGGAGCATACCCACTGGACAGCTGTTAGGAGACAGATTCTTTAAAATGTATACGGTATGACTATACTGTACATGGGGCCACAGCTTTACATTCCATCCATGGATGGCAACTTTTCCAAGCCATTGGTGTCCCCTACTAATTGAGGGAAATTTAACTTGGAAATTTAAAACCCAATCATCAACTGCCAAGGTTCTGTTGTTGCATTTAGAAAGGATCTTTGCTGACTGATTTCCTACCACATGACAGCAATGTCACAGCAGACCACTACTGCAACAGTGTGTGCTATCTGAGGCCCACCACCAAAAACAGCCAGGCATGCTGATCAACAGGGTCATGTTGCTTCATGATAAACCCTGTAACTTTCATGTATTTGGACCACCAAAAAAGCACACTAAAGTGTTGCAGTCTTCACCTCACACAGTGATAAGACGACAATGATGAATGTTTCCATTCCCAGGACCAGACATTCTACAGGGATGGTATTCAGCATCTGATCTCAAGGTGAAAGAAGAGTTCAGAAATACGGTGATTACCCACAAGTTTCTAGTAAAATAAAAGATTGACACAGCCCTGTACTTTTAGCTCGTTTTTTCAGCAGTATGAGGTCTGTGGTTTGCATATCATGAACCACTTCCAGCAAATCTTAGGTAGTCTATATATATGTCTACCATGGCACATTCTCCTGCTAGTGGAATAATCTGGCTCTAGAAGAGCCCCACCTGTTGTCAGGACAAGAGAATACCTTGCTGAGTGCCGACGACCCTCCACGGAGATGGTATGAATTTCAGAAATGATAAATGCTCTTAAAAAATTTATCATGTCTGAAAAATAATTTCAAAATTGTATCATTGGACTTTATTAATTGTGCTATGCACTATTAACATCATTGTAAAAACAAAAAAAGAAACATTTTTGCAAAAAAAAATCATTATTCTTCAAGCAGTTTCATGCCAAAGATGTCTGGCAGGAGTCTGTCAGCATAAATACACTACAAAGATGGTATGCAAGGAAAGAGAAACTTGAATGGAAAGACAACAGAGGAAAGGAAAATCCATATTTTACCAGGACTGAAACTCAGGTCCCTTTGATCAGTAGTCAGGGTTCAAAATGTAGAGTAAGTCATAAAGTACATTGGTCCTTACAGTTACAAATAAAACTATAGGGAAGGAAAAAAACAATATACTGCTCACAAAAATTAAGGGATATATTATCGCTTCATATTCATTTTGAAATATCCCCTAATTTTTGTGAGCAGTATAGTTGCAACTGTCTTCTACAAAGAAGTTACTTAAATGTTAAGCCTTTGGATATATTAACACACCAAGAACATTTAACTTTTCTATACATTGCTTTGAACTACAAACCTTGAAACATAAATTTAGGTGCTAGCTAAACCTATCCCTAAAAGATGCTGAGAATCTCAGAATGATAACAAGCATCACTTAGACACTGCAATTTCAATAAACATCTGATTGATAATGAATATCTGATTGTATACAGAAACTGATAATACACTGAAGTCCAAAGGTTAAGCATAGTTGACAAATTGGCCTCTATTGAACAAATGATGGGCAAAAACAGCAACGAAAGTTATATGCCTATAATGGTGGACAGATGCAAATGTAGGAGTAATGATGCAATAGCATTTGACCATATACAATTTGTATGAGACAAGAACTGCAAACCTGAGTGGTATAAAAAAAAATGGGATACACATAGAAAATTAAATTTCTCGTCGTTAGTGCATTCTGTTTTGGTTCGAATTGATTTGTTATTGTAACAATATGCCACAAAGAGATAAAAGAGAAGGAATCAGGCAGGACACAGAATGATGTTGTCAGGGCAACAGGGGTGCGCACCAATCTGTGGTGTCAAGGCTGTGAAGAAGGTACTGACAGACAGGAATAGTCATCCCCATGTGCATGGTTGACCACAACTTACATCTGCTCAGGCAACTGCTATTTAGTACTAAAAGCAAGATGTAAACAGGCACATATCAGTAAGCGATCTCACTGTAGAACTATCTGTGGCTTGTGGACAAACAGTTTCAAGGAAAATGATGTACAGGAGGATTCATGAACAAGAACTTTATGCGGAATGACCTACGGTTTGCATTCCATCAGGAAGAGACAGATTGTCATAGTGACACACAAGGACTGGACTGCAAAACCAATGGGCCAATATTCTCTTGCGATGAAACCAGATTCAGTTTACAGAGTAATAGTCATCATGTTGTCATCTGGAGAGCACCACGGACCCATTATTATCCCACAAACATCCGAGAAATGCACCATTACAGAGGTGATAGTTTACTGGTCTGGAGTAGCATTATGCCCATGACATTCTATCATCTCCTATTTTATTATTTATCCATTTTGTCAACTATGCCTAAATTCTGGATACCAGTGTATGACTACAGTAGGTTAGTAAGCTCAGTAGGGTACATTGTATTGACAAGAGAAACACTTAGTATCATTCTCAACAATTTAGGTTATAATAGGATAAATGGTCTTTTTCAGAACTTTATTCTTCCTTTCTTTTTAAAAATAAAGAAAAAAATAACATTGCATAATTTTTTTACATCTTAATCAGCCAACTTGTCATTTACATCTGACAAGAGCCTGTCCATATAACATAATGCTGAGCTGTGAGGAAGGAAAGATCTCAGCTGAGATATCTCTGTACATTATAAAAAAAAATAAATTTAAATAAATAAAAAAAAAAACCTCAAGCAGCTGCTTGCCACAGAGGTCTGACAGGAACCTGTCAGTTTATATGCCATAGTAAGAGGGTCTGAGAGGAGGCAGGCCCTCAGCAGAAAAACAACACAAACAGCAATGCCTTACCCGGGGCTCGAACCCAGGTCCTTTAGATCAGTAGCCAAGCGCGCTAACCACTCGGCCATGGGTTCTGAATCAAAAACCAGGCCTTGTTTTCTGTCCAACTAAAAAATGCCAAATTTCATATAATTTACATATTAAACAAATGAATGCTCAATTTCCAATGTGTAAGTTTCATCAAATATGTGAACTGTGATTATAAATATATGAACTAAATTATTATTTTCACATTAAAAGGTTTACTAAAAATGTGCAATTTTTTTCTTATGTTTATCAATAAGTGCTTTTTTCAATCAATAAAATTATTTATCACAATCACTGCTATGAGGGTGTTCTCTTGTATGTGTTAAAATATGTTTTCTTAATGTATAACTTACTTTAAACGTTTTATTGCACACATTACAGCTGTGTGGGCGTTCTCCTGTGTGTATTAACATGTGTCGGTTCAGTGTGCCACCAGTTGCAAATTTTTTCTCACAAATGCTACAGCTATGTGGATGTTTACCTGTATGTATTGACATGTGTCTATTTAAATCACCTTTTTGTCTGAAGGCTTGATTACAAACATCACAACTGTGTGGACGCTCTCCTGTATGTATTAACATGTGTTTCCTTAAGTAACTGCTTTTTGCAAATGATCTACTACAAACCTTACAGATGTAAGGACGTTCTCCTGTGTGTGTTAACAAGTGACTATCTAAACCAAACTTATATGCAAAGTTTTTATTACAAACATCACAATTATATGCACGTTCTCCTGTATGAATAAACATGTGCCTTTTCATATGACTATTTTGCTTGAACATTTTATTACAAATATCACAGGTGTATGGGCGATCACCTGTATGAATTACTAGATGATCTTTTAAATGAACACTTGTTGCAAACGCTTTATTGCAAATATTGCATATGAATGGGCGTTCACCTACATGTATTAATGCATGAGCTCTTAAATCAACTCTGCTTGCAAAAGTTTTTGTACATCTATTACATTTGTGTGGGTGTTCTTTCGTATGTATTAAATAGTGCCTATTTAAAGTATATCTTGTGGAAAATACTTTATTACAAATATTGCAAATGTGTGTGTGCTGTTTTCCATGCATTTTCATTCACTTTCTTTTTATTCTTAGTTTTACTAAATCCTGCAACAAAATGAAGTTTTTTTTCAGCTGCATAAAACTTCAAAAGTCTGGAAATGTGTAAATACCACACATAAAAGGGCTAATCTATATGCATCAGGATGTAGTTTTTAAGTTGCAACCTGAATTCCAGAATAATTTATACAGCTTAATTAGCAAGTTCCTATTTACAGAGACATAAAACTTTCATATAAGAAAGTGTTACACTTGATGCATCAGCAGGTCTATTAAAGATATAATTCAAGGTTTAAAAAGCTTCTGACAGAAAAATAACGAAGTTCTTAAATACTATATATTCACTGCAAATTCATCCTTTTTTGTTGTTATTGTGAAGTTGCTTCAAGACAAAGGTAGCTTTTCCTCTTTTAACATGGTTAAAAAAAAATCCAGTCCACAAATATTTTACTATCTATCTAAAACCCATCTGACTATTAGATAGAATAGTCAGTATTTTAGGATAAAAAAATTACACTGCTGATCACCTGATGAGTTTTCCTTATTGCACAGTTCCAGTCATCAGAAAAAATGTTTATCCAGCTATCAAATGGCCTTGAACAACTGCTTAAATACTGTCTTCACTTTCTTCTATTCCTCTTAATCACCATGCTTGACAGAAAATGAAATTTCTAAAAACAATTAATATATTTCAGAACACAAAGTAATTGGAAGTCTCAAGAGAGAAATGTAACTTGTTAATATGATAGCACAAAAGATGTTCAACATATTAATTGCACATAATAGGAAGTTTTCATGGCTGATTCAACCCCTGATGTTTTGAAGCAGTAGTGCATCAACTCAAAAAAGGGCATATGATGCAAAACAGGGATATATTGCAAGGAGTGTGAACTGCACGATTGCACACTATTGAGATAAAAAAAATTCAAGACAATGCTCAAGACTTTTTTGTCATGAAAAATATTTAGTAAATTTCTTGAATGATCTTTCCTTGGCCTGTCAGAGAAGCATTTACTCTTAGTTTAATGTTCACATCAATCATAATTACACCTATAATTGATATCGACGTTAAACTAAGAGCGAGTCCTTCCCTGATATTGAACAAAAATATCTAAAAATTTCTTCAGCCTGCATGTATGGACCTCATACAAATTCAACACTTATATTTATTAATTTATGATTTTCCCATATAGACTTAATTCTTTTAAAACTTTATGGAGCCCATCATCTATTACTTGAAAGAAAATATTAAAATAAATAGTTTTCTTGTAGCCACTTTTACATTTCTGTTCCTGAAAGTAAAAAGCTTTGAATTTTGCATGGCATTAAAGCAAAATGAAGAATTAGAGATGAACTGTATGGGTCACAAGTCTATTTATGTTGTATGCTTGATGATTAGTACTTTAGCATACTTTTTACCAAAGGTGGAATCCTGCGACATCCCGTAACACATAAATAAGACTTTTTTGCTTTGTTTGAGCATAAATTCATGAGAAAATCATGGGACATATTGAACTAATTTATTATTAACTGCCTAATGTCTATATATTGATTATTAGTTATTCTTAGAGATTATTTTTATTAATAACACAAAGTACACATGATGCAGATTTTGATTATCACTGCTACAATCGATGGCTTCTTGTGCAGTATGACAAAGCTCACCACTACTGCAGTCCAAGAACTTCCTTGACAAAGCATTGTAGGGGTTGAATGATGTCTTTCTGTTCTCTTTGCAATTACAGTATTAATTTGAATATTAAGAGATTATTGAAGGATCAAGTCCATTATGTGGACTACAATCATCAATGGCAAGCCGCTGCTTCCCATACAATATGATGAGGATCGTCACTATTGCACTGTTTTTGTAAAATCACTGGAATTGGATTGTTTTACTCTAAGCAGCACTTTTTTTTTTGCACACAAAGGGCTAATTGACCAGATTACAAGGACCCCAAAGGCTCAGAGAAGATTAGGGGGGAGGGGAACCCACTAGAACAGCTGTTGGGAGACAGATGGTAGACTCCAGTCAAGGCCATCTGAATGATGGCGACCATTCCAAGACTGGGGGAGCGGTTGGGTTGTTTTCTCTGAGCGGCACTTTTTTGCACACCATGGGCTAAATGGCCAGGTCACATGGACCCCGAAGGCTCAGAGAAGGTTGGGGGAGGGGACCCACTGGAACAGCTGTTGGGAGACAGATGGTAGCCTCCCGTCAAGGCCATCCAGCATGTTCTTTAACGTGCACAGGGTATCCATCCGACAGACGGCAGCCTTTCCAAGCCCATCGGTGTCCCCTACTGACCGTGGGCAGGGCGGGGAATTTTGCGGAGATAAATCTCAACGCTGACCCAGCTGGGACTCGAACCTGGGAACTACAGATTACGAGCCTGACGCAACTGGGGGAGGGGTGCACAGCAATTATTTCTATTCTGTCTAATTTATATAATATCTATTAACCTTTACTGTGCCAGGACTGAAAAACTGAACTGTATCCCATGGCCAGGTTTCTTTCAACAGTGTTCAGTCACAGAAAATAGTGAACTTTGAAACTTTTTTTTGCCAAATAACTGGTAAAAAGAATTATGGTGTGTTGTATGTCAAATTAATCAGTAATTAATTCTAGATTTTCTGAAAATATTTAACAAGAAAAAAAAAAATGTTTGTGATGCCTTACCTGCATTGGGTGTGAGACTCCCCTGCACCTATGGCCAAGGCATGACGTAATCAGCTTTTCAGGGCTATTGGAATCCCCATTCTCAATGAGGTTAGAGTTGGGATTAAGTGGATGGCTAGCACAGTTGGGACCTGAAACAAAATTACAGATTATAAATACTACTGAAAAGTTGACAATTAAGGGAGCGTATGAATCCACATATGCTCCCTTGATTGTTTAAGCTAAATTTTTTCCAGTCCATCTCCCTGAATTTGGCAAAAAAATTCTCTCATGCATCATCTAATACAGGGGTGAGCAAATAGTGGCCCGCTAAGAGTTTTTTGTGGCCCCCAAGACAGTCAGAAAAATCCGCCATGAACCGAGATTTCCTTCCCGTGCGCGACCGAAGATTCGTCTCATATTTTCCACTAGGATGGCCATGTCAATACGCATGCGCAGTGTAGATACGAAAACAATTGCCCACTCCTGATCTAATATATAAGAAAGAAAGTTTGTGTGTTTGTGCAATTATGCACTTGGTCCCCAGAAGAGCTAGAAACAAAGTTTCAGGCACCAAACTTTGCATGAACATTCCATTCATCCAGGGGAAGAATAGAGGCTATATTCAAACCTGCCAGGGTCAATGATAATTGGGTTGGACAGTTTTGAATTTTTCAAAATCCCCATAGACTTAACATTAACAGTTGAAAGTTATTCAAAATAACTGTTGCCAAATTAATTTGAAAGGAGGAATGAATCATATTTCTTTCTGATTTTGGTAATGATTTTTATGCTAAATGAAAGCTTGTGATGTGAGGAGTGGCATCTGCTCTATATTTTAGAAAGTTTCAGACCTGAGCAATGCCAGGTAAATCTGCTAGTAAGATATATAATCAATAATAATCATAAAATGCATGTCACTAGTTATGTATTTTATTTTAATATTTAAAATCATTTTATCACAAAATATGGTGTTTGGAACGAACAATATTACAAGTACTAGTAATAACTGAAAGTTTGGGGAAACATAATTATAAATGCAAAAAGCCATTCATTTGGTAAATATAGGGAATAGCTAAAAAATAAACAAAAGCCATAAAGTACTTTTTTTTAATTGCTAAAGATTTGATTATGATTTCAACCTTTTAATCAAACTATTTTTTAATTTTTTCACCCAACAACGGCAAGAAATATTTGCAATTTTGATTATTCTGAGCCCGCCCTGTCATCTGTACAATTTTGATCGAACTCATGGGAGGAGGGTAAATGAAAATATGGTGACAGAAGAAAAAAATTAAGATACGGAGCAATATTTCGTAACATTGGGTAATAATTAAACACTGTTAATGCATCCTAAATTAATTAGTAATCGAACAAGTAAGATTATTGTTCTGTAGCGAATAAAAATAGAAAAACTAGCAATAAAAGCAGGGTTCCGTATAATTAACCCCAGTGTTTGGTCATAGGGGCCTTTTCTTATCGGTAGCTGCTGCTGAAGCCATGCGGCGAAGGGTCGCGGTAGGTCCTGGGTACGTACGCCGTAGCCCGCGACCTGCGATGTTTTCATATTATACAATTTTCTTTTCATTTTAATAAAGCAATAATTAACATTACAAAATCATTAATTTACCATAAATTAATTAGTAATGGAACTAAGTATAAGTTCATGCGCCAACTGCAATAAAGATAATCATTACAGGTAAAAACAAAAAAAAAATCCGACGGACCCCAGATCGGCAATTTTGTCGCAAATAGGCATAGTACACTAGTATATTTCGAGTCATCGACGTTTTTACGCTAGGTCATAGTTCTAATTTTACGATCCTATATTTCTGGCAGCAGCAAAGTTAATCAAGTGTGAAACGCATCGAACTATGACTATTAGTGGACGTTACTACCTGAATCTTTAAAGCTAAACCAAAATATACAGAATGTTTTATTTGATACTTACTTGATACACTTCAGGAGGGCGAAGCGAAAGAATACGACGTATAAACTCACTTTAAATATGTAATAAAAGTCACAATAGGTAAAAAAATTATAGTTGGTAAATGTCGCACCATGACACTGTAACACACAGACAAGCCCAAATAAATAGAGGTTTACACATTAGCGACAGTGCTGCTCCTATAGGTACCAGGGTAAATTATTCAGATCGTAGCCTCCGTAATTAGAAACCTACCAATTTGCCAGCTTCGCCATTGAACGCTTGGCAACACGCAAGCAGGTTTCTGCCACAAGAGGGCAGTAGCTACGAGTGACAGCATCATACACTATTGTATTGTGATCATCATCATCATCCTCAAGCAGCCATGGGCTACGGAGGTCCAACCAGACCGTGCAATTTAGTTCTCCAAGCAAGTCTGTCCTGACTACATCTACTGCATCTGGCCACTGCACACCAATTCTAACAAGGTCCTGTTTGACATTGTCAGCCCACCGCACCTAGGTCTCCCCCTCTTTCTGAGGCCTTTAGGCACACTGTTCATAACCCTATTCGCCAATCTATAATTATTCATACGGGCAACATGGCCAAACTAACAGAGTCTCTCTCTGCACAATATGCTGCTTAAAGGAGGTTGCAAACTCCTTTGCATAACCTTATCATTAGTTACAAAGTGAATCACCTAATGCCCAAGAAACTGCGTAAGGATCTGGAATCAAAAGCATCTAGTTTCCTGTTATCTTGTTTACAAAATGTCCAAATTTCACTACCATAACTAACCCTAGAAAGAACCAAACTATTATACAGCCTAATTTCAGTCTTTAGGTGTATACGCCTATTTCTCCACACTCTCCATAGATTCTTTAAAGTCCCGGCAGCAATCCCTATTCGTCTGTTAATCTCATGCCACACATCACCATTATCTGTTACATAGCTCCCAAGATAATTAAACTGCGACACCTGCTCACGACTGCAGCCATTCAGATTAACTGCATCACAGCCTGCCTGACCAATTTTCATCACTTTAGTTTTCTCTCTGTTTATAACCAAACCTACTCTACACTATCAGTTTCATCAACAGCTCGAATGAAAGAGTTCATCTCATCAACATCATTTGCCAAAAGGGCTAAATCATCAGCATAATCTAAATCAGAAATTTTCGTATCTCCAGCCCATTTAAGGCCAAAATCTTTCCCTTGAAGTGAATTTCGCATAACATAATCAATAACCAAGCTAAAGAGAAAAGGAGACAAAATGCACCCTTATCGAACACCAGAAGTAATGCTAAACCAATTGCTGCAAGCCTTACCAACTCTCACACACGACTCAGTGTTATTATAGAGAGTTTTCATTATGTTAACTAACTTGTCAGGTATACCATATGATTTCACAATCAACCACAATGTATGACGATCAACAGAGTCGAAAGCCTTTTTGAAATCAACAAAGCTAGCAACCAAAGGTTTCTGAAACTCGAAACATTTCTCAAGAATCTGCCTAAGTGAAAATATCTGATCCACACATCTCCTAACACTTCTGAATCCACATTGCTCATCACGCAATTGCCTGTCAACCAGATTCTTAATTCTATTAAGCACAATCATGGAAAGAACTTTACCTGGAACAGAGAGTAGGCTGATACCCCTATAGTTATCACAAGAACTGCGATCACCTTTTTTGAAAATAGGGATAACCATAGCTCTGGTAAAATCCATAGGAACCATGCCTTTATCATAAAAGATATTCAGAATTTCAGTCATCCAAGTGGTAACCGAAACATTCCCAGCGCTAAGCATTTCCGTAGTAATTTCATCTACCCCTGGGAATTTATGTAGTTTAAGTTTAGAAACAGCCAAAAATAACTTCAGATTGTGTTATAACGCCAACATTAAAGCCACCAATGCATCTATCATCATTGCAAACAATGGGAATAGAACTAACGGCATTATTTAGAATATCACTGAAATGCTCAGCTCACCTAGCCATGACAGAATCCTCCCCTTCTATAACCTTACCTTGTTTATCCTTCAATCCTTGTATACCTGTCCGTTTTCTACCACAAAAAACATTAGCTCTCTGCTGTTGTGCTGTCTAACTGCTTCCTCGGCTTGTCAGCCAAACCATCAAGCCAAAGATTCTTATCAGCGGCTAACTGATCTTTTACACGTTTAGTAAGTTCTCTGTAATGCTTTCTATTACGACTAGTTAGGTAGTGATTACGGACATTGCTGCAGTTCTTTCTTTCCGAAATAAACTCAAGTGCCTTATCACTCAGATAATTCTGTCTCTTCTGCTCCTTTTTTCCTAAAAGAGTACTGTTAGTGTTCAAAAAAGCCTGTTTAAAATGATCCCATTCTTCCTCAACTTCAGTAGTAAGCATACCATGACTGTCATAATGACTAAGTAACCTATCATGGTAAGCTTTGGCTATAACTGGGTCTTTCAGAGCTTCAGTATTAAAAGCAAATTTTTTAACCCTAGCACAACACTTTTTAAGTTTAAGTTGCAAGACACTTTTAACAAGATAATGGTCAGATCCAATTTCAGCTCCCCTATATGACCTGGTGCCGTCCCATGGCCGAGTGGTTAGCGCGCTTGGCTACTGATCTAAGGGACCTGGGTTCGAGCCCCGGATAAGGCATGGATGTATGTGTCTTTTTTCTGCTGAGGTCCTGCCATCCTCTCAGACATTCTACTATGGCATATACACTGACAGGCTCCTGTCAGACCTCTGTGGCAAGCAGCTGCTTGAGGGGGTATTTATTTATTTTATATTTATATGACCTGGTATTCGTAACAGAACTAGCCCATTTGCTGTTAATTAATATATAATCAATCATATTCTTATGCAGCCCATCGGGTGAAACCCATGTATACTTATGTATGTCGCGGTGTTTGTAATAATTGTTAGTTATTCTAAATCCATTGAGTTCAGTAGGGGACACCGATGCCTTTCCAAGCCCATCGGTGTCCCCTACTGACCGTGGGCAGGGCGGGGAATTTTGCGGAGATAAATCTCAACGCTGACCCAGCTTGGACACGAACCTGGGAATACAGATTAAGAGCCTGGCGCGCTACCAACTGAGCCACCCCCGCCCACCCTGAAAAGAGAAATTTAAGATTATTTTTAAGAATCTGACCTTTATCTGTCCATCTGGTCTCTTGCAAGCCGAGAATATCTAAATTATAACGGTGGAATTCTTGTGTGATGACATCAAGAGAAAAACCTCTGTGCAGAGTCCTCACATTCCAACTACCTATTGAGAGAAAATGGTTAGTGGGATGTTTAAAGAAACTATGTTTATTGAGAGAGAGAATTCCGACAATATCAAACAGCCCCCTAATCGCAGACATGGGGCAAAGACCCGTCCCCCACTACTAAAGGCTGAAGCCATCTACACTGGAAGATTTCCTCCAACGTAGAATTTGACGATGCCAATAGAAGCAAAGTGTACAGGTGCCTGCGATGACTTCTGCTCAGGATTATCCACCAGCTGATAAGCTGATAAACATATTCTGTGAATCTATTCACTTGGGGCTGTCAACCCACAAACAAACAGAAAACACAGCGGAAGATTTTCCCTCCACAGAAGCCCACCAGTGCAGCAAAATCATAATCAAGATCAGAGCCATATATCTGTCCAGTCCAATGGGTTTATATGGTCAGCACCAGGACCCTGTGTGGTTGACCACTCCTCAGCAGGGTAGAAAAAAAAGAAAAGTATCCATAGTTGTCCAGATCAGTAGACCACACTAATCTGGCAGCCCTCCCCTTCCGTTCACTTCCACAAGAGAGTATACACGATACAAATCAGACAATATATATTTTCAAAATATATATTGTCTGCGTATACAGATCTTGATAACAAATAGAAATAACAAATTCTGCCATCATCAGAGACTTTCTACTTTGGCATGTAAACTGACAGGCTGCTATCAGAACTCTGTGGCAAGCAGCTGCTTGAGGGGGTATTTATTTATATTTTTAAGCAATGCATGATCAGACTTGAAATATTTCTGCTTTCAGCCACTGAGAAATATTTCCACGGCAATCGATTTTAACGCGTTTCAATTTTCTTCCCCAAATTACAGGATACATATTATTTTTATTACTAGAGAGCAAAAAAAATATTCTGGAAGCAAAAAACGATCTTTTGATAGGGGCCTTTAATTGTGAAAGATATGCATAAAATGTAATTGGTTGGGTTGTTTTACCTCTGAGCGGCACTTTTTTGCACACCATGGGCTAAATGGCCAGGTCACATGGACCCCGAAGGTTCAGAGAAGCTGCTGGAACAGCTGGAACCCACTGGAACAGCTGTTGGGAGACCGTCAAGGCCATCCAGCGTGTTCTTTAACGTGCACAGAGTATGACTCTCCCGCACACGGGACCAAGGCTTAACGTCCCGTCCCATCCGATGGACGGCGTCCTTTCCAAGCCCATCGATGTCCCCTACTGACCGTGGACAGGGCGGGGAATTTTGCGGAGATAAATCTCAACGCTGACCCAGATGGGACTCGAACCTGGGAACTACAGATTATGAGCCTGGAGCGCTACCGACTGAGCCACCCCCGCCCCCAAAAATATAACGGAAATTCCTATTAATTGCTAATAAGAATTATGTGATTGTCATTGACTTTTCAGGGAACTTTTTTTAATTACTTTTTAATGAATCTACCAATAATTTCACAACACTTTTTTTTTGCGCTCTACATTATAATGAATTTAGAAATGTTAAGATAGTGAAAGCTGAATGAGTGTTTCATTCCTTGAAACCGATAATGTAATTGAAATGTGCACATTAATCGAAAATAGGCCCAGTTCTAGGGAGAAAAAAGTAAAGGGGGTGGGTGGAAAAGAAACTCAATCGAGAAAGTAAAAGGGCTAAGAAAGTGGATTTTCATTCCAATATGGCCTTTCCCCTTCCGTTTTACACGTTTAAGAAATTTGTGCATCTATTACCATTACTAACATTTTCAAAGGGGATGGTGGTACATGCACATCCCTCCCTCAATCCTGCCCTGATCAAAATAATAAGGAATCATGTTTTATGTGTAAACTTGAATAAAATAAAATGCATATCAGAAAAAAAGTTACAAGTTTATTCAAAAATTTTAATTAATTATACCTTATTGCTAAATATAGAAATTTATATCTCTTTAAACACTAAGAAATAGTGTTAATTAAAATTCAGTTGACATCTTAATCATCTAGATTCAGAAGAATTTACCTTGTCTAGATATAGCTCTTAGCCATTTTTGACGCAAATCACAATGGCTAGGAATTTCATGAAAAGAAATTTTATCCTTACGAGTATCTGAATTACAAATAGGGAACAACGCAATACACCATTGTAAATGTGATGTGTTGTAATTGAAGTACAAAATTTCACGTAACAACTGCAAAAACTTTCAAAGTAACCGCTGCGACCACTAACTTTACGCAATGGTATGAACCCGTAGCCAACGACATCTAGCGGCAGTCCAGTAAACAGGTGTTGCCAAGGTTTGGTTCAGTACGGTAGGCATTTAGTTACGGAGGCTACGATTCAGATAGCGTTCTAACTCGGTCGACAACGATACTTGCACTTTGCACTTGCACTTTTGAAAGTTTAGGTAGGCAACGATAATCTTAGGGTTAAGTTTTAAAATCTGTTCGTTATGATTGATTAAAAGAATACGGAAAAGTTCATAGTATTAGCAATCGCATGATAACGTAATTACATTGAAAGGATTCATTTCACCTAGTGAACTTCCTAATAGCTGTAATAAGCCTAACGATGATATGTGTTAGTTGCTGTTAAGCGCTGAAATAGCAAAAAATAAAATAATGCTATCAATTAATTGTCTAATAAAGCTTTTCAGTTTACATGCATAATCGATCTTAATACATTATGAAACGCAACATGAAAATATTTTGCATTGAACATTTGTCCTATGAATAAAATTTTAGAATCAACATCAGTTGATACAGTAATAAATTATCACAGGAAAACGTCCTGTAGACCAGATAACTTAGTTAACGAAATAAGTCAGTAAAAATAAATTTTGTTTGGAAACGTTTACTATGTACTAAAAGTATTATTCTGCATTATCGGTGTGAACAGGCCCGAATACGAAAAAAAAAATCAAAAGGGGGAGGGCAGGAAACACAATAAAGCCGGGGGGAAGGTAAAAGTGTTGGCCAACAGCATTCCAATGCATTATAACATTTCCCCTTAGTTTTTACAAGTTTTTAAAAAAATTCTTGCCTCTATCAACCTTACCAGCATTTGAAAGTGGGTGGACAGCCCTTAGATCCGGCCCTGGATGTGTGGAAATGTCTTTGTAAGTAACAAATTTTTATCAATACTTATTAACGTACGGGAGCGAATATATTTTTAGCACAGACGTGAATTCTTCAACGGTTAAGTAAACTAAATTTTAGGAAAATCATCCAATAATTCTTTTTACATTACCTCTAGTTGTTTCAATCATGTCAGCAATATTAGCTCGTGTTCCTGCCATGGTTCCTGCATGTCCTATCCAGGGCCGGACTTAAGCATAGCTCACGATATGAAAGGCCTCAAAGAAATGAATTTCAAGTTTTATTGCATTACGAAAAAGTTTTCAATATTTAATCTATTGTACAAACACTGTTTGTCTTTGCTTATCAATGCTAGAATAATGTTTTCACCAAATAAGTTTCGTGTTTGTTTTTCAATTATACATATATATTTCGATTTTCGAATAGCTTAGGGCCTCTAAATATGCCTTAGTCTAGGGCCTCAAAAGGTCAAAGTCCGGTCCTGCTCCTATCAAATCCAAGTTAACCTGAAATTTTTATCGCGCTTTTAAACGTAAATAATCGCGAATAAAACCGCAGTTATTTGAATCTGCGCAAGATTATGTATATTCTGTTGTATGCACAGATAACGGCTGGGGCTGATTCAGTTCCCGCACGTGTATTCTTAATTGCGAAAATGTAAAATCCGAGTCTATTCCAGGCCTCTCAAATTTACTCTACTCTGCCTTTGCAAAGACACCACACTCCTTGCAGTTACGCCAAAAAATATTCTTTGGTTATGCAACAGGTTATTGTAATCCGCCGCCCTCTTCGTGAATTTTACCAAGTCTCTTAGAATTTGGCCAACCCTCAAGATTTCGCCAAGTTTTCCCGATTTCGCAAACTCTACTTAATTTCACAAAAAAAGTAAATAAATAAATACCCCCTCAAGCAGCTGCTTGCCACAGAGGTCTGACAGGAGCCTGTCAGTTTATATGCCAAAGTAGATCTTAGAGGATGGCCTTTTTTATGTATGTGTCTATTATTTCTGCTGAGGACCTCAGCATAAAAAAGACACATACATCCATGCCTTACCCGGGGCTTGAACCCAGGCCCCTTAGATCAGTAGCCAAACGCGCTAACCACTCGGCCATGGGATGGCTATTTCACAAAACCAATCACAATTTTCACAAGTCTGCTGTATTTTACCAGGTGGCTTCGAATTTTGCCAAATAGCCATAATTTCACAGAATAAAACCCAATTTTTAAATATCCCCTGAATTCGCCTAGTCACTTCCAATTTTGCCAGCTCCCTTCCATTTTGCCAACTATCCTTAATTGCAAAAAAACAATCCCATTTTTCGCAACTCGACTGTATTTCATTAAGTGGCTACGAATTTTGCAAACTCCTCTAGATTTTGCCAACCTGCCAGAATTTTACAGAACAAATCCCAATTTTTCATTTCACCTGAATTTTACCAAGTCACCTTGAATTTTGTCAATTATCCTTAATTTGACGAAGCGAATCTTAATTTTCGTAACTCGCCTTCGAATTTCGTACCAAGCGACTTCGAATTATGCACCCTCCTCTAGATCTGGCCACGATTTTTCCAGAACAAATCCCAATTTTTACATTTCACCTTAATTTTTACCAAGTCATCTCGAATTTTCCCAAATCTACAAGATTTTGTCAACTATCCCTAATTTTACGAAACGAATCCGAATTTTCACAACTCACCCGTATTTTAGACTACTACCCAAATTTTTCAAACTCCCCTTGATTTTAGCAAGTTGTCTGGATTTTTCCAACAGGCCATAATTTTACAGAAAAAAAATCCCAACTTTTACATCTCACTTGTTTTCCCAAGTTATTTTCGAATTTTGTCAAATGTCCTAAATTTCACAAAACAAATCCCAATTTTCACACTCGCTTGTATTTCATTGTGGCTTCAAATTTTGCCAATTGCCCTAGATTTTGCCAAGCTGCCTCGATTTTGCCAACTCACCATAACTTTATAGAAAAAAAAAGAAGTTTTACTTCTTACCTGAATTTTGCAAACTCCCCAAGATTTTGTCAAGCTCCCTAGATTTTACAACTACCCTAGATTTTGAGAAGCTGTCTAGATTTTGCTAACTCCTCTCAATTTTACAAAGAAAAAAAAATCCCAATTTTCACAACTCACCTGGATTTTACAAAGTCGATTCGAATTTTTCCAACTCTGATTTACTTTTGATGGGAGATGAGGAGAGCCTCCTTCCGATAGCTATACAAAGTATCATCCGACTGACCCTTAAAAAATGTTGTGCTAGTTTAAGGAAATTACGTTTAATACTGAAGCTCTGAAAGATCCAGATATAGACAAAACATACCATTAGAGGTTACTTAATCATCACAATCATGGTGTGCTTACTGTTTAAATTGGGAAAGAATGGGGCCATTTTAAACAGACTTTTCTTGAAAAGGCACAAAGGCAATAAGGCTATGGAGCCTGTTTCTTAAAGAAGGAATTTCAGGAATAATATGACAATCAACAGGTCCAGGGACTGAAGGCTAAACGTGATAAAGCCATTGAAGGCAAGGATTTTGTCATTGCTAGGTGGGCTAGCATTTCAGAGATGTTCTAAACAATATGGTTAGTTCTACTCCAATTGTTTGTAATAAGGGTAGTGTATTATTGGCTTTAATGTTGGCCCTATATCATATTCTGAAGATACTTTGGTTAACTGTATAACTGTCCTCTGGTCATGTGATTAGAATGCTTGGCTGCTGATAAAAGGTATCTGTGTAAGGCATGGATGTCTGTGTTGCCTTTCTGCTGAAGTCTCACTTTCCTCACAAATATTTGTTGCTATTAAACTGACAGTCTCCCGTCACACCTCTGTGGCAAACAGCTGCTTGAAAATTAAAAAAAAATCTCAAGCTGTGGCTCACCACAGACCCAACCCACCCAACCCTTAAACTAGCACGTAGCTTAAAATGGCAAACTCGCAGCCGCGAGACAGGCCAAATTACTCCTGGTTGACTTGAGAGGTTGTTGGGATCATTTGGGGTGAAATACAAAGAGCCATTTACCGTAACGATAGTTCAGATTTCGGTTTGACATTTCCTTTTCTACGCATCTTTTCTCATGTAAAACCTCATATATCATGGCCCCCATATAAATTTTCTTTTTGGAGCATGAAACCAATCTCGCATGCTGCTTTACTGAAAAGAAGAGGTCTAACAGCAACCCATCAGTTTAATACGCCATAGTAAATCTGGGAGGAAAGCGAGACCTCAGCAGAAAAACAAAAGAAACATTCATGCCTTACCCGGGGGTCGAACCAGGTTCTTTATGATTAGTGTCTGCTTGAGGGGGATAAAATATAAAAATATATAATATATAAACATCCAGAGGTAGATGAAATTACTACTGAAACTTGAGCTGGGATTGTTGTTCTTGTCACATGGCTGAATGAAATCTTGAATTTTTTGTGATCAAGATGTTCCTTAGGATCTTACTGCATTATTACTATCCCTATTTTTAAAAAGTTGATGGCAGTTCTTGTGAAAATTATAGGGGAATCAGTCTACTTTCTGTTCCAAGTAAAGTGCTTTGTATTTTCATAAATAAATAATAATCATTTTTATTCATTCAAATTTCATAAATAAATAATAATTTTAACAACATTAAGAATCTGGGTAATGGTCAATTGCATAATGAGCAGGTGTGGATTCAGAAGTGGTAGGGATTGTATTGATTAGATTTTTTAATGCAAACCTTTTGTTACTCGCATTGTAGATTTCAAAAAGGCTTTTGACTCTATTGATCGTCATAATTTGTTTGATTGTGAGAATGTATGGCACACTATACAAATTAGAAGAATGATAGCTCTCCATAATAACGCCGAGTCAGGTGTAAGAATTGGTAAGGCTTCAAGCAATTGGATTCACACAGTTAATAGAGTTCAACAAAGGTGTATTTAGTCTCCTTTTCTCTTTAATTTGGTTATTGATCTTGTTATACAGAATTCCCAAGATTTTGGCCTTAGTCTAAACGCGATTGATTGTACCGGAAGAGTAGAATCAGCGAAAAGTCCTTTCAAAGCAGTTCCAACTCATTCTTATTTTTTCATTCATTAAATTCATTATTATGTTTCAGTTAAGTTCGTTAATTAGCTTAGATTATTAGTAGCCAATATGCTGAATAGGTTTCACCCGTTCGTAATGGCATGAGAAGATATCCCACACTTGGAGATTTGGGAAATCATTCAAAATTCAGAGTTGGCTTTTTTTTTCTTTGAATTGGTCTCTTCAAATTAGTAATTTCTATGTTTTAATTCTTTGTAGTTTATGGTAGGCTCTCAATCACACAATATTCAGAAACACCGACAGTTGTCCAGAGGTCTTCAGCATAGTTCTAAGCATCAAGTGGTTATCGAAGTGATTTTACGAAAAAGCTGAGCAGCCGCGAGACAGACCAAATTACTCCTGGTTGACTTGAGAGGTTGTTGGGATCATTTGGGGTGGAATACGAAGAGCCATTTACCGTAACGATAGTTCAGATTTTGGTTTGACATTTCCTTTTCTATGCATCTTTTCTGATGTATAACCTCATATATCATGGCCCCCATATAAATTTTCTTTTTGGAGCATGAAACCAATCTCGCATGCTGCTTTACTGAAAATAAAATTATACTCCAAAGTTACCTACACAAGTAGCTTTATTCAAGGTTGTCTGTGCCTTCAGTTATTGGCTACACTGTTATTCAAAGTAGCCTTCGGCACAGCAGTAGCGCGTGATTAAAATTTTTCGTGTGGCATTTTGTGTAGCATATGTACAAAAAAATATGGGGAGATAGTTGAATTCAAAGGAATTGTGCAGAAAAGGGTTGGGTTGTTTTACCTCTGAGCGGCACTTTTTTGCACATCATGGGCTAAATGGCCAGGTCACATGGACCCCGAAGGCTCAGAGAAGGTTGGAGGAGGGGACCAGCTGGAACAGCTGTTGGGAGACAGATGGTAGCCTCCTGTCAAGGCCATCCAGCGTGTTCTTTAACGTGCACAGGGTATGGCTCTCCCGCACATGGGGCCATGGCTTAACGTCCCATCCGACAGACGGCAGCCTTTCCAAGTCCATCGGTGTCTCCTACTGACCATGGGCAGGGCGGGGAATATTGCGGAGATAAATCTCAATGCTGACCCAGCTGGGACTCGAACCTGGGAACTACAGATTACGAGCCTGGCGCGCTACCGACTGAGCCACCCCCAAGTGCTGAAAAGGAACGGCGAGGCATGGACATTACACAAGATTTCTAAAGGTGTCTTGTGGTACCTGGTACCAACACTTTACCAACAGATCCTTTAACTCTTGTATTACGTGGTTGAGCTGCTGCAGATCAGATATGTTCCAACACAAACCACAGATGCTCGATTATGATTGCTGTCTGGAAAATTTGGAGGCCAGGATCAGCTAGATCAATAATCGCAAACATACACCAAACCTCAAGCATTTGTAAAATTTCATAGTCTTCCTCATATTCCGCAAACTATTCCCGAACAATCTCAAATGCGCATCGATGCTAGAGGTGAGCAAAGGTTATCATACGAGATAACCTTTGTTCACCTCTGGCATCGATGAGCATGGTTGGCCCACACCTAGCCGGTAGTACGTGGTTTTTCCACCCTCAGACCACTTTCTGAAGGTCCTAACTACAGTTGATGATATGGAATCTGTATAAATGCTATCTGTAAATGGTGATGGGTAGTCACTGGAAGGAGAGCTATGCACCAATCCCCTGTGATGATGCATAGAACTGGCCAGGCCTAGCACCTAATGTCCGACCCCCACCTTCTTGTGGTGTAGACTGTTAGTACCTTTCAAAAGAGATACTCTCTTGTGGAAGTGAATGGAAGTGGCTTACTGATCTGGACAACTATGGCTACTTTTTTTTACCCTGCTGAGGAGTGGTCAACCACACAGGGTCCTGGTGCTGACCATATACAGTGTCTCAAAAATATACGTACAAACTTTTAGGGGAGGTAGATAACATCTGAAGGAATGAGAATTGCATAGGAAACCATAACCGGAAACGTCACCATAAGTCAATAGGCGGCGCTGTTCATCAGTGGGCTAGAGGGGAAATTTCGGATTTCCTCATTCGAGCGGTAGTCGGCTGACGAAGAGCATGCAAAGGTATTCGAACAGGGAGCTCGCAGACATGCACTAAGTGTATGGAATAGCTGAGGGCAACGGACGAGCCGCTCAACGAATGTATCAAGAACGCTTCCCACACAGACATGTACCGGGCCGTTTGTTTGCGTGTGCGCATCAAAATTTGTGCGATTATGGGTTATTAAGAGGTAGCAAAAGTGAAGGCAGGCCACGATCGATGCGTTCCCCCACCATGGAAGAAAGTGTTGGATGCCGTGGAGTCTAATCCTAGTACCAGCACACGTGCCGTTGCCTCTGCCTTAGGAGTGTGTCGTTGCAGTGTACAGCGTGTTTTGCACGGCAAGTCCTTACACCCCTTTCATCTCCAAAGGGTTCAGTTACTTCTCCCCGCAGATCATCCTTCATGTGTGCATTTTCCGCAGTGGTATCTCCAAGAAAGTGCTCAAGATGTGAATTTCCCAGCTTACGTTTTGTTTACAGATGAGGCCAGTTTCACTCGAGATGGCGTATTGAATCAGCACAATGCGCATTTGTGGGCCCATGAGAACCCCCACAGTGTGCGCACCCAAGCAGCACAACATCATTTCGCAGTAAATGTTTGGGCAGGTTTGGTCGGCGACTGCTTAGTTGGGCCATACCTTTTACCATCCCGCATGACCTCCGCGAAGTATCTGATCTTCCTGGAACAGGTTCTACCAGGCTTACTTGCCCATGTTCCAATAAATGTGAGACTCAACATGTGGTTTCAACATGATGGGGCACCTCCCCATTATGGAAGGTGTGTTCGTGTGCATTTGAACATGGCTTTTGGGCAACGAAGGATTGGGCATACTGGACCAGTTGCCTGGCCCCCACACTCACCAGATTTAACGAGCATTGATTTCTCTCTCTGTGGGGGGGGGGGGGGGGGGGGGGGGGCTCAACTCTACCATGTATGAATTGCCTGTGGAGTCTGACCTGGATCTCGTGGCAAGGCTGGTCTGCGCTGCTGCTACTATCAAAGAAACTCTAGGTGTGTTAGACCGTGTCCAGCAATCAATGCTGCGTCGATGTCACGCATGCATCGCATCTCACGGTGGAACCTTCGAGCATCTCCTGTAACATTATGAAATGTATCATCTAGTACTCCATTTGTAATAATTATGTCCAATAAATGTTTTCCCATTAATCACTGTCTTGTGTCCTCTCAGATCTTGTACCTCTGCTACCACTTTCCCATGACGTTTCCAGTTATGGGTTCCTATGAAATTCTCATTCCTTTAGATGTTATCAACCTCCCCTAAAAGTGTGTACCTATATTTTTGAGATACCCTGTATACCAACCTGAACGGAATTATGGCTCCGAGCTTGACTATGGATCCAGATTTTGCTGCATTGGTGGGCTTCTGTGGAGGGAAAATCTTCCTCTCTGTTTTCTGTTTGTTTGTGGGTTGACAGCCCCAAGTGAATAGATTCACAGGATATGTTTATCAGCTGGTGGATAATCCTGAGCAGAAGTCATCGCAGGCACCTGAACTCTTTGCTTCTATTGGCATCGTCAAATTCTACATTGGAGAAAATCTTCCATTGTAGATGGCTTCAGCCTTTAGTAGTGGTGGAACGGGTCTTTGCCCCATGTCTGCGATTAGGGGGTTGTTTGATATTGTCGGCATTCCCTCTCTCAATAAACATAGTTTCTTTAAACATCCTACTAACCATTTTCTCTCCATAGGTAGTTGGAATGTGAGGACTCTGCACAGAGCTTTTTCTCTTGATGTCCTCACAAGAATTCCACCATTATAATTTAGATATTCTCGGCTTGCAAGAGACCAGATGGACAGATAAAGGTCAGATTCTTAAAAATAATCTTAAATTTCTCTTTTCAGGGAGGGACGACAATAAGCATCACCAAGGCGTGGGTCTGCTTCTCAGCAGACACGCTAGCGATGCTCTTCTAGGTTATGAGTGCATTAATGAAAGGTTTCTTACAGCAAAATTTCAGACAAGCGTTAAAGACCTGAATGTTATCTGCTGTTATGCCCCCACTGAGGATGCTGATGAGGATGAGAAGGATAGGTTTTATGAACTTCAGGATATTTTGAATTCTGTCAAGAAAGGAGATATTACCCTTGTTCTTGGTGACTTCAATGCAAAGTTGGTACTGACTCTGACCTTTGGGCAGGAGTAATAGGCCCTTTTGGTATTGGTAGCTGCAATGGCAACGTCTCCTACAGGTAAGTAAACGCAATGGTTTCAGAATAAACGACACATACATCCATGCCTTACCCGGGGCTCGAACCCAGGTCCCTTAGATCAGTAGCCAAGCGCGCTAACCATTCAGCCACACAGAAGGGCAAAAAATTTCATACCGTCAATTATTTCTGATTTTAAAACAAAATGACTAACTAATGTTTGTTTAAATATATATAAATAAAATAAATACCCCCTCAAGTAGCTGAAAAATGATATTTATTGGATGAAATATAACTAAAAATTATTTAAATATGTAACAAAGAAACACTAAGTGAAAGAAAACAACTTAATATCAATTACATTTTATGTCGAGATTGTGCAGAAAGTACCAACAGGGTTATTTTACCTCTGAGCGGCACTTTTTTGCACACCATGGGCTAAATGGCCAGGTCACATGGACCCTAAGGCTCAGAGAATGTTGTGGGAGAGGACCCACTGGAACAACTGTTGGGAGACAGATGGTAGCCTCCCATCAAGGCCATCCAGCGTGTTCCTTAACGTGCACAGGGTTCAACTCTCGTGCACACGGGATCACGATTTAAAGTTCCATCCGACGGACGGCGGCCTTTCCAAGCCCATCGGTGTCCCCTAGTGACTGTGGGCAGGGTTTTTCAGAGATAAATCTCAACACAGACCCAGCGGGACTCGAACCTGGGAACTACAGATTACAAGCCTGGTGCGCTACCGACTGAGACACCAGAAAAAGGTTAGTTGTCCCCATGTGCATGGTTGACCACAACTTACAAAGGCTCAGGTCGACCACTATTTGTGTCTAACAGCAAGATGAAACAGAAAACTCACTGAGCTGTCTGCAGCTCATGGATTTGTTGGGTTGTTTTACCTCTGAGCGGCACTTTTTTGCACACCATGGGCTAAATGGCCAGGTCACATGGACCCCGAAGGCTCAGAGAAGGTTGGGGGAGGGGACCTACTGGGACAGCTGTTGGGAGACAGATGGTAGCCTCCCGTCAAGGCCATTCAGCGTGTTCTTTAACGTGCACAGGGTATGGCTCTCCCGCACATGGGGCCACGGTTTAACGTCCCATCCGACAGACGGCGGTCTTTTCAAGCCCATCGGTGTCCCCTACTGACCGTGGGCAGGGCGGGGAATTTTTGCGGAGATAAATCTCAACTCTGACCCAGCTGGGACTCGAACCTGGGAACTACAGATTACGAGCCTGGCGCGCTACCGACTGAGCCACCCCCGCCCCACAGCTCATGGATAGTTTCATGACAAATAATATACAGGAGGATTCGTAAACCCACTTTATACAAGATAACCCACGGTTTGCATTCCACTCATTCCATCAGAGAAAAAGAGATAATTTGTAGTGGGGAAGGCAACACCTGAACTGCAAAGCAATGAGCCAATGCTCTCTTCTCTGACGAATCCAGATTCAGTTTACAGAGTGCTAGTCATCAGGTTGTCATCTGGAGAGCACCAGGAATTAGTTATTACTCTTCAAACATAAATGCATCATTGCAGAAATGGTGGTTTATTGGTCTGGGGTGACATTGTCCAATGGGAACATGCTGTTCCATATCTTTTCGGGAGGAACTTGGACAGGCCTGATAAAATCTTTGAACCCTACATGAGGCTTCATCATTGTGCTCTTATCCTATAATTTCTGTTTATAGAGATAACATACATCCACAAAGGGGTTGTTTTACCTCTGAGCGGCACTTTTTTGCACACCATGGGCTAAATGGCCAGGTCACAAGGACCCCGAAGGCTCAGAGAAGGTTGGGGGAGGAGACCCACTGGAACCGCTGTTGTGAGACAGATGGTAGCCTCCCGTCAAGGCCATCCAGCGTGTTCTTTAACGTGCACAGGGTATGGCTCTCCTGCACACGGGGCCACGGCTTAACGTCCCATCCGACGGACGGCAGCCTTTCCAAGCCCATCGGTGTCCCCTACTGACCGTGGGCAGGGCAGGAATTTTTTACGGAGATAAATCTCAAGGCTGACCCAGCTGGGAACTACACATTACGAGCCTGGCGCGCTACCGACTGAGCCCCCCCCCGCCCCCCCACAAAGGGGTGATTTAGTGGATAATTTCCTTGAAAATAAAGCATCCAACATATGTCATGACCAGCATATTCACCAGACCTCAACCCAACAAAGCATGTGTGGGATGCATTACAGAGAATCATTTCAGCTTGTCAACATACATCTTGCTGAACTCTCGTGCAAGAGCAAATTAGTCTCCAGGCATTTCTTCTTGCCACCCTATTGCACTACAATGCATTGCTCCATTTTATCCTGTATTTTATGTCAGTTATATCGCAAATTTGTTTCTTCTTTCCATATTCCACCTACACTATATATCACCCCATTCTATAATCTCACATTTTTAATTTTATACATTTTGTCAATTATGCCTAACTTTTGCACACCTGTGTATGACTATAGTACTGTGCAAATTATACTGCTCACAAAAATCTGGGGATATTTCATCGCTTCATATTCGTTTTGAAATATCCCCTAATTTTTGTGAGCAGTATAATTGGGACAATAGGAAAATGCAGTGACAAAGCACAACTAAAATATTTATTTGTTCAATAGTGTAGTTAATAGTGAATGTGACCCTCATTAGCTTAAATTGCATCTTCCACCCTCTCAACCATTGATGCACAAGCTTTCGACACATCTCCTTCACTTCAGGGTCGTGATACCACACTTTCACGACACTTTCTATCATTTTGGTTTTCGTCGTGCAATCCATCTTAGATATGCGCGCTTTAATAATCGCCTACAATTTTTCAATGGAGTTTAGATCGGGTGAATTTCCTGGCCACTCCAATACCTTCAAATGTTGCTGGGTAAAGAAGCTCTTAGCAAGCTTAGAATTGTGGCATGGAGCCAGATCCTGTTGAAATACCCCATCGCCGTTAGGAAACAGCTTCTGCAGTGTTGGGACCATTTCGCTTTCAGAACGCCTATGTACTTTTTGCTGTCCATCATTCCTTCAATGGGGTGAAGCGTCTGTGGCCCGGAAGCTATGAAACATCCCCAAAACACGACCTTGGGTGGGTGTTTGGGGGATTGCTGGATGTGGCCGGATCATTGAAGAAGCCTACTTAGGTTATAATAGGATACATGGTCTTTATCAGAACTTTATTCTTAATTTTAAAAACTACAATTACACAATTATTTACATCTCAATCAGCCAACCTGTCATTTATATCTGATAAGAACATCTCAATAAATATAACATAGAGCTGAACTGTAAAGGCAAGATCTCAACTGAAATATATCTGTACATTATCCTTGATTGAAACCCAAGCCTTGTTACTGTCCAGCCAAATTTTATATTTTTACATATTAAACAAATGAGTACTCAATTTACAATTTTGTATTATTAAATATGTGAAGTGTGTTTATCACAATTAGATATATTTCCACATTAAAAGATTTACCAGAAAAGTGCAAATTTTTTTCCTTATGTATATATATCAATATGCCTTTTTAAATCAAGGAAATGTTTCATTACAATCACTGTTGCGAAGGTGTTCTCTTGTATGTATTAAAATATGTTTTCTTAACTTACAACTTGCTCTAAATGCTTTATTGCACACATTACAGCTGTGTGGACGCTCTCCCGTGTGTATTAACATGTGTCTGTTCAGTGTGCCCCCAGTTGTAAATTTTTTCCCACAAATCTTACAGCTATGTGGATGTTTTCCTGTATGTATTGACATGTGCCTATTTAAATCACCTTTTTGTCTGAAGGCTTGATTACAAACATCACAACTGTGTGGACGCTCTCCTGTATGTATTAACATGTGTTTCCTTAAATAAGTGGTTCTTGCAAATGCTTTACTACAAACCTTACAGATGTAAGGACGTTCTCCTGTATGTATTAACAAGTGACTATTTAAACTAGACTTACATACAAAGGTTTTATTGCAAACATCACAATTATATGCATGCACTCCTGAATGAATAAATAAGTGACTTTTCAAATGACTATTTTGCTTGAACATTTTATTACAAATATCACAAGTGTATCGCCGTTCTCCTGTGTGTATTAACATGTGTGTTTTTAAGCAACTGCTTTTTGAAAATGATTTGCTACAAACCTTACAGATGTATGGACATTGTCCTGTATGTGTTAACAAGTGTCTATCTAAATCATACTTATAAGCAAAGAATTTATTACAAATATCACAGCAATATTCACTCCTTCCCGAGTGAATAAATAAGTGCCTTTTCAAATGACTATTTTGTTTGAACATTTTATTACAAATATCACAGGTGTATGGGCGATCACCTGTATGAATTACTAAATGATCTCTTAAATGGACACTTTTTGCAAATGCTTTATTGCAAATATTGCATATGAATGGGCGTTCACCTACATGTATTAATGCATGATCTTTTAAATCAGCTCTGCTTGAAAAGGTTTCATTACACCTATTACATTTGTGTGGATGTTCTTTCGTATGTATTAAATAGTGCCTACTTAAAGTGTAACTTGTGGCAAATACTTTATTACAAATATCGCACATGTGTGTGAACTGTCTTCCATGCATTTTCACTTTCTTTTCGTTCTGTTTTTACTAAATCTTGCAACAAAGTTAAGATTTTTTGCATATGGGTTAAGCTTAAAAGTCCAAAAATGTGCAAATAACACACATAAAAAGTATTACTCTATATGCTTCAGGATGTAATTTTAAAGATACAACCTGAGCTCCAGGATGATTTAAATAACTTAATATGAGAGCTCTTAAAACTAGAGAGGTTTGAAAATATCTGCAAATATTACATATAAGAAAGTATTACATTCAACGGATCAGCATTTACTTTTAAAGATATAATTTGAGGTTTAAAAAACTTCAGACAGATTAACCATCAAGTTCCTAAATACTATATCGCAAATAATAATTTATCACAAATTCGTGCCTTATTTTGTTGTGAAGCTGCTTGAGAACAAAGGCTATTTGGCCTCTCTTAAACATGGTTAAAAAAAATAATCCAGTCCACAAATATGTTAGTACCTATCTGAAATCCATCTGACCATATTAGATAAAGTCAGTATTTTACGATAAAAAAAAATTATATTGCTGATCACCTTAGGAATTTTCCTTATTGCACAGTTCCAGTCATCTGAAAAAATATTTATCCAGCTATCATATGGCCTCGAACAAATGCTTAAATCCTCTCTTCACTTTCTTCTATTCCTCTTAATCACCAGGCTTGACAGAAAACGAATTTTCTAAAAACAATTAATATATTTCAGAACATAAAGTAATTGGAAGTCTCAAGAATGAAATGTAACTTGTAAATATGATAGCACAAAAGATATTCAACATATTAACTGCATATAAGATTAAGCTTTTATAGCTGATTCAACCATTGTTTTAAAGCAACAGTGTGCATTAACTCAAAAAAGTTATTAGATACAAAATACGAAACAGAGCTATATTGTAAGGAGTGTGAAGTGCAGGGATGCCACCCCATCCTTGGAGATAAAAAATCAGTAGTGATCAAGGCTTTTGGTGATGAAAAAAACCGTCACAAAATTTCTCGATGTTTCTTTAGCTGTCAGGGAAGTATTGACTCTTCGTTTAATGTCAACATAAATTATAATTGATATACTAGGAGTGAATACTTCTCTGACATTTGAAGAAAAAAACTAAAATTTTCTTAAATTTCTACCACCTGCTTGTATCGACCTCATGTCAACTCAACACTTTCTAAGGAGAGAGCATGGATTTAATGGCGAAAGTCATCCCAGTCACAGAGGAGACATTGTCCATGACACTCAGAAATAGCTAAAAGAAATTAGTTTTGCTGTGAGTTGGATTTGAACCCACGACTCCTAGTATGTTAGGAATGATTAAATTGTATCTAAATGAGGAGGGGTACCTTTCAGTCGCACTTTTCTGTGCACAATGTGCTAAGTGACAAGGTCAGAAGAACTCAAGGGCACCAAGAATGTTGGGGGAAGGGAACCCACTTGACAGTTGTTAGGACACAGATGGAAGCCTCCAGTCAAAACCACCTAACAGGTTCTTTAACATATACATGGTATGGCTCACCGGCAGACAGAGCCATAATTTTACATCACATCCGATAGGCGTCAACCTTTCCAAGCCCACTTGTGTCCTTTTTCTTACGGAGAGCAAGGTGGTGGTTTAGTAGAGAAAAATATCATGTTCAGGTGGAATTTGAATCTAAGACTAAAGATTATGATCCTGAGATGCTACTGACTACACTATGCTTCTTGAGGCATGATAAAATAATTAAATTGAGAAATATCGTTGATAGAGGCATATACTGGGTAGCCACACCCTTATATATGATCATATTGCTATTTTCATGAATGATGCTGGTGGAAGAGCTTAAGGCCTCACATTATGATAGGCATGGTGATCACCTTCTCCACATATTTATATCAGAATGCTGGTTGGTTGTTTGGGGTTTTATGATACAAGAGCAACATAGGCTACATTGCACTAATAAGGGTAAATAAAAAGATAAGACATCAAATCCATAACAAAATTAAAAGAAACACACAAATATTATAAAAGCAATGAAAATGGAAAACACACACAAGAAAGAAAAGCGTATAACTAGCAATGTAAATAAAACCAGGCTAAAAAAAATCACGTGTAAAACAGAATAAACAACAATGAGTGTATAGGACCGTAAAATCCTAAAGATTAGAAGGGTAAAAATATCAAAAATGAGTAAAATAGCTGGTAAAACATAAAAATTCAAATACCAGTGTTAAAATGAGTCATCTAATAAAAAATGGCTGAGTGTAAGGGTTTTGGTCATAAAATCATGGAAGTTAAAATACACACATTTGAAGTTGAAAGTGGGAAAAGCAAGTAAAATATGTTTTATAGTTAAAATTGTGTCACAAAACTCACACTTAGGTTCATCGTCTACCCAAAGAAGAAACAAATGATTATATACAAATGACCTAAGTGGAGCTTATATCAGAATGCATTATGTGCTTTGTCCATTGTTTTATGTATATAGTAATTGTGTTGGTGGGGGATATTAGAGATAATGACTCTAGATCAATAGAAATAAAAGAAATTTTTAGATAAGAGCAGTAGAATAAGACGAGGGAGTACTCTTTTGTTTCAATCTTCATGAATTCATTTAATTTTTCAAAGATTTTGCAGTTAAACTGACATGTCAGATGTTTCAAAATAAGCTTTCAGAAAATCAAATTTAAATCGTAAATCACATAATAACATAATTCTAAAATTATTGATTTCTGCACACAATGAACCTAAATCCCAAGGGTTCAGAGTTGGTGAAAGGGATCCACTGCGCAGCTGTTAAGTGGCAGATGGAATCCTCCTATCAAGGCCATCAAAGCATGTGGTACTCTTGTACATGGAACCACGAAACACAATAACTTCCCATCAGACAGACAGTAGCCTTTCCATGCAAAACAATGTCCTCTTTCTCACTGAGAACAGAATGGAGTTTGGGGGGAGAAAATTCACCCTATTAAATGGTTTGATTGATCCTCAGAACTGCAGTTATGAGGTGATGGTGGTGTGTGTGTGTGTGTGGGGGGGGGGGGTCTTGGGTTGGGTTGTTTTACCTCTGAGCGGCACTTTTTTGCACACCATGGGCTAAATGGCCAGGTCACATGGACCCTGAAGGCTCAGAGAAGGTTGGGGGAGGGGACCCATTGGAACAGCTGTTGGGAGACAGATGGTAGCCTCCCGTCAAGGCCATCCAGCGTGTTCTTTAACGTGCACAGGGTATGGCTGTCCCACACATGGGGCCACGACTTAACGTCCCATCCGACGGACGGCGGCCTTTCCAAGCCCATCGGTGTCCCCTACTGACCGTGGGCGGGGAATTTTTGTGGAGATAAATCTCAACGCTGACCCAGCTGGGACTCAAACCTGGGAACTACAGATTACGAGCCTGGTGCGCTACCGACTGAACCACCCCCGCCCCAGGGGGGGGGGGTCATTATATAAAATAGAGTTAAGAATTAACAGCAATTTGCAATACAGAAATGTTCCAACTCTGTGTTGTCTTTCTCGACTAAACCTTTGCTATGCTCTTGTCTAGAATGTGGTACATTGACAAGTTTGAAAAGCTTGCCATCCACCTTATGGGACATTAAGTCATAGGCCAGTGTATATACATTTCTGTGACTTTTACTTCCATCTTACTTGTAACAACTGGCATTTCAACCATTGTTGTCACAAAAGTATCACTATGAGGTTAATGGAATCTTGTTCATGTTTCACATACTTAATTCTTTCTTCTTGATTTGTAATGGAGAAAAATTAATAAGTAATGCCAGTACTTTTCGGTTATCTCCAGTCACATTTTCTTGGCACTGAAAAATAAACACCATTCGGTATTTGTTTTTGGGGCTTTTCTTAAGTTGATTCTTTAGCGATGAGCGTTATTAAGGAAATTTCCTTTTGATATTTATTTTGGGGGCTTTTTTTTAAAGTGGGAAACGAGGTTTCATTGTTTAGCGATAACCGTTGTTAAAGAAATTTTTTGATGAGATTATTTATCTTTGGGGTTTCACTGAGGAACAAGGATTCATTCCTTAGCGATAAGAGATGTTAATGATATCCAATTTTTATGAGATTGTTTATTTTTGGGGCTTTTTTAAAGTGTGGAACAAGGGTTTATTCTTAGTGATAAAAATTGTTAATGAAATCTAATTTTGATGAGATTATTTTTGGGGCTTTTTTTTAAGTGGCAAACAAGCGGTCATTCTATAAGTGATAAATGGTTTAATAAAATCTTGTTTCAATGAGATTATTTTTAGTGCAGAACATGATTTTCTTCTATATAGCATTGCATATTTCTGAAAAATTTTCCTGCTTTAAGATAACCGAAAAGTACCGAAAATGTGACTGGAGATAACCGAAAAATACCAATAATATGACCAGAGATAACCGAAAAGTACCAAAAATGCGACCAGAGATAACTGAAAAGTACCATAATGCCCACCACTTTTCTATAGTCCTTATTTTGCCACTGGCTATGATGGGAGATTACAGTGGAAAAAAATAATTGGTCCTTTATTGCAGACATGTAAATAAAAGGATCTAGTCTTCTAGTTATTAAGTAAATATTTTGTTGATAATCTGGTAATGGGAGCTGTAAAATGACCATCTTTCATTGAGCTCCGATCGTTTTCATGGGGATGGAGAGGTCAATATTGGATTCTACCTGCAGTGGTTTGAGGGTGAGGTGAGACCAGGCAGGTGCAAACCCAAGTCCACTGCATGCTTATGGTATAATATGTTCACAACTGAAATTGTTAATATTTAATTAATAATGTATCAATAGGCAACAATCATCTAATAAAAACGTGTAAACCTTATGCTGTCCCAACCTTGAAAATGAGGTTCACAAAGCCTACATATATGGCTGTAAATCATAAACCCAGTCTTTAATATAAAAAAAAGAAATTAAAAAATATACAGGGTGATTCAGTTAAGTGTGTACAAACTTCTGGAAGGGGTAGGTTGCACAAAGACGAATCGGAATCATATAGCAATGCAGGGTTGGTAACGGCATCAACATGTGCTAGTGTACAGAGAAGTGAATGAAAGAGCAGCATGTAAGTGAACAAAATGCTTTTTAATAATCACAATAGGTACATTTGCGAAATGGACAACGGTCACAGAAGGTGTTCAAAGTTGCGACCACAAGCTGTAACACAGGCCTGACATCGTCGCGCATGAAATCACGTACATTCTGGAAGATTCCTGGCGTGTCTCGGACTTCCGAGGCAGCTACCGAGATGCGTGCGACAAGATCCTCAGCACTTTCAACAGGGGTGTCGAACACCAGTCCTTTGATGTAACCCCAGAAGAAGTAATCAAGGCGTGATAGGTCCGGTGATCTTGCAGGCCAATGAATGGGACCACCACGCCCGATCCACTGTTGTCCAAATGTCACGTTTAAGTGTTGACGAACTTCATGGCTGAAATGGGCAGGGGCCCCCATCATGCTGGAACCACATTGCACGGCACAGTGACTGAGGGACCTGTTGTTCATCCAAAAGTTCTGGCAATATGTCCTCCAGAAATATCCGGTAACTCCTTCTGTCCAAATGAACAGGCATGAGGATGGGCCTATTAAATGGTCCCCGACAATGCCGGACCAAACATTTACAACAAAACAGTTTTGTGCTGCACGTGTTCGTGTAGCATGGGAGTTCCCCACTGCCCATGAACGAGCATTATGTGCATTGAAGCTACCTTCCTGTGTAAAGCATGCCTCGTCTGTGAACACCACAGAAGCAGGAAATTGGGGTTCTGACGCACCCTTCTGCAGGTACCATTGTGCAAATGCAATGTGCTGTGGGTAATCCTCAGGCTTCAGTGTCTGGACATGCTGCACATGATATGGATGCAATTGGTTATCGTGCATAATCCTCCATACGGTGGATTGGAAAGACCGACCTGGTGGGCAATTGCTCGAGTACTGGCACTTGGAGTGTCTTCTGTATGACGTAGCACATTCTCCTCCATGTCAGGGGTCCATGCCCATCATTCCCGACTCCTGGCAGTCTCTGGAAGGAACCAGTGTCACATAACCTCTGATGCAGCCATGCAAACATCTGGTGGTTGGGAGTACCCGTCATCGGGTACCGTTCCTGGTACACGCGCATAGCGGCTCACACGTTGCAGTCCACAGCCCCATATGCGAGATGAATATCGGCCAACTCCGTGTTTGTGTAATCGGCCATCCTACTACCTCTGCGGGCGATTCGCAAATGATGGTTACCTGCAAGGACATTGTGCAGTTCCACGGCCATATGCCATCTACTGCGTGAAGATGCTGTTACTGACCCTGCATTGCTATACGATTCCGATTCATCTTTGTGCAACCTACCCCTCCCAGAAGTTTGTACATGCTTAACTAAATCACCCTGTATATATATTAAAAGTTTGGACTAATTTATATATATGTAGACATTTAAGAGCACCTAAAAAACACTGTTTTTCAATATTCCTAAACTTAATGTGTTAGAAAATAAAAAAAAAAATCCCTTTCTCGTGCTCAAACTATTAACACAGTCCAGATTATGCTATCTTTGTAGCTGCTGTTCTATACTTAGAACATTCCACCACTAGCTGGCTGAGAACTCTAGCAAATTAATTGATTTATTAGTAAACATATGACCAGCTGTGTTCTCAATAATATGAACTCAGATACAGGAACTGTGTTTTCATGGACGCTGCAGTAGGGGTGCCTGCACTTGATAAAAATTTTGGTTTCTTTTTTAAGATTTCAATACTTATTCTTTTGAGAATTTGTACATAAAGCTTAAAATAGGTTTTCCCCAATTCTACAGAATTTTTCTAAAATAACAATTTTTATTATTAAAAATATCCTGTTCGTACAAGGTCCCAGGGCCCCACAACAATACGGGCCTGAGATGCTAGAGTGCTCAGCACCCCTTACCAGTCTGCACCTAGTCAGATACCAAGCGACCTTTATTTTTTAATGGAGGTTTTCACTGATTTGCACAAAAAATACAGCAGCAACATTTTTATATATTTTGTGACTAAAAACTAGTTTAACATTTCTAAATTTTTTTAATCTATTATCGGATATCTTTTACAGAAGTAATATGAAGAGAAAAATAGATATTTCTTTGATCACATCATCAACAACATCATTGAAGTGGCAAACATCTGGTTTTGGTTTAAAACTTTGTGTACACATTAGGCTGTGCAGATCAGATAATTTCGTGGGTTCAGAAAGTACCAAAATATTTTTTGGTTTTGCTTTGCTGATGAAACAGTTTTGGTAGGATAAAACCAATGGATATTATCAAGGTGAACTGGAAATTCTTGAGCTTTTTGTAAAATATTCAATGACTCACTTGAACTTACTCAAATTCATTGACTCACTTGAATGAGAAAAGTCAAAACTGATTTGAATCAATTGACTTTTTTGCAATTGTTTACTTCTATAATTGTTTATATTGTTTCTCAAATATATACTGCAATTGGAAAGAATAATAATTTGAAGCATGACAGAAAATTAAATCATTAGGCATTCATGATTTACAATGGTAGTTACTTTAAGAGAGCTGATAGAATATTACCAAAAATATTTAATTTTTAAGCAACAGAACTTTTTAATACTTTTTTTAATTAAATTGATGTAATTTCTTAGTATAGATTTTATAATTTTTTTAAGTCAGACTTTTGTCATTTTCATAAAGTTCAACTTTTCTGTAGTAGTCAGTACATAATGCAAATTGATCTGGAAGGTTTTGATATCAACTTTCAAAGGTTAAAATAAACTATATTTTATTTAAAATATTTTTAACATTTTCACAGGTCTTTACCCATTTTAGGTTACTTATTTTTCAGTTTTTATTCATATAATGTTTTATGGCAAAATAAACTCTTTCAACACTGCTACCTTAATCTTAAAAGTTTGCCAATTGGGAAAAAAAACCAGCATTGTACAATGTTTGCATTAATGACCGAAGTCCATGTCATGCATACTTTATGATAGTAATGAAAATAAAAAATGCCAAATATTAATAATAATCATTCAATAATCTCTTAATGGATATAATGATCAAATTAGTACTGTAATTACAGAGAGAACAGAAAGACTTGTCATTCAGCCTCTACGGTGTTTTTTTTTTTGAGGAAGTACTTGGACTGTTCAAATTAATTTATGCTGAAATATAGCAAAAATAATCTTATTTATGTCACAGGACACACACCTTTGGTGAAAAGATCATTAAACCACTAACTGACCAGAGTCTAAGGTAATAAAAAAAACTACTGTTCCCTACAAGTAAACTTCTAATTCTTCATTTTGCTTTAAGTAATAATACATTTGCCCGAGTTACTATTAATGATAATTAAAGTTAAACATATGCAAAAATTTATTATTTAAATTTTAATCCTGTTGTTTTTATACTGTCATAGGAACTGGGTCACCACTTGTCTTCCATATCTAGAAAAATACCAATTATTTGAAAGAAATTATTCTTAACCCATTGAAATATCTGAATGTTTATCTTTCACACTGTTTCATTATTAAAATATTTCATATAAAACTTTGTAAAAGCTGAAGTTTTTTTCTGTATGAGGGCTGTATAGATAACTTTTTGCAATTACTTATAATAGGTAATTTTACCTGCAGAATATTGGTTGATATTTTCTGCAAAACACTGAAGAACAAGATTCAAAGGACAGACTCTAAAATCACATTACAGGGAGGTTTTTCTTTTTCAAGAATATTCAGAAGAGGTCTTAGCTGATTTTATGACACACCTAAACTCAACATATGAAAATATAAATTTCAGAAAGGCAACAACAAAAACTATTTCATAGTTTTTAAATATTAGAAACACTATACCTACATGTCGCACATTAGGCTGCTATTCAGAACCAACTATATTCACCTATGCTAATTCAAAATGATTTGTTTCACACTGCAACATTTTGACATTTTCCAACATATTTTACCAATATATATTTTTTCACAATATTACAGTGTACAATATTATATCAACTCATTAACAAAACATTCTAATCATGGAAAACAACAGTTCTCAGCCACAACTAATTTTTCACTTTCTAAAGCCTTTTTTAAAACAATACCTATAAATAAATAATAAATATCCCCTCAAGCAGCTTCTTGCCACAGAGGTCTGACAGGAGCCTGTCAGTTTATATGCCATAGTAGAAGATCTGTGAGGATGGCAGGACCTCAGCAGAAAAACAACACTAACATCCATGCCTTAACCTGGGGCTCAAACCCAGGTCCCTTAGATCAGTAGCCAAGCACGCTAACCACTCGGCCACTATAAAGGTCATTTAAAATGGACTAGTCCAAATAGGTTATTCCTTGTTTATACATCTGTCTTGTGGCCTGAGTGGTTAGGCACTTGGCAACTGATCAAAGGGGCCTGGGTTCAAGCCCTGGATAAGGCATGGATCTCTGTGTTGTTTTTCTGCTGAGGTCTCGCCTTCCTAACAGACCTTCTACTATGGTGTTTGTCATTACTACCCTCTACCCTTTTCTACAATTTTCTGTACTTTAAAGGGTTAAACAACCATTCCACTAAACGTTATTTTTCAGAACATGCTAAAATATCTGTTCTATTACCAAACTATCAGTTATCTACTACTAAACAGGGAAAGTATAATGCATAACCCTCATCAAAGTTGTGCTGTCAATTGTTTAACAACCCTTCAAACATTTAACAATTGCCTTGCTATACTAAAAAAATCTGAACAATGCAAAAAGTTAAATTAGAAATATTCCATTTTTAATACAAAACCTATAGGTAATAACACTATATAATTTAATAGAAATTCCATATGCATTATTGATTAATATATCATTCTCTGCTCTTTGATGAGTTCTGGTTTCTGCTGCCACTACCACCCAGTAATCATAAGCACAACTGTTTTAAGATAACAGTCTCTTGTCTTTTACTATTAAATTATGATTACAAATTTATCTTTTATTTTTAGATCAAAAGTGGTCTGTTTAGAGATTTCTGATTTGCCACTATCATTCACATGATAAAAATGAACACTGGAATATTTCTGTCATAGTGTCACACAAGGAGTCTACATCGAGCATTTTTGCAACCTAAGGAAGAGCATTTTTTTTATGTACATACCAGGCTTAATTTCACAAAACAAATTGCCTGCCCTGCATGCAGGATATGTGATAAAGAAGGGAAAAGCACACTTTGTGTGTACATTATCTATTTTTATATTTAAGCTTATTTTTCTATCACAGAAATAAGTGTAGAAACTTTTGTGAAAATGGGCAATTTGCTATGATGAAACATTTTACTGTGGTGGGTGAAGGTGCGCATAGTAACAGCATATTTATACTGATTTTCCAATATGCAAAATACTGCAAATACTAACCCTATTTTGGAATATAAATATATATATATATATATTTTTTTTTGGGGGGGGGGGGGGGGCTAACATCAGGGATGATAATGGCAGGGGCTAACATCAGGGAGGATATTGGGGCTAACATCAGGGAGGCTGCTGGCAGCTTTTTCAGTATTCATTAGTGTTTTAACATTTTTTTTTTGCTGTATTATTAGATAATTTTTGTGTTTATTACTCTTGGTACCTATGGATTTTCTTTCACTACATTGTTATTTAATTATTTACCATCATAAATTATTACCATTCCATTATTTACCATCATAAATTTTCAAAATGATTTCTAGGTATTTTAGACCCAGAATCAATTTCTGTTGTTTACCATCATGCTTTGTTTACATTTGCTATTTCTGTTGATTTGTTCTTTAAAATATATTTCATTTACATAAAAATTACTTAAAATTTAAAGTTGTTCCTCAGTTTCTACAACAGACCACTTCAATTTTTACCTGCTGGTAAAAAAAAATGAGCTTCTGTTATATTTTAACTATTCTAGCCTTAATTCTAATTAATTGTATATATATTTGTCAGCAAAGTCTCACCATAGTTTACTGTATTTTTAATGCAGTTGGCTGGTTGGTTGTTTTACCTCTGAGTGGCACTTTATTGCACACAATGGGCTAAATGGCCAGGTCACAAGGACCCCGAGGCTCAGATGTCGTGGGAGGGGACCCACTGGAACAGCTGTTGGGAGACAGATGGCAGCCTCCTGTTTAGGCCATCCAGCATGTTCTTTAAAGTGCACAGAGTATTACTCTCCCGCACACAGGTACACAATTTAACATCCAATCCAATGGATGGCTGCGTTTCCAAGCCCACTGGTGTCTGCTACTGACCGTGGGCAGGGCGGGGAGTTTTGCTAAGATAAATCTCAACGCTGACCCAGCTGGGACTCAAACCTGGGAACTGCAGATTACGGGCCTGGTGCACTACCAACTCAACCATCCCAGCTCCCTTTTTTTATGCGGTAGCTAGTACTCTCCTTCCTCGTTTTGCTGTTCAAAGGTTTGATGCTCCACATTCAGTACGCATACAGTTTACCAGTGTTGAAGTGACACTGTTTTCACTTAATTAATGTTTCTTTTTCTTTAATTTACATGCAGAATAGATATGGCCTAGCATTAAGCTTTGTTCAAAATATTTATCTCTGAAGTGATTATTTTGTGCTGGGGGTTTAGAATTTTGAGGTTCATTATTTACTGATATTTGTTGTTTAAAAAATTGTTTCCAATGATATTATTTTGTTGTAGTTTTAAGTGCAAAACTACATTGTTTAAAATTAATGATTTTTAAAACAGTCATCACAAATATTCTGTTCCTGTGGATTTTTAATGTGCAGAGCTGAATGTCAATGTTCAAGAAAAAACTTTTATTCATTTTTTTTTACTCTGCTCACTGTATGATGCTTTAGCTTTGGTTGTCATAAAAATGCATAATCCCTCAAGCAGTTGCTTGATGAAAAGGAAATTTGTGAATAATAGAATATGTTTTTATTTTATGGCTCACTTAGTATCATGTTTTAATGAATCCCATTGTGTTGATTTTTATACTATTATCATGAAATTAATTTATAAAAATACTTTAAATGTTCATTTGGGAATAGAAGATACTACAGAAACTGTTTAATACAGTGGAAAAATTGTTAACAGAAATGGTGTCCTTCCTACTATCTGTGAATTTTTCACACCATCAGAACATCTGTGTGTAATCTAGTTGTTTTGATTTGTTCTATTTAAATTATTTAGGGAAATCCTTGGTGTGTCAATTTTCAACATTCTTCTCAGAGTTTGTTTATGATTTGCGATGCTAAAAATATGTTCAGCTTTTATATTTTCTAAAATCTTCTTTCATTCTATTTCTCTAGTATTCATAGTATTGAGGGATGTCTGTGGTTTTTCTATAGTAAGGTGGTCATTAGAAAGTTCATCTGTTTCAACATTCCATGAAATGTTTGTGTGACTGAGAATCCATTAAAATGTGGTTTCATTTTTTGAAGAATAAAAATTTAGGTCCATGTATTCCTTTATTTTTGACATCAGAAAAGGATGAATGGAGAGGTTATTTTTTAGTATAATGAGGCCAGTGCAAACCTATTGTCTGAGAGAATAAGTATATTCTTTTACTTTTCCAAAATGTACCAATCAGGGCCCTCATTAATGGCAATTAATTCTGAAGAAGCGTCTTGAATTCTGAAGAAGCGTCTAATCTGATAGAAGCGTCTAATCTGATAGAAGCGTCTTGGTGAATTTTAAAATTAAACCTGTAAATTTGTAACTAGACATAAAATGCTGCAGAGTCTGCATTGGTAATTGGGTGAGAGGTACCTCTGCATGCCCACCTACATATTTTCACTTGTGAAGTTATCAGAGTTCAGTGGCAAGGATATGTTCTCTGAATTTGTTGGTAGTAGTTTCTGAGTTTTCTTAAAACTTCACTGCCAGATGAACTTGATTCTTTGATATTACTCATTGGCAAAACTAAAAATAATCTTGATTCCAACAGTTGAGAATGAAGAATACTATCATTTTCAATGTCTTCTTTCAATTTGCAACATTTTAATCCTATTACCAGATTCAGTAATTTTTTTAAATTTTTTTTACCATTTTTAATTATAATTAAATAATGTCAGATTTCTTGCATACATCTTTATAATGGTGTACAAAAAGAAAAGTGCCCTCAGAGGTAAAACAACCCAACCCAACATCTTTATAAATTTGGCTTCTGCTGCTAATAAAAATTTTTTTCATCATCCTTACTAAATTTTCATCAAAAAATAGCTATATGGAAGTTTTCTTTTTATTTATACATCTTACTGGATAAAATTTTTTCACTTTAACTTCCAATGTTATTGAAATTATCACGGTTAGTTTGAAAAGAATTAAGCTATTACGCAATGGCCCCTCTGAGCAACACTTTTTACTCATAATGAGCTAAATGGCTGTTGCATTTCCCCTTCCATTTCAGAGGTTTAAAAACTTTTTGCCTCTACCTTTATTAGCATTCTCAAAAGGGGGTAGACTTGCATTCCGCCTATATCTGTCCCTGCTGCCAATAATCAATTTTTACACCTACTTTATGGCAATATTAGAAGTTGTACATATTTCACAATAAATTTACATAAAGAAAAATAAACTACAGCTCTGTAAAAATGATTTGTATTTGTTAGAAAATAATTGTGAACTGTGTGAAAACATTTGAGAATTGATTATACCTTAACAGTTACATTTGTATGCAAGTTTGTCTAAAATTTACGTTCTTGAGGACACAAATAAAAATCTACCTTGGGTTAGTTTCATTTAAAATATGGTTTAAACTGCGTGGTCTGTTTGGACCTCCGTAGCCCATGGCTGCTTGAGGATGATGATGATGTCAGAGTATGTAATTCATCAAATGTTTATGAACTAGTTCCACTATATTGCTTCACTAGGGAATTTTTTTTTATACTGTTCGATGACTAATTATGCGATTGTTGTATATTTTATCAATGTGCCAATGACAATACTTCATTGCATTGAAATGCATCCCAGGTGGCGAATGCAAGAAGTAGAACAAGTTTTTAGCTGAACCTGTAAAGCTAAACCAAAATATACAGAATGTCTTATTGATACTTACTTGATAGACAAACTTTATACGGGGGGGGGGGGGACGAATAAGATAATTTACTTTCAAATACGTAATAAAACCACTTTAAGTAAAAATTATAGTTGACGAAACAGCCGAGGAGAAACTTTAAATTGCAAAACCAGAGCGTCACGTTAATACACGTCGAGGTAATAAATAGAGCAGACGGTCAGCTCCTTACGTTCAAACAAAGGGTGCACCACTCAATTTTGAAGGTAGGAAGAGAGGGAGGCGCCCTATCGTTTCAAAACTGTAACCGAGCGTCGCCATATTGTTGGTACTCGTAAGCGTGCTATCACTGTGTTACAGAACGACAGATTGCATTAAAAAAAGATAGTACATCGCGTTTGGTGCATTAACACACCTGCGAAAAAGATAAAAGGGATAACATTTCATAGGAGAGAAGCAATGCTAAGTTTTGCTTTGTAAATTGAAAACTTTTTTGTCATTTCAACTATTTATGACAGTAGCATAGTTAGGACTTACGGGAGGAGAGATATCGAAAACTTCGGGAAGGAAGTTGCGAAACTTTCCCAGTGTTTTAAATGCAAACCGATTAAATAAAGGTTCATTATAAATTCAGAGAAAGAAATAATAAACAAGAAATGGGCGACAACATAATACGTAGACCGTTCCGAAAGGCTAAAGAATTTCCGTTATGCCAGTGAGAACCTAATTTGGAAGCTCTATAATTTCTAAAATATGCATTTAATGGAAAAATGTGACTGAAGATAAATTAAAGATCATAATTAAATCTATTTAAATCTCGATTTTGAACAATATTCGTTTAGTATTTAAATAGTGGCGGAAGCTGGAATATTAAAAAATAATCTTACACGTTATGCTAGTGACGACTTAACTTTGAAGCTCTGTAACTTCTAAAATATATATTTAATGGAAAAATGTGACAGAAGATAAATTAAATATCATAATCAAATCTATTTAAATATTCATTTTCAACATTGGAAACTTTTGATTAAACAATGAAACAACTTTGAAATATTATGAGGGGGGAGGAGGGATTTAACATATTATATATCAGGTACCATGCGCTTTTTCATTTGATGTATTTGCTACACACTTTAAATTAGTTTTATATAGCTTATAAAAAATATAAGGTATCATTTGACATATCCCAAGCATTCTGAAAGGGAATGGAGGACACCCTAGATCCGGCCCTGTATTTGTTATAGTTCTACAATCAATCCCTATTTTATGAAAAAGATGCTGTGTAGCTTCCTTTGACGTGTAATTTGTTGACTAACGTTAAGTGGGGTTAAAAAACTGTGTTTAAAAACAAAACCACTGTGAATGGAAATCCGAAGCACAAAAAAAGTTTTTTAATTAAAAAAATAAAGCTATTGACCCTCCAAAAAAAAATCGATATTTTTAGCAATAATTGCTGAAATAGTGTGTTAATTTAATCAAAAGGTTTCAATCACTATTACTACAAAAGGAATATATAAAAAATTTTAAGTGCCAAATATGATTCTTTTTCGTTCTTGAAACAATTGCGATTTTATTGAGCGCTATGCGTATAAAACAGCGTTGTCCAACTAGCGGCCCGCGGGTCGCATACGTCCCGCAAAAGGATTTTTGTGGCCCACGAATAAAATCAAGTTTTTACTTGAAATTTTAAATAAATATCTATAATCCATCTTATACCCCCCCCCCCCCCCGATAGGGGACCATCTTGTCGTGGTGGGGGGGCCTAGGGCCCAGCAACCCGGCTGAAGGCTGTGCCGACCGGGTTGGGCGCCGGTTGGACATGGCCAAGGCCAACCGAGGTTGAAGACGCTGCTGGCCGGCTTGATTGCCGGTCGGGTGGTGACGGCGTCGGAGACCTCACCTTTCAGGGACCTTGGGTGGTCAGTTCGACGCTCTGCCGAAAGGTTTCCCTCGGCCTAGTAGGCACGAGCTGTCCAAAAAGTCTGGGTCTTACTAAGAGTCTCCACCCCGGGTGCCGATCGAGCTTGGATCTTTATATCCTTGCACATTTGCAAACCGGGGAATAGATTAAAGTTAGGTTTCTTCCGGTGGTCAGCTTTCCTTCTATAGGACTGCTGCCATGTGAGGCCGGGGTTGAGGTGCGCCTATAGGGCGCATTCCTTGCCCCCGGTTCTAGATAGTCATGGCTTTTCTTAAACCAGGTAGTGCTGTCAGGCGGAACCGGGAATTGCCGTGGTTGCACAAGATCGCAACATAGAGATCAATCCATCTTATAATTTTTTGTCGACTTATATTATTGTACTTGATATGCAATCTTCAACTTATTCATTCTATTTGCAATTATTACTGCATTATTTCAACTTACTCATTCTATTCTTATTGCCCAACAACTACGACCACAATGCTCCCATTAAATTTATTAAATATTTCATAAGGTTTAGAAAATTTATATTGGTTTATTATTACTTATTCTTTTTTGTATAAATAAAATAATTTTTTGAGGTTACATGAACTGACTTTTCAATTTCCTATCCTGTCCTATTCTTTTTTTGGCTCGCGAAATATTGGAGAACGAAAAAATGGCCCGCTCTCTTAGAGAAGTTGGACAGCTCTGGTATAAAACATTCGGATTATTGCAATTGATGTGTAGCGCACGGCTTTCTGAGCAGGAACAACGTGGCTGCGGCTACACTAGCGACCTATGCCAATACCTCCTAGAACGAAGAAGCCCATCAATTTGTTTTTGACGTCACACTCACTAGGGTATTGCTGCATTTGTTCGCTGTTGGTTATTTCCACACATCGCTTCATTTGAATGAAGTTGCAAAGGAAATTATTGCCGATGGTTTCAAATTCATTTTTTAACGCAGATGCAATTTCATCATCACCATCATCATCATCATCATCATCATCATCATCATCATCATCATCATCATCATCATCATCATCAAGCAGCCATGGGCTACGGAGGTCCAACCAGACCGTGCAATTTAGTTCTCCAAGCAAGTCTATCCTGAGCTACATCTACTGCATCTGGCCACTGCATACCAATTCTAACAAGGTCCTGTGTGACATTGTCTGCCCACCGCATCCTAGGTCTCCCCTTCTTTCTGAGGCCTTTAGGCACACTGTTCATAACCCTATTCGCCAATCTATAATTATTCATACGGGCAACATGGCCAAACCAACGGAGTCTCTCTCTGCACAATATGCTGCTTAAAGGAGGTTGCAAACTCCTTTGCCTAATCTCATCATTAGTTACAAAGTTGAACCACCTAATGACCAAGATACTGCGTAAGCATCTGGTCTTTAAATAAAAATAATTCCTCGTCAAAAATGTAAGAAAATGGAAAATATATCTGCCGAATTTTGCACTAAAATAAAACAACGTAGTTAAAATTCCATTGCTGTATCCTCTCCGATAACAATTTCAAAAAACAATAAGTAATTTTTGGAATATTCTAATGTGGACAGTAGTTATTTATAAATCCTCCTGAAATAAAATATTTTCACTGAAAACAAATAAATCAAATCTCAGGTAAAAACAATGTATCTTTCACGATTTCAAACAAACCAAAATTGCAATAATGTGAAAATTATCAACTACTACAAATTTAAGTAATTTTTCATAAACATTAACATAAAAAATAATCAGCGCGATTAGCAACTATACCTGGAAAAGAAATACATAAAACTAGCAAAACGAGTGATTCATTTTCAACATACAGTATACGCTAAATCTCATTGAAGAAATTCATAAGGCTTCTCAATGTGACGTGGTGAATGTTAAAAATTTCAAAATATTTAGAGGTAAATCAGGAATTGATATATAATAAACCAACTGAAGAAATGCCTAAATCTCCTAGAGGTTGAGGGAAAAATATTGAGAATTTCGGATAACTAGGAGTAAATAAATTAATTCATATATAGTAAGCCAACTGAAGAAATACATAAATCTCCCAGAGAAAAGTGGAAAAATATTAAATATTGCATAAAATCAAAATTGGGAGTGATTCAATTAATTTATACATATAATAAACCTAATGCAGGAATGCATAAAGTTCTTAAAGTGAGGAAATATTCACATAAAATTAGCCTGAGTGATTTAAGTAACAATTTTCAAATTCAGCTAAAAAAACCCAAACTATTCATAATATTTCAATCACATTTAATGGCACATACACTCTAGGTATCAACGAGCTGCCAGCTTGAACAAAATCATAATACATTCAAAATGCAACGATATGTCAGTTCAAATGCAATGACTACAAAGTCTAATTTCTTGACAATTGAAATTCCTGTGGTATGGTATTTCTAATCTAAATCAGTTTAGCACTAAAATATCAGCGAATGTAAAATTTAAGTCATTTTTACCATTTAAATGTAAGTGAAATATGAACTATAAACCAAATTATTTTTACCAATTAAATATCAGCGAAATATTAACTATAAACCAAATCATTTTATCACTTAAATAGCAGCTTAATTTCAGCTATAAACCAAATCAGTTTACCACTTATATCTCAGCGAATGTCAATTTTAAACTAAATCACTTTACCATTTAAATATCAGTGAGAGATCAACTTTTAACCAAATCATTTTACCAATAAAATGTCGGCGAATATCAACTGTAAATCGACGAATTACAGTTGATATATAATTTTAGTACCAAAATATGAGTGAAATATCAGCTATAAACGAAATCATTTTACCACTAAAATATCAGCGAATGTCAACAATAAACCAAAAAATTTTATCATTCAGATATCACTGAGATTTTAACTGTAAAACCAAATCACATATCTATTAAAAATTTCAAAATTCCATTTTCTTTGGGAGTTCTTGAAAGCGACGATGAAATTCTGATTGAAATGATTTTCACAAAACATCCGTTCGCAAAAGAGAGTGAATTGCTGTTGCATCCAAGCACACAGTACATCCAAATCGAGGCGTGGTGGTTAGGCCTAACAAAGAATTATCACAAAGTGACTCACAAAATTTATGTGCACAAATTATCTATAAATCACTTTACTGATTACACCTGAGGATGTAATCACTCTAAGGATTACACTCTCACGTTGTACTCACCTCAAAAACATGTAATGTATATCTACCAAAAGCTAAAAAATACAAAGATATCGCCACAACACTACGTTGTGGCCGAGCGAGTACAAGTGAGATGAACGGCTAACAGGATGTGATGTTTGTGCTGCTTTGTGACGCCGTTCACTAGGACAGCCATTGTTACCTATTCCAAAGGTGTTTGGCTTTCAGCTCTATGTGGTATTGCCTATGCTAAGAGATAGTAAGTGCACCTGTCCCTCTTCCTACCTCCATAGTTGAAGCGGCGGATTGGGTTTCAAACCGTCTTTGCCCGTAATATGATGTGCTTTTTGTGCTGCACCGTGTAGCGATGGATACCACAAGAGTACTGGTCGCTCAAACGCAAGACTGCATCAAAGAGTTATAAAAGTTTTTCTTTTCTTCATTAAAAAACTTTCCCCCTTTTTTTTTTGGCAGTTATGGCAGAGTTTCTAAAAGTAATATTAGAATTTTATATTCGACTCCAAACAAAAATAGGCTAAATTTTTTTCTATGTTTAAAAAAATTCGTCTAATATGCACTCTAATCGCGGAGAAGACAAGTTTGGTTCCTGTCAACTCCGTGATCAATACTTCCGTATACGATAGTAGAACTCTACGGTATTCAGCACGCACAGCGAGTTGCGGTAGCATAACTGAAGGCTACGGAATATTTCATTTCTAACCAAGCAATAAGCATAGAATCATTTTAAAATAATGTGAATTAAATAAGAATATAACTTCGTTAAATAAGGTCTTACCAATCTATTTATCCAACATTTTGAGCGGTATCCTTTTCTTCTAAAACGTTTAAAAGTTTCGATTTTTTTGCAATGAAATATTTTATATATCTATATCATTTTTATATATTGTTTAATTTGACTATAATCATAATCAGTTAATAATATTTCAACTAGAGTATATTTTCCTAATTTAAAGTAAGTAAGTAACTAACTTGATATCTGACACATACACGGCACAGTGTTTATAGATACAAACATATGACCATCCTATGCTTCACCTGTTGTTACCACGAAACTCGTTTGGGACATCTCCCCTCTTTTCCGTTCTCCTTGGCCTGACTCCGGATTCCGAGCATGCGCTAAATATGGAATAATTCCGTGAGTGAAAGATATCTAAAGTACCCACACAACCACAATATCCATAAAGTATCCATAAGATATCTAAGATGACAAGAGGACATTCATTAGTCATCTCTGATATTTTTTGGCTATATTCGGGTTATTGTGGTTGTATGGGTAATCGTTAATCTACCTATATATTCTGCGCAAGCGCTAAGGGGAAATGGTACTGTGAACGCAAAACTTTTTTTTCAGAGAGAAAAATGACACTAATTGTTGCAAACTTGTCCATTTTATTAAATTAAGTTTTTACTTCACAAATTTTTGAATATAAAAAAGTATAAATCAGTGCTCCCGAGTCAACTTCAATTCCACAGATTTTTAAACCTATATTCTATTGACTGAAAACGTTGGCTTTTTCTGTGATAATGAATATTATCTCCCTTCTAGAAGAACTCATTACATGACACTTGTTAAACATTAGGATCAAAAGCCAAAGGTGCTAAATATCCAAAAAAAACATTTTCAAAAACTACAACAACGACAACTTAAATTTTTTTCGTTCTGAAATATGAAGCGTAAGATACAACTGTTGGAGGTGTTTGTAGAATTGAACGGCAAACGTGTCTGCTGCTGAGATTTGTTGTGGCCTTTGCATTGAAATGAATATTTGTGGGTTTCTTTAAACGGCAGTATTGCAGTTCATGGTTACAATGCTGCCATCTTGGATAACAAGTCCACCATCCTAGCAGTCACTAGTAGATTCAAAGAAAATAATTTGCCCTCAATAAACAAAAGAACACCTCTCTAAATTACTGACCAAAAATATTAACGCTAAATACGAGTAATTTTATTTATTCGTAATTTTTCGTAATTTTAGTATTATAATTTTTCGTATAAAATATCGGCAAAAATAACTGCACCTAATGCATTTGCTACTTAACTGAGCATATCGCTAAACAATGAAGATCAGGGCACCTTACGCACTTTAGCAATGCCAAACGAAGCCACTTCATTCATCAACGTATAGAACTAAACAATAAATGTACTTTCTGCGCTTAAAAAAACACACCAAAAGAGAGATATTCTTATCGGACACAACTATTTCAAATCGAATATATAATAACGAATCGCTAAACAGCAATTTTACGTTCACAGTCAACTAAAGCCCCCCAAACAATAATCTCATCGGAGACAACTATTTCCGATGATTTTCAATAGAGCATATAGCTAAACAATGAATTTTTGTTCAGCACAAAAAAAAAACAGCTGAAAAATGTATAATTTATTGGACACAAATATTTTCATTAGAGAATATAGTTAAACATTTTTTTATGTCATGCATAAAAAATATTCCCCCCACCCACAAAAATAAATAATCTCATGGAATGCAATTATTTTGCTCAAATTTCAATAAACTTGAAAGCTCGACTGAAAACTGTTGCTAGGCTAGTTCAATCGAAGAGTGAGATCAAAATGTTCCGTTCTTTGGCGATTAGTTTTCTCTTTGAAAAATCTTCACAACACGTATGTGCAGTGATAGGAAATCATTCTCTCCTTAGATGCTTCTGTATGGCTATTTCTGCGCCCTTTTATTTCTTTTACAAAAGTAGTCTGTGAATGGTGAAAGTAGACCCTTTTAATCTCAAAACCGTTAATCTCAAAAATAAAAATCGCTCATAATCTCGTTACTGCATGCTTCTGGGGCATTAAGCCACTTGAACGTTTAAATTATGTTCAAAATTACCTGTACCTTGGCTTTACTGTAACCCCCAGCATGAAATAAATTATTTTTTTTTATTATTATTATTATCATCCCGAAAAACGACTTATTTGACTGAAGGGATTATATCCCATACTCGACAGAAGTCTGTAAATGGTAGCTGGGTATAAACTGGCAGAACTGTGCCCCAATCCCCAGTGATAATGCATAGAACCAGCCTGGTCTAGAACCGAATGTTCGACCCCATCTTCTCGTGGTGCAGGCAATTAGTACCTTTCATACGAGATATTCTTTTTTGGAAGGGAATGGAAGGGGAGGACTGTCGGTTCAATGTGGCCTACTGATCTGGTCATCAAGGGCCACTTTTTTTCCAACTCAGCTGAGGTGTGGTCAATTTCACAGGGTCCTGGTGCTGACCATTTATACACACTAGACTGGACTGGCTTATGGATTTGCGCTTCATTATGGATCCTGGATTTGTTCTATCATTTTCTTCTGATGGAACAAAAAATTGAACTTTATGTTCAAAATTGATTCATTTCTGAACTGACATAGCATTGTCAGCAAATTTAGCAGTTGTTGTCTTTCCCCTTTTCTCCCGAGGCTCTGTAAGCAGATTCATTAACAATTCTGCTTCTTTCATCACATCCTGCAACCTATCTTTTACTTTTTCTAAGTCGAGAGTCATTATGGTGGAATCGGCTATATTACTAGCAGACATGTTTAGGGGTCTGCCAAAATTATTGAGACTTTTTTTATCTTGACATTACTCAAAGGTACTGCTATACAACAATACAATACTAAAGCTATGCTAAGCTTGCAAATAAACTTGCTTATCAAAAAGTTTATCTATCGTGTGTCTGGACACTTATAATCTTTTTTTACACACATAAAGTAAAGATCTTAACTATCAGCAATATCTGCTCTGAAACTTCAGTACCTTTGTCTAATACATAAAAGTTAAGCTTCCTTACTCAACAAAAAATTTCGGCTTAAACTGTCATTAAATTTATGAATAGTACAAAAAACTAATGAGCTCAAAAACTTGTTATCTTTGACAATCACTTTAAATAATACTCAATTTATACTTATATATATATATAAACAGTCCCTGTTTTAGGTGCGCCACTTTCTTTACTGCTCCAAAGATTCGTATTTGGAGCAGTTTTGGAGTAGTATTCATATATGTTCCAAAGATTATTAACTTTTCAAGTTGGACCTTTTGTCTGAACCAAATTTATTAAAAATTTTGGATAGCCTGTCGAACACCAAGCAATATTAACTTGTCAAATAAAGTTGAAATAGCGTTTGATTTGTATTTATAGCGTTACTTATCGAGCAAGAATTCAAAGAGGATTGTCAAGTTTAATTAAAGTTTAAATCTAATCAAAAATCAATTAACGTTGCTCAACAAGAAAATAGCATAAGTCAAAAAATTTTAAAACAAACGAAGTTTATTTCCAAAAAATTCAGAAACTCACTAATTCAGTTGATGAATATAAAAAGTTGAAGTACTAACAATTCACATCTACCTAAATCTTTACTAACAACTCCTTTTATCTACACAACACATTCTTTACTGACTTCTCCTCTTCCTACTAACTCCATACTCTCTCTGCGCCAGGCTCGTAATCTGTAGTTCCCAGGTTCGAGTCTGGGCTGGGTCAGTGTTGAGATTTATCTCTGCAAAAATCCCCACCCTGCCCACGGTCAGTAGGGGACACTGATGGGCTTGGAAAGGCCGCCGTCCATAAGATGGGATGTTAAGCCTTGTCCTGTGTGCGGGAGTTTCATACCCTGTGCATGTTAAAGAACACGCTGGATGGCCTTGACGGGAGGCTACCATCAGTCTCCCAACAGCTGTTCCAGTAGGTCCCCTCCCCCAACCTTCTCTGAGCCTTCGGGGTCCATGTGACCTGGCCATTTAGCCCATGGTGTGCAAAAAAGTGCCGCTCAGAGGTAAAACAACCCAAAACAACCCATACTCTCTCTATCCATTTGATATACTAAACATTCTCCACAACTAATTCCACAACTGCTGACTCTGTAACCTAACGTCACTTAGTAATGCCGCGTACAATCCAGCACGTGTCTGTTACACGCAGGGAAAAACATTTGTATAATCTGACGATCGCGCTAGCTATGACGCAAGAGGGGTCATGTCCTACATGTTCGCATTAGTGGTTGACAATCAAAAGTCGGAGTTGCGCATGCACAACTCCTTCTATGGCTTGGAAAAAAGAATTGCGATTAGTCAAAATGAAATAAATCCCCAAAACGACAAATATAAGGTAAAAAAGTAACACTGACTACGGAAAAGTAAAAGTGAATGGGTGGACCATCACAACGGTATTACAATGAGCTTAATAAGCATGTAAAGTATCAGTTAACAGTTGATAAGAATCTTTGACTTGATAGCTTGGCTGATAAAGCAGAGGAAACAGATAGCAGAAGAGCAGAGGATTGTACCAGAATATTAATACATTGTGTGCGAAGGAATAGACAGGTACCCAGGGATTAAGGGATAATCATGGTAAAGCAGTTGAAGGTGTGGTTTCTCTGATCACTAGGTGGACTGAGCATTTCAGAGATATTCTGAATAATGTAGTTATTTGTACTCCCATTGTTTACAATGAGAATACATTCATTGCTGGCACTAATGATGACCGTTTATCACATTCTGAAGTTGCATTGGCTATCTCTAAAATAAAACTGCATAAATCCCCTGGGGTGGATGAAATCACCACTAAAATGCTTAGAGATGAGAACATTTGTGTTGTCAGAAGGCTGACTGAAATTTTAAATTTTTTTCATGATAAAGTTGTTCTTCCTAAGGATATTACTACAGCTATTATTATCCCTATTTTTTTTTAAAAAGATGTTCGTACTTCTTGTGATAATTATAGGGGAATTAGTTCACTTTCTGTTCCAGTAAAGTTTTTCGCATGATTATACTTAATAGGATTAAGAATTTGGTTGATTGAATGTATTGATCAAATATTTTCACTTAAACAGATTCTTAAGAAATGTTTAGAGTTTCAGAAACCTTTGGTTACTAGCTTTATAAATTTCAAAAAGACTTTTTACTCCGTTGATCGACATAATTTGTGGTTGATTGTTAAATCATACGGAATACATTACAAGTTAGTGTAATGACAGCTCTCTTTAATAATACTGAGTCGTGTTTGAGAGTTGGTAAGGATTGTTCTGATTGGTTTATCATTGCTAGTGCAGTTAGACAAGGGTGCATTTGTCCCCCTTTTCACCTTAGCTGATTTCATTGATTATGTTTTTGGACTTAAATGGTCTAGAGATTTCAAACTTTATTATTTAGATGATGCAGATGATTTAGCTCTGTTGGCTAATATGTTGATGAGATGAAATCTTTCATTAGGGCTGTTGATGACACTGGTAATGGAGTAGGTTTGGTGATAAACAGAGAAAAAACTAGTGATGAAAATTGGTCAGGAAGCTAGTGCTTCAGTTGCTTTAAGTGACTGCACTCTTGAGCAAGTATCTCAGCTGGTAGGACCTCCATAGTCCATGGCTACATGAGTTGGGTTGTTTTACCTCTGAGCGGCACTTTTTTGCACACCATGGGCTAAATGGCCAGGTCACATGGACCCCTAAGGCTCAGAGAAGGTTAGGGGAGTGGAGCCACTGGAACAGCTGTTGGGAGACAGATGGTAGCCTCCCGTCAAGGTCATCCAGCGTGTTCTTTAACGTGCACAGGGTATGGCTCTCCCGCACACGGGGCCACGGCTTAGCGTCCCATCCAACGGCGGCTTTTCCAAGCCCATCGGTGTCCCCTACTGACCATGGGCAGGGCGGGGAATTTTGCAGAGATAAATCTCAACGCTGACCCAACTGGGACTGGAACCTGGGAACTACAGATTACGAGCCTGGCGCGCTACCGACTGAGCCACCCCCGCCCCCATGGCTACATGAGGATTTTGTATGTACGATTCACTTGACTGATTCACTCCCTCTGTGACCTTAAATTTTTTGGTGGCTTTTTATCATCATGAACCAGTTGAATTCATATGAAAGGAGAATTCATGACTATACAATTAATTACTTTTAAAGTTTAAATATAATCTTATTAACAATGCACATTCCACATCGTCTTATTAGTAAAATTAGCAATGAAAATGGCGACCATTAATAACTAGCATGAGGAAGCAGACTAATGAATTTTTTTTAAATTTTTTTAACATTCAAACGTACAATTAGATATTCTTATTTTATATATGAATCAAAAATGACAAAAAATATAAGTTTATAGAGGGGGTGAATAAATAATTTGCAAAATACTTTAAATCACTTTTGAGAAATATATCCTCTACATTGAAAATAGTCTCTTCCAAAAATTATTTTCATTTTGTAGCATCATGAGAAGCAAACATAAAACAACAGAAACCAACAAAAACAATACAAAATCTTAAAAAAATCCACTTAAAAATATCCCCATAGACGAAATCTATTCAGGTAAAAACTCGCATTCGATTAGCACTTAATTGTGCTCATTCAACACCTTCTACAAAAGAAGACTGGTGGGCCAAGTTATGATGTCTGAATTAGTAATCCTGTAATCTAAATAAAGCTTATTTGTCTATTTGTATTATAAGTACTGGTGTACTTTTTTACTATGTTTATAACAAGGTTTATTTATAAATACAGCACATTTAGAAGGTAAATTATTCGTATAAATTAGAATTATGATGATGTCTAATAATTTCGAAAATTTTTCTTCTGAATAAAGTACATTTATAAATAAACATTATTATAAATTGTAACACACCAGTAGTAAAATTGAAAATAAATTTCTAAGAATTTTTCTAGACATAGGACTACTTACGATGATGTCATATTTTCGTCCATTGTTTGTTATAGGAGGTATTGGTTCACATGTCACAACATCGTTTTAATATATCCATGCATCTTGACCAACCAACAATCCATAGACTTAACGAGAGGTAGCAATAATATTCTGTGACAAAGAGTTCATTACAAAACGCTTTTATATCCATTAATTAATCTTAATTTCTAAATTCATCATCATCATCCTCAAGCAGCCATGGGCTACAAAGGTCCAACCAGACTATGAAATTTAGTTCTCCAAGCATGTCTATCCTGAGCTACATCTACTGCATCTGGCCACTGCACACCAATTCTAACAAGGTCCTGTTTGACATTGTCTGCCCACTGCATCCTAGGACGAGGCTTTTAGGCTTTCAGGCACACTTCTTTCTGACGCTTTTAGGCACACTGTTCATAACCCTATTCGCCAATCTAAAATTATTCATACGGGCAACATGGCCAAACCAACAGAGTCTCTCTCTGCCCAATATGCTGCTTAAAGGAGGTTGCAAACTCCTTTGCCTAATCTCATCATTAGTTACAATGTTGAACCACCTAATGCCCAAGATACTGCGTAAGCATCTGGAATCAAAAGTATCTAGTTTCCTGTTATCATGTTTACAAAGTGTCCACGTTTCACTGCCATAACTTACCCTAGAAAGAACCAAACTATTATACAGTCTAATTTCAGTCTTTAGGTGTATACACCTATCTCTCCACACTCTCCATAGATTCTTAAAAGTCCCGCCAGCAATCCCTATTCGTCTGTTAATTTCATGCCGCACATCACCAGTATCTGTTACATAGCTCCCAAGGTAATTAAACTGTGATACCTGCTCAAGACTGCAACCATTCAGATTAACTGAATCACAGCCTGCCTGACCAATTTTCATCACTTTAGTTTTCTCTCTGTTTATAACCAAACCTACTCTACTAACAGTCTCACCAACAGCTCGAATGAAAGAGTTCATCTCATCAACATCATTTGCCAAAAGGGCTAAATCATCAGCATAATCTAAATCAGAAATTTTCATATCTCCAGACCATTTAAGGCCAAAATCTTTCCCTTGAAGTGAATTTCGCAAAACATAATCAATAACCAAGCTAAAGAGAAAAGGAGACAAAATGCACCCTTGTTGAACACCAGAAGTAATGCTAAACCAATTGCTACAAGCCTTACCAACTCTCACACACGAATCAGTATTATTATAGAGAGCTTTCATTATGTTAACTAACTTGTCAGGTATACCATATGATCTCATAATCAACCACAAATTATGACGATCAACAGAGTCGAAAGCCTTTTTGAAATCAACAAAGCTAGCAACCAAAGGTTTCTGAAACTCTAAACATTTCTCAAGAATCTGCCTAAGTGAAAAAATCTGATCCACACATCCACTACCACTTCTGAATCCACATTGCTCATCACGCAATTGACTGTCAACCAGATTCTTAATTCTATTAAGCATAATCATGGAAAGAACTTTACCTGGAACAGAGAGTAAGCTGATACCCCTATAGTTATCACAAGAACTGCGATCACCTTTTTTGAAAATAGGGATGAAAATAGCTCTGGTAAAATCCTTACGAACCATGCCTTTATCATAAAAGATATTCAGAATTTCAGTCATCCAAGTGGTAACCGAAACATTCCCAGCTCTAAGCATTTCCGTAGTAATTTCATCTACCCCCGGGGATTTATGTAGTTTAAGTTTAGAAATAGCCAAAATAACTTCAGATTGTGTTATAGGGCCAACATTAAAGCCACCAATGCATGTATGATCATTGCAAACAATGGGAGTAGAAATAACCACATTGTTTAGAGTATCACTGAAATGCTCAGCCCACCTAGCCATGACAGAATCCTCACCTTCTACAACCTTACATTGTTTACCCTTCAATCCCTGTATATCTGTCCATTTTCTACCACACAAAACATTAACTATCTGGTATAGCTCTCTGCTGTTGTGCTGTCTAACTGCTTCCTCAGCTTTGTCAGCCAAGCCATTAAGCCAAAGATTCTTATCAGCAGCTAACTGATCTTTTTCTCGTTTATTAAGCTCTCTGTAATGCTTTCTATTAGGACTAGTAGGGTAGTGATTAAGGACATTCCTGCAGTTCTTTCTTTCCGAAATAAGCTCAAGCGCCTTATCACTCAGATAATTCTGACTCTTCTGCTCCTTTTTTCCTAAAAGAGTACTGTTAGTGTCCAAAAAAGCCTGTTTAAAATGATCCCATTCTTCCTCAACATCAGTAGTAAGCATACCATGATTGTCATAATGACTAAGTAACCTATCATGGTAAGCTTTGGCTATAACTGGATCTTTCAGAGCTTCAGTATTAAAACTAAATTTTTTAACCCTAGCACAACACTTTTTAAGTTTAAGTTGCAACACACTTTTAACAAGGTAATGGTCAGATCCAATTTCAGCTCCCCTATATGCCTTGGTATTACTAACAGAACTAGCCCATTTGCTGTTAATTAATATGTAATCAATCATATTCTTATGCAGCCCATCAGGTGAAACCCATGTGTACTTATGTATGTCGCGGTGTTTGTAATAAGTGTTAGTTATTCTGAATCCATTGAGTTTATTACCTGCAGGAGACGCTGCCCATTGCCATTGCAGCTACCAATACCAAAAGGGCCTATTACTCCTCCCCAAAGGTCAGTGTCGGTACCAACTTTGGCATTTAAGTCACCTAGAACAAGGGTAATATCTCCTTTTTTGACAGAATTCAAAATATCCTGAAGTTGTCCGTAAAACCTATCCTTGTCATCCTCATTGCATCCTCAGTGGGGGCATAACAGCAGATAACATTTAGGTCTTTAACGCTTGTCTGAAATTTTGCTGTAAGAAACCTTTCATTAATGCACTCATATCCTAGAAGAGCATCACTAGCGTGTCTGCTTAGAAGTGGACCCACGTCTTAGTGATGCTTATTTTCATCCCTCCCTGAAAAGAGAAATATAAGATTATTTTTAAGAATCTGACCTTTATCTGTCCGTGTGGTCTCTTGCTAGCCGAGAATATCCAAATTATAATGGTGGAATTCTTGTGTGAGGACATCAAGAGAAAAAGCTCTGTGAAGAGTCCTCACATTCCAACTACCTATGGAGAGAAAATGGTTAGTAGGATGTTTAAAGAAACTATGTTTATTGAGAGAGGGAATGCCGACAATATCAAACAGCCCCCTAATCGCAGACATGGGGCAAAGACCCGTTCCCCCACTACTAAAGGCTGAAGCCATCTACACTGGAAGACTTCCTCTAATGTAGAATTTGACGATGCCAATAGAAGCAAAGATTTCAGGTGCCTGCGATGACTTCTGCTCAGGATTATCCACCAACTGATAAACATATCCTGTGAATCTATTCACTTGGGGCTGTCAACCCACAAACAAACAGAAAAACAGCGGATGATCTTCCCTCCACAGATCGTGTTTCTACATTTACCTATCAAAAACACGGCTATTTAATTTTTTTCCGATTACCCGAAACCCTTTAATGAAAAAGTAGCTATAATAAATAATTGCCAAAAACTGAACGGGAAACATACATGAGTCAATTTTCTCACAATACTCTTTCAACGAATAAAATTTAACCACATATCACAACTACCCTTATTCACGATATTGACACACCCAGTCACTTCGATCCTCCTCCTAATTATGTTCATAAGCTAAATGCGACATTTTCCATTATATCCCTATACATCTACTGACTCACTCTACTCACAACTCCATAGACTTAACATTATGGCAACTCCATAGACTTAACATTATGGCATTATGGTAGTATCGCACAATGAAAGAATCCCTTACAAAAATGTTTCTTAATATCTGCGTAATTTTAGTTTCGAAAAGCCTCTTTCTGATATGTTTAGAAAAACAAAACTCAACAATTTTTGACGATTTTAAACCACTAAAAATCACTAATATACCACGATTTCACAGCACCCAGGGGCACGACATAAGCCTACACACTATTGTTGAACCTTCAAGTGAAATTGGCTAACAAAGGGTGCTTTTGTACTTTCGATAGCTTTTTTACTCATTTTCAAGTGGAAAATAATTGAACATTCATCTTGAAGATAATGAAGGACGTATCAGAAAATATTGGTATTGATTATTTGTGCAACTCACTTTAAACATTTTATTTTAAAATAAATAATATCGACAGCAGTAGTTTAAAGTTAAAGCATATATTTTATTTTTATATAAATAATATCGACAGCAGTAGTTTAAAGTTAATGCATATATTTTATTTTTATATAAATAATATCGACAGCAGTAGTTTAAAGTTAATGCATATATTTCATTTTTAAAATGTATAGTTCATGTTCCTTCTCATTAAATAATATTTTTACATTTTACACCACAAACACACAATTAAAAGAAAAAACAAAATAACATAGGATTTGATGATTTCTTTTGAACTTTTAATTCTGCCCCTTACAGTAAGCTTCTCTACATTACTGTTTGTACCCTCAAGTGAAGTTCAGTGGTTTTTATCACTGTCCTTTCTTGTCAATTATACGTTCCTTGAATTTACCATGATTTCACACCATCAAACCCCTCAATAATGTCAGTACCGTTCACTACCTATATATACACACGAAATTAATTTTAAGTAGCTGTTTTGGTATAATTCTGCTTAAAAAATAAATTTTTACGTCACCATCAGTCACCGCAATGGGTGCAAAAGTCGAGCATTCTTCAAAGGCGGAACATTGCCTTAAAAATATATATGGCACCGTAAACTGCAGGCTTGTCGGTATTAGGCAACGTCATAACTAAAGCAGAGAGTTAAATGAGAAACTTCATTTTTACTCCGATGAAAAATGAAAAACCACCGATAATAAATACTCATCTACGCTAGTCCACAACATCAGTATATGTGATTACATATAGGAGTTTCATATGATTGATATATTTCAAATTTGGAAATATTTCAATGTGGATCTTACCCATAAGGATATTATGAAAATGAATCAAAAAGTCACGGGCTTGAACTTTCTTTTTAGCATCGTTATAAGAGTGCGATGAATACATCAATAATAGTTGTTACACTCATCTTATACTCAGGGTGCCAGTAGGTATTTACCACAGAATGGGATAGTTCTGTTTCTTACTATATCATTACGGATAGTACTGAAGGTTGGTAGCAGGGTTAATCACCCTGTCCTGTAGACTGTTCCCTTCTGAAGCACTATTCATGTGAAGAAATCTAAGTTAAAGTAGTCGATGAACTGCAGAATCATTCTCTCTGCCTAGTGATTTTGCGTTTTCAACCGGAACTTGATCCAATATATGTTAAAGAAAGCAAAATTCATATAGTACACTTAACTAGATCCAGTCCTATGTAAAAACAAGGAGAAATATTGTATTTTTTGACCTATCTTCCTACTGCTTGGTTATATCACATATTAAAACTTGTAATATCATGGGATATCTCAAACACGACTTCAAAAAAAAAAAAAAAAAGGGGGGGGGGGTGGATGGGGTGGATATGATATGGTTTATGTTTATAAGTCATAAGTATAAAATAAAATAAATAAATAAATACCCCCTCAAGCAAGTGCTTGCCACAGAGGTCTGAGAGGAGCCTGTCACTTTATATGCCATAGTAGATCTGAGAGGATGGCAGGTCCTCAGCAGAAAAACGAAACAAACAGCCATGCCTTACCCGGGGCTCGAACCCAGGTCCCTTAGATCAGTAGCCAAGCGTGCATCAAATGAAAATTTCTGAAGGTAGGAATTTTTAATGTCAAAAAAGAAATATAAACCTATCATGATTTTAAGAAAATATCTGTCTTCTTATATGCACCCCTAAAAAGTGGAAAATAAATTTAAAACATATCGAAGGCAATCAGTTATTAAATTCGTATTTACTTCAAGGAAAGATAGAGCCAATAGACCGCCGTTTTACCTACTTAACAAAGCTGCTCCTACCCCATATTTCTCTAAAGTGAAGACGAATTCAATGATTGATTGCGCCATCGATATGTTTTAAGTTTATTTCCTACTTTTTAAACCCATATAGGAAGTTATGTATTTTTTAAATATTTCTGATATATTTATACTGGGAGAAAGGAAAAAAAATGTTTAGTGCACAGTGAAGGAAATAAATATAGTATTAATTTACTGCAATGAGATAACTTGTGCTTAAAATATTTATATGGAATTCCTAACCCTATTTAACAGAAATAAGAATTCAGTCCCAAAAATGAAACATGATAAAAATATTTGATGTTAGCGAAAGCTGATTTAGCTAGTTCAAGGTTCTAGGTATTGAAAGTTCATGGTGAAATTATCCTCCAATGAGGAGCTCCCTGCACCAGTCACAACAGAAGCCGAGATAGCAGAGGCAGAAGAAACTGTCTCAGCTATCTCTCGAAACTATTAAGTGTACAAATCTCGTAAAAGAAAAAAAAAATTAGACATTGCAGAAGAGGCCAATGTTCTGAAAGAAATTGGTGACTAGTCGGAAGTGCATTTACTGCAGTTTCAGATTGTGGTTACCAAGTAGGGAGGTGATGGAATAGTTGATGGTTCTGATAGCATGAAACTCCTTGATAAAAGCTTCTCTTTCAGCAATGTAGGGAAGCAGTTGAGTGGAACGTCAGATACAGTCTCAGGTGTGCTGTATATGGCACAGTTTGGACTGTACGCTCTGCCGACAGTGCGAAGTATAGAGTTGCTGTAGATTATTCCAACTTGCAGCCAATGAAGGAGGGTCTCCTCAGATCTGCGGAGGTCTCCAAGGTTAGGAGCGGTGAGAGAAGGGTCAACCAGGTACCTGAATAAGGAACAACTGGAGTCCCTCTGCCAATGGGCAAGACGTATTTGTTCATCAGTTCTGAGACAAAATGCTTGCAATCGCTGAGAGAGAGAGAGGGTAATTAGATACACACCTCTGACTCTCAAGCTCTTGTTTCGTGGTCTGATCAGCGAGCTCATTGCCAGGTATCCCTACATGGGAGGGGATCCACTAGAAATGAATCGTGATACCGGCGGAAGTGACCTTTGAGCAAGTCCTCATGATCTTCTGGATGAGGAAGGGATTGCAGCTCTTGCTGTCTCGTTTCTGGAGAACTTCCAAGGCTGACTTAGAGTCGCAAAGGATGACAAAGCTGCCACTCCCGAGGCAGTGGATGAAAGTTACAGCTTCAAGGACAGCACGAAGATCCGCACAGGTGGAGGAAGCGAGATGCAGGATATGAAAACCTATGGCGATGCCAGTAGTGGAGATGGCAAAGCCAGAGGCAGCACGTATACTCTCCCAGTCAACAGATCCGCCAGTGTAGACCTCAGTAAATCTCTCATATCGTGCAGTCACATAGGAGGTGGAGAGAAGCCTGATGGTCACTGGACTGAGTTGTTCTTTCGACCTAGAGAAGAGACAGTGACATCGATCATAAGATCACTGTTCCTCCAGGGAGGAACGTCAGGGAAGAGTGTGTTGCCAGTAGTGGGACTGGCAGGGATGACTTGGTCATAGAAGTCAGTGGCAGGCAACAAAATGGAAGAGTCTGGCCTATCATGCAACTTCCTGAGAAGGTCATGGTTAAAGTGGAGAGAATGGAGCTTCGAGAGATGACGCAATATATCTCTCTTCTGATGCAGGTGGAATGGCATGTTGTTGGCCTCTGCCATGACCAACGCATTTGGTGTGTTAGGACAGAGTCCGAGACAGAGGGGCAGAGATATAATGTGGACAGTGGCCAAATTGCTCAGCAGTGAAGCAGAGGCATTGCTCAGAAGGTGACTGTAATCTATAGTTCCCAGGTTCGAGTCCCAGCTGGGTCAACATTGAGATTTATCGCTACAAAATTCCCTGCCCTGCCCATGGTCAGTAGAGGACACCGATGGGCTTGGAAAGGCCGCCGTCCATTGGATGGGAACGTTAAGCCATGGTACCATGTGCAGGAGAGCCATACCCTGTGTACGTTAAAGAACACACTGGATGGCCTTGACGGGAGGTTACCATCTCCCTACCAACAGCTGTTCCAGTGGGTCCCCTCCCCCAACCTTGTCTGAGCCTTCGGGGTCCATGTGACTGGCCATTTTGCCCATGGTGTGCAAAAAAGTGCTTCTCAGAGGTAAAACTACCCAACCCAGAAGGTGACCACTGTAGTTGACACAGGAGAAGATTAAGTGCCGGTAAAAGACCAGGAGGGTCTTTGGGGAAACTTCTCCAGTGGATAAGCAGTGGATAAGGTTGCTGGGGAAGACTTATCCAGTCTTCCCCAACAAGGAAAGACAGTATATTTTTCTGTGCAATGGCAACTGTCTTAAGATGCTGGGTGTAAGGTCCCCAGTCAGCCTATTGTCCAGGACGACACCAAGGAACTTACGCTGCTTGACGACCTTGATGTAGTCTGGTGCAAGCACGAGACCAGGGAAGATGGGCAGAAGGCATCTCATCATGAGAATCATAGCCACAGTCTTATCGGTGGAAAGAGTGAGGTTCAAGTTGTTGAAGAACTTGAGGACCGTGGCCACAGCTCGTTTCATCTTGAGCTAAGCATAGGAGGAGTTGTGGCTGGGGAACTAGATGCAGATGTTGTATGCATAGATGGAAATATCCACTCTATTCTCGTGTTGAAAGGGTAGGCCTGACAGCAAGATGTTCAGAAGCATCGGGCTGAGGACATCCCTTTGAGGTACACCATGATTGATAGTGTGGGAAGCACAGATCGTGTTGCCCAGTCCATGGGCCATTCTTTTGGAGAGGTATGCCATGATTCAGTGCATGATATTGCAATTGTGTCCGAGATCATGGAGTCTGCAGAGAATATCCGAGTAGGACAGGGAGTCAAAGGCCTTCTGAATGTCGAAGAAGACAGCAACTCTAATCTGCCCTTCAGACAGAGCATGGTCGGTGGCAGAGGTAAAGTCCATCAGATTATCTGATGTGCACCTACCTTTGCAGAAAGCAGGGAGGCAGTCTGGGAGGAGGCCCTTGGACTCCAGGTACCATTCCATGCACCCAAAGACAAGTTTCTCTAGGATCTTGCAGAGTCAAGAAGATAAAACAGTGGACCTGTAGAAAAAGAGGGCCATTGTGGGTTAGCCCTGCTTCGGGACAGGTACTAAAAGCGTAGACGTCCATGGGACATCCTGTTGGATCAGGACAGGACTGAATCAGGCACACTGGAGTTGGCCCAAGAGCGATTGAAGGCTCTAAGAAGCACAAGCAGAGCATCAGTTGACAGACTAACTAACTGAGTATAGCTAATGCTGTCAGGGCCTGGGGCCGAGGAGCGCTTCGAAGCCTCAATTGGAGAGATGAGGTCCTGCAAGGTGAAAGCATTAGAGCAAGGCTCATATGCAATCAATCGGATATGGCTCATATGCATCAAGTGCATTAGAGCAAGGCTCAGTCCCATAGCAGGGCTGCTGAGCCATATCCGATCAGTCACTGGTGGAGCAGGAAGAGGTGAGTTGCCCCAAGAAGGCATGTGCAGTGATGGCTACATCCTCCCCACAGGACAAGGCAAGGTTATGGAAAGGGAGAGCAGGCTGTGGCTTATCTCTCAGGTTCCTGATGTACTACCAGTCACTCCCAGAAAGGGTGAAGACATTGATGCTGGAGCAGAAGGATTGTCATCTGAACCTCTTATTTCGGTTCAGGTACCTTCTGATAGCAGCATGTAGCCTTCTAGCATGAAGAATGTCCGGAAATCTACTAGAGCAGTGGGTATGGCTTTCAGGTCTACGGCAAATGGTGCGAAGCTGATATAGTGGATATCAGGAGGGTGGAAGATGCTTTGGGATCTGTAGCATCGATGGCAGCGAGTCCTTCAGACGAGATCTGCAGAAAGAACTGCCTGTTGGTAAGCTTCAACGTTCTCCCATGATTAAATGACGTTCTCCCATGATAAGAGATCTATTGCTTTCATCCTGAGAAAATAATCCAGTAATCAGTACGTTTGCTGAAATCTGTAGCCACGTTAAAACATTTAACGGTTGGATGCAAGTAAAGCAAAACGTCTTAATAATTATATTTTAAATGATTCACATAACGATTGAAGTTGAAATGGCTTTTTTTCAGCTGCGAAATGTAATTGCTCCTCCTTTGATAAATCTTTCTCATCGAGCAAATGCACAACACCATTTCAAAGTTTTCTTTCTCGCAGTCACATGATACCATAGCTTTGCCATGTTGGGTTTTGCAAAGTCACGAGCATGTCCATCTACTCTATTTATTATGAAAGATATAGCACAATATTTTGGATATTTTGTTTCCATTTTTTTCCGATATGCCAAATAAATTTTGCTTAACTCTTACGAATTTTTTATTCTTAGCATCAGGACTTTGCTGCCGAATATTTGAAGTTTTCATTATAATTTTATTAGTTTTTACTAAGAAATATTTTTTTGTTTTATTAATTTCAAATGAATTGGTTTAAATTCTCATATACTACCATTAGATCACTTATTGATTTTTCCTTTCTTGCATTATTTTTCGTCTCGCCTTTCTCAGAACGTAACCGTATGTGAAACCGTAGAGGTGTATCGGTTATATGAAAGTTGTATGAAACGATATTTTGTATTGTAAAGGAGGAATTATAAATATTTCATTCATTTTCGTTTAGTTTGAAATGGGCTCTTCAAAAAAGCGAAAGGAGAAGAAAGAGAAAAAGAAGCACAAAAAGGTTCGTTCTAGATCTCGTTCACATTCTCGGGAGAAAGATACTCATAAGCGCCATAAGTCAAGTCAGCGTGAAAAGAAACGTAGCCGTGAAATTGGTGATGAAAAAGGTTATGGTAAGATCAGCAAAAAACGTCATCATGGAGAATATGAGGAAGAAGATTTTAATATTGAAAGTCTTTTAGAAAAAAAACGCATTCAGGACGAATATGGTGATGATTATTCAGGAGAAAAAGGCAGTGGTAAAAATAGGCAACGCGATGCTTCCATTGAAAAATACTCACCTGAAGCGTATGAGGAATTCACAGAAAGTTTTTCAGACACAAAACTTGCGAGTAAAGAATATCAAATTGAGAAGTCAATTACAAAAAAGCGCATTCATGAAGAGTATGATGATAATTTTAATGAAGAAGAAGAAGGTCCTTTAAGAAAGCGTATACGTGAAGGATATGATGACAATTCATCTCTTGAAAGTGAACGTTTTAGTCAGAATTACAGCGAAAGTTTTCAAAAACCTTCTGACAAGAGTATTGAAAATAATTTTTCAAAGGAACAGGACCAAAGTGATGATGAGGATGACCATGATTTTGCTCTTCGTTTACTTGAAACGAAGCAATTTGATGAATCTTATAAAGACGAAAGAAAAGAAAAGAGTGTACAACGCAAGAGTATTTCATATGATGCATTTCTTAAGAAAGTAAAAATTAAAAAGGAACCCCCAAGTGAACATTCAAACCAGAATCAGAGTGAAAGAGACTATGAAGGTAATTTGAAATTTGCTATAAGTCTATCAAATTTAGAATAATATAATATCTTGTTTTATTGACTAGATTTGTATATTCCATAATGTGTCAGAATTTATGCCTTCTATGTAATGTATTTAGTATGTTCTACCTTATAAACTACCTAATAGTTTTCTTATGTTTCTGCTGAATAAGTTTAACTCTGTGTCCGATTTCTAAATATTCTCAGTGTGTATTGTTATTTGTGAACTGCTGTAACATATACGTTTGCTGCAAGTAATATCTGAGTGAGAAATGGTAAATTCTGAGTAAAAAATGCCTTTAACCTTTTCAGATGATGTTTCTCCTGTCAAGTTTGCAAACCTAAAGGACAATGAGAGTCCACCCAATTTACATCCTCTCTAGCACTGTTGCATTTTCAATAAGTGGTTTATGAACCCTTTACCCTGCATGCCCTGGGGAGAGGGTAGCTCAATGGGTAGCATAAATAATAATAAATAAATACCCCCTCAAGCAGCTGCTTGCCACAGAGGTCTGACAGGAGCCTGTCAGTTTATATGCCATAGTAGAAGGTCTGAGAGGATGGCAGGACCTCAGCAGAAAAACGACACATACATCCATGCCTTACCCGGGGCTCGAACCCAGGTCCCTTAGATCAGTAGCCAAGCGCGCTAACCGCTCGGCCATGGGACGGCCAAATGGGTAGCATGCCAGGCTTTTAATATGCGGTTCCCATGCTTGAGTACCGCTAGGTCAGCATTAAGATTTATCTCCACAAAATTTCCTGCCCTCAATCAGTAGGGAACACTGATGGGCTTGGAAAGGCCGCTATCCATTGGATGGGACATAAAGCTGTGGCCCCATGTGTGAGAGAACCAAACCCTGTGCAGGTTAAAGAACATGCTAGATTGCTTTGAAGGAGGCTACTGTCTGTCTCCCAACAGCTGTCCATTGAATCCCTTCCGCCTAACCTTCTCTGAGCCCTTGGGGTCCATGTGACCTGGCCATTTAGCTCATTGTGTACAAAAAAAGTGTAAAAGTATTGTTCAAAGGTAAAACATCCCTGCATGCCTCCTCACCTCCCCAAAAAGGAAAGAGGAACACTCTACTCAGAAACAAAATATTTCCATACCCTAGTCCAAAGCCCCAGCTCATACTACACTCTTGCAGCATCTGCATCAAACTCACCACTCCCTTGCATTATCAGCTTATCTATCTGTTGACTCTGTACTTAGGGTATGAAATAACTGGATCAACTGCTGTACCAAGTGCTACTCTTTTTACATGCTTTCTTATTGGTACACTGCCATATACTAGCTACCATCAAAAGGTTAATGCACTGAGTAAGATTGAAATGAGTAAAGTCTCTTCACACTATTTAGCATTATTAATGATTTAAACATAGATGACAATCACAGCATTACCTGTTGACTCTTTAATGTCAATATATCAATAAATATTTTGTGGAAAAAATTTCCCCGACGTACGGAGCTTGAACTCGCATCTCTCGAAACATGCCAGAGTATTTTACTGTTGAACTAATGCCAGTTTATCTTTCTTCTACTAATTTTTAAGACTTTAAACTCTTCACCGATGATTTCAGTGCCTACCATTAACGCCATCTATGATCTTGGGTGGCAGTTATTTCTTTTTATATTGCACTGATAAGATGGAAATAGATAATAAAATCTCTTCACGCTATTTAGTGTTATTAATGATTTAAACATAGATGACAGCATTACCTGTTGACTTTTTAATATCAATGTATCAATAATTATTTTGTGGAAAAAATTATATGGAACTTACCTTGACATTAGAAAGTCAACAGGTAACACTGTGATTGGTTAAAGCACTTTCTCATATGGATATTAAAATGAATTATCAAAATCCTGTAATACTTTACTACTGTAAAGTTATATCACTTACGTTAAAGGAAGATTGGGATTATTAGATACTAATCAGACCTCTGTGGCAAGCAGCTGCTTGAGGGAGCAGCTGCTTGCCACGGAGCTTGCCACAGCAGCTGCTTATTGCATTTAAATAATTTGTGTGGTGGAGGGGGGGGGGGGGGGCACGAGGAGAGGGAGTTTTAAAAGGAAAATTGTTACCATTATCAGTTTGTAGCTTTAATGTTATATTGATTACCTTCTTAGGCAGAGCAAGAAATATAAACATTGTCAGGAGCAACTTTAAATTTCAGTTTTTATTTATTATTAAATGGAATGAAAGTAAAGTATAAATTCAATAGTTACATATGACACACAAAATCAGATGTGTTCTGAATCTGTCCAGAGTACTTTTTAAACATTACAAATTGTTCTACTTGAATCATTGCTGAGTAGGAATTTGTATTGTAATGCTGATAATGATGTGTGGTCTCAATGAACCAATTAAAAAAATATAGTGAGTAAAAAACTAGTTCATATAAATATTAATTATATTTTATGGTGATACATACTTTAAGTATGTTAGGATAGATCATTTAATTTGTGGACTGACAATGTGTTAAGTCTGCAATGCATTTTAGTCATCGGATGGCATTTTTTTAAGCAGTGTAACAAAATAGTACTTTTTGTTGATTACCACAATCCCCAGACCCTAACACAAGTGGCTTTCTATAAAAAACATGGTTTTTTTCACTACCTTGATAACAGTAACTTGTATGTGTGCCTTAAGCAATGTACCATTACTATGGTAATGACAATTTACATTTTAAACAAATGCAACATAACAAAAAATTTCAACCCCCCCCCCAAAAAAAAATATCCTTGCAACTGCTAATTATTAAGAAATAAAATTCTCATAAAACGACCCATAACACGCAAACTACATTAGTAAAACACAACAGTTGCCTTCCCACACACTACAAATTGTCGCAACCCCCCCCCTTCCCCCCCCTTTCCCCCCCAATATTTAAAACACTCTCTAAATATATTCCCAAAATCAGCCTTACTTGGTCCATTGGTTCGCATACCTGACTGCTAATACCAGCCTGGCATGTCATCATGTGTTTGTATGTTATATGAGAAACCAGGACAAGCCTATCATAGCTTCTAGGTTATTGCTGTACTTTGTGTAAGGAAGTACATTCTTTTAAAAAAAAAATTCCGAAATAAGTCAAATTTACAAAAATTAACCTAAATAAAACACCAGAATTAATGTAATTGGAGACAACAGATATTAAAAACAAGAAAGTTGGGAACAATCCACTGCCAATCTACATCATAAAAACAATCCCCGGAACTAAATAATTGCATCAGAGACATCTAAAAGAAAAAAGAAAATTAGACTGAATGCATTGCCAATCTGAAGTATTAAAAAACTCCTGGAACTATGTAATCTCATCAGAGACAACACATCTAAGAAAATTGGACACAATGCACCACTAATCTGCGTAATAAAAAGCCCCTGGAACTAAATAATACCATCACAGACAGCAAAATTCCATATATCCACCATTATTCCAACCTGCATACTTTATCACAAGTCTAATTATATTTCTACACCCATTAATATATTACACAACATTTCTGTTAATTAAATATCCATGTTAAACTTTTTAATAACAAATAATAAAAAACAAATATTCAATTTCATAACTAAATATATTAATAACTATCCCTATTAGTATTAATAAAAATGCATGACCACACCAAATTAAGCTATCAGAAAAGCTACAGACTCCCGCTCCAACCATTAAACCTTCCCAGGTCCAGTTATTTTTTTCATTCTGATCAGACAAAAAAATTAACTTTAGAACTTTTTTGCCAAATAACTAATGAAAGGAATTATGGCATGTTATATGTCAAACTAAACAGCATTTAATTGTAGATTTTCTGAAAATGAAACACCTAACAAAAAAAGACGAGTTTTATTTTAATGGGACTTTTTTAGAATCATATAGTAAAAAAATATAAAAATTTATTTAAAAAACACTAATAGACAGAAATTATTATTTAATGCACATGAATAAAAAGGCTATTTATTTCTGAATAACAGAAAAAAAAATAATTTTCTTGTTTAAAGTAAACATTTTTCTTCCGTTTTGTAATTTTTTCTCCATACCATACTTTGAGAAAAGTCCAGGCTTGTTGCAGAGTTCAATAAACAAGTCACCTTTAGAGTATTTTTAATAAATAACTTATAACAGAAATAGGTCATGTTATATACCAAATTAATGAGAATTTAATTCTGAATTTTATTGAAGTAAAATATTTGAACATTTTAGTAACATTAATTTTAATAGCATTTTTTACAGTGATACACCAAAAAAGGTACATATTTCATAATTACTACCAAAATCTTTCATTTAAAAAAAATTTTTTTTGTTAATTATCAGGAGATTTTAGAAACTTTAACGAAAAATTTGTTGATAGTAGTTCAAATCAAACTTTTGAGCTTAAATCAGGTGATTGCTTCAATATAGAGTAACGTTAACAAACAAATCAGCAATACCATATAGTGCTTCTAAAATATCGCAAAAATATCGCTTTATTGAATTATTTATATTGTAGTTTAATAAAATATGCATTAAATGAAAAAAGAAAATATTATTTTTCAATCTTAAATTACTTATTTTTAAAATTATTTTCAAATTTTGTAAGAAAAAAATTTTGTAAGATTATTTTCAAATGGCAAAAAAAAAATATCGAAGTTTCATGTGTTGTACAAAAAATATCTATAGACATCTTGGCCCTGGAAGGGTTAAACGACACTTCATATTTCTTGAAAGAACCTTGCTCTGAATTTCTTTTTAATCTTCCTGCCTCCATTGCAAATTGTTATTTTTCCACACCGATAATTCTGCAACATAAAAAACTTCTGTATTAAAAAGCCACCAAATGCTTTCAAATATTTTCAATAAATCATATTAAGAACATTTAAAAAAATCAATATGTAACAAAATTAATTTATCACTATAATACACTAATAATTATTATACTATACATAACTAATAATAATCTCTCAATTCATTTCAAACTATTATAACAAGATATACCTTCTTGATTGTGAGATCATATGGTATACCAGACAAGTTAGTTAACATAATGAAAGCTCTCTATAATAACACTGAGTCATGTGTGAGAGTTGGTAAGGCTTGTAGCAATTGGTTTAGCATTACTTCTGGTGTTTGACAAGGGTGCATTTTGTCTCCTTTTCTCTTTAGCTTGGTTATTGATTATGTTATGCGAAATTCACTTCAAGGGAAAGATTTTGGCCTTAAATGGACTGGAGATACGAAAATTTCTGATTTAGATTATGCTGATGATTTAGCCCTTTTGGCAAATGATGTTGATGAAATGAACTCTTTCATTCGAGATGTTGATGAGACTGGTAGTAGAGTAGGTTTGGTTATAAACAGAGAGAAAACTAAAGTGATGAAAATTGGTCAGGCAGGCTGTGATTCAGTTAATCTGAATGGTTGCAGTCTTGAGCAGGTGTCACAGTTTAATTATCTTTGGAGCTATGTAACAGATAATGGTGATGTGCGGCATGAGATTAACAGACGAATAGGGATTGCTGCTGGGACTTTTAAGACTCTGTGGAGAGTGTGGAGAAATAGACGTATATACCTAAAGACTAAAATTAGACTGTATAATAGTTTGGTTCTTTCTAGGGTTAGTTATGATAGTGAAACTTGGACACTTTGTAAACAAGATAACAGGAAACTAGATGCTTTTGATTCCAGATGCTTATGCAGTATCTTGTGCATTAGGTGGTTCAACTTTGTAACTGATGATGAGGTTAGGCAAAGGAGTTTCCAACCTCCTTTAAGCAGCATATTGTGCAAAGAGAGACTCCATCGGTTTGGCCATGTTGCCCGTATGAATAATTATAGATTGGTGAATAGGGTTATGAACAGTGTGCCTAAAGGCCTCAGAAAGAGGGGGAGACCTAGGATGCAGTGGGCAGACAATGTCAAACAGGACCTTATTAGAATTGGTGTGCAGTTGCCAGATGCAGTAGATGTAGCTCAGGACAGACTTGCTTGGAGAACTAAATTGCGCGGTCTGGTTGGACCTTCGTAGCCCATGGCTGCTTGAGGATGATGATGATGATGCAACCATCATGTTCACTCCCACACACAACTTTGAACATTTATTCACCTCACCCCCTACTACATTAAAATCCTCTGAAAACACACCAGATACCTTTCCCCAAAAACCATTCTCCTAAAACCCAAACACTCCATAAAAACTTTTTAATTTCTACCACTTTATTTTCCTAAATTTGAATCTTTTGCTATTTTATTCAATACTTCCAGCAAAAGCTTTGGAATGACCTGGCCATAACATTTACAAAACAAGTCACCTAACACTTTCAAAACACACTAAAAATTAAATAATTTCAATTCCTAATTACCTTCAATAAGTTATTATTTACCATATTTTGAAAAAACAAAGAAAGAGATATTAATTCCCCCTTTTCAACCTATCCTAAATTATATATTGTACATTCCACCTACCTGTGACTGCTCCCACAAATTATGCAAGAAAGAATGACAAAATATCCAAATAGAAATATCACATTCATGTCAAATCTCACACGACACTCGACTTCATGGTACCTACCCAAAAGATAATCATAGAACAAATCATAGAATATAGACTACCAACAACCCAGAGTTACTCTAATGCTACTTTTCTACATCATACTTGATGCATCAACTTAATGCTGTGTACTTAATGTGTGGACTTAATGACGTGGACTTAATGACGCTGTGTACTTAATCTGTGGACTTAATGACGTGGTAAAAAGGAATTATCAGATATATGCGTGGCCAGCATATATCTGATAATTCCTTTTTACCACGTCTTTGACTTTTTTGCGATTTACAGGGTATTTTTACTGTCTGTGAATTTTTATCTTTGATACTTGTATTATACACTTATTTTTGCTTTTAAAATGGATCCTCTATACCCATTATTTTATATTTGTATTTCATACTTGTCTTTTTACATGAATCTTTTTCTATTCGCTTTTAATTTTGTGGATTTGCATAATTTTTATTCCTTTATTTTTTCTGATTGTCTTGTCTGATTTGTCTTGTTTGGTGAAGTATGGCCTAATTGCCCTTACACCATTAAACCCCAAACAATTAATCAACCAACTCACTCATTGATGTCATATGTTCCCTGAGCAGCGCCATCTCTTGGCTGAGGCTCATGAATAAACAACTGACCTTTCTTAATCTTCATCACCAGAATCTGCAGTTGTTTTCCCATTTCTAAAGTGTTCCTCATTGAAAGCTATGCATTGCTCATTGCCTAACACAGGCATCAAATACTTCCTTCAAGTCATTTTATGAAAAGGGGCGGGGGTGGCTCAGTCGGTAATGTGCCAGGCTCGTAATCTGTAGTTCCCAGGTTTGAGTCCCAGCTGGGTCAGCGTTGAGATTTATCTCCGCAAAATTCCCCGCCCTGCCCACGGTCAGTAGGGGACACCGATGGGCTTGGAAAGGCCGTCGTCCATCAGATGTGACGTTAAGCCGTGGCCCCGAGTGTGGGAGAGCCATACCTGTGAACGTTAAAGAACACGCTGGATGGCCTTGACGGGAGGCTACCATCTGTCTCCCAACAGCTGTTCCAGTGGGTCCCCTCCCCCAACCTTCTCTGAGCCTTCGGGGTCCATGTGACCTGGCCATGTAGCCCATGGTGTGCAAAAAAGTGCCGCTCAGAGGTAAAACAACCCAACCCATTTTATGAAAGTGTTTGGAGCACTGTCATTGTGGCCACCTCCTCATCATTTGAAAAGTGACAGCCTTTGAATGCAGTTTTCAGCTTGGGAAACAGATGAAAATTGCAAGATTGGGGAAGGGGAATATTTTAGCTTAGGGATGACGAACCTTTTGAAGCTCAACTGGCAAAATTACAGAAATAAGAAAATTTTCTGGTTTGCATGCCATTTGCAAAAATATTTGTTACATCAGCATTTTATCACAATTCACTATCACTCTGTCATGGAATCTGAAACTATATCTGCTGAGTGTCTTATTTGCTACTTTTGGTATTGATTGAGAAATTACTAGTTACTAAAAATTTTTTATACTCCACTAATAATTTCCACTCTGTAAATTGATTTAAATATTTAGAAGAAAAATTGTCTTCAGCTGGGTGGGATACGAACCCACGACCTCCTGATAACATGTCAGGTCTCATAGAGCACCTGACATGTTATCAGGAAGTCGTGGGTTCGTATCCCACCCGGCTCAAGACAATTTTTCCTCTAAATATTTGAATCAATTTACAGAGTGGAAATTATTAGTGGATACTTAATGAGTTGAGTTTAATAATAATAATTTTTTTTTATATTTCTAAATATTTTTGCTATTGTACTACAAAATTTATTTTGTTTCAAGTAAAAACATTTTTTTTTCCTCACAATATTTTTCAGAAGGGGAAGTTGAGCCCCAGGCTGGAAACAGTGGAAAATCAGATTTATCTCTTAGTATAGAAGAAACAAAGTAAGTTCTTTTCATAATATGTGTGAAATTTAATTAAATGCTATTCCTCTGTAAATATTAAAAATACATCAGTATTTTACCATGTTATCCAGTAGAGAAATATCCTGTGTATTGCTATTTTGTTCTAAACCATTTCTTTAAACTTAAGACTCAAAAAGCCATTTCACAAACGTCTAAAATTATATTAATACATTAATTGCAAGACATTTTGAATGACTAACTAGATTAAAATACCAAGGTTTATTTATTTTAATATAATATAATTAATAATAGTTATTAAAAAGTTAATTTTTGGAAAAGTTGACTGGCAGTTTTACACAAGTTTATAGGTTAACCTGTTGACTTTGAAGAAGTGTGTTAAATTTAGTGCACAATTTGTTATAACAGTTATTATTTGTGTTCTAATTAAATTTCTACAAAATTATGACTTCTGTAGCTTAATAAATATTAGCATGTGCACTGAGTTGTATCATTCTTATTCCACAAGTGACTGAGATGAAGCGTTAATTTGGAAGATCCTATCCATTGTGTATCATAAAGCACAAATGATTTGATGTCCCAAGTTTCTGATGACTCATAATAGTATTGTAGTTGTTTGAATTTCTTTTACTAGATATGCTTTGTTGATTCAGAGGCTCATATTTTGTGATAATATGTCACACAACACGAAGATAATTTGATGCATTCAGGTTGAAGTGTCTGTGATTCAGTACAAAATGCAAACTGAAGCTAAATAATTAGTTTATAAAGTTATAGGGCAAAGTTTATAAAGTTAACTGCAAAATAATAATATTAGATGTCTTAACATTCCTTTTTAATCCTAAAATCTAACAATGCGAAGATACTTTGTAAACTTGTAGAATTTTCAAAGAAAGCTGAGATATTATTTTCTTCCATTTTTTTTTTATTCAGATATATTTAGACTACATATAAATAAATAAATAGTCCAGGTTATGTAAATTGTATGGTAAGTTTGAACCTCCATAACTTCTTAAATATGTTTTTTTTTTGAAAAAATGTGATTGAAGATAATTTAAATGTTAAACTCAGTTTATTTATATCATTTTTCTCAAAGTAGTAGGGATGATTCATGTTGCACTAAGGAAGCAACTTTTATTTCTGTATGCACATAGATGAGCTAGTCATGCCCTGCTCCCAAAAGGTCATGCCCCACACTTTGGAAATCACTTCTTATATCACAATCACATTATATCATAAGTCACTCATGACTTGTTAAGGTAAATAAAAATGTGAATTTTCTTATCACACAAATCACATATATATATCATTGTTATAAAAATAATCAACTGCATTCTTAAAATATAAATGCTGCACTACAGTGAAATAACTACCGTATATTTCCGCAGATAAGACGATAGTTGGATCATAAAAAAAGGCCCCCAAAATCCGGGTCGTCTTATAGGACAGATACAAAAAAATTAGATTGAAATTTATATAAATTGAAACCATTATTACAACAACTTATCGAAAAATCTATCATATTATTTAAATACGTTATATGATAATACATTACATTGTAATAGTAAAACAATACTAAAACAAAATAAATATTAAAAGTTATGTTTATTGAGCTACTGAGGAAAAAACGGACAAACCGTAATTATTTACAGTACAGAGTAGGGTATGTCCACAAAATAGAATAGCCCATACGATGCTTTTGTGAATAGTCAAGGTCATTACCCGAATGGCCGAATCAGTGCGAATGTTTGCGAATAGGACATAATTCCGTATACGCTATACTGTATTATTATCCAGATGATGATCGCCAATCTAAACTAAATTCATAGGCCATTGATAGTTTGGGGTCGTCTTATAGGACAGATATATGCTAAAATTATAAAACTTTGACGAAAATTTATCTGAAGGTCTTATCTGAAGGTCGTTTTATCTGCGGAAATATACGGTAATAATTATGGAAGCAGATTGAGAAAGATAAGCTGGTCACTTGTGACGACTCATAGTTCACAGCAGGCCAAATTCCAAAATTCTGTGCCACAATTAGCATGTTAAATGAATCTTGTTGAAAATTTAGATTTCAATGAATATGTGAACTGAATTTGTCTCCAGTGACATTTTTCCATGTAATAATATCTGTAGATGATTGTGAGTAATGGATGGCTGAATGACAGATGGGATCACGCTAATTTTAACTATAATGCAGAAATGGTAGAGCTCTGAAAATTTGCACCTTTGGGTAATCTGGTTTGTAAATCTTGGGGCAAAACAAAATCTGACCTTCAATGTATCCTTCAAGGTCAAAGAGAAATCATGTAGAGGTCATATCATGATCTATGAGTGCTGCAAATGTGAAAATTGGTATCTGGGAGTGTTTCAGATTGTAGAAGTCTGAAACATTACAAAGTTTTGGAGCTTGAGGATCCTTTAAGGTCGAATCTAGCTCTATGAAGGCTAGAGAGTTAAAAATTGGTTTCTGTGGGTATTTTTGGTGGTAGATCTCAGGGAATATTGTGAAATTTTAGATGCGATTGGTCCATTGAGGTCAAAAGTCAATATATAGTTATACTGGTGTTAAAGGACTGAAAATTAGTGCCTGGGGGTATTTTGAGTTATAGGAAATTGTCAAATTTTGGATTGTGATACATCCTCCTAGGTCAAAAGTCAAATATAGATCTACCCAGTATTAGAGGGCTGAAAATTGATGCATGTGGGTATTTTGAGTTTTAGATCTCAGCAAATTACATCAAATTTTTATTGTGATGTGTTCTTTGAGATCAAAGGCCAAAGTTTGATATATCAGTGCTGGAGAACTAAAAATTGGTGAATGTTTCTATTTCAGGCAGTAGAATTCAGAAATAAGAGAAATTTTCAGACCCTTTTCCACTTTCGAGGCCATATATGGTTCGGAATGACGGTCCGAATCTTATTCGAAAGAAATCAAGAGGTGCCGAAGACACTGATTTATTTCTAGTAAAAGCATATTTTCAAAGTAAGGGAGTTTTGAATGTCACTGCCCAGTCATGTAATGTGGAAGTTCAATGAATTTTTGGTAACATAGTGTATGTCAAATAGATATTCTGGGTGGACTGTATCATATAGTTATCTAACAATCCTGAGTTTCATTGTGTGTATATAGTATTTGTTGAATCTATACTGATGCACTTTTTTTTTTCATTGCAAATACTGTTTTGCTTTAATTTTGTACTGCCTTCTTTTTCACTTTCTATCTTGCCCTGGCCGTCCCATGGCCGAGTGGTTAGCGCGCTTGGCTACTGATCTAAGGGACCTGGGTTCGAGCCCCGAGTAAGGCATGGCTGTTTGTGTCATTTTTCTGCTGAGGTCCTGCCATCCTCTCAGACCTTCTACTATGGCATATAAACTGACAGGCTCTTGTCAGACCTCTGTGGCAAGCAGCTGCTTGAGAGGGGTTTTATTTATTTTTTTTTTTTTTATTTTTTTATTTTTATCTTGCCCTGAGAAAATTTTAGAGGATTTATGAGGCCTTTGTTTGTTCATTTATTCCAAATATCATGTCAGCAAGAATAATCTTTTATATACAGTCATTGAAACTTTGTCTTGTGAACACATAGCTAATTTTAGCAGTCTCTTTTTCTATTTCAAGAACTTCAACCTGACTATTGTATTGTTTCGTTTTATTCACTTGAACTCACTATCTTGTTACATTTGGTAATCCAATATGATAATTATGAGAAAAAAATTGCTTTGGGAACTGCAGTGGGTATTGGTTGTTGAATGGGCATACAGTATATTATTTTTTGTGGAATTAATAATAAATGGCATATGCCTAAATGAAATTGCTTGCTAGATTTCGAGATGTGATATTTGATATTGAGTTGTTTTTACCCCTTAGTGGGGGCGGGGGTGGCTCAGTTGGTAGCGCGCCAGGCTCGTAATCTGTAGTTCCCAGGTTTGAGTCGCAGCTGGGTCAGCGTTGAGATTTATCTCCGCAAAATTTCCCTGCCCTGCCCACGGTCAGTAGGGGACACCGATGGGCTTGGAAAGGCCGCTGTCCGTCGGATGGGACGTTAAGCCGTGGCCCCGTGTGTGGGAGAGCCATACCCTGTGCACGTTAAAGAACACGCTGGATGGCCTTGACGGGAAGCTACCATCTGTCTCCCAACACTGTTCCAGTGGTCCCCTCCCCCAACCTTCTCTGAGTCTTCGGGGTCCATGTGACCTGGCCATTTAGCCCATGGTGTGCAAAAAAGTGCCGCTCAGAGGTAAAACAACCAACCAAAAACAACAACCCCTTAGTGACACTTTTGCGCATACAGTGGACTATAAGGCATTGTCAGAACTCCAAAGCTTCAGAGAAGGTTGCGGAAGAGGACCCACTGGACACCTGTTGGCAGACAGAAATCTCCTTTTTAGCCATCCAGCTTGTTCTTTCATGCACACAGATTTGGCTGTCCTGCATACAGGGCCACATCTTAATATCTCATCATCATCCATCAGGACATTAGCCTTCCCAAATCTATCGGTGTATCCTTTTTCATTGAGGGCATGTGAGGGATTAGTGGAGAATTGTAATCTGTGTGGAGCACAGATTACAAGACTGAATATGGTACTAACTGCCCCAGCTGTTGGGGCAGGGGTGGCTCAGTCGGTAGTGTGCCAGGCTCGTAATCTGTAGTTTCCAGGTTCAGTCCCAGCTGGCTTAGCATTGAGATTTATCTCCGCAAAATTCCCTGCCCTGTCCACAGTCAGTAGGGGACACCGAAGGGCTTGGAAAGGCCACCGTCCGTCAGATGGGATGTTAAGCCATGGCCCCGTGTATGGGAGAGTCATACCCTGTGCATGTTAAAGAACATTCAATGGCCTTGACGGGAGGCTACCATCTGTCTCCTCCTCCAACCAATCTCTGAGCCTTTGGGGCCTTGTGACCTGGCCATTTAGCCCATTGTGTGCAAAAACGTGCCGCTCAGAGGTAAAACCCAACCCAGCCCCAGCTGTTTTATGTATAAGCCTTGTTTGTTTTAAGTAGTTTCCTCCATATAGCCTATAGTTGCTGTATTTTACAAATGTAGACCAGTTTCTTACTGTAGCCTAAATGGCTACACTTGTCATTTCATTCAGGATCTTCCTCTAGGTTTGTAATAAGAAAGGGACCTGTTGTCTGCTTTCCCTTTGGTTCATCTCTTATAACCATTGCAAACTATCTGCGGTGGCACTCCCTCAGTTTAGCGAAGATTTCATCACACCTTTCCCCAAGTATATGTGCAGTGGCAAAGATGTCATTGTTGAGACATGTCACTCAATACATGTGACAATGTTGCCAACTATCAAGAATGAACAGCTACTATTTGTGGCATTAAACTTCAAATTGTGCAATTACTGAAGAAAACTTTCAATTGATTGGAGCATTCTTCTAGCTTCAAGGATTGTGTTTTTAAAATAATGCATTACACTAAATAGTTGATCTGTGACATTTTGAGAATTATAATCAATTGAATTTTACAATGAAACTTTCCTAGAAAAGACTGCATCTCTAACCAACTAGTTAAACCTCCACCAAGGAATCATGCCCCACACTTTGGAAATCACTGCCTTAAAACATGATGCAATTTATTCTTTAGTATAAAATTCTAGAACTTCATCAGTTCTTTTAGAATATCCTAGCATGGAAGCTAATGGGAGAAATAGGTTCCCCTCTTGTCAGATCGAATGTCTTCACAAATATAGTAATGCCTCACATGATCTGAGGCATATTTTGCTATTAAGATATCCAGCATATTGCCTCAGGCTCCCTATGGTAATCAGTCGCACACAAAACACATAACTAGAGAATGTTTATAGTTCACATACCTAATATACACTAAAGAGCCAAAACATTATGACCAGCATGGCTTTATGCAAATCGAAGCAGCTGCAGGTAAACGACAGCATGTGTGAAGGTCATGAAACGCTATAAATAACACCTGATACTGAGCTCTGTTAATCAGTGTTATTCTTGTTCTTCAGATGGAAAAGGCAGCCGACTTAAGTTTGACAAAGACCAAATTGTAATTTCGAGACAACTGGGTTGGAGTATTTCTGAGATGACAAGGTTTGTGGAGTGCTCACGGCCAGCTGCAGTTAGGACCTTCAAAAAGTGGTCTGAGGAGAGAAAAACCACAAACTGCTGGCAAGATGTGGGCCAACCATGCTCATCGATGCTAGAGGTGAGCAAAGGTTGTCCCGCATGGCATCCAACAGAAGGAATACTGTGGTGCAACTCACCCATAATTCGAATGCTGGTGATGGGAGTAATGTGTCACAACACAGAGTACATCGAACCCTGCTGAAAATAGGGCTGTATAGCCGCAGGCTGCTCTGAGTGCCCATGCTACAATGGTCACATGAGCTAATGTGTACCTCAGTTCATCATCAATGGGCACACGAGCTAATGCTAACCTCAGTTCACCATTAAAAGTGTCAATAATGGGCACACGAGCATCAAAACTGGACCTTGAATGATTGGAAGAAGGTCGTCTGATCTAATGAATCTTGTTTACTCTTGCACCATGTGGATGGCCAGGTACATGTGCGTCATTTACCTGGGAAACTGTTGGCATCAGGATGCACCGTGGGATGGAAACAAACCGGTGAAAGAAGTGTAAGGCTTTGGGGAATGTTCTGCTGGGAAACCCTGGGTCCAGTTATTCATGTGCGGGAAACTATCATTTCTACCACCTACCAAAACATCATTACAGACCAGGTACATCCTTTCATGCTGGGGCGGGGGTGGCTCAGTCGGTAGCGCGCCAGGTTCGTAATCTGTAGTTCCCAGGTTCGAGTCCCAGCTGGGTCAGCGTTGAGATTTATCTCCGCAAAATTCCCCGCCCTGCCCACGGTCAGTAGGGGACACCAATGGGCTTGGAAAGGCCACCGTCCGTCGGATGGGACGTTAAGCCGTGGCCCCGTGTGCGGGAGAGCCATACCCTGTGCACGTTAAAGAACACGCTGGATGGCCTTGACGGGAGGCTACCATCTGTCTCCCAACAGCTGTTCCAGTGGGTCCCCTCCCCCAACCTTCTCTGAGCCTTCGGGGTCCATGTGACCTGGCCATTTAGCCCATTGTGTGCAGAAAAGTGCCGCTCAGAGGTAAAACAACCCAACCCATCCTTTCATGGGAACAGTATTCCCCTCTAGTAGTGCCTTCTTTCAGCAGGATAATGCACCATGCCACACTACTTCCAGGTATTGCCTGGCCTCCAAATTCCCCATACTCAATCAAGCATCTGTGGTTTGTGTTGGAACAGCATATCCGATCTGCGGCGGCTTAACCATCTAACCATGTAAGTTAAAAGATCTGCTGGTAACGTGTTGGTACCAGATACCACAAGACACCTTTAGAAATCTTGTAGGGTTGGTTGTTTGGGGTTTTTTGGCGCATGAGCTACTGAGGCTATAATGCGCCATCTTGTAGGGTCCATGCCTCTCCAGGTAAGAGCTGTTTCGGCGGCACGTGGAAGACCAACATCATATTAGGCAGGGTTTCATAATGTTTTGGCTTTTCAGTGTATCACCATTTCTTTACCTCAAATGTGGCTTTGTCACAATTGTAATATTCAGGACTAGGGAAATACACTTGTCTACTTATTAATGAAATGACAAGTGAATTTTCTGGTGTGACTTGTTATTTTCAAAGCTAGGGAAAATTGCAGCAGTAGCGTGTATAAAGTATTCTAGTAAAACATATCTAGGTGACCTAACTTCCATCATTAAATGCCTTATTAATTTTGTTGCATACTTTTTTTAAATATTCATAAAAATGAAAAATGTTTTGGACCTCTCTCCCACATTGGTGTATTCCTTTGTTCTGTCTTGTAAAAACTGCTGGCTGTGCAGATTTATCAAAATTTCCCCACTCTGATGACAGTTATATTGTGGTCCAGATGAGATCTTTGTCATATGAATTAATATAATTTTCCACATTGAAGTTAATCATCCATATTAATGGATAATTGAAACTTTGTTGTTTTTAAATTCCGAAATGGGCCTCAATGCTCACGAATAGACTAATTCTACGACATCATTTTCCTCTCCTGCGGCATTACTATTTGTTGCATCCATTTAATTATTTTACATTTCTTATAGTATCATTTGTTATACCAAACACTCACATTTGCCATCTTTAGGTTTTTTCCATACTATTTGGTATATTTGGTAAATATCCTGCTGTTGTTTGTGGTGTATTTCTTGCACAGCTCGCTCTAATTGAAGGCATGTATCTCCATGTCAAGGTTAGTAGTGTGTGGTGTTGATCAAGTCAGTCTATTGTAAATAACCTAATTGATATTGCATACAACAGTTTGTTTAGTTAATGTGAATTTTAATGAAAATATAGTTTCTTTTTGTTTCTTTAAACTTATTTATCTTGATTGACCTTTTAGAGTTCAGCCACATCTTTGCCAATTGCTTTCTTTTGAAAAAGTCTTACAACTTGTTTCAGTTGATATTTTTTTTATGTTATTTTTGAATAACATGACTAGGTTGTTTCTTCATTTTATCATTATTTCTTTATTTTTCCAATCAAAAACTGGAACATTTATCATTCCTAATATTTGAATAGCCGTCCCGTGGCCGAGTGGTTAGCGCATTTGGCTACTGATCTAAGGGACATGGGTTCGAGCCCCGGGTAAGGCATGGTTGTATGTGTTGTTTTTCTGCTGAGGTCCTGCCATCCTCTCAGACCTTCTACTATGGCATATAAACTGACATGCTCCTGTCAGATCTCTGTGGCAAGCAGCTGCTTGAGAGGGTATTTATTTTTATTTATATCTGAATACAGTCGCAGAAAAAAGGTCCACCACAGCGATAGGAGAATTTTCTGCTGATATGCTGAAAGAGGGTTTATTCACCTCCCCTTTCACCTGGTAAAATTTTATTTGAAAAATATTAGTTCATGAATTGATATGGAATGGTTTAAAAATGTTTTAGCTATGCTGCTCTGAGGATATTTATAAATTTTAATTTTTTGGTTCACCTAACTTGCAAGCACTCTGCATGGGTGCTCCCAAAGTGCAACTGCCAAACACAAACTGTGTGGTGGTCATTGCAAAGAAACACAACACACCAGTCAACAAGCAATTGTGCAGTTACTTTGTGCAATACTGACTCTTATTAAAATAATATCCCTCCTGTTTCAAGTTTATATTATTCAGAAATAAAATTTCTATATAACATTTTCTGCCTTCGGTTCTTCAGAAATAAATATTGCCTATCCAGATACCTTTTATTATTGTATCATTTGGAAAAGTCTTGTTAAAATTAATATATTTGGGCATTTAATTTTTTTTCCAAAGAAATTAGGAATTAAATGCAATTTAATTTGGTATTGACCTATTTCTTTTCATTCGTAATTGGACGAAAAAGCTTAAATTCACTTTTTTTATTTTACAGCACAATTAACAAAATACCTGGGCATTTTTCAAAGTGTGAAACTGAGAGCAAAAATTACATAAAAGAATAAATTTTTTTATTTGAACTAAAATTTTATGTTCTGTTATCGAGAAATAACCTTTCTTGTCATATATTATTATAAATATTTTGGTCCTTTAGTGCTTTTAATAAGTTTTTATTTGCCTTGCCAGATCCTTTAACGTACTATGCTAAAAAGGTCTTATTGAGATTAATAGACTTCTCATTTTTCTTAAATATTTTATTTTCATAAAATGCAGAATTAATGCTGTTTAATTTGGTATGTAATATGACTTGTTTTTGTTTATTAGTTATTTGGCAAAACAGTTCTAAAGTTAATTTTTTTGGCTGAATACAGTAAAGAAAGCTAAGCCTATGGTTTCATTCCAGTTTTTTAAATGACCGTGGTAACTCTTAAAATGTCAGGTTTTTCAAAATGCATGAAATTTTGGCCAAGATAAATTTTTATTTTTTTTTTTTCAGCAGTAAAACAGCTGAACTTTAGAACTTTATCTTGCAGTGACTAATAGATACGTGTAGATCATGCTACATGCCAAACGAAAGAGAATTTCATTCTGAATAACGAAACAATGGAAATTCAAATTGAAATTAATTTTAAAAAAGGTAACCCTGCTTGGACATGTTAAGGGTTAAATTAACTATGCATTGAAGCATGAAATTCTTGCGTTTTTCCCTTTGCAGTTCTGCTAATTTTGACTAGATTGGATTTCTTAGTTCCCATTTGCTTTCAGATCATATTCCTGAAACATTTTGGATAGTATGTGTGCACATTGGTTTTACATGGATGGATGTGTTTTGATTTCAGAATGTTAGCATTCCTGAAATTCCATCTTATTTGACAATCAGTTTTCTTTCTTTGTTGCCACCATCTTTTCTCAATACCTAACCTTGTGACATAAATACCATAATGCTTACGCAATATCTTGGGCATTAGGTGGTTCAACTTTGTAACTAATGATGAGGTTATGCAAAGGAGTTTGCAACCTCCTTTAAGCAGCATATTGTGCAGAGAGAGACTCCGTTGGTTTGGCCATGTTGCCCGTATGAATAATTATAGATTGGCGAATAGGGTTATGAACAGTGTGCCTAAAGGCCTCAGAAAGAAGGGGAGACCTAGGATGCGGTGGGCAGACAATGTCAAACAGGACCTTGTTAGAATTGGTGTGCAGAGGCCAGATGCAGCAGATGTAGCTCAGGATAGACTTGCTTGGAGAACTAAATTGCACGGTCTGGTTGGACCTCTGTGCTCATGGCTGCTTGAGGATGATAATGATAGATATTAGTTTAATCCATAATAATTCAGCATAAGTAACTACTCTTCAGTAAGGGGTTCCCAAACTGAGGGCATAAAGATATGAAACATTTTGTTTATTTTTAATTATGAATTTTAATTGATTTTATTGAAGTTTTTAAAAACTCCTATTTTTCAATTTTGTGTAAATAATAATACTAATACTCAAATAATACCTAATACTCAAATTTGCAAACAAAATAATGACCATAGCTGCAGTAAGGTTGGCCAGAGTAAGTACGATTTATTTTTTAACAAATGATTTTTAATTGCTTTTAAAAATGACATTAAATTTAGCTAAATTAATCATAAATATCTAAGATCAGACTTTAAGAAAGGGATAGTAGAGTCCAAATTCACTCTGGGCAGCAAATAGCTAACACTGGCGCTGCATGAGGGTTTTTCAAAAATCAAAAAGGGGGGATGATGTCACAAAGTTTGGGCACTCTTGTTCTAGTAGTAGTTTTATAATACATTATTGTATATGATTAAAGCAATAATTATGAAAATAATTTTTTCTTTTCCTATCTAGTAAACTACGTGCAAAATTGGGATTGAAGCCACTGGAAGTGCCAGAAATTCCTGGTAAGTTTCATCAGTGAAAAATATATGTAATAATAATGACAGATATTAATTTAATAATAAAGAATAAAAAGACAGTGCAGAAGGTTAATTAAAAGTTTACAGTAACACTTCAAAATGCATTAATTTTTTTAAAATTTTCATTCTAATTTTTTTTAAATAGTGCTAGTTTAGAGCAAATTTTTAATATATACACTCAGATAGGTGAAATTAGTATTTTCGAACCAAAATGCAGAATAATATCCTAAATTATTATTTTCAAAAGGGTTTGATTTAGAAAGTTTTTGTAGCAACTACATATCAGTTTTTTTTATCCTGTTTGAAGGCAATATGATCAGTATGAAAAAGTCTCTTATCACTATTCATGCATTAATGTAATTTTAAAAGAATGTATTGTGCAAAAATTCATAACAATAGTCTCTTTTTACTTGGGTTCATTGAAATTCGTTATATTGATATAAGATAAAATGTAGTTCTTAGTTGAATGGTGTGCAAGAATATAGTATATAGTGAATGATAGAGTAAATAGAAAAAGTAAATCACAATATTTTACTTAATAATTCTATACACTTAATTTATATACTCAAGATGGATCATGTGAATGCAAACTGATGATGATGAAGCCGAATACATTTTACATCTAGTTGCAAGACAAAAATAAGTTATTGATTTTTGTTTTAACTTTCGAAATTTCATCTGACTTGTCAGTTAAACTTTAGGCTAGAAGTTATATATGGTAGAAAGTTTTTTATTTTGATTTGTGGTTAATTTGATGTGCATTAAAATTTGATATGTTAAATATCCTGAGGCATAGAATTATAGATGATTGCTGACATATATTTTTTTTCTTTACTGACATATATTTTTTTAATAAGGTATGGATATTTGGTTTCTTGGAAAATTCTTTAGTAAACTTTTCAATACAGAAAAATGCTTTTCATTAGTTGATGAAAGTTAAAAGCTTTTCTGTAAATGATTTTCCATTTTTTTTTTTTTAAATTTTAAATTTTTAAAATTTAAAAAAATTAAACTTTAAAAAATATAATTTTTTTTTGCTTCATGGAATATGGTGTCAGTAGTTGAAAGAGCTGTAGTAAGTTGATTCAATCTGATATTTCTCTGTGTTCTTTGATTCTTTGTGGGAGAGTTCATTTGGTTTCTCCTACGTTGCCAAGAGGATTTGTTGTGTAACGCTCCAAAGAATTGAAAATACTCTTAAAGTTTGGACCCTTTGATCCAATTATTTTCACGCTCCGGATAGCTGAGTCGGGCGCCAGGCAATAATTAACAAATTGACAGAAAATAAAGTTTAATTAGGGTTTGAAATACCAGCAAGCATTAACGAGTAAGAATTCAAAAATATCAAATGATTGTCAAAATGTAAAGGTTAATTCTAATCAAACAATTAACGTTGCTCAAGAGAAAAAAATTAGTAAAGATTCAAAAGGTTTATATAACAAACAATTTATTTTCAAAAAACACTCACCAAAACTTCAATAAAGAGGATGCTACATAATTTCTCAACTCTGTCCAAAAACTCTGAGTACACACACTGCACTAACTGTGCTCAACTGTCTTCTGTGCTTGTGCTTCCTCTACTAACTAACATGTCACCAGGTTATAACAAAAGGCTACAGAGCCCGCACGTGTCATGTTGCACACCGCGAAAGACATTTGCATAAATTGACGAGCGGCGCAAGCTATGACGCAAGAGGGGGCGTGTCCTTGTGCATGTGCTTTAGCAGGTGATAATCGAAAGTTCGGAATTGCGCATGCGCAACTCCTAACTCTTGGAAATGAACGCTGTGATGCCAAAAATGAAATGAAAATCCCCAAAATGATAAATATAACATAAATTAAGCAAAACTGGTTATAAAAAAAATAAATAAATACCACCTTAAGCAGCTGCTTGCCACAGAGGTCTGACAGGAGCCTGTCAGTTTATATGCCAGAGTAGAAGGTCTGAGAGGATGGCAGGACCTCAGCAGAAAAATGACACAAACCATGCCTTACCTGGGGCTCGAACCCAGGTCCCGTAAGTAAAAGTGAACGAGGGGGGCATCACAGTTGAATTATCAGAATCTGTGTTTTGCTGTATGATGGGTACTAGGTATGCTCCACTAGCATGTGATGTTATGCCTTTATCAAGTTTTACGTAAGATAAAATGGTTATAGGAGATTTTCTATGAGCTTTATAGCTTTTCATAATGCTGTTGACAGTATTATTGATACCTGGAAAGTGCACAATAGGTACTTCCCCACATAAAGGACAGAGATAACCTAGAAGCTATGCTAGGCTTGTCCTAGTTTCTCATACAACATACAAACACTTGCACAAGGACGTGCCCCATTTGTCATAGTAATCAGGTATGCTAACCTATCTGATATAGTGATACCAGATAGGGAATAAATGATGTATAGTTAGTATTTTGAAGTTTATGTTGAAGACAGATGCTATTCAGTTGAAAAAATGTAGTTCATCATCCATTTTGCTGAAAAGCTTAGTTTTCTTTATGAAATAGTGTGGATAGCATATATCTTGGCAAAGGGAATATATAAACAATAGTTCTATGTTCAAAAAGTATTTACTATTGCCAAATTGATATGCTCTGAAGAATAAAAATGACATGGTTGAGATAAGTGAAGTTCTATTGTGAGTTGAAAGGTTATTGTCAATCAATAGATGTAGTCAAAGCTGTATCCAGTATCTTTTGTCATTTTTATATCTGAAGTGATATGAATTTTTTCTGCAGAAAATAATACACCAGTGCAAGTAAGCACTAAACCTAAATATAGTCATGCAGTTTTTTTTTAATACTGTATTTAATTTTAAGATTATGAATAGGTAATTTAGAGAATTGGGGTATGATTAACCTTTTAAGCAAATAGCTCCTGAATGTATTTTGTGATTGTGTTATGTAGCTTATAGAAATATTTCAGATTAACGTTTATAATAATAGTTCACCAGAATTAGAATCTCAGTATTTTGATAAAATAATAATAAGAACATATTGTAGGTTGGGTTGGGTTGTTTTACCTCTGAGCGGCACTTTTTTGTACACCATGGGCTAAATGGCCAGGTCACATGGACCCCGAAGGCTCAGAGAAGTTGGGGGAGGGGACCCACTGGAACAGCTGTTGGGAGACAGATGGTAACCTCCCGTCAAGGCCATCCAGCGTGTTCTTTAACGTGCACAGGGTATGACTCTCCCGCACACGGGGCCACGGCTTAACGTCCCATCCGACGGACGGCGGCCTTTCCAAGCCCATCGGTGTCCCCTACTGACCGTGGGCAGGGCGGGGAATTTTTGCGGAGATAAATCTCAATGCTGACCCAGCTGGGACATATTGTAGGAAATAATTGTGGCAACATCAGTAATCTTCACCACTAATATGATTATGTACCTTAAAAATATGATGTAAATGTTAAGCTTGCAGTTGAAGGCCATGAAGCCACTCAACATTTTATATCAGATTCAGAGAAAAATGTAGTTCATCATTTTACAACTTTAGCACCCTCTAAGAATTAAAGTTTGAACTAATGTATGATTCGGAAAATGCAAATAGTAGTCTTTCATTACAACATATATAATCCAAAAATAAATTTATATTTTTCTAAAATGTAAAGTTTAAATGTCTTCAGATGGATGGTCTGTTGATAAAGGGAAAACCATGGCTTGTACTTGTTGATGAAATCTGGAATAATCATATAATGAAGTTAACAGGTCTCTAAATGGCATTTAGACACACTGGGAAGAGAGCTGTGTACAAATCCCCTGTGATGATGTGCAGAACAAGCGAGGCCTAAGGTCCAACCCCATCTTCTTGAAATGCAGACTGTTATTGTCTATTTTCAGAAAATCCCGAATTAAATGCTGATTAATTTGGCATATAATGTCATAATTCCTTTCATTAGTTATTTGACAAAAAAATTCTAAGATTAATTTTTTTGGCTGATCATAGTGAAAAATAGCTGGCCTCTGGATGTAAATCAGTTTTTCAGGTGGAACCCTGGAAAGGTTAGTGGCACCTGTGTCGTCCTCTGCCATGGTGTAAAATGCCCATGACCCAGTTTACACCTCAAGCCAATCTTGAACAACAAGCTGGGGTGGGGGTTGCTCAGTCAGTAGCACGCCAGGCTCGTAATCTGTAGTTCCCAGGTTCGAGTCCCAGCTGGGTCAGCATTGAGATTTATCTCCGCAAAATTCCCCGCCCTGCCCACAGTCAGTAGGGGACACCGATGGGCTTGGAAAGGCCGCCATCCGTCAGATGGGATGTTAAGCTGTGGCTCCATGTGCGGGAGAGCCATACCCTGTGCATGTTAAAGAACACGCTCGATGGCCTTGACGGGAGGCTACCATCTGTCTCCCAACAGCTGTTCCAGTGGGTCCCCTCCCCCAACCTTCTCTGAGCCTTCGGGGCCCATGGTGTGCAAAAAAGTGCTGCTCAGAGGTAAAACAACCCAACCCAAAGCCATAGAATGCTGGGATAAATGATAAAAAATAATTCTAGGAATATTGAAATAGCTTTTAAAACAGAAGGGGAAAAAAAAAAAAACAACAGAGATACATACTTTGTAATTACTTTCAAAATCTGTTTTTATAATTTTTTTTTGTTAATATTCCTGAGAGTTTTGAAACTTTAAAGAAAAAATTTGTTGATAATATCTGAAATCAGACTTACAAGTTTAAATCAGGGAGTTGCTTCAGCATAGAGTAACATTAACAAACAAATTGGCAATGCTGTTATATCAGGTCTAAAAAATATCAATCAGATGGCTTTAGTGAATTTATATATGTAGCAGCTTAATAAAATATTAATCAGCTGAAAAATGCAAGCTTATTTTTCAAGCACAAATAATGCATTTTTATGAGAGGAAAATTTCCAAATGGCAAATTTTTTAAAACATAATTGAAGTTTTATGTGTTGTACTTGAAACTGATATAGGTGTTGTTGGTTTAATTTTGGATTCTGTCAACTTGTGTAATGGACATAGGCCCTGGAAGGGTTAAAGCTGTAGCTAAATCACAAAACGTTGTTTACTTCTTATTCAGATAGGAACATTGTTGTTTCAATTTAGCTTTACTTTTATTGTTACATCGTATAATTAAAATAATTAACTGAAAAAAATTTGGTTGCCTTAAGTGGAATTTGAATCCACGTCTCCCAGAAACGTGCAGGTACGATAACCACTACGCCATCAGAGACAACAATGTGCCATATAGGCATTCCCACATATTTTTGTTGATTCGCTATTGGTGCCATCATGTCTGCTTTCTTGTCTGCAAACAGCATATAGTTTCCTGTGATACTTTATTACTGAATTATTTATATAATGCTATGCCGTGGCCGAGTGGTTAGCACGCTTGGCTACTGATCTACGGGACCTGGGTTCGAGCCCCGGATTAGGCATGGATGTGTGTGTCGTTTTTTCTGCTGAGGTCCTGCCATCCTCTCAGATCTCCTACTGTGGCATATAAACTGACAGACTCCTGTCAGACCTCTGTGGCAAGCAGCTGCTTGAGGGGGTATTTATTTATTTATTTTTTTTATTTATGAGCATTAGTGACAAATATTACTTCCACTATATGAGGCAGCTTGGCTTCTTGATTTCCGATAGATGGTGCCACTGGCGAATCAGCAAAAATATGTCGGGAGATCTATGTATCACATTATTGAAGAAAATGGTTAGTCTCTGATGGTGTTATCATACCTGAGAGACGTGGATTTGAATCACACTCAGGGCAACCAAAAAAATTTCAACTATTTATTTCAAGTGTTTCTTGTCTACAGATCATTTTTCTGTGATACTTTATTACTGAATAATAACTATTCAGTAATTAATGCATATAACCATCATAATGCATATTTGGGAAATAGTGTTGTATTTTAACATAAGTATATAATTTACTAAATAATTACATACAACAACAAAATGTGATATTTTTTCCTTCCATGATTATCACACTCTGCAACTGAAATTGAAAAATATAGTTTACCAGCTATAATAATTGCTTATGTAATAATAGTAGTAGTAGTATAGTATGTAGGTTTTATGTGAATCTTCCACCTTTTTAAGGAACAAATGGATTAATCTTTTTTAGTTATTAAGCAATTTTCGTAGTGGTTATATTTGATAAAAGTCTTAATGATAATTTTAAGTTAATGTTAAAAAAAGTATTGAGCAGTTTTCTGTTGTAATGTTTCGTCAAGTCCCTTACCAATGGGGGGCGGGGGTGGCTCAGTCGGTAGCGCGCCAGGCTCGTAATCTGTAGTTCCCAGATTCGAGTCCCAGCTGGGTCAGCGTTGAGATTTATCTCCGCAAAATTCCCCGCCCTGCCCACGGTCATTAGGGGACACCGATGGGCTTGGAAAAGCCGCCGTCCATCGGATGGGACATTAAGCCGTGGCCCCGTGTGCGGGAGAGCCATACCCTGTGCACGTTAAAGAACACGCTGGATGGCCTTGACGGGAGGCTGCCATCTGTCTCCCAACAGCTGTTCCAGTGGGTCCCCTCCCCCAACCTTCTCTGAGCCTTCGGGGTCCATGTGACCTGGCCATTTAGCCCATGGTGTGCAAAAAAGTGCCGCTTAGAGGTAAAACAACCCAACCCTTACCAGTGATCAGTAGACCAAGTCTGAATAATTTTTCTGCAGGTAGTTAATGGATGAATTACTTCATGAAATAATTATGGACACAAAATTCTTACCCAAGTCAGTTTTTTAAATGTAATTCATAAAATTATAATGTATGTTTTTTTTTCTGTGTGGTTTTAAGGATTGGGAGCTACTGAAGGTGAACAAGAAGGGGAAAAAGTGAAAGAGGTTTTTGTCAAAACAGAAAACATTTCAGAAAAGAAGCAAGCTGAGAAAATAAAGGAAAAAATATTAACAATGAAAGAGAAAAGAAAAATTGCCAATAAGTTAAGGTAAGTGTATGTTTTGTGCCTGTTAGGTTTTCTAATGCTTTTTACACACCTCACTACTCTCATCACTTTACCTCAGAAAAACGACAGAAATATCCATGCCTTATCCAGGGTTCGAACCAAGCTCAACCTCATCACTTAACCAACAACAAGCCAAACCTCTTCACTTTATTAAATCTCTGACAAGTGCAAGAGCAAAATTTACACCTCTCTCTTTTACAAGCCAAACCTCATCACTTTATTAAATCTATTCTTGGTTTGTGCAGCAGATGTTCTATATCTGCTCCCATCGATTAATGCTTGACAGCCAGATATCGTAAAACAACAACATTTATTTTACAAAAACAAGTTTGGGGAGGTAGCCAGTGGGTAGTTGTGCACTTATTTTGAACACCTGCCAGCACTGTAGAGCTTATTTCTATTTCAGGTTTGGTACCTTATGTAACACCAATTTAATCGTACAGGACAATTCAGTCCACAGCACACTTTCAGTTCACATGGTGTTGGCCCACAGCTAAATCACAAGGCCATACATCCCACAGAACACCACAGGACTATATCCACAGAAAATTCTCTGCTCTTCGGAACTACGTCCGCCTTCACCTGAGTCAGTCATCGAAGTTCTGTTCTCTTAATCCCCACTACCCCCAGTAATCGTTTGACCTTCGGATCAGGTCACTCTGCACCTTCATCTACACAAGATCAACTCCCTTCGCTGGCTACCCTCAACCCTTTTACACATAAGAATACTTCTATGAGGTATCATAGCCATAAAACATAAACTCAGGGCCATGCACGAGCGCACAAACAGATTTACAACTTGTTTCCTGTAGTTGTTTACCCCAGATTGCATCCCTCAAACAGGGCTTGGTTGCCAGATCCTGACAGTGCCTATTATCAAATATTTATTTGATGTCTTACATCTAGGTTATTCCATGTTATATTGACAGATATTAGAAAAGTATTCCTTGTTATCTCAGAATTGCATCAATGTTGCTGTTGTTGTTTTGGTGACCTTCAATATTTTAGTGTAAAGGCAAATCCCAGTTTTTTCTTTTTGTAACTTTCTTTTTATGACCAGACAGATCTTAAAGGTTAAAAAAAAACTTCATTTTGTGTTAGCACTAAGACAGTGATGAGTTGAATTCTGATGTGTGCAGGCACATATGAATTAAATGTAAAATCAAATATTGGGTTCTGCTTTATTTAGATTAATGATTCAAAATTTATATCAATCCTCATTTAACCTATTCTACACATAAAAGATATTATATCTCAACAATTACTGATTATTACATAATAGAATAATAATAAATAAATATCGCCTCAAGCAGCTGCTTGCTACGGAGGTCTGATAGGAGCTTATCGGTTTATATGCCATAGTAGAGGGCCAGTTTATATGCCTCGGCAGAAAAACGACGGAAACATCCATGCCTTACCCAGGGTTCGAACCAAGGTCCCTTAATCACCGCTTACATAGTTGCAAAATTGTGGTATCGAATGAACAAATCACAGTTTTTAAATATTTTGTAGTTCTTTGCTGGATCACATTACAAATAATTCCTTTTTTGTAGTGAATTCATCTTTTCATGGGTAAATTCTAAAAGCAAGCAGACTGAATTTACACATGCAAAATTAAGAAACATAGTCTCCCAGTTTTGCAGAAATGTTCCGTTTGTATTATTTGTGTTTCTTTTTCACCCAATGGGGAGAGTTTAGGCAAATGCAATATGCTGAGACGACAGTTTGGATTATTGCTTTAAACATGTGAATGATTTTTTTTTACTCCTCAAAAATAGTGATGTGAAAACCTAGCGATATGTAAATACCATTCTCTGCTGTGGTTTACCATGTTTATGCTACATTTCCGCATGATAATGCCATACCACAAACGTTACGAGCCATTCCTCTGCTGGCTTGGTTCACCCGGATCTGTCGCTGATTTAACACATCTGGGACATCATGAAACGATGTCTGAGAACAGAACCAACTCCAGTCAGTAAAATGACGGATCTTCAGATGCAAATGCAGCAATCTAGAGAACCATAAACCAGGACATTATTTGGAAACTTTTTGAATCACTTCCTAACCATATTAGTTCTTATATTGCTATGAAAGAAGCCCACACCTTGTACTGATGTTACCCTAATATCCATATATCTGCCTCCCTAAGGGGCGGGGGTGGCTCAGTCGGTAGCGCACCAGGCTCGTAATCTGTAGTTCCCAGGTTCGAGTCCCAGCTGGGTCAGCATTGAGATTTATCTCCGCAAAATTCCCCGCCCTGCCCACGGTCAGTAGGGGACACCGATGGGCTTGGAAAGGCCGCCGTCCGCCGGATGGGACGTTAAGCCGTGGCCCCGTGTGTGGGAGAGCCATACCCTGTGCACGTTAAAGAACACGCTGGATGGCCTTGACGGGAGGCTACTATTTGTCTCCTAACAGCTGTTCCAGTGGGTCCCCTTCCCCAACCTTCTCTGAGCCTTCGGGGTCCATGTGACCTGGCCATTTAGCCCATGGTGTGCAAAAAAGTGTCGCTCAGGGGTAAAACAACCCAAATCTGCCTCCCTAAACAGGCTACAGGTGCAATTATTACACTATCTTTTAGCACATCTCTTTGTATCATATGTGCGATATTCCCTCTGGTGGACAATTTTTTTGATGCAGAGTGTAGGTAAAACACTTGCATAACTTGCACAACATGTATGCCTTAACTTAACTTAAGTTTTCAGTATGTTTTAGTTTAAAAACTATTGGGTGAAGTAATGATGAAAGTCATCAAACTTGGCTATATTCTCCATTATATATTACTTAATTGGAAAGTGCAACTGAGGGTTTATTCAACAATGTCATATTGATGTTCCCTTATTCTTTCCTGTAATGATCTTGTTGTCATATCAACATAGCTTGAAGTATATCCTCGGTTTTCTTATAATTTATTGGTATAAAGTATATAGCACCATTTATAGAGGTTAGATTGCTGTTACTGGATTGTATTTATTTAATAATTTATTATATAATTACTTTTCCTACACTGCAATCAGTGATGAAAGTGTATTTATTTGTGCCATTAGACACCAAGACTTGATATTTATCTTTATCGTTCTAATTTTTTTTTATTGGATTGTAAGTCAGGAAGACCATCAGGGACACATGGCATTAATTGGAAATTTCTAAACATGTTCTTTTGTGTAATAGGTTATATAATTCCACCTTATTTCTGAATGCAAGTGATTTTTGCTTTTATTATTTTTATTGAGGTGGTAGTTGGCTTATCTGGTATCACACCATACTCATAATCTGCAGTTAACAGGTTCTAGATGCCAACTGAGATTTATCTCCCATAATCCCCACTCTGTCATCACAGAGAAAGAGGCCCATTCTGTCAGATGGAATGGGTTGGGTTGTTGGGTTGTTTTACTTCTGAGCGGCACCTTTTTGCACACCATGGGCTAAATGGCCAGGTGACATGGACCCCGAAGGCTCAGAGAAGGTTGGGGGAGGGGACCCACTGGAACAGCTGTTGGGAGACAGATGGTAGCCTCCCGTCAAAGCCATCCAGTGTGTTCTTTAACGTTGGGTTGTTTTACCTCTGAACGGCACTTTTTTGCACACCATGGGCTAAATGGCCAGGTCACATGGACCCCGAAGGCTCAGAGAAGGTTGGGGGAGGGGACCCACTGGAACAGCTGTTGGGAGACAGATGGTAGCCTCCCATCAAGGCCATCCAGCGTGTTCTTTAACGTGCACAGGGTATGGCTCTCCCGCCCACGGGGCCACGGCTTAACGTCCCATCCGACAGACGGTGGCCTTTCCAAGCCCATCGGTGTCCCCTACTGACCGTGGGCAGAGCAAGGAATTTTGCGGAGATAAATCTCAATGCTGACCCAGCTGGGACTCAAACCTGGGAACTATAGATTACGAGCCTGGTGCGCTACCGACTGAGCCACCCCCACCCCATCAGATGGAATGTTAAGCCATGGCCTTGTGTACAGAAGAGCTATACCCTGTGCACATTAAAGAACATTCTGGATGGCCTTGATGGGAGGCTTCTATCTGCCTCAACACCTATTGAGTATCATTTTCTTAACCTCCTCTGAGGCCTTCGGGTTTTTGTGACCTAGCCATTTAGCTCATTGTGTATAAAAAAAATCTGCTTAGAGGTAAAACAAGGACTATTTTTATATTCACATAAAGTGGTTAGTTTATTATTGTCAAATCTAATTGAATTTATTGATATTATAGACACTGTATGTGGATTAAGCATAAAAATGCTAATTTTTTTTATCATTATATCTAATCTTGCAACTTATTGCAATCCATGTGTCTTAATGGTATAGAGTTTGTAAAGTAGCATTAATGAGCTTACTACAATCAGCAGGTCAACAGTCTGGGCTTCTACCATACCCACCACTGCACATGCAAGTGCTATTGCCAGGGGGCGGGGGTGGCTCAGTCGGTAGCGTGCCAGGCTTGTAATCTGTAGTTCCCAGGTTCGAGTCCCAGCTGGGTCAGCGTTGAGATTTATCTCCGCAAAATTCCCCACCCTGCCCACGGCGGTCAGTAGGGGACACCGATGGGCTTGGAAAGGCTGCCGTCCGTCGGATGGGACATTAAGCCGTGGCCTTGTGTGCAGGAGAGCCATACCCTGTGCACGTTAAAGAACACGCTGGATGACCTTGACGGGAGGCTACCATCTGTCTCCCAACAGCTGTTCCAGTGGGTCCCCTCCCCCAACCTGCTCTGAGCCTTTGGGGTCCATGTGACCTGGCCATTTAGCCCATGGTGTGCAAAAAAGTGCCGCTCAGAGGTAAAACAACCCAAGCTATTGCCAGGATAAGTCCTTGGAGATGTCTTGACTCCTTCCACATATAACATTTTGTAAATAAGATAGATGATATAAAAAACGTAAAAAGTCCAAAGAAATCTTAAAAGTCTGAAAATGTTTTTTTTTTTAAAGTTTATTGTCCCTATTATCACTGTAATAAGTTAGTTCCATTAATTTCGAGTGTTACTTTACAAACTATATTAACAAGGCATGTGAATTGTTACATAAGTTGCAAAATTAGATATAAAAAGGATAAAAATGAAAAAATTTTTTTTGTGCTTAACAGCCATATTAATGTCTATAATATCAATAGTTACCACTGTGAAACCTACATATTTCTAATTGGGTTTATTATATGGTTTCAAATCATGCTAGTAGGCTGATGCTTGAAAAATAGTTTAAATGTAAAATATTTTCACCTTTATAGCTGGGGCGGGGGTGGCTCAGTCGGTAGCGCGTCAGGCTCGTAATCTGTAGTTCCCAGGTTCGAGTCCCAGCTGGGTCAGTGTTGAGATTTATTTCCGCAAAATTCCCCGCCCTGCCCACGGTCAGTAGAGGACACCGATGGGCTTGGAAAGGCCGCCGTCCGTCGGATGGGACGTTTTAGCCGTGGCCCCGTGTGCGGGAGATCCATACCCTGTGCACGTTAAAGAACACGCTGGATGGCCTTGACGGGAGGCTACCATCTGTCTCCCAACAGCTGTTCCAGTGGGTCCCCTCCTCCAACCTTCTCTGAGCCTTCGGGGTCCATGTGACCTGGCCATTTAGCCCATGGTGTGCAAAAAAGTGCCGCTCAGAGGTAAAACAACCCAACCCAACGTAGCGGTCTGCGGCACTCCATTGCTCGAGAGGGATTAAACAGTGCTCACCATTGCATTCTTTATAATTGCATGCGAGAATGATCACAACTCAGAACTTCCTATACTGTACCATAGCGCAATATTTGCACTAAAATGTTTTTAAAATTAGAACAAAGATTAGAGTACGACACAGATGGTTATCTAATGGTTAGATTAGCGACATCTACAGCTGGGGCTGCCAAAACATTTTCACACCTGGGCTACTTTTAATTTAAATTTCTTGGGAGGGGGGGGGGCTACTAAATTTTTTTTTACCATGCAATATAAAGCAATAAAACGAGTACCCATAACGCAATATTTGCACTAAAATGTTTTTAAAATTAAAGAATACAAATATGTTTTCTTAATAATAACTGTAGAACATTCCACATTTCTCTGGTAGAGAATTATTTAGAATATTTTTGATTAAAAGAATTCGGTACCTGAATTGTAAATTACTATAATAAAGAGTTAAGCTGGACAATTTTAATTTCCCTTATACTATTGATTTCTTGGACGATGGAGTACACGAAATACTGTATTTGATTGTGATGAAGTCACTTTTTGAACTTCTGATCCGTCTCCTTTCACATAGATTGCAGACGTAAGCTTTACCTTTATTAAACATTAGCTGAACGTACCCTGCGCTGCCTGCAGGGGGTCACTTATAATCTGTATATTCTTATTTGCACTGCACTAAAGGTAAATTTGGTAACTATCCCCCTCCTCGACACTTTAGCACAGATTTTCAACAGGAAGAAATTTGCCCGGTGTTGGCTTGGATAGTTGTTGACGTCAGCGAAATCTCTCATAGCCAGGGCGGGGGTGGCTCAGTCGGTAGCGCGCCAGGCTCATAATCTGTAGTTCCCAGGTTCGAGTCCCAGCTGGGTCAGCGTTCAGATTTATCTCCGCAAAATTCCCCTCCCTGCCCACGGTCAGTAGGGGACACCGATGGGCTTGGAAAGGCCGCCGCTCGTCGGATGGGACGTTAAGCCGTGGCCCCGTGTGCGGGAGAGCCATACCCTGTGCACGTTAAAGAACACGCTGGATGGCCTTGACGGGTGGCTACCATCTGTCTCCCAATAGCTGTTCCAGTGGGTCCCCTCCCCCAACCTTCTCTGAGCCTTCGGGGTCCATGTGACCTGGCCATTTAGCCCATGGTGTGCAAAAAAGTGCCGCTCAGAGGTAAAACAACCCAACCTTTGCAGACTCCAGTCTCTGTGTATTTGCGAGTGAATTTTCACGACCTGTTACTCTAAAGTTTGGAATAATTACAGCAATGAAATATTTCTATGGAAAGAACATCAACTTTAAGAAATAATATAAGTATCCCCTCAAGCAGCTGCTTGCCACAGAGTTCTGACAGAAGCCTGTTAGTTTAATACGCCACAGGAAAGGTGTGTGAGGAAAGTGTGACCTCAGCAGAAAACCTGTGCATTACCCTGGGCCCAAACCTAGGTCCATTTGATCAGTAGCCAAGGGTGCTAACCACTCAGCCATGGGATGACAATAATAAATAAATAAATAAATACCCCCTCAAGCAGCTGCTTGCCACAGAGGTCTGACAGGAACCTGTCAGTTTATATGCCACAGTAGGAGATCTGAGAGGATGGCAGGACCTCAGCAGAAAAACATTACTACATCCATGCCTTATCCGGGGCTCGAACCCAGGTCCCTTAGATTTGCAGCCAAGCGCGCTAACCACTCGGCCATGGGACAACTTGAAATATTAATTGATTTATACCAGTGCACACATATTTTCCCTTTAAAATCAGTGATCTAAATTGTTTCAATGCATATAAAAGCATTTGGGTGAATTTTACTTTGAGTTAAAAAAAAACTGTTGGCTAATGTAAAAACTGTCATCAGAGTTTTTTAAATTTTCCTACCACTGACTTTATGAATGAGAAAGTTTCGCACTTAAAGTTTTAAGATTTTTTTTTATTTAGAAAACCATAGCAGTGCCAAATGATTATTAACAGTATTCTATGTAATCTTATATCATTCAAGCTATTAAAAGTAGTTATTCTGATGGGAGAAAATTATACTGAAATTAAAGATTAGAAGTTGTTAAATTACCTTAAATAAATAATAGAGTGAAATATTCCTTTTCCAGTAAAGTGAAAGGCCTTGGTGAATCAGATTCTGATGATGAATCAGCAGCTGCATGGGTGGAAAAAACCCGTAAACTCCAAGAAGAAAAAGAAAAGGCAGAAAAAAGAGTAAGTAGAAAATAGTCTTAGATTCTCTCCTTAGCATAGCTTTTTAGTTACATTTTACCATGGGACGACAACTATTTGATGCCTCCAGAAACAGGTGAAACCATGTAGGTACCTTGTTGCTTAATCCAAAGTTTAGTACATTCAAAAGTCAGCCTAATGATTACACTGGGCAACAAATTTTCGTAAAAGTCATGCCTCGGAGATAAAAGTAGCCGTTTCTTAAAGATTTCAAGGTGCTGAACATGAATATGACAATGAAAATGTAAAATTGACTACAATTTCTGAGAAATTCGCAATAATTTCTTATATAATAGAGTAATACGTACATATGACATGTATTGGTAAAACTCTGCTTCTACTTCTGATGTCACTTGTACTGCTGCTTAGGATCATCTCTGGTGAGCATCCAACAGTAGTCAGCCAACATTGAAGTGGACTAGTTTCCCTGGTATTGTTTCTCCATTGTTGCAATGTCCTGGTTAAAACGTTCAATGTGCTCATCACTAACCATGCTGCAGTTGTCGGGAAAGAAATCTAAGTGGGAATAAAGAAAGTGGATTTTTAAGGACATATTGCAGCCAAGTTTGCGATACAGAGATGACATGTCCTTAACCAGTTTCTTGTAGTTGCCTGCCCTGACATTCCCGAGGAATTTAGTTGACACCAGATGAAACATGTCCCAAGCCTTTTTCTTGTCATCCTGAAGCAGGTTGTTGAACATCTATATTCATAGACTCCTTCAAATGACTAAACAGCTCGCAGATCTGAGGACCCACAAAAATTCCCTCTTTAATTTTCGCTTCGCTGAGTCGAGGGAATTTGTTAGCCAAGTACTTGAAAGCTGATGCAGTCTGGTCGCTTTTACGAAGTTTTTCATCACACAGTTTGATGTGTAGCAGGATTTTGTGTTTTTCTGCCAGTACTGGGTGTTCCATATTCTTCTCTCCAATCTTCAGAGATTTCCTCTGAGGCCAGTTTCTCTTTACGTACGTCCAAGTCTTTGCTCGGGTGTCCCATTCACATAAGAAACAGCAGTACTGCGTATATCCCAGCTGCAGACCCGTTAAGAGAACAGTTACCTTCAAGTCACAACAGAGATGCCAGCCATACTTGCTGTATTGAAGACAGCTCAACAGCTGTTTTAGGTTGTCATAGGTTTCTTTCATGTAGACAGCATGTCTGACCAGAATGGATGGAAGTCGATTTCCATTATGCAGCAACACTGCCTTGAGACTCAATTTCGAGGAGTCTGAATAGTCGCCATTCTTGAGGATCATGTTTCATTCCGAGGGCATTCATCAGGCATCTATATCAGAGCAGAACACAAGGTTATCTTCCTTTCTGAAGTAAGGCACAAACTGCTCATGACGAGTTTGAAAAGAAGTCACTCAGGCATTTTTGTTGAGAAGATTCCATTGTTTGTCTTGATCCAAGTAATTCTGCTTTGGCCTTGGACAGCTCCAGATCACAAACAAGATTGTTCATTTCTTCTTCGGTGAGAATGTGTGGCACAGATGATGCATCGTGGCAGATGTATGGATCATCATTAGACACCGAAGGCTGCGAAGAACCCGACATTGGTTCGCCTCCCTCCTCATCACATGAATCGATGGAAAATTCTTTTGGAGGTTCGGGAACAGGAAGGCCTTTGCCGTGCGGAACTGGTTTGAGAGCAGATTGTATATTCGTGTACGCTATTGTTCATTTCTCTTTCCTTATGATGCCTCCAGAAACAGGTGAAACCATGCAGAAGTAGCAGTCATTTGTGTGATTGCTTGCTCTCTCCAAACCATAGGAACAACAAACGGAATTGCCACTTTTTTCTGCCTTTCAGCCACTTCAGAAGATTTCTTGCACACGTACTACAGCATATGTGTGGGGCTCAGGCCTTGTCCTGGTCCTTAATCTTGCATGCAAAATAAAGCTCGTACACCACTTTCACTGTTGGAGTGATGGCCCTTTTCTGGCTTGCAAATGTCACTTCCCCGCAAATGTAACAAAATGTATCTGCACTATTAACACAGTTATAAGGCATCGCTACTGCTGAATTAGAACTGCAAGGATCACTTGTATTGCACTTATGACTCAGGGGTAAATGGGAGTCGCTTGAAAGATTTGCGCACCCTATGAGACATCGTTTACAACTGACGGTTGCATCATCTTTTGTCCACGATCATAAAGCCGCGATGTCATGACTCAACTACATTGCATCAGACATTGATGCAATACCTCTGGTGGTTGTGTGTATGGCAGGCTGATGCCATACACACAGCCACCAGAGTTGCAAAATAGTTACCTATATGCCCAATGCAATATGTTGCAATCTGGAGTTTAAAATCGGCATTGCAAAATGGTTACCTATATGCTCAATGCAGACTGAGTCGTTTATACATGGCCATCTTTGTCTCTTCTAAACAAGAGCCAGTCAACAAATTTTATTGTCATTTTCGTGTTCAGCACCTCGAAATTTTCATTTCAAAGCTTTTTTGTGTGTTACTCAGTGTTACTAGTGTAACATTTGAATTCAGGTTTGATTCCCAAGAAATGTGAAAGTTATTTTAAACATTGTCTTTGTATATTGTGGTGAAACAGGGAAAACTAACTAAAAACTGCTAAAATAGATTTTTGTTGCCTTTAGTGATCATGTTTTATTTTTAATAATAAGGAATAATATGTGCGTTTTTTATTAGTAAAAATTATATGTAGTTATTGCTTTACATCATAGCAATAATATACTAAAGTTAATTGTGGAGATTTATGTAAGGCCATACATGATTTGTTTGAAACTTTATAATTTGAGTCAGTGAAACTACAAGGGTAATTCATAAATCTGAGGGGCGGGGGTGGCTCAGTCGGTAGCGCGCCAGGCTCGTAATCTGTAGTTCCCAGGTTCGAGTCCCAGCTGGATCAGCATTGAGATTTATCTCCGCAAAAATTCCCCGCCCTGCCCACGGTCAGTAGGGGACACCGATGGGCTTGGAAAGGCCGCCGTCCGTCGGATGGGACGTTAAGCCATGGCCCCGTGTGCGGGAGAGCCATACCCTGTGAACGTTAAAGAACACGCTGGATGGCCTTGACGGGAAGCTACCATCTGTCTCTCAACAGCTGTTCCAGTGAGTCCCCTCCCCCAACCTTCTCTGAGCCTTCGGGGTCCATGTGACCTGGCCATTTCGCCCATGGTGTGCAAAAAAGTGCCGCTCAGAAGTAAAACAACCAACCCATAAAAATGTTTAATCATCTACTTGATAAGTGACTATTGCAATAAATAATAAACCTTACTCAGTGAAATATAACGATCAATTTCAATAGTTCTTAACCATCTGTCTGTAAGTTGTTTGATTTCTCTTCGATCCATGATTTCAGAATTTCCTTATTAACTTCGTGGTTTTGCAATTTCCATGTTGCATAATTCGTTTATTGAATCCTTTATTGAGGAATTCTTTATACTGTCATTTGCCATATTCAGGTGCCGTTGTATCAGAAACTGAAACATGAAATTAAACAGATCATAATTTAATGTTGCAGAAAAGAAAACGGTCTTTTGAGAGATGGAAGTGGACTTAGATACAACAAAATTCATCAGAGTAAAAAAAAATAGAGAGGCTACCAGATGACAACACTAGATTATATTTAAAATGGTATTGAAACTCCTCTCATAAAAGCCTATTCCTACCATTTGCCTCGTATTGAAACTGTTCAAAAAAATTTCAACACACTATATCATACCAGGGCATACATGCATGACAGATTTATGCAAGTTGTCATTCGAGTCCTAGCATCAGGTAATGTTATTAATAATTGATCAGTGTTCTCGATACATAAGGAATGAATGAGAATAACATCCAGTAAGAGGCAAAATAAGCCAGTGACATAGTACTAAATTTAAATACCATGTTACCATTTTTGGCAGAGCAATACAATGGATGACAAATGTCAGTTTGAAATTACTGGGATTATCAACTCTCCCCCTTCCAGAGTTTCCTGGGATAAAAAATAAATAAATACCCACTCAAGCAGCTGCTTGCCACAGAGGTCTGACAGGAGCCTGTCAGTTAATATGCCAAAATAGAAGATCTAAAGAGGATGGCAGGACCTCAGCAGAAAAACAACACATACAACCATGCCTTATCCGAGGCTCGAACCCAGGTCCTTTAGATCAGTAGCCAAGTGCGCTAACCACTCGGCCATGGGATGGACTCCACTGGCTTAATAACCATAAATTTAGATGCCTGAGGTCTACAAATGCAGACAGAGCCACCTTTTTTGAGTTCAAGAATAACTAAAATGTACTCCTAATGTAAAACAGTTGTGATTTTTAATTTTGTTTTCCCAATCTCCTATTTTTTCAAATTTTATAATGAAAAGTTTATTGAAAAAAAAAAAAATCAATATTCAGTGTAATAATTTCGTGAAAAAATAAATTGTATCGTGTAAATGTATGTATAATGGGTTATTCATATATCATTACAAACACTTTTCAACATACATTAAGCTTAAATAACTATATTTTTTATTCTGTTAGGCAAAACTTTTAGAAGAAATGGATGCTGAATTTGGTGTTGGTGCTTTGATAGAGGAAGAATTTGTGAAGAAAAAAAGCGTAAGTTCAGTATTTTTCTTAGTACTAGACAAAAAGTGTAGAAATTACATCCAATTTATATAAGTTTACTTGTATAAATTGGGGTGAATTAGAAAGACAACAGTCCATCAGATTGAATATTAAACTATGATTCTGTGTACAGGAGAGCCATATAAAAATAAAAATATAAATACCCCCTCAAGCAGCTGCTTGCCACAGAGGTCTGACAGGAGCCTGTCAGTTTATATGCCACAGTAGGAGATCTGAGAGGATGGCAGGACCTCAGCAGAAAAACGACACTCACATCCATGCCTAATCCGGGGCTCAAACCCAGGTCCCTTAGATCAGTAGCCAAGCGTGCTAACCACTCGGCCACGGGACGGATATACTGTGCATATAAAAGATTGCACTGGATGAACTTGATAGAAGACTTCCATCTACCAACAGTTGTCCAGTGGTTCTCCCCTTGCCCAACTTTGAGTCCACAAAGTCCTCGTGACTTGGTCATTTAGATTATCGTGTGCAAAAAAAGTGCTCATAGGTAAAAAAACTAAAAATAAAGGAAAGAAGAAATCTTTGAGGTAATGAGTTGGGTTGTTTTACCTTTGAGCGGCACTCTTTTGCACACCATGGGCTAAATGGCCAGGTCACATGGACCCCGAAGGCTCAGAGAAGGTTGGGGGAGGGGACCCACTGGAACAGCTGTTGGGAGACAGATGGTAGCCTCCCGTCAAGGCCATCCAGCGTGTTCTTTAACGTGCACAGGGTATGGCTCTCCCGCACACGGGGCCAAGGCTTAACGTCCCATCCGACGGACGGCGCCTTTCCAAGCCCATCGGTGTCCCCTACTGACCGTGGGCAGGGAGGGGAATTTTTGCGGAGATAAATCTTAATGCTGACCCAGCTGGGACTCGAACCTGGGAACTACAGATTACGAGCCTGGTGCGCTACCGACTGAGCCACCCCCGCCCCTTTGAGGTAGTGACAAATGTCATTGTATTTATATGGTATATCATTATAGCAAGCATAGCTAAAGTTAAAAATACACTAAGACTCAAGTTTTTAGGTACACCACCCCACTTCACATAAATGGTTTATTCCATAATGTAATGCATCCTAGCCATCCCGTGGCCGAGTGGTTAGCACGCTTGGCTAGTGATCTAAGGGACCTGGGTTCGAGCCCCGGATTAGGCATGGATGTGTGTGTTGTTTTTCTGCTGAGGTCCTGCCATCCTCTGAGATCTCCTACTGTGGCATATAAACTGACAGGCTCCTGTCAGACCTCTGTGACAAGCAGCTGCTTGAGGGGGTATTTTATTTTTTTTTATTTAATGCATCATGTGACCATGGTTTGTAATATAAATCAGGCAGACCAGCTCTTTGACCTTCAGCTTCAGTTGGATTGAGCATCAGAATGGCCAAAAGTGACCGAAAAACTTTGAATATGGAATGATAGTTTGTACTGGTTTTTTCATGTCTCCTCATGGCCTCCTGGACCTCCTGGGCCTCAAGCCCTCCTGGGCTTTTCACACACAACCATCTCAAGGGTTTACTGAGAATGGTTCAAAAAGCAAAAAACTACCAACGATTGGCAATCCTGTGTACAAAAACAGCTTGCGGAGGGGTCAAAGGCGACTGGCCAGAATCATGCAAGTAAAGGTGGCAAATCATAACAGAATTTAACACTGGTGCACAGAAGGTCATCTTGGAATGCACCACATGTTGGGCCTTGTCGCAAATGGGTTACAACAACTGCCAACTACGTCAAGTGCTGATGTTATCAGTGAAGAACATGAAAGTTTGTCACCAGTGGGTGTAGGAGCATCAATACTTGACTGAGGACTGGAAAAAGTAGCCTGGTTGGATGAATTAAGTTCCATTTGCATCATGCTGATGGAAGGATCAGAATTTGGCTCAACTAACATCTTATCTGCCATTTTATATGGTGTCACCAGTACAGGCCAGTGGGATGGTGTAGGGAATGTTTTACTGGCACACATTAATCCCCCTGATACCCATCGAAGGACATATGAACACTACGGCATACTTAGAACTTTGTCATCGTCAGGGCAGCATCGTCAGTTCTTAGTTGGAACTTTGTGCTGCTGTGTGCAGTCGAAAGAGCTTGGCTTTTACTATCATGTAAATAACATGTTAGTGCTTACCTATATACATGTATTAATAAATGTAACAGGCAAAAAAGCATAATGGTTTCTTATAAGTTAATGATGCTGTGGAAACGTTTGATTTTTACTTCCTTTTCTACATGTAGCTCAATATATAAACTTCAAAATTTTATTGCTCAACTACAGAGAACTTTGTTATTGTAATTACATTCTGAGTAAGTTCTTTTTAAAAAAAAAAACATTTAAAACAGAGAAGTATCCTAGAAGCTGTTCCTAGCTTTTGCAGGCCTTCTCATTCAAGGACATGCCCTACTAAGGTTGAAGTCACTACCAACCAGTGGCGGCTTGTAGCTAAAATTAGTGGGGGTGCTGCTCCAGAAAAATTTTAACCTTTGTTTTAAAATTGTGTAAAAGGAAACAAACATGTATAAAAAGAAAATTTATTCAGAAACTTGATAAAATCGTAAAAGAACAAAATCAAACATTTTTTACTTACTTTAACCTAAATTGTTACAGTTCAAGCTTAATCTATTCATTTAAAAATGAAATCCATTCGTCTTGTTTTAATTTGCATGGAAAAAAAATGAATCAAATAGAATAGCTGGAAGCAGGATAATAATCTAATTCTACACTTTATCACATTCAAGAGTATGGTACACGGTTTTTAAGCACAACACACGCGGAGTAAAAAAAAAACTACCTTCAACCAGCACGTAAGGGTCGGTACTGCGGGAACGACAGTGCTCTCTCTCCCTTGCAGCGTCGTGTGTAGCTTCCTATGTGCGCATGCGCACAACAGTCAAACACCTCGCCGCTAGTACTGTGAAGCACACAGTTCTGTACAAAGATTTTTGTATCTTTTTCATAAACTGGGGGATGGCTACTGACATTAAGCTTAAGGATTATATGTTGTACAAGTATTAAGAAAGAATTAAAAAAAAAAGACTCATTATATTAAATGTTATCGATAATATCAAGTTGAAATTGGGGGTGCTGCAGTTCCACAGTGCCTATACGCGAGCCGCCACTGCTACCGACCACTGCCTCAGTTATAGCTAACACAACACACAAAGTTTGCCATGCTGGAACTGTTGCTATCTCTCTAGCCACTACACCAGCTAAGGCATGAATCTAATTGTGCTTAGTACTTAAGTTCATTCTAAAGTAATTTCTCATAATATCAGTTTCTAATATCATATTCTTTTACTACATAAATTGGTAATTGTAATATGTATATAAAAGTTAAAAAGGACTTTAGCATTGTATATAATAGGATTATTGATAAATTTTATTCTGATTTTATACCAGCCTTGCTTTTTGGGATAATCCTAATTTCATATTTGTTACTTATTGAATTCAATAAATTAAAGTTTAATATTTCTTATTATATAATATTCTAAAATCTTAGAGATAAATGTTATATTTAATCTTATATTTAGTTTCCATTGTAACTGCATTGGAATTTTCTCTACAAACTCCTTAATTTTTTTCCATATCTGGACATGAATGCTTCCATTTATATCATAACTATTCAATATATTCCTTTCTCTTCTGGGGTGGAGGTGGCTCAGTTGGTAGTGTGCCAGGCTCGTAATCTGTAGTTCCCAGGTTCGAGTCCCAGCTGGGTCAGCGTTGAGATATATCTCCGCAAAATTCCCCACCCTGCCCACTGTCAGTAGGGGACACCGATGGGCTTGGAAAGGCCGCCGTCCGTCGGATGGGACGTTAAGCCGTTACCCCGTGTGCAGGAGAGCCATACCCTGTGCACGTTAAAGAACACTGGATGGCCTTGACGGGAGGCTACCATCTGTCTCCCAACAGCTGTTCCAGTGGGTCCCCTCCCCAACCTTCTCTGAGCCTTCGGGGTCCGTGTGACCTGGCCATTTAGCCCATGGTGTGCAAAAAAGTGCCGCTCAGAGGTAAAACAACCCAACCCAAACCCTTTCTCTTCCCAGCTCTAACTCTAGGAATCCTTGTGACTTGGTGGGGGGGGGGGGCTAATTTATCTCATTGTGCACAAAAATGTGCCACTTGAATGGCACATTATGTATATATTTTAGTAATTCTATTCTGAAAATGGAATTTTGTAATGAAATTTCTTTTTCATTATTGCAGTCGTACACCAGTAGTAATCTGAAGGGCCTAACTGTTGGTCATTCTACTGAAGCTTTCAAGGAAGGTCAACGTATAATTCTTACTTTGAAAGACAAAGGTAAGTAAAATGGAATATGTAAAAACAATATAGGTAGTGCAATAACTGAAATATTATGCATAAAAATTTACAAAGTAACATTTTTTTACATATGAATTTTTTATATCAAATCTTAATAGCAAATTTAGTAAATAACAATATGGTAAATACAGATTACCTGTGGGATTAGAATTCAAGTAATGAAAAGATCTGGAAGGTTTAAAAAATCAGTTAGCTGATTAAACAAACTATCTGTTGACAGTTTAATGGTGAGGAGAATAACCAACTGGGAAATGTGGGTTTTCAGCAAAACAATTTTTTTCAGCAAAATTATTTATTCAAGGATATTATTCCCCCTCCACACACACACAATTGGTAAAATTTTATTTTAAAGAAATTGTAAGATTATACTGAGTGTGATTTAAAAATTGGTTTAAACAACCTCAGTGTGTTGTGTATGTCACAAGATGGTAATGTATGTCACAAGTACACTAAATGAATTACATAGGGCATCCCAAAACAACTAAGAAAATATTTATTAAAAACACAAGATTGCATTGAACATCCAGATCAATGTTGTCACATTTAAAATATCTCCCCCAGCACTTAATGCACTGGCCTTACATTCCTGCCACTTGTTAAATGTTTTCTAGAACTCGCAGTTTGGAACAGCGTTCAAAATCACCTGTGTTTTTGAAACCACCAACTATGGGCTGAATTTCGTCCTTTCAGTTTATTAAAAAACATGGAAATAACCATGGTGACAGATCTGAACTATATGGGGCGGGGGTGGCTCAGTCGGTAGTGCGCCAGGCTCGTAATCTGTAGTTCCTAGGTTCGAGTCCCAGCTGGGTCAGCGTTGAGATTTATCTCCGCAAAATTCCCTGTCCTGCCCACAGTCAGTAGGGGACACCGATGAGCTTGAAAAGGCCGCCGTCCGTCGGATGGGACATTAAGCCGTTGCCCCGTGTACGGGAGAGCCATACCCTGTGCACGTTAAAGAACACGCTGGATGGCCTTGATGGGAGGTTACCACCTGTCTCCCAACAGCTGTTCCAGTGGGTCCCCTCCCCCAACCTTCTCTGAGCCTTCGGGGTCCATGTGACCTGGCCATTTAGCCCATGGTGTGCAAAAAAGTGCTGCTCAGAGGTAAAACAACCCAACCCACATTCAAAATATCTCCCCCACCACTTAATGCACTGGCCTAACATTCCTTCCACTTGTTAAATGTTTTCTAGAACTCGCTGTTTGGAACAGCCTTCAAAATCACCCGTGTTTTTGAAACCACCAAATCTGGGCTGAATTTCATCCTTTCAGTTTATTAAAAAACATGGAAATAACCATGGTGACAGATCTGAACTGTATAGTGGCTGCATTGTGATGAAAATATATTTTTTCTCTAGGAAATCGGGGACTATCTTAGGGATGTGTGGTCGAGCATTATCATGGTGAAGGATCTAAAAATTTTTCAAATCTCTTTGTTCCAGAGTCCAAAGTTTGAGGACATCCAAATTGGACATACAGATAATATTGAGCATTCACAGTAGTTTTTGATGGAACTATGTGCTGATGGACCATACCTTGATTACTGATTTGTATTGATAAGGTTTTTTTCACTTGATGTGACATAGTCACTTTCCAAATAAGACTTTCTTGCTTCATGCTGGTAGGCTCCTGTCAGACCTTTGTGGCAAGCAAATGCTTGAGAAGTAATATATAGATATACAAACTCCTGTACCAAAAAATGCCAGTTGAGGGGGACAAAGAATCGAAACCCCGAGAGTGCCAAATCAGGCTGTATGTGGATTTCTGCCAAATCTCATATCATTACCACTTGAATCATTGTTGTGTGCTCAGGACATATATTGTATTACATGGTCATACAAAATTACTATAGAAGGCAATTTAATCGTATTAATATTTCTTAATGATAATATTTCTCTAAGTACACAATTAAAAGGACCTTCTTTCTCAGAAATTAATTGAAAACAGCTTAATAATTATTATATTACAGAAAACTTAATAAACGTGTAAAAGATCAGTTAGCTGCTGATAAGAATCTCTGGCTTGATGGTTTGGCTGACAAAGCCGAGGAAGCAGTTAGGCAGCACAACAGCAGAGAGCTGTACCAGATAGTTAATGTTTTGTGTGGTAGAAAACGGACAGGTATAAAAGGATTGAAGGATAAACAAGGTAAGGTTATAGAAGGTGAGGATTCTGTCATGGCTAGGTGGGCTGAGCATTTCAGTGATGTTCTAAACAATGTGGTTAGTTCTACTCCCATTGTTTGCAATGACGATAGATGCATTGGCAGCTTTAATGTTGGACCTATAACACAATCTGAAGTTATTTTGGCTGTTTCTAAACTTAAACTTCATAAATCCCCAGGGGTAGATGAAATTACTACGGAAATGCTTAGAGCTGGGAATGTTTCGGTTACCACTTGGATGACTGAAATTCTGAATATCTTTTATGATAAAGGCATGGTTCCTAAAGATTTTACCAGAGCTATTGTTATCCCTATTTTCAAAAAAGGTGATCGCAGTGCTTGTGATAACTATATGGGTATCAGCCTACTCTCTGTTCCAGGGAAAGTTCTTTCCATGATTGTGCTTAATAGAATTAAGAATCTGGTTGACAGTCAATTGCGTGATGAGCAATGTGGATTCAGAAGTGGTAGGGGATGTGTAGATCAGATATTTTCACTTAGGCAGATTCTTGAGAAATGTTTAGAGTTTCAGAAACCTTTGGTTGCTAGCTTTGTTGATTTCAAAAAGGCTTTCGACTCTGTTGATCGTCATAATTTGTGGTTGATTGTGAAATCATATGGTATACCAGACAAGTTAGTTAACATAATGAAAGCTCTCTATAATAACACTGAGTCGTGTGTGAGAGTTGGTAAGGCTTGTAGCAATTGGTTTAGCATTACTTCTGGTGTTCGACAAGGGTGCATTTTGTCTCCTTTTCTCATTGGTTTGGTTATTGATTATGTTATGCGAAATTCACTTCAAGGGAAAGATTTTGGCCTTAAATGGGCTGGAGATACGAAAATTTCTGATTTAGATTATGCTGATGATTTAGCTCTTTTGGCAAATGATGTTGATGAGATGAACTCTTTCATTCGAGCTGTTGATGAGACTGGTAGTAGAGTAGGTTTGGTTATAAACAGAGAGAAAACTAAAGTGCTGAAAATTGGTCAGGCAGGCTGTGATTCAGTTAATTTGAATGGTTGCAATCTTGAACAGGTGTCACAGTTTAATTATCTTGGGAGCTATGTAACAGATAATGGTGATGTGCGGCATGAGATTAACAGACGAATAGGGATTGCTGCTGGGACTTTTAAGAATCTATGGAGATTGTGGAGAAATAGGTGTATACACCTAAAGACTAAAATTAGACTGTATAATAGTTTGGTTCTTTCTAGGGTTAGTTATGTAGTGAAACTTGGACACTTTGTAAACAAGATAACAGGAAACTAGATGCTTTTGATTCCAGATGCTTTACGCAGTATCTTCGGCATTATGTGGCTCAACTTTGTAACTAATGATGAGGTTAGGCAAAGGAGTTTGCAACCTCCTCTAAGCAGCATATTGTGCAGAGAGAGACTCTGTTGGTTTGGCCATGTTGCCCGTATGGGTAATTATAGATTGGCGAATAGGGTTATGAATGGTGTGCCTAGAGGCTTCAGAAGGAGGGGGAGACCTAGGATGCAGTGGGCAGACAATGTCAAACAGGACCTTATTAGAATTGATGTGCAGTGGCCAGATGCAGTAGATGTAGCTCAGGATAGACTTGCTTGGAGAACTAAATTGCACGGTCTGGTTGGACCTCCGTAGCCCATGGCTGCTTGAGGATGATGATGATGATAAAATTTTCTGTCATTGAGCAATAAAATTTTAAAGTTCATCCTTCAAACTAAGTTCACAGGACAAAAAATTAGTCACCCCTGGATGAATGTCACCTAATAGCGTGTAACGCCTCTGCGACCGAGCAATGGCCGAAATCGTGTCTGGCATGGATGCCACCAGTGTGCAGATGTAGTGCACATCAATATTCATCCACTCTTCCAGCAGGAAATGCCGCAGTTTGGCCAGATTGGCTGAATGGCTGGGATGATGCTTCACACATTGTTCTAAATAGTTCCACAAATTTTCTGTGGGATTGAAATCCGGGGATTGGAGGGCCAGTCGAGATGTTCAAAGGCTTCAGAATGCTTCATCATGCCAATCTGACGTACTTCGAGCCCTGTGCATGCGACAATTGTTGTCTTGGAAGACTGGGGTATCCTTCTGGTGTTCACTGTGGAGATGCTGCACAAAAGGCCACATGTGGTCATCCAGTAGCTCCATATAGCCCTTCTGATTCAAGTGTGAGATCACCGCAACCAAAGGACCCATTTCCTCATACATGAAACACCCCCAGAATACACAGAGCCTCCTCCAGCTTGAACAGAACCTTGCACACAGTTTGCATGGAAGGGTTCATGCTGCTTACAATGTACCCATTGCCTTGCATCATTTGAGTACAAGCAAAAACGTGACTCATCCCACCAGATCACACACTTCCAAGACAATCTAGTCTTTGTGGCACTGTGCCTACTGTAACCGTGCAGCCTTGTGCAGAGCTGTTAACATGGGTCTCTTCCATGGTACTCTGCTCCAGATATCCATGGCATGCAGTTACCTTCAGATTGTTCATTCGGAAACATCTTGTTGTAGGCCTGCATTGACTGACTGGAGCAATTCCTGCCTCAAAGTGGTTTGCCCTAACAGTGCGTGACACACTGCGGCGGTCCCTATTGATGAGCACAGTTTTTCTGCCGCAGTTCTGGTGACGATTACTAGTGGACTGCGATGTACGTCACTGCTGGAAGACCCTTTGGACAGTATGTTTCGACACACCCGCAAAGGCAGCAAATTCTTGTACACTATATGCCCTATGGCTCGGCCAAACGCAATAACCCTTTGTCACTCATTCACATCTTTGGCGCGACCCATGTTTCATGGAGCAACTAACACATACGTGGCACACAACCACTTCTTGTCACTGTATGAACCTCGTAGTGCACAGCACAGCTATTTGTAGGATGCGTTTATTACTGTTTGACAGCAACAGAGGTGCACCCTCTTTTGCTGTCAAACAGATGAAATCCTCTTATGGCGGGAGATGGCTAATTTTTTGTCCGGTGAGCTTATTTGCACGTTAAAAGTTTTTAGGAGAAAACTCGGAATCTTTTCAGAGCAATGACAATGCTCTGTCTTCAATGAAGTGACACTATGAGGTGACATTATGTCTGTTTAGACAAAGTAGCCTGAAAACAACAGGTGGCTTCGCAAGGACCTTAAGAAGAGCAATGTGCCATCCAGCTGCCAAGCACTGTGAATGTTCACCCAGTGCAAAGTGCACAAAGATAATTACCCCATCCAGCCACTAGTGTGAAAAAGATCATTCCCAACTTTCTTTCTTGAAAAGAATTTGTCAAAATTTTTGTCCAACTTCATTGGTGATCACCCATTTTCTATAAAATCGACGACGAAATTTCTTGACAGACTCAAGGATCTGTCAATTCCTCCTGACAGCAAATTAGTCACACTTGATGTAGTCTCTTTATTCCCATCCACCCCAGTTTTTGATGCAGTCATTGTGATGCCCCATCGTTTGCTTTTGCTTTACCTTAACCAGTTTTGTTTAATTTACGTTATATTTATCATTTTGGGGATTTTTTATTTCCTTTTTGGCATCGCAGCACTCATTTCCAACTTTCTAGGAGTTGCGCATGCGCCGCAACTCCGATCTTCCGACTGTACCGTTAAAGCACGTGCCAAGGACACGCCCCCTCTTGCGTCATAGCTTTTGCGTCGTTCGTCATAGTATGTTAATGTCTTTCCCGGCATGCGCCGGCCTCATGTCAAAAAACCGGTGACCTACGAGTCACTTAAGCAGTAGCATAAGCAGTAGAGTAGTAGAAGGAGTAGCAGAAGTTAGTGCACGAGCACAAGGTGCATAATAACGCAAGCACAGTGCATGTAGCACTGGAGTTGTGTTTTCTTCACTGATGTCTTGGTGAGTTGAATTATTTTGGAAATAAATCTGTTTTGTTATATTTAAAACATTTTGAGTCTACAGTTTTTTTCTCTTGAGCAACGCGAATTAAGGATTTCTGAATTATATTTACTTGACAATCATTTTGATTTTTACTCATTAACGATCGCTGGTATTTGAACCCTAAATCAACTTATTATCAACTTATTCTACTTTTGGCAATTTGTTAATTATTGCCTGGCGCCCGTCTAAGCTATCCGGAGCATAAAACTTCAAGTATTTTGCATTTGTTTGGAGCGTTACATCATGTTGTTTCAAGCAAAAATTATTGAAACGCAAAAATCTTCCCTTCCTGAAATCAACGCCATTCGTGAGACTCTAAAACTCGTCACCGAAAACAATTATTTCCAGTTCGGTAATCAAATCTACAGGCAGGCCTCAGGGGCCCCCATGGGCTCACCCCTTTCGTCCTTTCTTTCGATCCTATCTGAGATTGTCCTTCAAGATCTTGAAACAAAATTATTCAACTCAACAGCAATTTTACCCTTCCTCTGATGTCACTATGTTGATGATATATTTTTAATTTCGAATGGCAGCATTAAGCAATTAAACAGACTCATTGACTCCGCCAACAATATATATCCTACGATACGTTTTATGAAGGAGGAGGAAAAGAGTTGTTCCATCCCCTATTGAGATGTTTTCATCCATAAAGATAATGCAGGAGCCTTGACTTCAGTATACCAAAAGCATACCTACGTCCCCTTCGTCATTCACATGGATTCATGAACCACATGGGCATGCAAAATTGCAGCCTTCCGTTCCCCCACACAAAGGGCCTTCACCGTGTCTTCAAATGAGCAGCTGCTTGAAAAAGAAATTCGAAACATCCAGTCCATTGCTGCTTCCCATAGCTACAACTCAACAACAATAGACAAATTAATCAGTAAATATAGAAACAAAAACAGAAGAGTTTCAGCTCTCCTCCCAGTCCCGATCCCGAACATACAACCTTTGTCAGACCTATTTCTTACATTCTCGTTCTATGTGAATCAGTCTTCAAATTACTCAGATCCCAAAATATCAAAATTGTTTTCAGCTCAGCTCCAAATCTGAAAAAATGAATCAAAAGGGATACGGACAAATTTAACCTACATCAAAAATCAGGCATATACCAATTTCATCTACATTTGCCGGATAATTCCATTGTTTACTACATCGGCAAAACCACACGCTCTTTACAAGAGAGGTTTGCAGAGCACCAAACTGATGTCAGCCAAAAGAAGCTAACAATGGCCGCCACCGATCTGGCAGTACAACACACGGCAACAATAAACTGGGAACAATCCACACTACTTGCGCGTGCATCCACTTTCTACGGAACCATAGTTCACGAGGCTATTGAAATAATGACCTTGTCTGTCCCCACCTGCAACCTTCAATCGCCCTTCACGACGTGGAAAGAAGCTCTTTGTTTAAACAGACCACCTCATAGTGTCACTTCACTAAAAACGGAGTGCTGTCATTGCTCCGAAAAATTTCTGAGTTTTCTCTAAAAACTTTTAACATGCAAATAATTTGAAGGATAAACTTTAAAATTTTATTGCTCAGTAACAGAGAATTTTAAGTTATTTTTAATATTTCTTTACAGTAATGATAAAAATCCATTTAAAAATATTTAACATATTACTGTTTAATATTAAATTCTCTATCTTTTTATGTCTAACATTGTTTTTTGTGTATGTTAGTTATTGCAAAAAAATATTAAAGTTGAAGTGTGAAATATCATTAAATTAGCCAATAGAGAGATATTGTAACTATGTTAGCATTTTAGTAACTTCCCAGTGGATCTTGCTTGAGCTTTAAATTTTGTGACTTGATGATTTTGGCCATTGTGCTGCAAGAAAGACGTATTGGATAGAGTTGGAACATCTGTTACACATCACATTAGTTCTTTTAGAAACTTTTATATTAATTATTTTTGTGAAGTTTATCCTTCAAACTATTTGCATGTTAAAAGTTTTTAGGAGAAAATTCAGAAGCTTTTCGGTGCAAAGATATGCTCTGTCTTCAGTGAAGTGAGGTCCTTTTAATTGTGTAATTACTTTTGTTTTTTTTAAGCTTAAAATGATATTAATGTTTTTAAAGTACAGATAATTTTAATTCTCTCTTTTTTATTTCAGATGTTTTGGATGAGAATGATGATATTTTGGAAAATGTTAATTTAATTGATGATGAAAAGTATGCTAAAAATGTAGAAAACAAAAAGAAAAAGCCTGATTATAGGCCATATGAAGAACCTGAATTTGATGAGTTTGGAATAGTAAGTAGACTTGGAATGTATGTTTATTTGCTTCTCTTCAGTTTTTAGTGAAAGAATATACTTTATATTACTATGGGCAGTAGTACAGATCGCGGGCCTCAGCCACCATTTCGTTTTTGACGCAACGTAACAAAATGGCCCTTTTAGTTGATTCCCACAACCCCCAAGACCCTAACCCATACAGGGGTTTCTAGAAAAAAGATTGTTTTTTTCGTTACCATAGTAACGAAAAACCCGAGTTTGTCAAACACAAAGTACCGTTACCATGGTAACAGTAATTTGCGTTGTAAAGAAACAACGTAACAAAAAAGACCCGCAATCAAACCAAGTTCATCATCGACAATGCATCGCCGACCAGCATTATAAAATAGCCCCCAAAACTAAATATCGTCATAACACATACCAAAAAGCAAAATATCGGCAACAGTGCACCGCCGACTGAATTGTAAAAAAGCCCCAGAACTAAATAATGTCCTCCCAGGCAACATAAACCAAAAAACATGAAAATTGGCAACAGTGCACCGCCGACCGAATTATAAAAAAGCTACAGAACTAAATAATGTTCTCCCAGGCAACACAAACCAAAAAACATGAAAATCGGAAACAGTGCACCGCCGATCGAATTATAAAAAAAAAAAAAAAAAAAATCTGACAAAAAAACATCTTACAGCTCAAATAACCCTCCCCTAAATTACATTGCCATTTTACCTCTGAGCCCCACTTTTTTCCCACACCATGGGCTAAATGGCGAGGTCACATGAACCCCGAAGGCTCGCAGAAGGTAGGGGGAGGGTACCCACTGGAACAGCTGTTGGGATACAGATGGTAACTTCCCGTCAAGGCCATCCAGCGTGTTCTTTAACGTAAACAGATTGACACTCTCCCACACAGGACCACGGCTTAACGTCCCAACCGACGGACGACGACATTTCCAAGCCCATCGGTGTCCCCTACTAACCCTAGGCAGGGTTGGGAAATTTGCCGAGATAAATCTAAATGCTGACCCAGCTCAGACTCTAACCTTGGAACTACATATTACAAGCCTGGCACGCTACCGACTCCGCCACTCTCACCCCACCCCTAAATTTTTCATTAACTTTCCTGATTCTATGGGCAGGGGTGGCTCAGTCGGTAGCATGCCAGGCTCGTAATCTGTAGTTCCCAGGTTCGAGTCCCAGCTGGGTCAGTGTTGAGATTTATCTCCGCAAAATTTCCCCGCCCTGCCCACGATCAGTAGGGGACACCGATGGGCTTGAAAAGGCCGCCGTCCGTCAGATGGGACATTAAGCAGTGGCCCCGTGTGCGGGAGAGCCATACTCTGTGCACGTTAAAGAACACACTGGATATCCTTGACGGGAGGCTACCATCTGTCTCCCAACAGCTGTTCCAGTAGGTCACCTCCCCCAACCTTCTCTGAGCCTTCGGGGTCCTTGTGGCCTGGCCATTTAGCCCATGGTGTGCAAAAAAGTGCCGCTCAGAGGTAAAACAATACAATCCAATCCTGATTCTATGAAAAACTGCCATTTTTTCAAACATCGACAATTCTACAATACCCATAATTACTACATCAAAAAGCTGCCAAACGTTTCCACATATTAACGATAAATCATATAACTAAATTTAAAAGACTCCTAAATATACAACAAAATTAATAAATCACTATAATGCATTAATAATTACCATACTACGTGTAACTACTAAAAAAACATTCCATTCACCCCAAACTATTCTAACGAAATACATGTGTTCTTTACTATCGCCATTTTCAATTCCACACACAAAAACTTGCATTCATTTCCTCAAGCATACTCCCCCACTACAGGGGCCACAAAATATCTTTAATAACTAATTATAAATCATATCTTAACCAATTTTCAAAAAAAAAGCTAGAACATATTAATTATTTGTATCCTATCTATTACTGAACCCCCCCCCCCCCATTTTAAATATATAATACACACGCACTTACCTCTAACTATATAGGTATGTTATCCAAAGAAGTCATCAAGCAAAAATGGCGAAAAAAACCAAGCGTAACTTCACACTCTCGTCAAATCACACACATAACAAGAGACTCCGCATTACCCACCCAAAAGAAACAAATCAAAGAGCCATAGGCCACCAACAACCAACAGTTACGTTTCTACGTCATACTTTACAAATCGACATCATACTTTACACTTCGACGTCACACGCTACTTGAGCAATGCCATCTATCGGCTGCGGACCGTAACCGCTACACGGACCTTACTATGTATTAAAGAAAATTTGATTTATTTCTAAAATTTATATATACACTCTCATCAATCTAAAAGCTATTACAAAAATTAGGATTTCTTTTAAACCATTGGTGTTTGCCATTGGAGAACTAATTTTAAATTAATCAAGATTTAGTGTTATTGTAACTAAGAATGGTTTCCATAATTGAAAACTGATATATAGGGTGAAAAATTGATGATTCTTACTCCCCCCCCACCTCCAAAAAAAAAAAAGGTTGAAATTATTATTTCTAATATATTGATAAGTAATCTTAGTTGAATAAATGAATGGAAAATACATTCAATAGGAGCTTGTGCTCAAATAAATGTGTTCTAATTAATCTGCAAAACATAATCACTTTGCATTAAATCTTTCATTTGAAAAGTATTGATAAAATTTCCTAGATTCAAATGTATCAGAATATCATCCAATATTTTCTTTTAAAAATGTTTATCTAGAAAAAATATATGTTTTGATTTCATAGTATATCAATAGAATATTTAAAATCAACCAGAGAAATTATTTTTTGCATTGTCACTTTTATCCATATAAGTATGTTAGGAATTATTATTTTAGTAGATACCTCCTCTCCTATTGCTTCTTTTAATAAGTGACTGATTTTAGAATCGAAGAGTTTAAGTTTGGATAATTGGTCTTTTTTTTTTATGCAGGTTTTTTTGTGTTATTTAATTTAATGTTTATGCATAGAACCATATTAGTTTGCATTATTTTAATTGTATGAAATATCAATGTAGATAATAAAAAAGCAAGTTTCTCAAAGTTTCCAAGTAGTCATTTTAAATGTATTGAAGTAAAAAACATTGCTTAAAAATAAAAATCATTCTGATAAAATAATGTAAATGCAGCTGTAACTTTTAAAAATTTAAGTGTTTTTTTTATAAAATTGAAAAAAAGTACAGGAGTATCCACTAAATAAATCAGCACTTTGAAGTCGATTCTAATTTTGGAGGAAAAATTTCTTGAGCTGGGTGGGATATGAACCCACGACCTCCTGATTACATGTCAGGTGCTCTGGACCACTGAGCTAGCAGCCACTGATCAAGATCTCCTGAGCACCTGGGGGTGGGGGTGGCTCAGTTGGTAACGCGTCAGGCTCATAATCTGTAGTTCCCAGGTTCGAGTCCCAGTTGGGTCAGCGTTGAGATTTATCTCCGCAAAATTCCCCGCCCTGCCCACGGTCAATAGGGGACACCGATGGGCTTGGAAAGTCGGATAGGACGTTAAGCCGTGGCCCCGTGTGCGGGAGAGCCATACCCTGTGCACGTTAAAGAACACGCTGGATGGCCTTGACGGGAGGCTACCATCTGTCTCCCAACAACTGTTCCAGTGGGTCCCCTCCCACAACATTCTCTGAGCCTTCGGGGTCCATGTGACCTGGCCATTTAGCCCATGGTGTGCAAAAAGTGCCACTCAGAGGTAAAACAACCCAAACTGAGCACCTCACATGTTATCAGGAGGTCGTGGGTTCGTATCCCAGCCGGCTCAAGACAACTTTTCCTCCAAAATTAGAATCGACTTCAAAGTGCTGATTTATTTAGTGGATGTTGAACAGTCGAGTTTATATCATTATTTATTGTACAGGAGTATATTGAAATTATTTTTAAGGCTAGTAGTTGCTTGATTTCTCATGTTCAATATCTCTAAAACATTTCAGCTTAAAAAGAAAAATTTGCTGGAAAAGTATGATGAAGAAATTGAGGGTCAAAAAAAGAAAACATTTAAATTAGGTAAGTTTTAAATCTTAACAAAGAGTTGCAAAAAATATGTTCTTTTATACTGAATAGAAGAGAAACTCCTAATATTGATCAAATGGCCCAATTCATGTAAACACAGAAGCATAAAAAGATCACTCTGTCACCCAGAATTGTAATTTCCTAGTTAAGCACCAGTTCTACCAGTTAAACTAAGGGCAGGGACAATTCACACTTAAGTAAAGTTATGAAGGAAAGCATAAGGTGCTTTCCCTTTGTTCAGTTGTCGGGATGCACATATATACTAAACTAACAAGGAATTGAAGTAATTTTGATACAGCGAGCCGTCCCATGGCCGAGTGGTTAGCGCGCTTGGCTACTGATCTAAGGGACCTGGGTTCGAGCCCCGGATAAGGCATGGATGTTCGTGTTGTTTATCTGCTGAGGTCCTGCCATCCTCACAGACCTTCTACTATGGCATATAAACTGACAGGCTCGTGTCAGACCTCTGTGGCAAGCAGCTGCTTGAGGGGTTATTTATTTTTTATTATTATGCATCATGTATAGAACAGAAGAAGAGCACACTTTTATTTAATGATGACATAATCCAGTTCATAGAAATAGGCAGGTGTGGAAAAAAAAGCCATCATTCCAATTTTTGCTCATACTTGACTATTTTGAAGAACTGGACTGTCAGGAGTAACAGTTAGTTTCTTTTCTGTTCTATATATTAAAAAAAGCCAGTCTGTAATGGTGATTAGGTTGTGGATGCCCCCCCCCCCCCCCCCCCCCCCCCCCTTATTCCCTCAGCACATAGCTGACTTTACTTTGTTTCTGTGGGGCGGGGGTGGCTCAGTCGGTAGCGCGCCAGACTCGTAATCTGTAGTTCCCAGGTTTGAGTCCCAGCTGGGTCAGCATTGAGATTTATCTCCGCAAAATTCCCCGCCCTGCCCACAGTCAGTAGGGGACACCGATGGGCTTGGAAAGGCCGCCGTCCGTCGGATGGGACGTTAAGCCATGGCCCCGTGTGTGGGAGAGCCATACCCTGTGCACGTTAAAGAACACGCTGGATGGCCTTGACGGGAGGCTACCATCTGTCTCCCAACAGCTGTTCCAGTGGGTCCCCTCCCCCAACCTTCTCTGAGCCTTCGGGGTCCATGTGACCTGGCCATTTAGCCCATGGTGTGCAAAAAAGTGCCGCTCAGAGGTAAAACAACCCAACCTTGTTTCTGTGTGCATACTGGTTTAAAGATTCTCAATCATGCTCTTGGCAACAACAGTCATCTCCTAAATGAATATTTTAATTTATTCATTTACTAATGATTGCTGTGATATTTTGAGATGTTACATGTGTGTATTATATAAGATAAAAGAGATAGCTGGGAAAATTATACTGGATGGCTGACAGTGTCATTTTGTTAGCAGTTGTATGTAATTCAGCTATTTAGGCATAGCACGTGTTTCTGGTAAAGACTTAAGTAGTAAATTTTAATTAAATCTTTTAATTTTTGCATAGCTAAAAAGTTTGCTTGTACTTTTTTTTTATATTAGTCAGAATAAATGTTAATTTTTAGTAATTTTGTGATTAACACTTTTATAATGGGGAAATCTGATGAAAGTAAATAAGTTCCGTTTAACCCTTGCAGCTCTCCATTGCTTATGAAGGCAAATGCCATATTTCAGCTGTAAGCCTGATGATAACAGAAATACAGGGTGATTATAATTAAACTGACGGTATTCAGAGCGACGTAGAGAAGGATCTACTCGACGGATCACAGCGAAAAGTGGTGGATACCTTAATAAGAACATGGGGTATAGAATTACAAATAAAAAGATTAGTTAGTGTTACTGCCACCAGGTGGCATGGGTGCACTATTACAAAGAAAATACCAAGTTGAATAAACAATCTTTATTTTACAAATCAAGATTCTCAATATGTGAACCATTCGTGTGCAAAATGTGCTGGAAACAATACACCATGGTCCACAGTTGCTTGAAACATGTTTTGGGGAATGGCTGCAACATGCTGTGTTATTATTGTTCTCAGTTCAGCAAAGCTCTGCTTTTCAAATAACCCCATAACCAAAAATCACATGGGTTTATTTGGGGGAACATGGTGGCCAAGTATTGGGTATATGGGGTGGTACCCCATCCTGCATGAAGGTTATGGAGTCTAAGCTATTTCTTTGTTGCAAAGTCGGAATAATATTGCGGTGGATTAAGATGCACGGGGTCTTAAGGTGTGATCTCAACAAAAATGGTCCAATTATAAAGTTTGCTGTAGACCCACACCTTACAGTTACGTAGTCGCAGTGTAGGGGCACAACATGTAGATGTGTAGGTTCCCATATTCGGCAGTTGTGCATATTAGCTGATCCATATAGGAAAAAATGCGCCTCATCAGTCTATAAGACTTTTGAAGACCACATGTCGTCGAGCTGCATCCCCGCCAGAAATTGCAAAGCGAAATTGGTTCCCTGTTCAGGTCGTGTAGTTGCAGCTTCTGCACCCTATAAATTTTATTAGGATACCATTTCAGGATGGACCGTATAATTTTACGGACAGTTGACCGTGGAAGTTGCAGTTGTCAGGATACCTGTCTCGCACTAACTATGAGTAGTTCTGATTGCGACTTGAGCCAGGTGGGATCTGAACCCATTTCTGCAATGGTAAGTGTGATGTCTTCCGCAATGTTTTCTGCAACAGGCCACCAGCCTCTATCCAGAGCCACACTGTAACGCTCCAAAGAAATGAAATACTTTTAAAGTTTGGACCCTTTGTCTGATCCAGTTATTTTTATACTCTGGATAGCTGAGTCGGGCGCCAGGCAATAATTGACAGATTGCCAAAAATAAAGTTTAATTAGGGTTCGAAATACCAGCGAACGTTAATGAGTAAGAATTCAAAAATATTAAATGATTGTCAAAATTTGGGGTGGGGGTGGCTCAATCAGTAGCGCGCCAGGCTCGTAATCTGCAGTTCCCAGGTTCGAGTCCCAGCTGGGTCAGCGTTGAGATTTATCTCCGCAAAATTCCCCGCCCTGCCCACGGTCAGTAGGGGACACCGATGGGCTTGGAAAGGCCACCGTCCGTCAGATGGGACGTTAAGCCGTGGCCCCGTGTGCGGGAGAGCCATACCCTGTGCATGTTAAAGAACACGCTGGATGGCCTTGACGGGAGGCTACCATATGTCTCCCAACAGCTGTTCCAGTGGGTCCCCTCCCCTAACCTTCTCTGAGCCTTCGGGGTCCATGTGACCTGGCCATTTAGCCCATGGTGTGTAAAAAAGTGCCGCTCAGAGGTAAAACAACCCAAATTGTCAAAATTTTATGTTAATGCTAATCAAAACAAACTAACGTTGCTCAAGAGAAAAAAATTAGTAAAGATTCAAAAGGTTTAAATAACAAACAATTTATTTCCAAAAAGCACTCACCAAAACTAAAGAAGATACTACATCATTTCTTACTACAAACATCTTCAACAAACTCCAAACTAAAACTGATCTCTAAACTGTGTTTTGCTCTACTACTCTCTCTACTATCTTCTGTGCTACTGTGACAACATGTCACCAGGTTATAACAAGAGGGACAAAGCTCGCATGTGTCATGTTGCACGCTGGGAAAGACATTTGCATAAATTGATGAGTGGCGCAAGCTATGATGCAAGAGGGGGCATGTCCTTGTACGTGCGCTTTAGCAGGTGACAGTCGGAAGTTCGGAGTTGTGCATGCGCAACTCCTAACTCTTGGAAACGAGCGCTGTGATGCCAAAAAGGAAATAAAAATCCCCAAAATGATAAATATAATGTAAATTAAGCAAAACTGTTTAAGGTAAAGTAAAAGTGAATGAGGGGGCATCACAACACCCAACTCACCTGTTTCTTCGAATTTCTGTATCATGTTATTCAGTCCATTTAGCGACAAAGGTCCTTTCCTTATATCTTTCAGACGACAATATTCATTAAATGCAGCGGCGGCATTACTGCCATTTTGGTAAAAGAGTTTCACTAGCAAAGCTCGGTCCTTCTTGCAGGTATCTATGGTTCCTTCTAGCGATTACAGGGAAGACATCACATTTTATTGTGTGCCTCAAGTGACTCTCACTGTGATTGGCTTGCAATGTAACGAGAAATTATTATTTTCTACCACATTTTTAGTGCACCCATGCCACTTGGTGACACTAACTAATGCCAGGCTCGTAATCTGTAGTTCCCAGGTTCGAGTCCCAGCTGGGTCAGCGTTGAGATTTATCTCCGCAAAATTCCCCACCCTGCCCACGGTCAGTAGGAGACACCGATGGGCTTGGAAAGGCTGCCGTCCGTCAGATGGGACGTTAAGCCGTGGCCCCGTGTGTGGGAGAGCCATACCCTGTGCACGTTAAAGAACACGCTGGATGGCCTTGACGGGAGGCTACCATCTGTCTCCCAACAGCTGTTCCAGTGGGTCCCCTCCCCCAACCTCTGAGCCTTCGGGGTCCATGTGACCTGGCCATTTAGCCCATGGTGTGCAAAAAAGTGCCGCTCAGAGGTAAAACAACCCAACACAGTGTGTTAAAATTCTGGGAACATTCATATCATTTCTTTTTACCTATATATATTATATATTGTATTGGTAAAGTATTTTACTTTCTGGATAATGTTTTATGGTAATTAGTTAAAATTATTTAGTGCTCAAGTATTTATTAACACTTGATCATTTAATTTCATTCTGTACTTAAGATAATGCTACACAGTTTTTGAACTTTTTCAAATATATATAAAATTTAATTAATTTGTAGATTAATATTTCATTACTACATTTCGTTACTTGTTGGAAGCAAAAAATAAAGATTATTTGCTGTTAAACAAATGCACAATTAAATCTAGTATACATTATCTGTTACATTAGTAACATATTAAATCACAGCATTTCATAGTATTTTCATTGGTTGGATCTGAACCCATGACCTTCTGATGACTCATTGCTATGTCCACTTCTCATGTGCTATGTCCACTGAGCTACCAGCTGCCAATCAATTATACTCTATTGTGGATGTTAACCCTGTCATTGAAATTTTTTATTAAAATTAATTTTTTAAATCACTGCAAATGAAGGATCTTTTATTGCAGATCTCCCAGGCTCAGGTCCACAACAACCCACATCCTATGGAATAATTAACCGGAATTGTTTTTAAATGTCGTGACATATATGAATAATTATTGTGATTTAATTCTATAAGACATTTCTGTAACGTCCAGTGTATTCTTCTGCTAGGGCTCTGTGAATGATTTTAAGTTAGAAATATTTTGCTACATTTTGGTACATTTGGAAATATATGGTGTTTGATGCTTACGATATCCTCTCTACAGACTACATTTGCATTGCAAAATCTGGATTTAAAAAATTAATCTTCATTCATAATAAAAATGTGAATATTATATGAAATAAAAATATACTTATATTTTCTGCAAGTATTTTTCATGTTTGCAAAATTCCTCCTTGCAAAAAGGTTGCCATGTAACTTATTTTTTTCTTCTACACATGTTTAGTATATAGTTTAATAGTTTATTTCATATAATGAAATAATTTTAATCTGCACTGAACTCTTACTCATTATTTAGCAAAGATAAACTATTTCAACATTCAGAATTTTTGTTAACAATATTTAAAATAATAATCATGACTGCTGATTGTAATGTAGTTATTTTACTAGATGTGGTTTAAAAGTGAAATTTCAGGGGTTTTTTTTTTGGTGGTATAGGTGATGAAGCTGTTATTGACAAAGAAAAGGAGCTGGAACTTATTAGAATGAAGCTAAGACAACAACAGGGAGTATGTATAAAAGATTTAAAAATGTTTTATATACTTTATTTAACCTTCCTGAAAAAAGTGAACTTTTGCATAATGATTACAAATGAAATAGTTTGCCATTGCATTCTTTTATTAGCAAATAATGCTTACTTCATAATACTTTGTTTTGTAATGTTTAAGTTTTGTATGTTAACTGTCTGATTCATTGACCTTTTTGCAGTAGAATAATGCTGTACTGCCTGTTTGTGGGGCGGGGGTGGCTCAGTCGGCCAGGCTCGTAATCTGTAGTTCCCAGGTTCGAGTCCCAGCTGAATCAGCGTTGAGATTTATCTCCGCAAAATTCCCCACCCTGCCCACGGTCGGTAGGGGACACCGATGGGCTTGGAAAGGCCGACGTCCGTCGGATGGGACGTTAAGCCGTGGCCCCGTGTGCGGGAGAGCCATACCTTGTGCACGTTAAAGAACACGCTGGATGGCCTTGACGGGAGGCTACCATCTGTCTCCCAACAGCTGTTCCAGTGGGTCCCCTCCCCCAACCTTCTCTGAGCCTTCGGGGTCCATGTGACCTGGCCATTTAGCCCATGGTGTGCAAAAAAGTGCCGCTCAGAGGTAAAACAACCCAACCCTTTAAAAATGTCCTAGTAGTACTTATAAAATGCATATTAGGCCAGTGGTGCATGTGAACACTTTTGCTTACCTTGTTACTTTAGAATTTCTTTCATTTTATTTTACAAAATAGTCTTTGATGTAGTATATAACATGGCATATCTATGTTTGCTAGTAACTTCAGGCTATGTTGGGGTTTTTTTTTTTTGTTGAACAGAATAGAAAAAGATTTTGGCCTTGTATGATGATCTTTCTATGGGCATGTAAATGGTTGAAGCTAAATGACTATTAATTATAGGACAAAAATTTATAAAATATGTTCAAAATTGAACCTACCCTTCACATCAACCAATATTGTCACAACAGTATAAAATTACACATTTTGATTTTTTCATTTGGGTAAAACATAAATAGGTAATTAGCACTATGAAGTTAAATTTTATTGTTTGTTTTAAATATTTTAAGGATTACTAAGTAAAAAGTTATTAAAATTATGTTGAAGTAAACATAGTACTTAACCGTCCAGTGTCCAGCCTGAAAAACAGATTTTCATCCAGAGGCCAAGCTATTTTCTGCCTATGCTCAGCCAGAAAAAAATTTAACTTTAGAACTTTTTTGCCAAATAACTAATGAAAGGAATTATGGCATGTTGTATGCCAAATTAATCAGCATTTAATTCTGGATTTCTAAAAATCAAGTATTTAACAAAAAAGATATGTTTTATTTTAATAGGACTTTTTTAGAGTCATGTTGTAAAAAAACGCCTCTGGCTACACTAATAAAAATTTATTTAAAAACAACTAATAGAAAAAAATTATTACAATGCACATGAATAGAATGACTATATATTTCTGAATAACAAAAAAATAATTTCTTTGGTTTTAAGTAAACATTTCTCTCGTTTTGTAATTTTTTTCTCAGTACCATACTTTGAGAAAATTCCAGGCTTTCTGCCAATTGTGCTGAGTCAAATAAACATGTCAACTTTAGAATTAAAAAAAAATAACCAATCAACGGAAATAGGTCATGTTATATACGAAATTAAACAGAATTTAATTACTAATTTTATGAAAATAAATAATATAAACAAAATTGCAAGCATATTTATTTTAATATGTGTTTTTCAATGTGATATGGCGAAAAAAAAATATTGCACTATACAAATAAATATTCATTTTGGAAAACTTGATGAATAAAAATAGTTAAATTATATATTTATCGAAAGGAAATTTCCTCCCGAATAATATAATATTCAACCTAAAATATGATTTTTATTTCTTTTAATGATTCTTTTCAGTATCATACATTTTAAACACAGCCAGTGTTATGCAAAGTGACTTGGACTTCACATTTATGGTATTTTCTGAATTGGTTATGAAATCGAAAAAACTTCCTTGGCTGCTTTTTTTGCTGAACGTTATGAATTTTTTTCTTTGGGTGTTGAAGTTTGGCGATCTTGGCTAAGTGCAGAAAGGTTTGTTCACCAATGCAAAAAAAAAACAACAGCATTATATAGTCTGTGTGACACCAGCCTAGGTACTGAGGGGGGGAGGGGGCTTTAAAGTCATTGAATATAAACATAAAAACTCGTAATTTAAAAAAAATTATATTTTTGTAGAGCGGGGATGGTAAAACTTTCTACGTGAGTTTAGCAGAGGGAATGCCTTCCCGAAATTGCCCTCCCACATGACAACTGATTTTTTTACTAAAAAAAAACGAGAAATAATAAAAGAAAAATTACATATAACCTAATGGGGAAGCTAAAATATCCACAACAATTTTGAAGTCAGCTGATTGAAAGATTGCTAACTAATGGAAGTAAATCTACAGAAATGAATTTGCTTCCATATCCAAGACCTCATTTATTTTCAGAAAATGATAACAGATCAAAGTTTTACTGGAAAAGTAATGAATAGTAAAATAAAAATTGACATATGGCCTAATGCAGTGTTAAAATGTAAAATATCCACAACATCATATTGTAGACTGGCCATCTGATGTAGAATAGGTATAAATACCCCCTCAAGCAGCTGCTTGCCACAGAGGTCTGACAGGAGCCTGTCAGTTTATATGCCACAGTAGGAGATCTGAGAGGCTGGCAGGACCTCAGCAGAAAAACGACACACACATCCATGCTTAATCCGGGGCTCGAACCCAGGTCCCTTAGATCACTAGCCAAGCGTGCTAACCACTCGGCCACGGGACGGCTTAGAATAGGTATGAAAAATTAATACTTATCAATCGGCCAAAAGATCACAAATTTGTAAAAATAAATCTGAAATGAAAAGTAAGGTTTAAATATAAAAAGTAAATACTAACTTTACAGGGGCGGGGGTGGCTCAGTCGGTAGCACGCCAGGCTTGTAATCTGTAGTTCCCAGGTTCGAGTCCCAGCTGGGTCAGTGTTGAGATTTATCTCCGCAAAATTCCCCACCCTGCCCACGGTCGGTAGGGGACACCGATGGGCTTGGAAAGGCCGCCGTCCGTCGGATGGGACGTTAAGCCGTGGCCCCGTGTGCAGGAGAGCCATACCTTGTGCACGTTAAAGAACACGCTGGATGGCCTTGACGGGAGGCTACCATCTGTCTCCCAACAGCTGTTCCAGTGGGTCCCCTCCCCCAACCTTCTCTGAGCCTTCGGGGTCCATGTGACCTGGCCATTTAGCCCATGGTGTGCAAAAAAGTGCCGCTCAGAGGTAAAACAACCCAACTAACTTTACAAAAGGTATCCAATTTTCAGGTCCAAAACACTATACAGCACACAGAATGGAGATAGCATATGTCAGCCATCTGAATCTTGTTTGCCTCAGTGAAGCATAGCCAATTAAGTGCAACTGCAACCAAAATTTCTAAGAAGGATGTGTTTACTTCCAGTTCCGATTTTAAGAGCGAGAAAGATGCATAAAATGCTGGGAAAAATGATAAAAAATACTTGGGAATATTGAAATAGGTTTGTGACAGAAAAGAGTGGGAACGGTACGTATTTTGTAATTACTTCCAAAAATCTATCGTTTTTAAAAATAGCATTTTTTTTGTTAATTTTTAGGAGATTTTCTAAAATTTATTGAAAAATTTGTTGATGATAGTTCAAATCAAACTTGTGAGCTTAAACATAGATGAAAAATCACAGTGTTACCTGTTGCTCATTTGGCGTTGATAAATCAATAAATATTCAGTGGAAAAAATTTTGCCGACATACGGGATGTGAACCTGCATCTCTTCAGAAACATGCCAGAGTATTCTTCCAGTTGAACTAATGCCAGCTCGTCTTTTTTCCGCTAATTTTAAGACTTAACTCTATCACGGAGTTTTTTCGGGCCAACCATTAGTGCCATCTATGATCTCCGGTGGCAATTATTACCTAAGTATTGCACAGAGTGAGATGGAAATAAATAAGTCTCATCACGCTATTTAGCATTATTAACGATTTAAACATAGATGAAAAATCACAGTTTTACCTGTTGCTCATTTGGCGTTGATAAATCAATAAATATTCAGCGGAAAAATTTTTCACCATACGACATCCTGTATGTCGGCGAAAATTTTTTCCGTTGAATTTTAAATTTATTCGTTATTTATTAATTAATATTAATCAGAAGGTTGCTTCAGCAAATCGACAATACCATTTAGTGCTTCTAAGTATATATTGTGTATTGTAGTTTAATAAAATATGCATCAAATTAAGAAGAAAAATATTATTTTTGAAGCCTGAATTATATATTTTTATAAGATGTATATAAAAAAAATTACAATGACAATTTTTATTTTTTTAAAATCGATTTTTTTTTTGTACTAAAAATGGATACATTCTTGACCTCAATTCAGATTCTCAAAAAATATGTAGATGACATGGACAGTGGAAGGTTTAAGGGATCCAAATCTTTTTAGATTTTGATATTTTCTGTAATAACATTGCTAGATTTTGAGATGTTGGACTTTTGAGGTCTGTTACTTTTTTTTTATCTCAAGTACTGAGTCGTGTGTGAGAGTTGGTAAGGCTTGTAGCAATTGGTTTAGCATTACTTCTGGTGTTCGACAAGGGTGCATTTTGTCTCCTTTTCTCTTTAGCTTGGTTATTGATTATGTTATGCGAAATTCACTTCAAGGGAAAGATTTTGGCCTTAAATGGGCTGGAGATACGAAAGTTTCTGATTTAGATTATGCTGATGATTTAGCCCTTTTGGCAAATGATGTTGATGAGATGAACTCTTTCATTCGAGCTGTTGATGAGACTGGTAGTACAGTAGGTTTGGTTATAAACAGAGAGAAAACTAAAGTGATGAAAATTGGTCAGGCAGGCTGTGATTCAGTTAATCTGAATGGTTGCAGTCTTGAGCAGGTGTCACAGTTTAATTATCTTGGGAGCTATGTAACAGATACTGTTGATGTGCGGCATGAGATTAACAGACGAATAGGGATTGCTGCCGGGACTTTTAAGAATCTATGGAGAGTGTGGAGAAATAGGCGTATACACCTAAAGACTAAAATTAGACTGTATAATAGTTTGGTCCTTTCTAGGGTTAGTTATGGTAGGGAAACTTGGACGCTGTGTAAGCAAGATAACAGGAAACTAGATGCTTTTGATTCTAGATGCTTACGCAGTATCTTGGGTATTATGTGGTTAAACTTTGTAACTAATGATGATGTTAGGCAAAGGAGTTTGCAACCTTCTTTAAGCAGCATATTGTGCAGAGAGAGACTCCGTTGGTTTGGCCATGTTGCCCGTATGAATAATTATAGATTGGTGAATAGGGTTATGAAGAGTGTGCCTAAAGGCCTCAGAAAGAAGGGGAGACCTAGGATGCTTTGGGCAGACAATGTCAAAGAGGGCCTTGTTAGAATTGGTGTGCAGTGGCCAGATGCAGTAGATGTAGCTCAGGATAGACTTGCTTGGAGAACTAAATTGCACAGTCTGGTTAGACCTCCGTAGCCCATGGCTGCTTGAGGATGTTGATGATGATATCTGTAGTTGATTTGGGTTAGGATTATTTAAAAAGTATATTAATATGTCATATGGTGTTTTTGCTATTCATTGTATTTATATGTTCGGAATATCATATATGTTACTGTGCTATGAGATGTTTTTTTTTGCAAGAGAAATTTTTGTTAAAACTGAATCTGAAAATTTGCAAAATGTAACCGAGTGGTTAGCACACTTGGCTACTGATCTAAAGGACCTTGGTTCGAGCCCCAGGTAAGACATGGATGTTTGTGTTGTTTTTCTGCTAAGGTTTCGCCATCCTCACAGTCCTTATACTATGGCGTTTAAACTGACAGGTTCCTGTCGGACCTCTGTGGCAAGCAGCTGCTTGAGGGGGTATTATATTTATAATTGAAAATAGTTATTCGCTGATTCATTTCTGCATGAAAAAAATATACTAAACTTGAAAAATTATCAGTTGCTATTAAAATTTATCTATTGCTTATTTAGTTGCAATGCATAGCTGTGTTTTCTTCATAATTGAAAGTCAGGGGTAGGGATGGCTCAGTCATTAGTGCTCCAGGCTTGTAATTTGCAGTTCCCAGGTTCGAGTCCCACCTGGGTCAGCATTAAGATTTATCTCCGCAAAACTCTCTGTCCTCAGTAGGAGACATAGATGGGCTTGGAAGGACCACCATCCATCAGATAGGACATTAAGCTCTGGCCCCCAGTGCCAGAGAGCCATATCCTATGCACATTAGAGAACCCACTGGATCACCTTTACAGGAGGCTATCATCTCTCCCAACAGCTGTCCAGTGGGTTGCCAACCTTCTCTGAGCTCTCAAAGTCCTTGTGACAGCCATCTAGCTTATTGTGTGCAAAAAAGTGCCACTTAGAGGTTAAACAACACAACTCATAATTAAAGGGCAGGGATTAGCTCAATCACTTTGTCACGCTCATAATCTGATGTATCCAGGTTCAACTCCCAATTGTGTCAGCATTGAGTTTTATTCCCCCCCTCCCCTACCCTACTCGTGATGAGAAGGGGACACTGCTGTGCTTGAAAAAAGCCCACTGTCTGTCAGATGAGATGTTAAGCATTGGCTGTGTATGCTGTGGAGAGCCAGAGCTATTTCTCATTAAAGAACACACTGGATGGCCTGATTGGAAGCTTTCATCAATCTCTGAACAGCGATCCAATGGATCCCCTTCCCCAACATTTTCTTAATCTTTGCTGTGCATATGATCTGATCATCTAGCTCATTGTGTGCACAAAAGTGACACTAAGAGGTGTCACTTTTGTGAGAACATCACCCTCCCCTTGATGAGTACACCCTCCCCTTGATGAGAAATGGAACACTCTGGGCTTGGAAAGGTTGTCGTCTATTGTATGGGATGTTAAGCTGTGACTCCTTGTGCTGTAAAACCATACCTTGTATATGTTAAAGAACATGATGGCCTTGTTGGGAGGCTACCGTCTGTCATCAGCATCTGTCCACTGGGTTCCTTCGCCTAGTCAGCTCTGAGCCCTTGGGATCTTTGTGACCTGGCCATTTGTAAAACAACCGAACAACTTCGTAATTTAAATGTTTTGCAAATAGATTTTCGGTTGAAGTGAGTTCAAAGAAAGTGATAGAAAAAAACTTTAAATTCTTAAAAAACACTATTTTTTTTTTCCAAAGCATCATTCATCTTTTTTAACCTACCAAAAAAGAATGCTATCTGTTCAATTCTAGTTCAGTGTCATAGTGAATGATGAAGACCAAGAACATCGATTAGTTTAGTGACCAAGCAACAACGGAATCTCATTTCTTTTCTTGTAGAGGGAAGCCAGTCAGCACGTGATTCGCCATCGTACGAAATGTTCTACAATGCGATTTTTTTCCAATTTTCTGAACAATCATAATATTTTTGAAATTTTGAACCAAATCTTTTTTAAGGCATCTATTTTCTGATAGTGCTGATATGGGATGTCCTATATAATAATAAAAACTATTCATATCTACTAAGCTATAAAGTTAATTTATGTACAATTGATGCAAATGTCATTTTTGCCCATAATTACAGATAATTACAGCCCTTTGGATGCAACCAACGAATCATCCAAAGAATAATATTTAAAGCTAGTGAACAATAGATTACTCCACAACAGTTTGTTTTGGAATCACTCTTTATATAGTCTTTTTTTAAATGTATAGATGTACATAAATCACATACAGCTAACATTCAGACCTTCAGTCATTTAACCTTGTTCGTCACCTTCATAATATTTAATATTATTGTATATATGTTGTTCAATGTTTGGATATTGGAAGTTAAATCTTATTATCGAGAGTTTTACTTCCCTTTGCTAGTTCCAGTATTGTTAGTGGTGAATGCAGTTCTTTTGATTTTTTGTTCTTTTGGTGTTTTCTTTTTCTGTCTTATTTTGCTTGATGATGCTCTTTTTATTTTGAATATTGAGTTGAAAGATTAGGTTGACATGGAAATAATGGTGCTTTCATAGGGGCAGTATAAAATTTAAACAAAATTATATTTAAAGTTAAATTTTAAAATAATTATATATATTGAATTAATATTGCATAGTCCCTTAGTAATTAATCTGACATTGGTACAAATTTTAGCAAAGACTGCTCTTTTATTGTTTAATAGTGATTCCCTGATGTAGATGTTGATTAGAAACGTTTTTTATTTAATTCATGGTTGAAGGTTTTTAATTCATGGTTTCAATTCACTTTGAAGGTGGGGTGGGGATGGCTCAGTCGGTAGCGTGCCAGGCTCGTAATCTGTAGTTCCCAGGTTTGAGTCCCAGCTGGGTCAGCGTTGAGATTTATCTCCGCAAAACTCCCCGCCCTGCCCACGGTCAGTAGGGGACACTGATGGGCTTGGAAAGGCCGCCGTCCGTCGGATGGGACGTTAAGCCGTGGCCCCGTGTGCGGGAGAGCCATACCCTGTGCACGTTAAAGAACACACTGGATGGCCTTGACGGGGGGGCTACCATCTGTCTCCCAACAGCTGTTCCAGTGGGTCCCCTCCCCCAACCTTCTCTGAGCCTTCGGGGTCCATATGACCTGGCCATTTAGCCCATGGTGTGCAAAAAAGTGCCGCTCAGAGGTAAAACAACCCAACCCTTTGAAGGTATATGGATTTTTCACCTGAATTTGAAAAATTGGCAGTAACTAGAATTCTCAATAGCAACAGCTTGGACGGTTTTGATATCTGCTTCCAGCAGTGTTGGGAAGGATTTAAACGTTCCTCTTTAAGTAGTCATTCTGTATATTGTAGATTAAAATTTAGCATACAATGTCTTGCAATTTAAAAAGATTTTCATAATATTTTGAAATAATTCAGAACGTCATAAATAAAATATAATCGAAATATGCTTCAATAGGTATGTAAAGTTATTGTATACAATGACCAAAGTTAAATGAATTTGTGCATGAACAGATATTAATAAGTTGCACCTGAATGATTGCTGCATCATTCAACATTTTGCTTGCATTCTGTTTGCTAAGAGTTGAGTAACTCTTTGCTGAAAGGTATTTTCTATTTCTTAACCTTTCCAGGGCCTAGCCCGTATGTACACGTATGGAGAATCTAAGTTGCGAATGTCGATGCCGTATGCACACGGCTTAGTACAACAAAAATATATCTTTTTTTTTAAATTAAAATTGCTGTTGTAATTTTTATATATATATATATCTTATAAAAATATATAATTCAGGCTTCAAAAATAATATTTTGTTTTTTAATTTGATGCATATTTTATTAAACTACAATATAAATAATTTTATAAAGCCATTCGATTGTCATTTTTTAGAATCACTAAACGGTATTGTCGATTTGCTTGTTAACGTTCCTATTTGCTGAAGCAGTCTTCTGATTTAAGCTCACAAGTTTGATTTGAGCTATTATCAATAAATTTTTCCCTAAATTTTTGAAAATCTCCTAAAAATTAACAAGAAAAAAATGTAGTTTTTGGAAATAATTACAAAATACGTACCACCATTTTTTTTTTCCGTTTCACACTCTTTTCTGTCAAAAACCTAGTCAGTATTCCCAAGTTATTTTTATCATTTTTCCCATCATTCTATGCATCTTTCCTGCCTTCAAATCGAAACTTAAAGTAAACACGTCCTTCTTAGAAATTCTGGTTGCACCTGAATTTAATTAGTTATGCTTCACTGAGGAAAAAACAAGACACAGTTGGCTGATGCAATCTCTGTTGCTTGTGCTGTGTGTTTTGTATAGTTTTGGTCCAGCATATTGGATATTCTTTGTCAAGTCAGTATATTTTTTATATTTAAACTTTAGTTTTTATTTCAGTAGATTTATTTTCAGAATTTAGCGATCTTTTGGCCGATCGATAAGTATCGATTTTTTTCATAGTTATGTTATATCGTATGGCCGGCCTACAACTTGTGGTAACATCGCATTAGGATATTTGTCAATTTTTATTTTATTATTTATTACTTTTCCAGTAAAACTTTGATGATAGTATCATTTTCTGAAAATAAATGAAGTCTTGGATATGGAAGCAAATTAATTTCTGTAGTTTTATTTCCACTAGTTAGCGATTTTTAGATCAGTTGATTTATCAATTACTGATATATCTCCACGTTGGCTAGATCGGAATTACTGATATATCTCCACGTTGGCTAGATCGGAAGCCAGCTTAAAAATTGTTGCAGATATATTATTTATTAATCCCATTTAGGTTATATGTAATTTTTCTTTTATTATTTCTTGTTTTTTTAATAAAAAAAGTTGAGCTTGTACCGTTTTCTGAAATTGAATGTCTTGAATGCAGAAGCAAATAGACTTCCTTGCTACAGAAATCGGCCATCATTTGGGAGGGCAATTTCGGGAAGGGCTAGTTCTTGGTGCACAAACCTTTGTGCACTTAGTCAAGATAGCCAAACTTCAACACCCAAAAAAAAATTCATAATGTTTAATAAAAAAAAACAGCCAAGGAAGTTTTTTCTATTTCATAACCAATTCAGAAAATTCTGTGAATATGAGAAGGCCAAGTCACTTTGCATAACACTGGCTGTGTTTAAAATATATGATACTGAAAAGAACCATTAAAAGAAATAAAAATCACATTTCAAGTGAATATTATATTATTTGGGAGGAAATTTCCTTTCGATAAATATATAATTTAACTATCTTTATTCAGCAGGTTTTCCAAAATGAAGCCTTAATTGTATAGTGTGATCTTTTTTTTCACCATATCACATTGATGAAAAAGGCTTATTAAAATCAATATGCTTGCAAATTTATTTATATTATTTATTTTTATAAAATTCATAATTAAATTCTGTTTAATTTTCGTATATAACATGACCTATTTCCGTTGATTGGTTATTTTTAAAAAAAATTCTAAAGTTGACTTGTTTATTTGACTCAGCACAATTGGCTCAAAACCTGGAATTTTCTCAAAGTATGGTACTGAGAAAAAAATTACGAAACGAGAGAAATGTTTACTTAAAACCAAAGAAATTATTTTTTTGTTATTCAGAAATATATAGTCATTCTATTCATGTGCATTGTAATAATTTTTTTCTATTAGTTGTTTTTAAATAAATTTTTATTAGTGTAGCCAGAGGGGTTTTTTTTACAACATGACTCTAAAAAAGTCCTACTAAAATAAAACATATCTTTTTTGTTAAATACTTGATTTTTAGAAATCCAGAATTAAATGCTGATTAATTTGGCATACAACAAGCCATAATTCCTTTCATTAGTTATTTAGCAAAAAAGTTCTAAAGTTAAAATTTTTTTTGGCTGAGCATAGGCAGAAAATAGCTTGGCCCCTGGATAGAAACCTGTTTTTCAGCCTGGTCCCTGGAAGGGTTAATGAAATATACATTTACTAGAAGGTTTAAGATAGAAGGTGATTAGGCAGATTGAAAGAGGATAGTCACAAGTTAAGGTGGGAGATGGCTTGATATGAACCCTTTTATGGCCAATAGGCTACAGCAATGGTTTTGAGAGAATATTTTCATAAGGGTATATGTAATGCATTCTTCAGTGTTTTTTTTTAATTTCTTATTAAGAATTGTTCTAAATTCTGGGATAAACCTTGAAATTTTAAATTTATTGTTTACAATTTTGTCCTATTTCAGGTTACTCTAGAGATGTCAAATGTGAGATTAGCAACTGAATATTACACAACAGATGAAATGGTTTGTATATTTTTTTGTGTTTCAGAATTTTTGTATATGTTTCTAAAGCATTCTTGTTGCTAAATTTTGACTTTCATGCATTCATCACCTACCGGAATATGCAACACATCCCGGAAGATTTGATAATGAAAGCACTGTAGGAAAAAATGAAATAATATATTACAAATGGAAATAAGTTTCATTGTTTATAAATATCAAAACAGCAAAATCTTTGTTAAAAAAAAAAAAGTGTGTTTTGGCTTTTTCAAGGAAGTAGTCTAAATATTTTATATCAATTGTTATATGAATAAGAAAATAATAAATATATATGAAATAAAAAAAAAAATCAGTGTCAAACAAAATTGCAAATATGTTTTGTACCACAGCCAAGCTAAAGACTTAAAACATGGTTTTTCTACATGTTGTGGCAAAAGAATGAAAATTAAAGCATATGAGTTTAATATTATTCACAAAACACTAAATGGATAGTGTTCCAAAAGATTAAAGGAAACGGCAATTTCACATACTTTAAATCGTTTGTTTGTAGTAATAATAAACTAATAATTTTTCATGTGTGAGGTAATTAAATTTATTGTCCCAATTTAATGTAACTATTTTTTTTAAAGAAAATTTAATTTTGAGAAAAGCCTGAACACTTTATCAGGTTTTTAAACACAATTCAAAACAATTATGAAATGATGCATATGTTAGTATAGAGTTTATTTTCAAAGCTTTTAGATCTTTCAAAATAAACTTTTTATGGAAAAATGAGACTGAAAATAAGTTAAAAATCTTAATAGAACCTAAACCTTTAATTTCAGTAGTATTCACTTAATATTTAAAGAGTTGTGGAAGGCATAACAATGTTTTACATATGAAAAATAGGATATGAAAATGGCTATAAAATAGTTTCTGAATCAAATAATTAGAAATATAGCATCTAAAAACATATATATATATACAGGGTGAATCTGAAAAAGTGAGCAAAACTTTATGGGGTGGTAGAACGCAGCTATATGAGCAATATTCGTCATATAATGTATGGTCGGAATGCAAGCGGTGAGAAGTTAAAAGGTAGTTTTCCACTGTCACATTTAAAGAATTGAACACAAGAAGGAGAGGAGATACTCTGTGCCTCACTTGCATTCCCGTCCGTCGCACCGTACACAAAGTGCATATCCGCCATTTCGTGGTTAGTATAACCAGCCATCCTCTCTGCAATCCACTGTAGAAATGCCGTTGGGTGCGAGGACCGACCCTTTTATACCATTTCCAACTCCACCTAGCGGCTCGCCGTTTGCGTTCCGCCCATACTTTCTATGACGAATATTGCTCGTATAGCTGCGTTCTGCCACCCAGTAAAGTTTTGCCCACTTTTTCAGATTCACCCTGTATATCAGGAAATAAACTAATTTATAAGCCAGAAATTGTATACATTTTAGGATTAGTAGAAATATAATGATTCACTAAAAATGTTGAAACAAGTTTGAAATATACATATTTGTGTAGTTATTTGTTGAACACTGGCTCTGTTTACTGTGTACATTACGAAAATGGTCCAGATATGCATACTTTTTACTTCTATGTCCATTTCTTAAGTATTTCAGATATGTTGTTCCCATTCCCCTTAACGAGTTGACCACTGCAGACAGTGGCATGTTTGGAAAGTAAGAAATTCTGCAGCTTTTGGTACTCAAAGGATCTTGTCAGCCATTCCTCCCTCATCTTTGAGCTGCCCTGCCCACGGTCAGTAGGGGACACCGATGGGCTTGGAAAGGCCACCGTCCGTCGGATGGGACGTTAAGCCGTGGCCCCGTGTGTGGGAGAGAGCCATACCCTGTGCATGTTAAAGAACACGCTGGATGACCTTGACGGGAGGCTACCATCTGTCTCCCAACAGCTGTTCCAGTGGGTCCCCTCCCCCAACCATCTCTGAGCCTTCGGGGTCCATGTGACCTGGCCATTTAGCCCATGGTGTGCAAAAAAGTGCCGCTCAGAGGTAAAACAACCCAACCCAGCTTCAGATATTTTTTTTTTCTTGTCTCCTGTTCACTAATTTTTATTTGAAATGTCATAAAATGGCATTGATTCAAAGAGATTATGACACATTTTGTTGAGTAATATAAACATCTGTGCTTAGATAGTGAAAATCTAAATCCAAAAGAAATTTGCATGATTTTCAAATGTCTTTGAAAGGAAATGATTAAAGTGAAAATTTCCAAGATCATTGGAACTGCAGCAGAGGAAATGTATTCTTTGTAATATTTTGATATCTGAAAATTTTCCTATTGGTGTGTCTTTTTATATCAATTTTGTCTCCATTTTTTTAATAGCATATTACATGTTTCATCACTCATTTTCAAGGAAGTTTGGAAGTCATTAGGATTGTCCTTCTTCAGTTCTTTTAATAAAAACCCCACCAAATATTTTCCTAGTAACCCCTTTTTACACCCGTATTTTTTCTGCAGATCTGTCTTTCTACATTTCATTAATTAGCAATGTTATAGCAAGAGCATTTTGTTTTCTACCTGATACGAATAGCATCTTATTCTGCACTAGACACAATAAATTTCCGCAAAATTCCCCGCCCTGCCCACGGTCAGTAGGGGACACCGATGGGCTTGGAAAGGCTGCCGTCCGTCGGATGGGACTTTAAGCCGTGGCCCCGTGTGTGGGAGAGCCATACCCTGTTCACGTTAAAGAACACACTGGATGGCCTTGACGGGAGGCTACCATCTGTCTCCCAACAGCTGTTCCAGTGGGTCCCCTCCCCCAAACTTCTCTGAGCCTTCAGGGTCCATGTGACCTGCTCATTTAGCCCATGGTGTGCAAAAAAGTGCCGCTCAGAGTAAAACAATGCAACGTTAAGAACATGCTGGATGGCCTTGATGGGAGGCTACCATCTGTCTCCCAACAGCTGTTCCAGTGGGTCCTCTCCCCCAACCTTCTCTGAGCCTTTGGGGTCCATGTGACCAGGTCATTTAGCCCATGGTGTACAAAAAAGTGCCGCTCAGAGTGAAACAATCCAACGTTAAAGAACATGCTGGATGGCCTTGATGGGAGGCTACCATCTGTCTCCCAACAGCTGTTCCAGTGAGTCCCCTCCCCAACCTTCTCTGAGCCTTCGGGGTCCGTGTGACCTGGCCATTTAGCCCATGGTGTGCAAAAAAGTGCCGCTCAGAGTAAAACAATCCAACGTTAAAGAATATGCTGGATGGCCTTGATGGGAGGTTACCATCTGTCTCCCAACAGCTGTTCCCGTGGGTCCCCTCCCCCAACCTTCTCTGAGCCCTTGGGGTCCATGTGACCTGGCCATTTAGCCCATGGTGTGCAAAAAAGTGCCGCTCAGAGTAAAACAATCCAACGTTAAAGAACATGCTGGATGGCCTTGATGGGAGGCTACCATCTGTCTCCCAACAGCTGTTCTAGTGGGTCCCCTCCCCCAACCTTCTCTGAGCCTTCGGGGTCCGTGTGACCTGGCCATTTAGCCCATGGTGTGCAAAAAAGTGCCGCTCAGAGTAAAACAATCCAACGTTAAAGAACATGCTGGATGGCCTTGATGGGAGGCTACCATCTGTCTCCCAACAGCTGTTCCAGTGGGTCCCCTTCCCCAACCTTCTCTGAGCCTTCGGGGTCCATGTGACCTGGTCATTTAGCCCATGGTGTACAAAAAAGTGCCGCTCAGAGTGAAACAATCCAACGTTAAAGAACATGCTGGATGGCCTTGATGGGAGGCTACCATCTGTCTCCCAACAGCTGTTCTAGTGGGTCCCCTCCCCCAACCTTCTCTGAGCCTTCGGGGTCCGTGTGACCTGGCCATTCAGCCCATGGTGTACAAAAAAGTGCCGCTCAGAGTGAAACAATCCAACGTTAAAGAACATGCTGGATGGCCTTGATGGGAGGCTACCATCTGTCTCCCAACAGCTGTTCTAGTGGGTCCCCTCCCCCAACCTTCTCTGAGCCTTCGGGGTCCATGTGACCTGGCCATTTAGCCCATGGTGTGCAAAAAAGTGCCGCTCAGAGTGAAACAATCCAACGTTAAAGAACATGCTGGATGGCCTTGATGGGAGGCTACCATCTGTCTCCCAACAGCTGTTCTAGTGGGTCCCCTCCCCCAACCTTCTCTGAGCCTTCGGGGTCCGTGTGACCTGGCCATTCAGCCCATGGTGTACAAAAAAGTGCCGCTCAGAGTGAAACAATCCAACGTTAAAGAACTTGCTGGATGGCCTTGATGGGAGGCTACCGTCTCCCAACAGCTGTTCTAGTGGGTCCCCTCCCCCAACCTTCTCTGAGCCTTCGGGGTCCGTGTGACCTGGCAATTTAGCCCATGGTGTGCAAAAAAGTGCCGCTCAGAGTAAAACAATCCAACGTTAAAGAACATGCTGGATGGCCTTGATGGGAGGCTACCATCTGTCTCCCAACAGCTGTTCCAGTGGGTCCCTTCCCCCAACCTTCTCTGAGCCTTCGGGAACCATGTGACCTGGTCATTTAGCCCATGGTGTACAAAAAAGTGCCGCTCAGAGGTAAAACAATCCAACGTTAAAGAACATGCTGGATGGCCTTGATGGGAGGCTACCATCTGTCTCCCAACAGCTGTTCTAGTGGGTCCCCTCCCCCAACCTTCTCTGAGCCTTCGGGGTCCGTGTGACCTGGCCATTTAGCCCATGGTGTGCAAAAAAGTGCCGCTCAGAGTAAAACAATCCAACGTTAAAGAACATGCTGGATGGCCTTGATGGGAGGCTACCATCTGTCTCCCAACAGCTGTTCCAGTGGGTCCCTTCCCCCAACCTTCTCTGAGCCTTCGGGAACCATGTGACCTGGTCATTTAGCCCATGGTGTACAAAAAAGTGCCGCTCAGAGGTAAAACAATCCAACGTTAAAGAACATGCTGGATGGCCTTGATGGGAGGCTACCATCTGTCTCCCAACAGCTGTTCTAGTGGGTCCCCTCCCCCAACCTTCTCTGAGCCTTCAGGGTCCGTGTGACCTGGCCATTTAGCTCATGGTGTGCAAAAAAGTGCCGCTCAGAGTAAAACAATCCAACGTTAAAGAACATGCTGGATGGCCTTGATGGGAGGCTACCATCTGTCTCCCAACAGCTGTTCCAGTGGGTCCCCTCCCCAACCTTCTCTAAGCCTTCGGGGTCCGTGTGACCTGGCCATTTAGCCCATGGTGTGCAAAAAAGTGCCGCTCAGAGTAAAACAATCCAACGTTAAAGAACATGCTGGATGGCCTTGATGGGAGGCTACCATCTGTCTCCCAACAGCTGTTCTAGTGGGTCCCCTCCCCCAACCTTCTCTGAGCCTTCGGGGTCCGTGTGACCTGGCCATTTAGCCCATGGTGTGCAAAAAAGTGCCGCTCAGAGTAAAACAATCCAACGTTAAAGAACATGCTGGATGGCCTTGATGGGAGGCTACCATCTGTCTCCCAACAGCTGTTCCAGTGGGTCCCCTCCCCAACCTTCTCTGAGCCTTCGGGGTCCGTGTGACCTGGCCATTTAGCCCATGGTGTGCAAAAAAGTGCCGCTCAGAGTAAAACAATCCAACGTTAAAGAACATGCTGGATGGCCTTGATGGGAGGCTACCATCTGTCTCCCAACAGCTGTTCCAGTGGGTCCCTTCCCCCAACCTTCTCTGAGCCTTCGGGAACCATGTGACCTGGTCATTTAGCCCATGGTGTACAAAAAAGTGCCGCTCAGAGGTAAAACAATCCAACGTTAAAGAACATGCTGGATGGCCTTGATGGGAAGCTACCATCTGTCTCCCAACAGCTGTTCTAGTGGGTCCCCTCCCCCAACCTTCTCTGAGCCTTCGGGGTCCGTGTGACCTGGCCATTTAGCCCATGGTGTGCAAAAAAGTGACGCTCAGAGTAAAACAATCCAACGTTAAAGAACATGCTGGATGGCCTTGATGGGAGGCTACCATCTGTCTCCCAACAGCTGTTCCAGTGGGTCCCTTCCCCCAACCTTCTCTGAGCCTTCGGGAACCATGTGACCTGGTCATTTAGCCCATGGTGTACAAAAAAGTGCCGCTCAGAGGTAAAACAATCCAACGTTAAAGAACACGCTGGATGGCCTTGACGGGAGGTACCATCTGTCTCCCAACAGCTGTTCTAGTGGGTCCCCTCCCCCAACCTTCTCTGAGCCTTCGGGGTCCGTGTGACCTGGCCATTTAGCCCATGGTGTGCAAAAAAGTGCCGCTCAGAGTAAAACAATCCAACGTTAAAGAACATGCTGGATGGCCTTGATGGGAGGCTACCATCTGTCTCCCAACAGCTGTTCCAGTGGGTCCCCTCCCCAACCTTCTCTGAGCCTTCGGGGTCCGTGTGACCTGGCCATTTAGCCCATGGTGTGCAAAAAAGTGCCGCTCAGAGTAAAACAATCCAACGTTAAAGAACATGCTGGATGGCCTTGACGGGAGGCTACCATCTGTCTCCCAACAGCTGTTCCAGTGGGTCCCCTCCCCCAACCTTCTCTGAGCCTTCGGGGTCCATGTGACCTGGTCATTTAGCCCATGGTGTACAAAAAAGTGCCGCTCAGAGTAAAACAATCCAACGTTAAAGAACATGCTGGATGGCCTTTATGGGAGGCTACCATCTGTCTCCCAACAGCTGTTCCAGTGGGTCCCCTCCCCCAACCTTCTCTGAGCCTTCGGGGTCCGTGTGACCTGGTCATTTAGCCCATGGTGTTCAAAAAAGTGCCGATCAGAGGTAAAACAACCCAACAACAACAACACAATAAATGTGAATTGCAGCTATTGATACCTCAAGTTTGCTACACTCATGCAGTTAAGAAATCATGAGAGAATAGAAATATGATAAGGAGTCTTTGTCTGTGACACAAAACAATCCAGTTGGAAGACCAAAACCTGCGATAACAGTGCCAGTGTGGAATTTTTGCACTTTCCACTGGTAATTAAGGTGAGGGTTAGCTGTTGCTTGGTGCAGAAGCAAAAGTGTGCATGGCTAACTTTAAATCATCTAGGGTGCTTTTATTTAGTGGTTCAGGAATCTTAATTTTACAGTATGAATAGTGAATGTGATTTACAGTTCGTTTGGAATGAGCAATGTCTAAAATATAAAATTACAGTTTTAAAATTTTTGCTTTATAAAACTGAATTGAAGCACAAAAAAAAAACATTGATGTAAAAACAGTATATGATACATGGTTCTTTTTAACACAATACACATTTTCTTATTAATATATGGGGCGGGGGTGGCTCAGTTGGTAGCACGCCAGGCTCGTAATATGTAGTTCCCAGGTTCGAGTCCCAGCTGGGTCAGCGTTGAGATTTATCTCCGCAAAATTTCCCTGCCTTACCCACGGTCAGTAGGGGACACCGATGGGCTTGGAAAGGCCGCCGTCCGTCGGATGGGACGTTAAGCCGTGGCCCCGTGTGCGGGAGAGCCATACCCTGTGCGCGTTAAAGAACACGCTGAATGGCCTTGACGGGAGGCTGCCATCTGTCTCCCAACAGCTGTTCCAGTGGGTCCCCTCCCCCAACCTTCTCTGAGTCTTTGGGGTCCATGTGACCTGGCCATTTAGCCCATGGTGTGCAAAAAAGTGCCGCTCAGAGGTAAAACAACCCAACCCTGTATAACGTTTTTTTTATGAAATTGTATTTTAAAATGCTCAATACAGAGTATAAGTCAAAATATTGATATTTAGACAAGTTTAGCAATAATGCACTATTAAAGCTGTAGGGCAGTTTAAAAGTAAAGACCTGCATTGGCTAAATAAATGGTCACAGATAATATAATGTTCCAGTTCTTCCCAGATGTGGAGTTGAAGTTTTCTTGTTTCCAGGTTTATCAGAGCACTTTTTAGTTATTTGATTCTGCAGTTGTGTGATTGGAGCTTCCTTGTCTGAGGACTATGATGTTTTGTCATGTACCATGCAGTTTTCTTGAAAGCACACAGCAGTTTTTTATTTTTGCTATTATATAAAGGTTTTAGATAGCTTAAAGGTTACAGTTGGAATTCACAGTAGCTCTTCTTAAGTGTTTTTTTTTTTATTTTCAATATTCCATAGTGTGCTGACCAGTTTTGACCAATTGCCTGGTCATACTCATGAGCATTGATTGTTGGCAGTTGTAGAGGACTCTAATGCTGGGTACATGCTGTGCATGTATTTCTTCCTTTTGCTGCCATGGTGATGCTATTTGAGGGGGGCGGGGTCGGTAGCGTGCTAGGCTCGTAGTTCCAGGCTCGAGTCCCAGCTGGGTCAGCGTTGAGATTTATCTCCGCAAAATTTCCCGCCCTGCCCACGGTCAGTAGGGGACACCGATGGGCTTGGAAAGGCCACCGTCTATCAGATGGGACGTTAAGCTGTGGCCCCGTGTGTGGGAGAGCCATACCCTGTGCACGTTAAAGAATGCGCTGGATGGCCTTGATGGGAGACTACCATCTGTCTCCCAACAGCTCTTCCAGTGGGTCCCCTCTCCCAACCTTTTCTGAGCCTTCGGGGTCCATGTGACCTGGCCATTTAGCCCATGGTTTTTCCAAAAAATGCCGCTCAGAGGTAAAACAACCCAACCCTGTCAAAGAAATAGCAAACATTTTTATCACCATATTTTTTTTGTATCCCCCCCCCCTTGATGATAGTACTTAAGGAGTGAAAAATAAGCAAGCCAAAAAACTGTAATATGCATTCAAGTTACACAATAAGAGCTAAAGTTGGATCATACTTTTCAAATAAAATAAGACATTAGAATCTTACAACATGCATAAGCTAGTTAATGTTTCAAAACTTACATCCATCAAGAGCAATCAAAGAAATTGGTCGAAGTTAAATTAATGGAATCCCCACTCTGCCCATGGTAGGGGACACCAAATGGCTTGGATAGGCTGCTCTCCATCAGATGAGATGTTAAACCATAGCCCCATGTGCTGGAGAGCCATACTCTGTGCGCATTAAAGAACACATTGGATGGCTTGGATAGGAGGCTACCATCTCTCCCAACTACTATCCAGTAGGTGCCCTCCCCCAACCTTCTCTGAGCCTTAGGGGTCTTTATGACCTGGCCATTTAGTCCTTTGTGTGCAAAAAAAAAAAGTGCCATTGAGAGGTAAAACAACCCAAATCAAATAAATGGAAGCTCAGAGCAAACTTTTCAGCATTCATCCTACATTAAAAGTTTATGATACATAATGAAAAATAAGTTTTAAAGAAAACATTTATTATCAGTCAAGAGGAGGGTTTCCAGCATGGAAGGGGCGGGGGTGGCTCAGTCGGTAGCGCGCCAGGCTCGTAATCTGTAGTTTCCAGGTTCGAGTCCCAGCTGGGTCAGCGTTAAGATTTATCTCCGCAAAATTCCCTGCTCTGCCCACGGTCAGTAGGGGACACCGATGGGCTTGGAAAGGCCGTCGTCCGTCAGGTGGGACGTTAAGCCGTGGCCCCGTGTGCGGGAGAGCCATACCCTGTGCACGTTAAAGAACACGCTGGATGGCCTTGACGGGAGGTACCATCTGTCTCCCAACAGCTGTTCCAGTGGGTCCCCTCCCCCAACCTTCTCTGAGTCTTCGGGGTCCATGTGACCTGGCCATTTAGCCCATGGTGGGCAAAAAAGTGCCGCTCAGAGGTAAAACAACCCAACCCAGCATGGAATTTTATTAAAATGTATTATTTATATCTGTGCCTTTGAAAAAGTTCAGCAGTACTGATCTAGATTTAAAAAAAAATGTCTAATAGCCAAACCACAATAAGCAATCATGTTATAGAGGAAGTGAGAATAGCTGTAAACACTTTTCTGAAGGTCTAAATAAATTCTCTTATAAATCAGCTTTTCGTATTTTCTCTGTAATTTGATTTCTCTTTGTGAATGCAAGGTATGTTACATGTGAGAATGTCTTGTTCCCTTTTACTTTTTTGCTTTGCTGCAACTGTAGGTACTTCCTGACTTCCCAGGTCCAGTTCAAGAAACCGAAGAGTAAGAAGCGTAAAGTCAGAAAACGAGAAATCCTGAAAGCTGATGATCTTCTTGCAATGCCTAGTGAAGATAGTGTTCAAGAAATAGAACAAAGGTAAACTCATATAAATATTTTTGCCTATACAATAATTATGTATAGTAATTATTACTATATAATTATTATAATAAATAATTATGTATTATAATTATTACTGTATAAAATCTGTCAGTTATCACATTTTATACGATCTGTTTTTGCCTATCTTTCTATTATTTTTCACTCATCATTTATTGATTTTTGTGATGAAAGCCTATGATGTGGGGGGAGTGTTATAGATTATAAAATGTTTTCCTCCAATGCTTCTTAAGAAAAGGGAAATATGAAAATTATTCCGCTGTATCTTCCAAATGCAAAGGTTGAGAGTAACGATCTGTGTCATGTTATACTCTTGATTTGGGGAGTGTCACAGTGTAACGCTCCAAATAAATGCAATAATGCTTTAAAGTTGGATCCTTCTTTTGATCCAATTAGTTTTATGCTCCGGATAGCTGAGACGGGCGCCAGGCAATAATTAACAAATTGCCAAAAAGTAGACCAAGTTTAAAGTAGGGTTCAAAATGCCAGCGAGCGTTAATGGGTAAATAGTTAGAATCAAAACTGATTGTCAAAAAGTCTAGATGCTATAAATCTAAATTCGCGTTGCTCAAGAGAAAAAACTGTACAGACTCAAAAGGTTTAAAATAACAAACAGATTTATTTCCAGAATTCAACTCACCGAGACATCAATGAAGAAGATACATCAAACTCACTGTGCTACAACGCACTTTCCTCCTGCACACACTGTGCTCTCTACTGAGTGCCTCTGCACTCTGTAGAGTGTTTAAGTCACCGGTTTAGAAAACAAGAGCCGGACATGTGTCATGTTGCACGCCGGGAAAGACATTAACATAAAGTGATGAACGACGCAGACTATGACACAAGAGGGGGCGTGTCCTTGTGCACGCGCTTCAGCGGTGACAGTCGGAAGATCGGAGTTGCGCATGCACAACTCCCAACTCTTGGAAATCAGTGCTGTGATGCCAAAAAGGAAATAAAAAAATCCCCAAAATGATAAATATAATGTAAATTAAACAAAACTGGTTAAGGTAAAGCAAAAGTGAACGATGGGACATCACAACAGGTTATAAAATATTTACTGTAATACTTTCTCCTCCACCCCCAAAAAAGAAGGGGAGGTGTAAATGCTTGTTCTACCATATCATTCAAACACAAGGGCTGAGAGTAATGAGTTAGGTGTATAATGAATGCTTGTGATGTGGAGACAATCATAGGCAGCCTCAAGTTTTACCTCCAACCTTCTTTCCCAAAAAGGGAAGGAGATATCAGTGCATCAGTCTTAATGAGTTATATCTCAAATGAAAACTTTTTTGGTAATGGCAAAAATATCATGAGCTACCTAAAATTATGCTCCCACCCCCATGCAGGGGTGGCTCGGTCAATAGCGTGCCAGGCTCATTAATCTGCAGTTCCCAGGTTTGAGTCCCAGCTGAGTCAGCATTGAGATTTATTTCCACAAAACTCCCCACCCTTCCCACATTCAGTAGGGGACACCAATGGGCTTGGAAAGGCCGTCATCTGTTGATTGGGATGTTAAGCCGTGGCCCTGTGTGTGGGAGAGCCATACCCTATGCACGCTGGATGGGAGGCTACCATCTGCCTCCCAACAGCTATTCAGTGGGTCCCCTTCTTCTCTGAACCTTTGGGGTCTTTGTGACGGCCATTTAATTTAGCCCATGGTGTGCAAAAAAGTGCCACTCAGAGGTAAAACAACCCAACCCAATTCTCCCTATCCCCCCCCCCCCCCCAAAAAAAAAGGGCGGGGATTTACCAAGAATCAATGTTTATGAATCGTGTTGAATGGAAGATTAAGATGTGCAGAGCAGAATAGGGAACATAGCTATTTTCTCCTCTGAACCAGAAGAAAGAAAATGGGTTTTAGTGATAAAAATTCCCTGAAACATTGCCATTAAAATGCAAAAAAATAAAATACATAAATTTTAAAAAAATTAAAGAAAAAACCTTTTTTCCTAAAATACACCAATGATAAAAATTGTTACTGATTTCATATTAGTTTCAAAGGAACATAAGCATCAAAACTGATTTCTGTTACCAACAGAACGAAAACTGCCTTTCTTTGACTTAATATGAATCAGTAAGTGACTGCATCGTTGCTCTATTTAGTTCTATTTTTTTTTTTACTTTTTAGGCTATATGTAAGAAGACAGCTATTTTTAAAATTTATGTTTTTAAAACAAATAACAGACAACTTCAGGATATTTTGAATTTTATCTAGAAAGAAGATATTACCCTTGTTCTAGGTGACTTCAATGTCAAAGTTGGTACTGACTCTGACCTTTGGGGAGGAGTAATAGGCCCTTTTGGTATTGGTAGCTACAGTGGGCAATGTCTCCTACAGGTAAGTAAACTCAATGGTTTCAGAGGTGGGCGGGGGTGGCTCAGTCGGTAGCGCGCCAGGCTCGTAATCTGTAGTTCCCAGGTTCGAGTCCCAGCTGGATCACCGTTGAGATTTATCTCCGCAAAATTCCCCGCCCTGCCCACGGTCAGTAGGGGCGCAAAATTCCCTGCCCTGCCCACGGTCAGTAGGGGACACCGATGGGCTTGGAAAGGCCGCTGTCCGTCGGATGGGATGTTAAGCCGTGGCCCCGTGTGCAGGAGAGCCATATCCGTGCACGTTAAAGAACACGCTGGATGGCCTTGACGGGAGGCTACCATCTGTCTCCCAACAGCTGTTCCAGTGGGTCCTCTCCCCCAACCTTCTCTGAGCCTTCGGGGTCCATGTGACCTGGCCATTTAGCCCATGGTGTGCAAAAAAGTGCCGCTCAGAGGTAAAACAACCCAACCCAATGGTTTCAGAATAACTAACACTTATTACAAACGCTATGACATACATTTCACCAGATGGGTTGCATAAGAATATGATTGATTACATATTAATTAACAGCAAATGGGCTAGTTCTGTTAGGAATACCAGGGCATATAGGGGAGCTGAAATTGGATCTGACCATTACCTTGTTAAAAGTGTCTTGCAACTTAAACTTAAAAAGTGTTGTGCTAGGGTTAAAAAAAAACTATTAAGCAACTAAATACTACTATAACAAGATATACCTTCTTGATTGTGAGATCATGTGGTATACCAGACAAGTTAGTTAACATAATGAAAGCTCTTTATAATAACACTGAGTCGTGTGTGAGAGTTGGTAAGGCTTGTAGCAATTGGTTTAGCATTACTTCTGGTGTTCGACAAGGGTGCATTTTGTCTCCTTTTCTCTTTAGTTTGATTATTGCTTATGTTATGCGAAATTCACTTCAAGGGAAAGATTTTGGCCTTAAATGGGCTGGAGATACGAAAATTTCTGATTTAGATTATGCTGATGATTTAGCCCTTTTGGCAAATGATGTTGATGAGATGAACTCTTTCATTCGAGCTGTTGATGAGACTGGTAGTAGAGTAGGTTTGGTTATAAACAGAGAGAAAACTAAAGTGATGAAAATTGGTCAGGCAGGCTGTGATTCAGTTAATCTGAATGGTTGCAGTCTTGAGCAGGTGTCACAGTTTAATTATCTTGGGAGCTATGTAACTGATAATGGTGATGTGCAGCACGAGATTAACAGACGAATAGGGATTGCTGCCGGGACTTTTAAGAACCTATGGAGATTGTGGAGAAATAGGCGTATACACCTAAAGACTAAAATTAGACTTTGTAATAGTTTGGTTCTTTCTAGGGTTAGTTATGGTAGTGAAACGTGGACACTTTGTAAACAAAATAACAGGAAACTAGATGCTTTTGATTCCAGATGCTTACGCAGTATCTTGGGCATTAGGTGGTTCAACATTGTAACTAATGATGAGATTAGGCAAAGGAGTTTGCAACCTCCTTTAAGCAGCATATTGTGCAGAGAGAGACTCCGTTGGTTTGGCCATGTTGCTCGTATGGATAATTATATATTGGCGAATAGGGTTATGAACAGTGTGCCTAAAGGCCTCAGAAAGAAGGGGAGACCTAGGATGCGGTGGGCAGACAATGTCAAACAGGACCTTGTTAGAATTGGTGTGCAGTGGCCAGATGCAGTAGATGTAGCTCAGGATAGACTTGCTTGGAGAACTAAGTTGCATGGTCTGGTTGGACCTCCGTAACCCATGGATGCTTGAGGATGATAATGATGATGATGAATAGGGTTATGAACAGTGTGCCTAAAGGCCTCAGAAAGAAGGGGAGACCTAGGATGCGGTGGGCAGACAATGTCAAACAGGACCTTGTTAGAATTGGTGTGCAGTGGCCAGATGCAGTAGATGTAGCTCAGGATAGACTTGCTTGGAGAACTAAGTTGCATGGTCTGGTTGGACCTCCGTAACCCATGGATGCTTGAGGATGATAATGATGATGATGAATAGGGTTATGAACAGTGTGCCTAAAGGCCTCAGAAAGAAGGGGAGACCTAGGATGCGGTGGGCAGACAATGTCAAACAGGACCTTGTTAGAATTGGTGTGCAGTGGCCAGATGCAGTAGATGTAGCTCAGGATAGACTTGCTTGGAGAACTAAGTTGCATGGTCTGGTTGGACCTCCGTAACCCATGGATGCTTGAGGATGATAATGATGATGATGAATAGGGTTATGAACAGTGTGCCTAAAGGCCTCAGAAAGAAGGGGAGACCTAGGATGCGGTGGGCAGACAATGTCAAACAGGACCTTGTTAGAATTGGTGTGCAGTGGCCAGATGCAGTAGATGTAGCTCAGGATAGACTTGCTTGGAGAACTAAGTTGCATGGTCTGGTTGGACCTCCGTAACCCATGGATGCTTGAGGATGATAATGATGATGATGAATAGGGTTATGAACAGTGTGCCTAAAGGCCTCAGAAAGAAGGGGAGACCTAGAATGCGGTGGGCAGACAATGTCAAACAGGACCTTGTTAGAATTGGTGTGCAGTGGCCAGATGCAGTAGATGTAGCTCAGGATAGACTTGCTTGGAGAACTAAATTGCACGGTCTGGTTGGACCTCCGTAACCCATGGATGCTTGAGGATGATAATGATGATGATGAATAGGGTTATGAACAGTGTGCCTAAAGGCCTCAGAAAGAAGGGGAGACCTAGAATGCGGTGGGCAGACAATGTCAAACAGGACCTTGTTAGAATTGGTGTGCAGTGGCCAGATGCAGTAGATGTAGCTCCGGATAGACTTGCTTGGAGAACTAAATTGCACGGTCTGGTTGGACCTCCGTAGCCCATGGCTGCTTGAGGAGGAGGAGGATAATGAACTGTGGTTATCAGAAGTAAAGTTGTTTACTTGCTTTTTTTCTGGTGAATACTTTTGCTTTCCTTTTTGCAGTTCCTTTTGGTTCTTAGTTGTTTTCATGATGAATACAATATTCACTATTTTTCTGTACTTTCAGCTTTTGTTATCCTTTGTTTTTCTAGGTTTATTATTGTCAAAATTTGAGCATAGGGATTATAGATAGTTTTGCTGTGTATATATGTATATGCTGACAAATCACTTCTAAATTTCAATAAATCCATGATTTGGAACCAAATATATAATATAGTGTACAACCTTGTTTTTTCTTTTGTTTCAGACACTATCAGTATTACAGTATCATGAGAGTGTGAATGGAAAAATGGCAATGTGCTACCGATAATGATACCGCTGTCATCGATCCAAAAAAAAAATGTGAATTAAAGGCATTGACATGAATTCTGTCTCTTGGTTTTATGCTATTAACATTAATTATTTTAACGAAAAGACATAGTTAAGATCTTCAAGAACCATCCAGGTGTTAATGGATGTTCTGAAATGAAAAAGGATTATGTACAACTATCCTATCGTAATGACAATCCGTAATATCATGGAGATGAGTATTTTTTTTTTAGCCTCGCATGTATCATTGGCACTTTATTTTTTGTTTCAACATTGAACTCAATATTTCAATCAGTTATTAATTCACCCACTATTAAACTCTATAATTTTACATTGATGTTATAGCTTTGACATCTGTAATTTAGACAGGGCTTCAAATTGATCAATCAGTAGCATTGTGGACTTATAACCTAGTGGCTTAGATTTAATGTACAATCGTGCCAGGATTGAGAGTTTCTGCATTTGTCTATGCCCTCTCTATGAAAGGACGTATTCATGAGTTTGAAAGGTGGGGGTGGCTCAGTAGGTAGTGTGCCAGGCTTGTAAACTGCAGTTCCCAGGTTCAAGTTCCAGCTGGGTCAGCGTTGAGATTTATCTCCGCAAAATTCACGTTCAGTAGGGGACACCGATTGGCTTGGAAAGGCCGCCGTCTGTCGGATGTGACGTTAAACCGTGACCCCATGTGCGGGAAAGCCATACCCTGTGCACGTTAAAGAACACTCTGGATGGCTTTAACGGGAGGCCACCATCTATCTCCCAACAGCCGTTCCAGTGAGTCCCCTCCCCCAACCTTCTCTGAGCCTTCGGGGTCCTTGTGACCTGGCCATTTAACCCATGGTGTGCAAAAAAGTGCCGCTCAGAGGTAAAACAACCCAACGTTAAAGAACACACTGGATGGCCTTGATGTGAGGCTACCATCTGTCTCCCAACAGCTGTTCCAGTGGGTCCCCTCCCCCAACCTTCTCTGAGCCTTTGGGGTCCTTGTGACCTGGCCATTTAACCCATGGTGTGCAAAAAAGTGCCGCTCAGAGGTAAAACAACCAATTAACCAACCAACCATGAGTTTGAAAAGCCATGGTCAGTAAGACTTAACCCTTTACACCCAAGAAATCTGAGAAAATGGTAGAAGGTAGTAAAGACAAAGAAATAGCACTAGTCAGACTAGTTAATTTCAAAATCTCAGCCATTCTGGATGTTAAATGTTAGGCTGTTGTAGTATAAATACAAAGCCATACCTTGTGTGTTTAGGAATATGTCACTAATTGATGGCTCTCGTTTTCTAACATTATGGCTTTAATGTGCTTACTCCATGTGCCAAATGTCTTGGCATCTGTGATCTGTTCCATTAATGCAGATGTGATATAGAGTAGGTTGCAAGAGTTGACTAAAATCAGTATAGTGCTCCAAGACTTGTAGTATTTGTGCTAAAACTTGTTTGTTTCTTAACAATCAGTATCGTTGGTGTTAAAAATTACATAATATATATATATTGATTTGCAGAGATAAATCCAAAACAAAATCCGGTGAGGATAATGACGAAGAAGAAGAATTTCTCTATGGTAATGGAACAAATGAAGAAGGGAAGGATGTTGAAATGAATGCTGGTAAGCTGTTAGTATTACAGTATGCCTATAAGAATAAATTATTGCTTTTAAAATATTAAGATATTAAAGCATTAATAACAGCAAACATTTGCTTGTAGATGTCTTCATACTGTTGATGAGATTGCCCAGCAGTGCTGTGGTAATAATCTACATCGCTCCTCCAAAGCAATTTTTGAAGCTCCAGGAAGATTGTAGGAAAAGTATTCAGGGGAGCAACACATCTCTTGAGAACGTCTTATTCGTGTTCTATTGGATTTAGGATGCGAAGCTGGGCTGGCCACTCCATACAGTTAATAATACTCTTCTCCAGATAGCAATGGTGCAGGCAGGCATTATCAACCTGTAGGAGGAAGGTATCACCTATTGCAGCAGGGACAGGGATGCTCAGTCAGTAGCTCACCAGGCTCGTAATCTGCACTTCCCAGGTTCGAGTCCTTGCAGGGTCAGCGTTGAGATTTATCTCCACAAAAAGTCAGTAGGGGGCATCAATGGGCTTGGAAAGGCCGCCATCTGTCTGTTGGTTAAGCCATGGCCCCATGTGTGGGAGAATCATACCCTGTGCACCTTAAAGAACACACTGGATGGCCTTGACAGGAGACTACCATCTGTCTCTCAACAGCTGTGCCAGTGGGTCTCCACCCCCTAACTGAGGTGGGGGTGGCTCAGTCAGTAGCTCACCAGGCTCGTAATCTGCACTTCCCAGGTTCGAGTCCTTGCAGGGTCAGCGTTGAGATTTATCTCCGCAAAACTCCCCAACCTGCCCACAGTCAGTAGGGGGCATCAATGGGCTTGGAAAGGCCGCCATCTGTCTGTTGGTTAAGCCATGGCCCCATGTGTGGGAGAATCATACCCTGTGCACCTTAAAGAACAAACTGGATGGCCTTGACAGGAGACTACCACCTGTCTCTCAACAGCTGTGCCAGTGGGTCTTCACCCCCTAACTGAGGTGGGGGTGGCTCAGTCGGTAGCGGGCCAGGCTCATAATCTGTAGTTCCCAGGTTCGAGTCCCAGCTGGGTCAGCGTTGAGATTTATCTTTGCAAAATTCTCTGCCCTGCCCACGGTCAGTAGGGGACACCGATGGGCTTGGAAAGGCCGCCGTCCGTCAGATGGGACTTTAAGCTGTGGTGCCGTGTGTGGGAGAGCCATACCCTGTGCATGTTAAAGAACGTGCTGGATGGCCTTGATGGGAGACTACCATCTGTCTCCCAACAGCTGTTCCAGTGGGTCCCCTCCCCCAACCTTCTCTGAGACTTCGGGGTCCATGTGACCTGGCCATTTAGCCCATGGTGTGCAAAAAATGTGCCGCTCAGAGGTAAAACAATCCAAAGCAACCCAACTCTAAATGGTGTCAGTTCAGTGGCAAGCACACCAATGGGCACCTATTGTTTAGTTGCACCTTGGGAAGTTTTCATACAGTAGTAGTGAATATCGCCATTCCATTCGCTGCTTTGAGGTCCAATTGCAGTTGACATGGTGTAGACATCCTGCTCCTCTGGTTGCATAACAGGCAGCAGTCCTCCCGTGGTGTTGTTCATTGTCATCCACTACTGAATCATTTGGATATACTCTGTCTTTTTAGAATATCTGCTAAAGTCCGCCATCGAATGGCTCCCATTAAGACATCTGGCAACATCTGCTTGATTCTGGTCTGCTCAAGCTGACTCATTACACTTATTCTGATAAATGGTATCTGGTAGACATAACCAACAAGTCTGCTATCTCAAACTCTCCAACTTGTGCTTTGCAGGAGAGCTGAAGAACAGCTTTGAAATACCTGCTTTAAACACACAACACTTTTGTGTGTATTGCAGGCAGCACCATTCATTTCTCAATCCTGCATCATATTTTAATTACTATACGTGACTTTCGTACATTTCTATTGTTGGAGTTTTACAATACAGTGGAATATTATAGCGCTGCTCGCTATACCGCGCACTCGGTTATAGTGCGGGCGATGTTCGCGATAAGTTCAAACATGTTTATACAGGTCTGTGTGGCGTTAGTGAGTATCGCATTTTATTGTTACTGCGTATTGAGTAATTGTGTATGTATTGAGTTCCTGCATGTATTTTGAATAGTGTTTAATTATTGTATGCATGATGAGTAAAAGAAAAGCTTACAGTGTGAAATTTATTGTGTCGCCACCGCGCCGCTCGGTATAACGCTTTTCTCCTTATAACGCGGGTGTTGTTTCCCGCCCAACATGCGCATTATATTGGGGGTCCACTGTATTTAATTTTTTTCATTTATGCATTAATTTAAGGTAACTAGTGTATTTACAAGCCTGCTTTTTTATTTTTCATTTCCTTTAGTCTACAGTATTTAATGGATAATAATCAGAAGTAAAAACAAGAATTGTTATTTCATTGTTTATGCATTAATGCATTTTAGATTTTCATCTAAAATGCAGCTATAATTATGTAAACAAGAGTACTGTATTGCTAGGTATAGTTAAGAAAACTATAAATATTGGGGCGGGGGTGGCTCAGTCGGTAGCGCGCCAGGCTCGTAATCTGTAGTTCCCAGGTTCGAGTCCCATCTGGGTCAGCGTTGAGATTTATCTCCGCAAAATTCTCCGCCCTGCCCACGGTCAGTAGGGGACACCGATGGGCTTGGAAAGTCCGCCGTCCGTCGGATGGGACGTTAAGCCGTGGCCCCGTGTGCGGGAGAGCCATACCTTGTGCACGTTAAAGAACACGCTGGATGGCCTTGATGGGAGGCTACCATCTGTCTCCCAACAGCTGTTCCAGTAGGTCCTCTCACCCAACCTGCTCTGAGCCTTCGGGGTCCATGTGACCTGGCCATTTAGCCCATGGTGTGCAAAAAAGTGCCGCTCAGAGGTAAAACAACCCAACCTTTTCCAGATTTAGTGTAATTTACTAATATTAGTGAAGGGTGTATTTCTTTGTGATTTCAGTTTTCTTCACTTAATTGTTTTATTATTTAATATTAATTATGTATTAATTATATAGAAGGTACAGGTAGTAGTGAAGATTTGACAGGTGTTACTGTAGATGAGGATCAGGCAGAAATTGAATTGCACACTGCTTTAAATAAAGCCAGGAAATTGAAACAGAGAGAAACTCTATTAACTGCTCCTGAAAAGGTAAGTTGCCAATATATTAATTAGATGTGATTTTTCATTATTAAGCAATACTATTTTTGACCTGGGTTTGATTCCCGGACGTCGCAGAATTTTTTAGTGCCGTCCCGTGACCGAGTGGTTAGCACGCTTGGCTTACTGATCTAAGGGACCTGGGTTCGAGTCCCGGATTAGGCATGGATGTGTGTGTCGTTTTTCTGCTGAGTTCCTGCCATCCTCTCAGATCTCCTACTGTGGCATATAAACTGACAGGCTCCTGTCAGACCTCTGGTGGCAAGCAGCTGCTTGAGGGGGTATTTATTTATTCTATGCCGTCCCATGGCCGAGTGGTTAGCGCGCTTGGCTACTGATCTAAGGGACCTGGGTTCGAGCCCCGGGTAAGGCATGGCTGTTTGTGTCGTTTTTCTGCTGAGGTCCTGCCATCCTTTCAGACCTTCTACTATGGCATATAAACTGACAGGCTCCTGTCAGACCTCTGTGACAAGCAGCTGCTTGAGGGGGTATTATTCTATGCCGTCCCATTGCTGAGTGGTTAGCGCACTTGGCTACTGATCTAAGGGACCTGGGTTCGAGCCCCGGAATTAGGCATGGATGTGTGTGTCGTTTTTCTGCTGAGGTCCTGCCATCCTCTCAGATCTCCTACTGTGGCATATAAACTGACAGGCTCCTGTCAGACCTCTGGTGGCAAGCAGCTGCTTGAGGGGGTATTTATATATTGACTTTTGAAACTTTAGTGCAGAGGTTTTCAGTTGGTGTGATGTAGCATACTCGTGCTTCGTGAATGTGGGTAATTCAGTTCTTTAGCTAGTTCTTTAATTATTAAAATGTATTTACTTTGATGTGTTGTGAGGAACTGAGCATAGTATTAGGTATGCCGTGAGCTGAAAAAAAATTGAGGAACACTGGTTTAAGGTTATATCACACTCACTTTTTCCATTAAGCTGACTAAGCTTAATGGAAAAAGTGAGTGTGATATAACCTTAAACCAGTGTTCCTCATTCCATTAAGCTGACTAATCTTATCTCTTTTCCATTAAGCTGACTAATCTGTTTTAAATGCTCTGTTTAGAGCTCAGAAATAAACAGAACTGAATAGTGACATATTTAGACATTTTTCTGCAAATTGCTGAAAAAAGTTTGCAAATTACTATGGTTGAAAAATTAAGATATTTAATATAAAGCGGACATAGTTCTACCTTAATCTCACAGTTTATATATTTAATTAAATTTTTGTATTGGCAATCTAAGCATTAATAATTGAACCTGTGAATTGGTTGAGGGTGGAGAGAGTTGTTTGTCTAAAACAGCACAAACTCGCAAAGCACCTTTGAATGCAGCAAGCATGTCAGAAAATAACATTACTTCTGCCTACATATAACCAGCAAGGTTAAATGGTATTTTGTATTACAGCTTAACAACCAAAATCTTTAGGGGCGGGTAGCGCGCCAGGCTCGTAATCTGTAGTTCCCAGGTTTGAGTCCCAGCTGGGTCAGCGTTGAGATTTATCTCCGCAAAACTCCCCGCCCTGCCCACGGTCAGTAGGGGACACCGATGGGCTGGGAAAGGCCACCGTCCGTCGGATGGGACGTTAAGCCGTGGTCCCGTGCGCGGGAGTTCCATACCCTGTGCATGTTAAAGAACACGCTGGATGGCCTTGACGGGAGGCTACCATCTGTCTCCCAACAGCTGTTCCAGTGGGTCCCCTCCCCCAACCTTCTCTGAGCCTTCGGGGTCCTTGTGGCCTGGCCATTTAGCCTATGGTGTGCAAAAAACTGCCGCTCAGAGGTAAAACAACCCAACCTACACAACACTTTTGTACACATTTCCCATGTATCCATTGAAACTTGTGTCTTCAAAAAAAAAAAAAAAAAAAATTCACATATGGGGGAAACAATTATGAAAATGCAGTGGTCTGTAATCAGCCTAAAAGACTTCACATTAATGGTATAACCAAATATTTATTAACAATATCATCACCTGTTGTTTTTCATTGTTATCATCTCATGGTTTATACGCTTCATTACTGCAGATTTTATTTTGTATTGTATTTAATTGTATTTTAAGTATCTTACAGTCTAATTTTAGAGAATCGGAAGGGCCTGTCTGCATGACATTAAGAGACTCTTAGGGACTGTTAATTTTGTCATTGTTTCTCAGTGATAGTACTGAAATTTTTGAAAGCACCGAGTGTCTTCCAACATATTAAAGGTTTAGATTGAAAATCTCTTAAACTGAACTTAATATTGTGATTTTTGCACAACTAAATATTCAGTGGTGATTTTTATACATAAAAGTATATGCGAAAAGAATGATAAGAAATTGATAATTTTCTAATATTCAGTGAGTCTGTCATAAGCCCTGGCCTGTGATTTCATTGTTAAACCCATTTTGTAGCATTGGGTGAATTGCTTCCCACCCAATATCTTTTTTTCACATTTAATATGCCAAGATCGTATGAATGTGATAATTCCTATCTATAGCCACATCCAATTTAATTTGTGATAAATTCCTCATCTTTGAGTATAAGAATGTAAAATTACTTATTTGGGTGCTAAGTAAAATTCTAATATTTCTCATATTATTAATGATTTTAAATTGTTATAACTAGCAATTCAGCTTTAAGTTTTCTGTTGTTGATTAAAGGTCATGGAAGTATTGAAGAAGACGGGAGGAGTAAAAGATAATGATCCCAAACTAGTTGCCAGCAAAGGAGGAACTATTGTGCTAAACTCGACTGCTGAATTCTGTCGTACACTTGGCGAGATTCCAACTTATGGCATGTCAGGCAATAGAGATGAGGAAGCTGATGAACTCTTGGTTAGTTTTTAATTTCATTCTGTATTCTTTTCCAAAGTATACCGTTTTGTCATCAATAAAACAAATATTTATAAAGTATTTTAATTGAGTGATAACAGATTTTTCTTGTATGTGTGCACACATTGCAAACACAAATTTCTGGATGTAGTTAAAACTTTAAATCATAAGTTAGAAAACATGTCTTAATATATGAAAATTGATGTGTTGACTACTTGGTCATTCCACGAAATTTTATCATATGTGGTCATGTTTTTTCTCATTTTCGTCTTTTAACCCTTTCAGGACCATAAGGTTTCTAAGAGTAAATATTAGTAACTGTTTATTTTAGTTTGTTTAGACGTAAAATAAAGAAAAATCGTAAGAAAAATACATAACAATGTGCAGTTTTTTGGAATTTTATGGGAAATATTTTTCCCAATGGACTATAAAGGTAACACAAATTATAGTTAGGCTTATTATACAATGTCTTTTATTTATTGGTTTATTATAACAAAATGTTAACTAAAATAATACAAAATTATGAAATAAAATTACTATACAAAATGATGTGCTAATTATGATATTCTGCGAAGCAATTTCTTTTGGTAGTGAGGCAAAGATGGACATTGCACATAGTACATATATTATGCGTCCTGACAGTTCTGTTTTTGTTTTCCAAACGTTCCCTTTTACATAATTGCATTCGGCATACGTTCTATTTTGACATTCTGTATAAAAAATGCAGATAAGGTTATAATTAAATACGACAATCACCAATTTTAAAATGAGAAAAAGTTTCCCTTGGTCGTGAAAGGGTTAAATACTTCAGGAAGGAGACAAACCCAAATACCTATGGCACCCCTGAAAGGGGGGCTCAGTCGGTAGCGCGGCAGGCTCGTAATCTCTAGTTCTCAGGTTCGAGTCCCAGCTGGGTCAGCGTTGAGATTTATCTCCGCAAAAAATCCCCGCCCTGCCCACGGTCAGTAGGGGACACCGATGGGCTTGGAAAGGCCGCCATCGGTCGGATGGGACGTTAAGCCGTGGCCCCTTGTGCGGGAGAACCATACCCTGTGCACGTTAAAGAACACGCTGGATGGCCTTGACGGGAGGCTACCATCTGTCTCCCAACAGCTGTTCCAGTGGGTCCCCTCCCTCAACCTTCTCTGAGCCTTCGGGGTCTGTGTGACCTAGCCATTTAGCCCATGGTGTGCAAAAAAGTGCCGCTCAGAGTAAAACAATCCAACGTTAAAGAACATGCTGGATGGCCTTGATGGGAGGCTACCATCTGTCTCCCAACAGCTGTTCCAGTGGGTCCCCTCCCCCAACCTTCTCTGAGCCTTCGGGGTCCATGTGACCTGGCCATTTAGCCCATGGTGTGCAAAAAAGTGCCGCTCAGAGGTAAAACAACCCAAAACAACACCCCTGAAAACATTAGTGTATTTAATTCTGCTCCAGTTTTTGTTTCAATTTCTTTTGGTTAAAACCTTTCCTCAAATTTTAAAAAATAAAATATAAAAAGGACTGCATTTCAGATCCCAATTTCATTGAAAAAGCTAAATTTACAAATCTGAAATATTTATCAACTTTTCATTTGCCCTACTTTTAACTACAGTGTTTAGATGTTTTAAACTGTTTTAGAATGATAGAATTTTAAATATTAAGAATAATTTTTAAAGAGTGCATTGTTACACCCAGTTTTACTAAAAAGAGGTAAATATAAAATTTCTCTGCCTAACCTTTCATTGTTCTACTTCAATTAGAGTATCATTTAGATAGTTGTTCCTGAGTACAAAATTTAAAAATTTAAAAAAAATTAAAAGTGTTCTTAACCCAATTTGCTAAACTATGTTATATTCAAAGACCTGAACATTTTTTTTTCTGCATAATCTTCTCTTTTGCTACTTTATTTATAATAAGTATTGATTTCAAATGTATAATAAGTCAGAATTTCAAAAATCTTTTATTTCACTTTTTTTTTTCTGAAATAAAATTGAAAAAATTACAAATAAAATATTACAGAACATCAATAAAACTATAGTATTTTCTTATAATCTAATTATCCTCTGTTCAAAGCAAACATTTGTGTGTGCTGTAGAATGAGGGCATGGCCTTTTTTGAAACGAGCATTATAAACCACAGCAGTGGTGGGAATTGGTTCGGTCAGTAGCATGCTAAAAGTGTAACCTGATGTACCCACGTTCTTTTCCTGAAGTGAACGCAAATCAAAATTGAAAATTCCCGCAAACGAAAGGGGGATGAACGCAGACTCATTCAGCAACCATTTCTTTTAATATATTTTTTATATGTAATATATATTTTTTTAATAATACGTCATATTTATTTATATTCTTTAGGTAGAATATAAGCATTTTATAGAATTGTATAATATTTATACAATATTGTACAATATTTTATTTTAAATTTTGTACTCAGGAACAACTATCTAAATGATACTCTAATTTATCTGGTTCTAGTATATTTTTAAAATTAGGGTTATTACAGTTATATTTTTTAAATTATTGTAGTATTTTTCTCTTTCTTTCATATATATTTTTACAGTGAAAAATTAGATGTTCTAAAGAATTTGGAATGTTGAATTGGTCACAGTTAGGGGAATTGTTTTTTTTTTTTTTCATTTTGAATAAGATTGTAGGAGTAATAGCCATGTTTGCTTTTATTCTTAAAATTATTTGTCTTTTTTACACAATCCAAAATTATTAAATTTGTTTATTTTATTAGATATGTTGAATCTATCAGTACGATTAGCATGTGTATTGTACCAATTCTGTGTTTCTTGAAAGATTTTTTTCTTTTCCTGAAAGGTTTTCTCTGCTAACCTTTTTTTTTTCTGCTGATGGTCTTGAAAAAGCTGCTGCTCATCGATGGGATGTTAAGTAATGTCCCAGTCTGTAAAAGACCCACATCCTTTTCATGTTAAACAACATGTGGTTAGCTTTGATGGAAGGTTCCATTTACTTCCTAACAGCTGTTCAGCGGATCCATATACACTCTCCATCTCTCTGCCCTTGGGTCCTTGAGATGTAACCATTTAGCCCATTGTGAGCAAAAAAAAGAGCCACTTGGAGGTAAAACAGCCGAATTTTACCACAGACCCAAGATGTGAAGCAATAGCCTCATGTATAGAGGAGCCATATCCTGCAAACAGCTCAAGTGTTCAGAGTGGCAATTTTCTTTAACAAATGAGCTACCTTTCTTCCTCACTAGCAAATGGGGGGGGGGGGGGGGGGCTCAGTCGGTAGCGCACCAGGCTCATAATCTGTAGTTCCCAGGTTCGAGTCCCAGCTGGGTTAGCATTGAGATTTATCTCCGTAAGATTCCCTGACCTGCCCACGGTCAGTAGGGGACACCGATGGGCTTGGAAAGGCCGCCGTCCGTCGGATGGGACGTTAAGCCATGGCCCCGTGTGTGGGAGAGCCATACCCTGTGCACGTTAAAGAACACGCTGGATGGCCTTGACGGGAGGCTACCATCTCTCTCCCAACAGCTGTTCCAGTGGGTCCCCTCCCCCAACCTTCTCTGAGCCTTCGGGGTTCTTGTGACCTGGCCATTTAGCCCATTGTGTGCAAAAAAAGTGCCGCTCAGAGGTAAAACAACCCAACCTCTAGGAAATATAAAAAAAACCTCAAGCAGCTTCTTGCCATAGAGTCTAACAGGAGTCTGTCAATTTATATGCATAGTAGAAGGTTTGTGACGACACCTGGACCTCAGCAGAAACACAAGAGCATCCACGCCTTAACCAGTGCTCTAACCCTGGTCCTTTTGATCAGTATTTCTGGGAAATAGAGAAATTTTACATTTGTAAACGTGTATTAAACTTTTTCCAGGACTTTGAACGAGAACTGATGGAAGAAAGGAAAAAACAAGAAATGGAGGCTCAGAACAGAGGAGCGTGGAATGAAGTGGACATTGACGAAAAGCCTGTAGAAATTATGGTAAGTTTGTAAATATATATATATATGCATATTTCATTTTTATCTGACTTATATATATTGCATGAATCATTTTCCAAATCATTTTTCCTCACCTTTTGAAGAGCTGAGTTTAGATAACAATGAAATTATGAAGGCTTTTGGCTCCACAGGTAAGGTGTTAATAATTTAGATTTTTTATTTATTCGTAGAAAGTTCCATATTAAGATTAGAATTGTGTATATTTTTTATTATTTTTAGGTTAAGTGTTACTTTGGAGTGTGATTTAGAGTTTGTTCAAGTTGATCAACTTTAATTTTTACAATGCAAAGTCCCTTTTGCATTATTTATTACACCTCAGAACCCCCTTTACATTTTTGTCACATTGCAAAATCCCAAGCATGAAGACAACCAATGTGTTAAATTTTGCAAAAAATTATCTAGATTGATATATATATGTTACCGTTAAAGCTCGAAAGCCGTTAATGTGCACATTACCTAGCTAATCTGCAGATTAACCGCATTGCTCCGTTAACATGCGGAATCGAGAGTTTTCCGCATTTTACCTAGGTAATGTGCACATTAACGGCTTCCGTATCGTTAAAGTTCAAAAGTTTGTTTCTCTCACAGTGGTGAATCTCTTGAATATGAATCTTCGTGTCACGTGATTCACTCGTCCGCATTATAAAAAACTCCTCGGATGAGCGGAGGCCAAGTGAGAACGAATCGGTAAAGTGATTCATTCTTGATAACGAATCACTAAAATGATTCGTTCTCACTTGGCCTGCTCATTTTGGGGGCGTTTTTTTATAATTCGGACGACTGATTCATGTTGACAGAGGGATGACCCTGGTTTCAACTCTACTCTCGGACACTAGATAAATAACATGTTAATTTAAGCGTACAGAAACGTTCCTGTTGTTCCAGCAAAGATCTTATTTTCATTTTAACGAGTGCCTAGTAGGTAATGTGCAGATTATCCAGGTAATTTGCAGATTACCTAGTTAATTTGAGAAATGAAACAATTTTCCGCACGTTAACGGATCACCCTAGTTAATCTGCACAATACATAGATAATCTGTAGAATAACTGATTTCTGCACTTTATCGGTAACATATATATTAGATAATGCACAACATTTCCTTCTTGTGGAAGTAGTAATGCATGCCCCACATCAGATGAGAACCTGAAGGAAATTCAAAGATTCTTCAAAAGAAAGCTGGCTTGTGGTCCAAAGGTCTATTAACCAATCAATTTCCCAATTAAAAATTTTCCACTTTTTTTTTTTGTAATGATATCAACTAAAGTGAATATCGGTGACCATCCTTGCCCCATCAACTCCCTAAAGCAAAACATTTGACAACATGAGGCATTATGTACAACTATTTCTACATGCTAGTGGGAGCCATTTCAAGCACATTAATGATTTAGAGAACTATGCTTTTTTTTTTTAGATATGCCAGTACCAAATTTTATTTCAGTTTATAAATTAATAACAAAGCTTTGAAGTGATAATGTGGGCCTGTTACTGGGTAAAACACTGCATATGCCTAGTAAAATTATGCTAAGCATACATTATGTGATATGGGCCTGTAAAGGCCGCCGTCCGTCGGATGGGACTTTTAAGTCGTGGCCCCGTGTGCGGGAGAGCCATACCCTGTGCACGTTAAAGAACACGCTGGATGGCCTTGACGGGAGGCTACCATCTGTCTCCCAACAGCTGTTCCAGTGGGTTCCCTCCCCCAACCTTCTCTGAGCGTTTGGGGTCCATGTGACCTGGCCATTTAGCCCATGGTGTGCAAAAAAGTGCCGCTCAGAGGTAAAACAACCCAACCCAAATACATTTTGTGACTCATGAAATGATGAGCTGAAACAAAAAATTGGTTTTGCCATGAGTGGGATTCGAACCCACGTCTCCATGAAACATGCCTGTTATGCTAACCACTACACCACCAATGGCTAACCTTTTCTCAGCTTATGTGACCTTATAAACCTTCTGGATTTTATTTGATTCGCACTAGTGGCACCATCTATCTAGGGTTGGGTTGTTTTACCTCTGAACGGCACTTTTTTGCACACCATGGGCTAAATGGCCAGGTCACATGAACCCTGAAGGCTCAGAGAAGGTTGGGGGAGGGGACCCACTGGAACAGCTGTTGGGAGACAGATGGTAGCCTCCCGTCAAGGCCATCCAGCGTGTTCTTTAACGTTGGGTTGTTTAACCTCTGAGCGGCACTTTTTTGCACACCATGGGCTAAATGGCCAGGTCACATGGACCCCGAAGGCTCAGAGAAGGTTGGGGGAGGGGACCCACTGGAACAGCTGTTGGGAGACAGATGGTAGCCTCCCGTCAAGGCCATCCAGCGTGTTCTTTAACGTTGGGTTGTTTAACCTCTGAGCGGCAGTTTTTTGCACACCATGGGCTAAATGGCCAGGTCACATGGACCCCGAAGGCTCAGAGAAGGTTGGGGGAGGGGACCCACTGGAACAGCTGTTGGGAGACAGATGGTAGCCTCCCGTCAAGGCCACCCAACGTGTTCTTTAACGTTGGGTTGTTTAACCTCTGAGCGGCACTTTTTTGCACACCATGGGCTAAATGGCCAGGTCACATGGACCCCGAAGGCTCAGAGAAGGTTGGGGGAGGGGACCCACTGGAACAGCTGTTGGGAGACAGATGGTAGAATCCCATCAAGGCCATCCAGCGTGTTCTTTAACGTGCACAGGGTATGGCTCTCCCGCACATGGGACCACGGCTTAACATCCCATCCGACGGGCGGTGGCCTTTTCAAGCCCATCGGTGTCCCCTCGTGACCGTGGGCAGGGCGGGAAATTTTGCGGAGATAATCTCCACGCTGACCCAGCTGGGACTCGAACCTGGGAACTACAGATTACGAGCCTGGCGCGCTACCGACTGAGCCACCCCCGGCCCCATCTATCTTAAAAGTGGACAACTCTGTTGCCTCATTAGAGATGGAATTAATATTTGTCACTCACTCTCAGGGCGTTAAATCAATAAATCATTAGTAAATAATCACAGGATAAGTCCTGTAGACATGGAAGTCATGAAATGATGAGCTGAAAAAAATTTGGTTTTGCCATTCTATCACTAGTGCAAATCAAATAAATAAAATCCAGAAGGTTTATAAGGTCACATAAGCTGAGAAAAGGTTAGCCATTGGTGGTGTAATGGTAGCATAACAGGCATGTTTCTCGAATCCCGACTCATGAGGGTTCGAATCCCACTCATGGCAAAACCAAATTTTTTTCAGCTCATCATTTCATGAGTTACATGTCTACAGGACTTATCCTGTGATTATTTACTACTGATACATTATGTGTTTTCTATCTCACTTCTAATCTCCATTTTTTCCCACAATCTACCGAAATATCATAGAAAAGCCAATATTTAGTTAAATAGTAATTAAATGTTTCAAGTCATCATAATAAAAAAAATATACGTAAGTCACAAAGCTGAAGAATCACAGGCTGAAGAAACAACGAATTCTCACAAAAATCCAAGCAGTACAGGAGTGGCAACAGTTGACTGAAGAAAATATTTCAATATTCAAACCTGAGCAGATTTCTAGTTGTAAAGCCTTTGAATATCATGCAGCCATGAACTAAAAAGCCCATAAAATTGTAGCAACAAGGTATGGTATTGCCTTCTGTTTTCTTCAAATATATACTGCCAATAGTCTCAATGCGGGGTGGGGGCGAGGGTGGCTCAGTCGGTAGCGCGCCAGGCTCGTAATCTGTAGTTCCCAGGTTCGAGTCCCAGCTGGGTCAGCGTTGAGATTTATCTCCACAAAATTCCCCGCCCTGCCCACGGTCAGTAGGGGACACCGATGGGCTTGGAAAGGCCGCCGTCCGTCAGATGGGACGTTAAGCCGTGGCGGGAGTGTGCTGAGAGCCATACCCTGTGCACGTTAAAGAACACGCTGGATGGCCTTTACAGGAGGCTACCATCTGTCTCCCAACAGCTGTTCCAGTGGGTCCCCTTCCCCAACCTTCTCTGAGCCTTCGGAGTTCATGTGACCTGGCCATTTAGCCCACGGTGTGCAAAAAAGTGCCGCTCAGAGGTAAAACAACCCAACTCAATACGTGGCACATCTTAACCCTAAAAATGGCATATAAATTCTTTTCAAGACAAAATATATATATTTTTTTTAATTTAAATATTTGACACATTTTTACTTTATTCAGGAGAAGTGTAATCATAATATTGCCAAATGCAACACAGTTTTGCATCCTGAATTACCCTTACAGTGTCAAGTTTCTGAAACTGAACTCACTGTGGTGGCCAGATTTTTTTAAAATGTTTTCAGAAAATAAAATAAACAGCTCCAGATCCTCATTCTGAAGTAACTAATGAATGGAAATACGTCAAATTGAAAGTTTGCTAAAATATAGGTAAAAAGCCGACGTGTCTAGTTCCTGGATGACGCAATTTCTGGTAGTAAAAAAAAATCAATATCTTTACGTCAAAAGTTTAGAAAGCATTACAACTCTAGTAGTAGAGCTATAAATAAAACAAAATGCGGGAAATCACAGCTGATTGGTAATCTAATTACGGTACTGCAGAATAAAGGCATAAACTGGGGCGGGGGTGGCTCAGTCGATAGCGTGCCAGGCTCGTAATTTGTAGTTCCCAGGTTCGAGTCCCAGCTGGGTCAGCGTTTGAGATTTATCTCCGCAAAATTCCCTGCCCTGCCCATGGTCAGTAGGGGACACCGACGGGCTTGCAAAGGCCGCCGCCCGTTGGATGGGACGTTAAGCCGTGGTCGCGTGTGCGGGAGAGCCATATCCTGTGCACGTTAAAGAACACGCTGGATGGCCTTGATGGGAGGCTACCATCTGTCTCCCAACAGCTGTTTCAGTGGGTCCCCTCCCCCAACCTTCTCTGAGCCTTCGGGGTCCATGTGACCTGGCCATTTAGCCCTTGGTGTGCAAAAAAGTGCCACTCAGAGGTAAAACAATCCAAAAGGCATAAACTAAATCGTGCTGCTTGACACTGTTTACGGTAACTTGCCCATATGTTCACTCCAGACTCAAATAGATTTATTTTTGAACTTTATCATAGTTTTTTTCAAGTGGAATCAACATGTAAAAAAAAAATCATAGATTTAAATGTTATTTTCGATCTCTGATTAGAAACAGTTGAAAAAAATTCAGATTTCTATTCAGAAATTTTCTTTTATGGAAACAACTAATTTTTAACTATGGGAGCAAAACTTCAATCTCCAACCACTAGAATGCGAAAGATGAAAGCTATTCTTCAGGCTCTGACACTTAAAGGGTTAAAGTAGGATTCTGAATTTTAAAACGATAAATTATGCTCTCATGTTGGCTGGGATTATCAAAAACGGCTTCATGACAATGGTAATAAATCCTCTTTTTGCTTTAAAATATGAACTTACAAATTATTTGATATGAAGTTGTAACCCATATTAATCACTTGACTCAATGGCACATGGTAAGGATGAGGGTTAAGCACCATGACTATAGTGGAATTATATATTGAAAGAAAAAATTACCAACAAGTTAAAAACCATAAATTTCTAGAAAAATTCATGGATTCATAACTAAAATGAAATTCCCAACTTTCAAACATCTGATCATGTTTTATAAAACCTTAATAAGATCATGAATTGAATATGATGTATTCGATATGTAAAATGCAAGTCATCTGTTCAAAAGGTTGAAAGATTTCAGACTAAAGCACTAAGAATTTGCTTGGCACAGTTCCTGCCTTGAGCTTCTTTTTCACTTATTCCAGAAACAACGTGGAACTTTTAACTTGAAGGAGATTATATATATATATGTACACTGCTGGTCGTTAAAAGTGTAATATCAGGAAGAACTCAGATTGTCCTGAAATATGCAAGATGAGTAGCCCATGGGAGAACTTGTAAATGATTTAAAGCATAGCACATACGCACATCATATGTGACAGTAATGCCCCCTGGAAGTGGTATAAGAAGAGATTACAAAGAGCAGGTGTAAAGCACTGGAATTGAGTTTGCTCGCAGTTCTTGCACAGTAAAGGATCACGTAACCCCGTCGAAGAACACGGCATCCATGTGACCAGGTTTCCGACTTAGATCGAGGGAGAACTGTGGGATTACCGGAAGGTGGATTATCGTACCAAGATATTTGTGCTTGTGTTGGACGGAATGCTGCCAGAGTGACGAGAATATAGTGTCAGTGGGTAGAGTAGGAACAAACTCACTGACGTGAGGAATCTCAACGGCCCTGTCACACAAACGAATGAGAAGACAGACATTTTGTGTGCATGGCTTTGAATGATCGTACAGCCACATCAAATACCTTAGCTCAACAGTTAGGGTGTGTTGGACATCAACCAGTGTCTGCACGTATGGTTCGACGTTGTCTGCAGCATCGGGGCATCTTTGCTGAGTGGCCATTGCTTCGGCTACCATTGACTCTACAACACAGGCATACACGACTGCAATGGTGCAAAGAACGTCATGCACGGATGTGCAAATGGCATCGCATCATCTTTTCAGACAAATCCCACTTCAGTAGCATTATGATGGATGAATCCATATCTGGCGGTACCATGGCGACTGGCTCAGTGAGACATGCATGATTCAGCACCATACAGGTCTGGTCCCTGGTGTTATGGTATGGGGTGCCATTGAACTCCACTCACGCATGCATTACTGGTACTTTGAATAGCCAGTTGTATAGTGTTATATCACCGAGGTGTTGGAGCCTGTGATCGTACTTTATCTTCAGGAGCTCTCTGGTGCCATTTACCAACAGGACAATGCCCGACCACATGTGGCATGCATCGTCCAACAATTCCTGAATAGCAACCGTGCGACACTTCTGCCTTGGCCTGTGTGTTCACCGGATCTATCCCCAATTGAACGTGTCTGGTCCATGATCTCACAACCAATAGCACACCAGACACCAACTACAACAGATGAATGGCTACGTATCGAAACTGCATGGACTGACATTTCCCAATCACACATCTGGCATCTCATCCTCTCAATGCCGGACCGTGTAGCAGTGGTTACTGCTGCTCGTGGTGGCTACACAAGATACTGATTTCTTTGTATTCCAGAAGTCTAACCGAGTTGTATTTGTAATCATTTGATCCTTGTAACATAAGCTATGTATTCACTTAATATGGCTTTGATATCTCTTGTCTTTCCTGGTGTTGCACTTTTAATGGCCAGCAGTGTATACTCATCTCTCATTTTGCTAGAATGTTTTTGAAGCAGACATTTAATACAGTTGTGAATAAAATTGTTAATGCAGGAAACCAAGAAACATGCACTATCATTAGAGCTATGAAATATCCTCTTCCACCCACCCACCTACGAATTGTTTCTTCTTTAGTACGTTTTACATTGCTCAAACAAAAGTGCTTAACTGGTCAGGAATTTTATTTCATGACCTGTTAAACTACAATACAGGCATTTTACCACACTTATATCCACTGAAGTGAGGGGCGGGGGTGGCTCAGTCGGTAGAGCGCCAGGCTCGTAATCTGCAGTTCCCAGGTTCGAGTCCCAGCTGGGTCAGCGTTGAGATTTATCTCCGCAAAATTCCCCGCCCTGCCTACGGTCAGTAGGGGACATCGATGGGCTTGGAAAGGCCGCCGTCTATCGGATGGGACGTTAAGCCGTGGCCCCGTGTGCGGGATAGCCATACCCTGTGCACGTTAAAGAACACGCTGGATGGCCTTGACGGGAGGCTACCATCTGTCTCCCAACAGCTGTTCCAGTGGGTCCCCTCCCCCAACCTTCTCTGAGCCTTCAGGGTCCTAGTGATCTGGCCATTTAGCCCATGGTGTGCAAAAAAAGTGCCGCTCAGAGGTTAAACAACCCAACCACTGAAGTGAAAATCAGGAATTGATCTATGTAACAAGATGTCTGTTAGAGAATGTTACTGTATTAATTTTTGAAATTATGTCCCAAGATGTGTTTAAGAGAAAATGTTAGATGCATTACTAGTTCTACTTTTGGTGATTGTATATCCCTTATGTTCATCTTGAAAATTGTTACAGCTCATAGAAGGAAAAGCATTGAACTACAGTAATCTAAATAAACATAAAATTTTGCTTTAAGCATTAAATGATAAGTTAGGGTTCTCTACTGCATTTAGTGTAGATCATATTACTGTGAGATGATCAATGTAATTATTCTTCTGTAGATCAGAGAGAATGAGCCAATTTTAGAAGAAGAACCGGATGTTAGCTTAGGAGTTGCTGGTGCCCTGACATTAGCTACTAAAAAGGGTAAGATTAATTGATTACATATCTTTTAACACATTAAGTTTTTTTTTTACTTTTTTGCTTAGAGATAAAAATTATTTATGTGTTGGATAGGAATTGAAATATTATGATTCTAACTTTCTAAATCTCCCAAAAGCTATAATTGCACCCTCAAATGGTGAGAATAATCGAAAATTTTTAGCCAAATTTTAGCCACTATTGCAAATTTTGTATTAATGCTAGAAATTAAAAATTTTAGTGTGGAATGTGAAGGTCGTGAAATTTTCATTGGCAGCAAACTGAACAGGAACTGTTTTGTCTTAAAAGATAATTGGAGAACTGTTAGTTGGATTGGTACTAATGAAATACAGGGTGTCCATAAAGTCTCTTTACAATTTAAAAAATTTATTACAAAGGCAATTGATGAGATATCTTAATCAAATTTGTTCTATGTATTAAGTGGTTATCAAAGTTTTTAATCACATTGCATTTGTGTATTTCAGGTACCACGTTGATGAAAGAGGTATTTTTTAAAGAAACTCTAAAAATTGGCTACTCTTCAAGAGAAGGTACAATGTGTATCATGGTTTATTGAAACGAAATCGTATACGCAGACTCAGCGAAACTACAGAACTAAGTATGAAAGAGATCACCGTCACGTCCGTCAATTTGTGCATGGCACAAGAAATTTATGGAGACAGGGACAGTGTTTAATAAATGGAGTAGTGGACGACCAAGAACATCTGAGGAAAACATCGATCGTGTAAGACAAGCCTTTAGTCGATCTCCCACAACACCCATCCGTACTGCTGCCAGACAGTTAGAGCTACCACGTTCAACAGTGCACAAAGTCCTACACAAGAACTTGCGATTGTACGCTTACAAAGTGCAACTCTTACAGGCACTCGAGCCAAATGATAAACCAAGATGAAAAGAATTTGCAATTAACATGTTGGAACGAATTTCTGAGGATGAAACGTTCCTCACCTGAGTTTGTTTTAGTGATGAGGCAACCTTTCATGTCTCAGGGAAACTGAACACACATAATGTGAGAATCTGGGGATCAGAACACCCCCATGTACTAGTGAACTTCACCGAGATAGTCCAAAGGTTAATGTGTGGTGTGGGATCATGTGCAATCGAGTCCTTGGTCCATTTTTCTTCAACGAGGTAGGAATCGCAAGGAGGAAGTTGTACTTGCTCGGCTCCGCTTAGGTCATTCGTTTATTACTCATTCGTTTCTTTTACGAGCGGATGACGAACCTAAGTGTGAGTTTTGTGACACCTTTTTAACGATCAAACATATTTTAATTGAATGTCGTTGTTTTAACTTTGAAAGACGTATGTTTTTTAAATCTCATGGTTTTACGTCCGAGCCCCTTTCACTCGGACATCTTTTATCAGACCATTGTAATTTTACCTCTCTCTTTCAATTTTTATGATATACTGGTTATTTTACTCGCTTACAGTTTTAGTCTTCTATTTCTTATTCTACGTGTTAAACCCAGGTCGCTTACACCTGGGTTATTTTTATGTTTATATTAATGTACCATGTTTATGCATTTATTTCTTGTTGTTCTATTTTATTGAATTATATTTTTGTGTTGGTCTTTGTAATTTATTTTTAACTTTGGTTGAGGGGTTTCACGATTTTTATCCTTTTACTTTTTGGACATATGTTTGGCGCATTATAGCCTTAGTTGTTAATGCGCCATTAAACCCCAAACAACCAACCAACTTCAACGAGCATCAATTACTGCAAATATTTACTTTGACCTTTTGACTGAATGTGCCGTCCCGTGGCTGAGTGGTTAGCACCCTGGGCTACTGATCTAAGGGACCTGGGTTCGAGTCCCGGGTAAGGCATGGATGTATGTGTTGTTTTTCTGCTGAGGTCCCGCCATCCTCTCAGACCTTCTACTGTGGCATATAAACTGACAGGCTCCTGTCAGACCTCTGTGGCAAGCAGCTGCTTGAGGGGGTATTTATTTTTTTATATTATTTGACTGAATATGTGGCACCACAACTAGATGACCTTCAACCAACCATCATTTTCCAGCAAGATGGTGCATCACCACATTGGGGACTGCAAGTCCGTGGGTTCCTAAATTAAACATTTTCAGACTGGTGAATTGGAAGGGATGGCCCAATTCCCTGGCCACCTCATTCACCAGATATCACTCCCCGGGACTTCTTTCTATGGGGTTTTGTTAAAGATATCGTGTATCGAACAAAGATACTGGACATCGTTGACCTAAAGCAAAAGATCACTGATGTCATTGTCACCATCGATGAGGCTATGCTACAGCGAACATGGCAAGAAATCGAGTACCGTCTTGATGTGCTTCGTGCAACTAATGGTGCCCATATAGAGGTGTATTAAATGATGGAAAAAAACTTCAATATCTACTTCTCATTTTGTAATAATTTCCAAATATTTATCTTTTTATTTGATTTTTTTTTAATAAATTTTTTAAATTGTAAAGAGACTTTATGGACATCCTGTATAATTTGCATTTCTGAAATCCTTAGTTAGTTTTGATTTAAATTGTTAGAGATCACTAAATATGATAACAGCAAAACTTTTTATGACTTTGCAAGTTAGCTGTTTATGGTACTAATGAAATTTATGCCTATGGTAAAAATTTTAAATTTTGTTGGTAGAATCTCAAGATATTCCACTGACAGCAATAATCTGCCCCTTTTCTCAGAGGGGTGTGACAAAAAGTAGTTTTTTAAATTAAAAGAATAAAAGACAAATACTTTTTATGTTGTACAATTATTAATAAAATACTATTATTTGCATTTTTCCCATTGTCCATTAGCTCAAATTAAAACTTTAAGGAGTGAAAAAGTAGGTAAACAAGAAACCATTCTTATTGAATATTTACCAGAATATATTAAAATATTATTTGTTACATATTCCCCCACCACCCACCCAAAAAAAGAATTAGTGAATTCACTATATGTTTTTCCTTTGGTTTTTTTATTTGTTTGTTTTTAATATTCTTTCAAAATATGTGAAATATGTTGTGTTTTTCATCTCCAACCTCATTATTAAAGCTGTGTGGGGGGAGCAAGTTCCCAATCCTAAATCTGGCTCTGTATAATAAATTTGCTGTTAAGTTCAAAGAATGCTCTGTGCTAGTACTTTGAGTGCCATCTAGGCCAGGGGTTTCAAATCATAAAATGGCCAAACAAGTTTTTTCTCAGTATGTGGTGAGCAACAGTTTGAACAATAATAAACAAAGCACAAACAAACCTTTCATTTGTAGTGGCTTCATCTTTGATTAAATATGACCATGTTCTCCATATTTTGCGAGATCATCATAGTTGACTAAACTAATGAGCCATAGTTCACTGTCATGATTATGATCGAATATATTGCTTGCAGGTTGCACATAACGACTTCATGGGTATTGTGTTTGAGACCTTTATGCAGTTTTCTGGGTACTGAGATATTGAAAAAAAAATAAATTGTTATATCACAAAATTGAGAAAATTTTGAATATTCTAAAGAAAAGATTTTTGAATGTGTTGTCCTGTTATACTGTATCGTATCTCCTCAGTCTGAATGCATTATTTGTAATGAGAAATTATTAAATGAAATAATTTTTTCCTAATGAAATTGAAACTTTTTCTCATTCATATTTGGGGCGGGGGTGGCTCAGTCGGTAGCGCGCCAGGCTCGTAATCTGTAGTTACCAGGTTCGAGTCCCAGCTGGGTCAGCGTTGAGATTTATCTCCGCAAAATTCCCCGCCCTGCTCACGGTCAGTAGGGGACACCGATGGGCTTGGAAAGGCCGTCGTCCGTCGGATGGGACGTTAAGACATGGCCCCGTGTGCGGGAGAGCCATACCCTGTGCACGTTAAAGAACACGCTGGATGGCCTTGACGGGAGGCTACCATCTGTCTCCCAACAGCTGTTCCAGTGGGTCCCCTCCCCCAACCTTCTCTGAGCCTTCGGGGTCCATGTGACCTGGCCATTTAGCCCATGGTGTGCAAAAAAGTGCCGCTCAGAGGTAAAACAACCCAACACAACTCATTCATATTTATTGCAACATTCAAATTTGGAAGCTACACATAGGGCATTTTTTGAAAATCTTTTCTATCCAAAAATGTTAAGCAACTTTAAAAAAAAAAGCCTTGTAACTTCAGACAAAACTCAGGACCTCATTATTTAATGCAGAGCTTATGAAAAAGCAAAATTACCAAGCTTAGGTATCCTTAAATGAATTAACTATTATTGTTATTCACATACTTTTTCCCTTCAAATTAAAAAGCTAAAAGTTTTGTTTCCAGTTATATTTTTAATTCATGTGAAATATCAATAAATATGAAATATATATATTTTTAAAGATGAATTATCAATTCAGATAAAGTGTTAATATTTTTCAAACATAGTTATTTTCTAATGAATCTGTATAGGAAATTTGGGATTATCAGCCAAGTATGTGAAATTATAGGGTAGCCAAATATGTAATAGCTGCAACTCATCAACACTTAATGAAGTGGTACACACTTCTCTTGTGCTATCTTGTTAGAATTCTAGCAAGTGAGCACATTGTCATGGCTGGCAGAAAACATTACAAGGTAGCCATATATGTAATGACTGCAACTCTTCGACGTTCAGTGAAGCGCACATATTATGCTTTCTTGTTAGAACTGTAGCAAGTGTATTGTCATGGACATGGCTGAACAGAAACATTCTTATAAATTCAGTTTTACTGGGGGGGGGGGGGATGCTCTTGTTGCAAAAACATTTAGACTTTTTGAGAATCTTAAAATAACAATCCAATCTAAGCAAATTATAAAATGATTAGCCCAAGAATCATCTTCCTGCTATCAATGTTTTCTGAGATCTCAGGCAACAAGATTTGCATACACTATATGATCAAAAGTATCCAGACACTCACTCATCCGCAGTTTTCCAATAGAAAAGGAATTAATATCGTGTTGGTCCACCCTTTTTCTGCTGTCACAGCCTCTACTCTGCAGTGAAAGCTTTCCATTAGATTTTGATACGTTGCTGTGGGAATTGCTTGCCATTCTGCCACAAGAGCATTAGGGAGGCTGGTCTCTGAAGTTGGGCAGTTTGGCCTGGCTTTCAGTCACTATTTCAATTCATCCCAAAGGTATTCATTGGAATTGAGATCAGGGCGGTGTGCAGGCCAATCAAGTTCTTCCATCTCATCAAACCATTCCTATATGGACGGGAACATTGTCATGTTGGTACAGGAAAGGGTCTTCACCAAACTGTTGCCATAATGCTGGGAGCACAGAATTATTGAGAATGTCATTATAGGCCGCAGTGTTGAGTCCCGTTCACTGGGGGGCGGGGGTGGCTCAGTTGGTAGCGCGCCAGGCTCGTAATCTGTAGTTCCCAGGTTCGAGTCCCAGCTGGGTCAGCGTTGAGATTTATCTCCGCAAAATTCCCCGCCCTGCCCACGGTCAGTAGGGGACACCGATGGGCTTGGAAAGGCCGCCGTCCGTCGGATGGGACGTTAAGCCGTGGCCCCGTGTGCGGGAGAGCCATACCCTGTGCACATTAAAGAACACGTTGGATGGCCTTGACGGGAGGTTACCATCTGTCTCCCAACAGCTGTTCCATTGGATTGTCCCCTCCCCCAACCTTCTCTGAGCCTTCGGGGTCCATGTGACCTGGCCATTTAGCCCATGGTGTGCAAAAAAGTGCCGCTCAGAGGTAAAACAACCCAACCCGTTCACTGGAACTAAGGAGCCCAGCCCCAACCACAAAAAAGAGTCTCAGAGCATGATGCCTCCCCCATCAAACTTCACAGTTTGCACAACACAGTTAGGCAGGTAGCATTCACGTAGCATGATTCATCAGTCCAGATAATGCGGTTCCACTGCTCAAGAGTCCACTGGTGCCATGTTTTACACCACTCAAACCAACACTTGGCATTGCTGTAGTTGATGTTAGGCTTGTGTGCAGCTACTTGGCCATGGAAACTAATTTCCTGCAGTTCACAATGAACCGTTAGTACTCCTTCTTAGAGGCATTTTGGAATTCGGTGGTGAGTGTTACAACCGAGGACAGATGATTATGTTACACCACCCGCTTCAACACTCATTGGTCCCGCTCTGTCATTTTACACATCCTACCGGATTGTGATTGTGCTGTTGTTGTTCCTAGGTGTTTTCACTTCACAATAGGGGCGAGGGTGGCTCAGTCGGTAGCGCGCCAGGCTCGTAATCTGTAGTTCCCAGGTTCGAGTCCCAGCTGGGTCAGCGTTGAGATTTATCTCCGCAAAATTCCCCGCCCTGCCCACGGTCAGTAGGGGACACCGATGGGCTTGGAAAGGCTGCCGTCCGTCGAATGGGACGTTAAGCCGTGGCCCCGTATGCGGGAGAGCCATACCCTGCGCACGTTAAAGAACACGCTGGATGGCCTTGACGGGAGGCTACCATCTGTCTTTCAACAGCTGTTCCAGTGGGTCCCCTCCCCCAACCATCTCTGAGCCTTCGGGGTCCATGTGACCTGGCCATTTAGCCCATGGTGTGCAAAAAAGTGCCGCTCAGAGGTAAAACAACCCAACCCACTTCATAATAACATTGCTTACAGTTGATTGGGGCAACTGCCAAAATGTCCCAAATTGACTTGATAAGGTGGCATCCTGTGACCATGCCACATTGAAAGTCGCTGAGCTCTGTCATACAGCTCATTCTCCTGTTCATGCATGTCTGAGGTTTTCCAGGCCACGTGTCCTTTTATACCTGTTTGGGCAATGGATGTGACGAATCCACTACTCGGAAGGGGTGTCCGAATACTTTTGATCAGATATTGTATATTCATAATAATATATCTAAAGTCAAGAATTTTTATGAGTTGGAAACTATGTACAGTGAAATAATGAACAAATATGGAAAAACTGCAAAAAAAAGTCTAATTTGTACTGAAGTTAACATAAAAATATGCAATAAAATTTTGTCCTTTTTAAAAAAATGTGAAAGTTCCACTCACCCTTATTTGCCTCTCTTTTTTTTGCTCTTTTGTTGTGAATTTTAACTTATTTCTGTTCATTAGTTGCATCTGGATAATGTTTTAAAGTTATTTTATTTTCTGAAACCTCTTCAAAATTAATTTTACCACCATAGAGAGTTTTAAAAATTTGATACTACAAGGGTTAAAACACATTTTTTTTTCAATATTTAAAATTCTAGAATTTTGTATTTGCTTAATATAAAGAGCTTTGATTTGCCACATAAACAAGTCTTCATGCTTAACAACCTTACGAGATTTCATAAAAAATTTAAAGGGGTCAGGTTATATAAAATGGTCATTTTATTGATTTATTTCACATGGAATGACCTTTTAACTTTTATTGTGTAATAAGGAAATAAATAAGTATTTTGTATGCTAAATAAACTTTGTAAAATGAAATTAATAAAATTATAAACTCTTTAAATTTTTGTTTTAGGATATCTTGATAAAGATGCAAAGAAACTGTTTAGTGCACCAAGACCAAGTCAGCTTCAGGCCCAGACATACACAATTGAAGAAAAATTTTAGTAAGACAAATCAAAGTTTCAGTTCATTCTATATATTTTAACAATTAATACGTTAACTTTTTTTGTTGTTGTTGCCAAAATGAGAAATATTTTAGCTTTGTTTTGAATATGTTCTGTTGCAGTTGAAAAGTGAGCAAAAATTTTTAGCTTGTTTAGGAATGGAGTGATAGGAGTCAGTCATAATATATCACAGAATTAAATGTGTGATGGGGATGAGACTTCAGCAAAAAATGTAACTTTAGAAAAGAAAAAAATTACACTTACTCATAGTCAGAAATTAAAATGTGCACTTTGTCCAGTAGTTGCATTTCCAGGTTTTATTTATTCCATTATCCAGTATGTATTTTTGTGCCTAAAAAAATGTATGTGTGTTGGGAGGGGAAGTTTATAATATGCAGAGTCAAATTGCATTGCTTAAAATGGATGCTGGGGAAATCAGCATTTTACATCACTACAATAAATTCTTATTGCCATTATGGATGTTGTTTTTGTATAATTTATCAGTTTTTAAATAATCTATGCAATGCTTAATGCTTCAATTAAGTTTACAAATTTACAAATGCATTGAATGTAAGTGTGACCTGTTTCATAACATATTTGGCTGCTTCATTGGGCAACAATTTCATCCCTTAGATCTGAGATATTAAATGCTGCAAGTTGTAATCTTAGGTTTAACCTCTCTCTACAATTGCTGTAAAAAGTATTGCGCAACATAACCACTATTAATCTCATATTTATGACACATAACTCTTGCAACTCAATTATACCTACCACCAGTGGGGCGGGGGTGGCTCAGTCGGTAGCACGCCAGGCTCGTAATCTGTAGTTCCCAGGTTCGAGTCCCAGCTAGGTCAGCGTTGAGATTTATCTCCGCAAAATTCCCCGCCCTTCCCACGGTCAGTAGGGGACACCGATGGGCTTGGAAAGGCCGCCGTCCGTCGGATGGGACGTTAAGCCGTGGCCTCGTGTGCGGGAGAGCTATACCCTGTGCACGTTAAAGAACACGCTGGATAGCCTTGACGGGATTCTACCATCTGTCTCCCAACAGCTGTTCCAGTGGGTCCCTTCCCCCAACCTTCTCTGAGCCTTCGGGGTCCATGTGACCTGGCCATTTAGCCCATGGTGTGCAAAAAAGTGCCGCTCAGAGGTAAAACAACCCAACCTACCATCAGCACTGTCTTAATTATATTTAAACCTTACAGTGTTTTCAGGAAAGAACAAATTTAGAACCTCATCCTGAAGTAACTAATGAACGAAAATATGTCATGCTATATACCAAAAAAAGAGCATTTAATTGTGCTTATTAAAATGACAACAATTTGAAGAAAAATTTGCAAGTTGAAAATTTTTAAGCATTTTTCTAAAACATTGCAAAATTTTACTGTATTTTTTCCACTTTATCTTTAGTAAAATTTTAAAAATATATATTTATTTTCCCGTTTTTTCTGTATTATTTTGTTATTCTGATATAGACAGTTCATAATTTTTCGATTATTGCTTAAATCTTTCATTTATTTTGTTTTTTCTGAATTATTTAGTCATTTATGCGTATAACTCATAAATATTCTTAGACTTTTGACGATCGGCAAACTCTAAGCTTAAGTAAAGCAGTGTCATAAAAATAATTTTGCTTTAAAGACTAGATAATTTAAATAAGAAATGAAAAGTATATTAGAAAAGTGATAAAGAACTATGCAAAAAATTTTTAAAAAAAATGTTTCAAAGCATTTAAAGTTTAATCGATGCATTGAACTTGAGAATGGGTCACTTTGTTATGAAACTGCATAACTGCTCTGGAAAAGTTTAATTCTAAAATTCTGGCAGAAATTTTGGTTAAAAATCAAAAATTCCTGACCTTAATTTGTTTACATGCTTTAAATGTAATTAAAAATATTGATCTACCATTTTTATAAACCACGTTCTGAGTAATTCAAATGCTTGCTCTGATTGCTGCCATTTTAGATCGCTAGCAGTTTCACTTTCAATTGTTTCTAATTAATTATTGTTTATAATCACAATATCCATTTGAGAAGCAATAAAAAAATAATTTTAGAAGTATTAAAGTAAATAAAAATGTCTTTAAAGTTGAAAGTCTGCTAAAATATTGATCGAAAGCCAATGTGCGTAGTTCCAGATGACGCATTTTCTGGTAGTAAAAAAAAACTATATCCTTAAATTAAAAGTTTAGAAAGCATTGCAACTTTATCTAGTAGAGCTATAAATAGCAGAAAAGAGCGGGAAATGCAACCGATCGAGTAGACCATCGAGAGATCCAAGTAGCATTTCATCAGCAGTTGGGAAATGCAGCAGATTTCATGCTGGATAAATCTGGCTAATGTAGAAGTCGCTCCCTATCCCAATCTCCCATCTTGGGAATATCCTATCATACTATATTATAGCACTGCATCATGTTGAAAACAATGCTTGCTGCTTCACCTAGAATTAACAACTCTGAATTTTTCTTTGGATTTAACTACCTTTGTATTCAGCTTGTGGGGATTGACTCTCCAATAATTAAAGAGAACATTCTTCACTCCAATAGTTAAATTGTTGCCATCCATCACAAATTGGATGATATGTCTCCTTACCAGTAATTAATAGATAAGCACTATCCCTCATGTTTTTGGTATAATAATAATGCTGCTTGCAATGTGTAACATTCCTTGAGATATAGCCTTTAAATGGTGCATACTTTTGTTTTACTACTGTGGCTGCCATTGCATCAAATCTGTTTTAAATAGGTTTTGAGTCAAGTGGTATCAGCAGATAGTTGGTGACTTGTTTATAGTAGTCGTATTTAATAGAAATCCCATTTGATCTTAAAAAGAATTTTTTATTTATTAAATTAAAACAGTAATTCTGCTGTTAGTATAATAAACATATTTTATACCCGACCACACTAATCCAGTGTTATGAATGAGAAATAATTAATTTCTTAGGTCATGTTGACAGAGTAAATTTTAAAAATCACTTCATCAGCTGATGGTATGTTATCACTACTTGTGAATTGTTAATGGTGAATATCTTCCAATACTGTATAAAAGAAACAATTTGAAGAAACTATGCAAATTTAAAATAGTTATCTATTGTTTAGTAACTGTGTGTAAAGAGAAGGCTTTTCTATTTAATTTAAATAAATCTGTTTATTAAAATTGTAATTGTGCTGTTAGTATAATGAACATAATTTGTCTTCTAGTGAGGATGATAAATTTGGAAAAAGAGATAGATATACTGGTCCTATTCAGGATTTTAGAGAAAAGGATACATACAAGCCAGATGTGAAATTGGAATATATAGATGATAGTGGTAGACTGCTTACAGCAAAAGAGGCTTTTCGCTATCTGTCACATAAATTTCACGGCAAAGGACCAGGCAAGAATAAAGTTGATAAAAGGATGAAGAAAGTAGACCAAGATACTGTAAGCCTTTCGTTAAAACTTATTGTTAAAATTAAATACCGTATATTTCCGCAGATAAGACGATAGTTGAATCATAAAAAAAGGCCCCCAAAATCCGGGTCGTCTTATACGACAGATACAAAAAAAATTAGATTGAAATTTATATAAATTGAAACCATTATTACTACAACTTATCGAAAAATCTATCGTATTATTTAAATACGCTATATGATAATACATTACATTGTAATAGTAAATAATACATTACATTGTAATAGTAAAACTATACTAAAACTAAATAAATATTAAAAGTTATGTTTATTGAGCTACTGAGGAAAAAACGGACAAACCGTGATTATTTACTACTACAAAGAAGGGTATGTCCACAAAATAGAATAGCCCATACGACGCTTTTGTGAATAGTCAAGGTCATTACCCGAATGCCCGAATCAGTGCGAATGTTTGCGAATAGGACATAATTATGTATACGCTATACAGTATTATTATCCAGATGATGATCGCCGATCTAAACTAAATTCATAGGCCGTTGATAGTTTGGGTCGTCTTATAGAACAGATATATGCTAAAACTATAAAACTTTGACGAAAATTTATACCTCGTCTTATCTGCGGAAATATATGGTACTTCTCAATTCACTTAACAAGTTATTCTGGTAAAAATTATTACTTTGATAATTCATGCAAAATTATTGTTTACTATCTCATAATGACTAATAATTTCTTATTGTTTATTAATATTACACTGCACAGCATTGAAATTGTCTCACCCAGAAGGAGTAAGAGGATAGGGATGAAATGTAGCACACACAGAGCAATATATATTGGCATACCATGATTTAATTTGCAGCCACTTAAAGCAGTTTGAAGATGAGATAATGCGGCACAATGTGACTGCCTTAGTAGGTGGTTGTACCGCTGTGAACAGCAATACAGTCAGTAATACAGCATGGCATGGAGTCATACAGTTGATGGATATGGTCCTGAGGAATTGCACACCAAGCAGCATTGACTTGCTCCCATAATTCATTGAGATTCTGCGCCGGCTGGTGAGAGGATTGCACACATCACCCAATGTAGTCCCATAGATTTTCTATTGGGGATAAATCTGGAGATCGTGCTGGCCATGGCAATACTTGAACATGTTGCAAACATTGTCTGGAGACCTTAGCAGTGTGTACATGGGCTTTGTCATGCTGGCAAATGGACTGCTGCATGCCTCCCAGGAATAGTAATGAAACGGGCTGCAGAACTGTGCTAACATGAGCAGTTTGCACCTTATTTCAGAAAGGAAGATGACCTTGTGTTCTGTTCCAATGTAGATGGCCTGATGAATGCCCATGGAATCAAACATGATCCTCAAGAATGGCGACTATTCATAAATTCCTCGAAAATTGGGGGAGGGGGTGGCTCAGTCAGTAGCGCACCAGGCTCGTAATCTGCAGTTCCCAGGTTTGAGTCCCAGCTGGGTCAGTGTTGAAATTTATCCCCGCCCTGCCCATGGTCAGTAGGGGACACTGATGGGTTTGGAAAGGCCGTTGTCCATCGGATGGGACTTTAAGCCGTGGCCCCATGTATGGGAAGAGCCATAACCCTGTGCGTGTTAAAGAACACACTGGATGGCCTTGACAGGAGGCTACCATCTGTCTCCAAACAGCTGTTCCAGTGGGTCCTTTCCCCCAAACCTTCTCTGAGCCTTCAGGGTTCTTTTGACCTGGCCATTTAGCCCATTGTGTCCGAAAAGTGCCACTCAGATGCAAAACAACCCAACCTCGAAAATTGAGTCTCAAGGCAGTGTTGCTACATAATGGAAATCGACTTCCATCCATTTCGGTCAGGCACACTGTCTACATGAGAGAAACCTATGACAACTTAAAACAGCTGTTGAACTGTCTTCAATACAGCAAGTATGTCTGGCATCTCTGTTGTGACTTGAAGGTAATGGGTCTGCAGCTGGGATATACGAAGTACTGCTGTTTCTTATGTGAATGGGACAGCCGAGCAAAGACTTTGCACTACATGAAGAGAAACTGGCCTTAGAGGAAATCTCTGAAGGTCAGAGAGAAGAATGTGGTACACCCAGCACTTTCAGAAATGCAGAAAATCCTGCTGCCGGTCCATGGCACACTTCATAAAAGCCATGGACCAGATTGCATCAGCTTTTAAGTACTTGGCTGACAAATTCCCTCACTCAGCAAAGGGAAAATTAAAGAGGGCATTTTTGTGGTTCCTCAGATCCATGAGCTGTTCTGAGACCAGATGTCCAACAACCTGCTTCAGGGTGACGAGAAAAAGGCTTGGGACGCTTTTTTGGTGTCAACTAAATTCTTCGGGAATGTCAGGGCAGACAACTACAAGACACTGGTTAAGGCCATGTTGTGTCTGTATCACAAACTTGGCTGCAATATTGAAGGAATACTGAAGTGGATCAGGGATACTGGCCCACTTTAATATGTCCTTAAAGATCCACTCTCTCCATTCCCACTTAAATTTCTTCCCTGACAACTGCGGCGTGGTTAATGATGAGCTCAGTGAATGTTTTCACCAGGACATTGCAACAATGGAGAAACGATACCAGGGATACTGATCCACTTCAATGTTGGCTGACTACTGCTGGATGCTCACCAGAGATGATCCTGAGCAGCTGTACAAATGATGGGCAAAGAGATGTCAGAAGTAGAAGTGGAGTTTTACCGATATGTCACGTACATATTACTCTATTATATAAGAAAGTATTGTGGATTTCTCAAAAATTGTAGGGGTGGCTCAGTCGGTAGCGCACCAGGCTTGTAATCTGTAGTTCCCAGGTTCAAGTCCCGGCTGGGTCAGCGTTGAGATTTATCTCCGCAAAATTCCCCGCCCTACCCACGGTCAGTAGGGGACACCGATGGGCTTGGAAAGGCCGCCGTCCGTCGGATGGGACGTTAAGCCGTGGCCCCGTGTGTGGGAGAGCCATACCCTGTGCATGTTAAAGAACACGCTGGATGGCCTTGACGGGAGGCTACCATCTGTCTCCCAACAGCTGTTCCAGTGGGTCCCCTGCCCCAACCTTCTCTGAGCCTTCGGGGTCCATGTGACCTGGCCATTTAGCCCATGGTGTGCAAAAAAGTGCTGCTCAGAGGTAAAACAACCCAACCCAACTCAGAAATTGTAGCCAATTTTGCATTTTCATTCTCATATTCATGTTCAACACCTTGAAATCATTAAGAAATGGATACTTTTATTTCAGAGGCATGACTTTTATGAAAATTTGTTGCCCAGTGTTAGAACAATATTTTTTTTGTATTGTTCCTTTGAAATATCTTTTTATTTATATTATCTATCTGTATCAGAAAGTTTTTGTGTCATTCCAATTTTGTTCATTTAAAATTCTGGAAAGTATTTTAAATGAATGGATAATTGTAAAAAAAAATTATAATTTCAATAAATCTAATCTGAATTTTATTTTTCCAGCGTCTCAAGCAAATGAGTTCCACAGACACCCCATTAAATACATTAAAGCTTCTACAAGAGAAGCAGAAGGAAATGCAGTCTCCTTATATTGTGTTGAGTGGTGGAAGTAAAACTCTTACTCAGTAAGTATTCTATTAATATATCAATTTATTATTAATTAAAAGAAATTTTAAAACTTGTTTATGTTCAAATTTCTGTTGGAAAGGATGTATCGAGCTTTAAGTTTTTCCTTGCTCTGACAAAAATATATGGTTATAGGGGTTGGGTTATAAATTCTGATTAAAGTTATCATTATAAAAGTTATTTTTAGTAGCTTGACTGTAGCCAACTTCCGTGAGTAGTTGAACTTTATCACTGAAGAATTTGGCTTGGAGCAATTCTTTGTACACTGGGATTGAGAACAAATAATCAGATTGCATTGATGTTAAAGAGTGATACTTATCATCCATGCTTGCCATAGAAGTGAATGATAGCAATTATGGGTGCATTTTACGATTAATACTCTAAGTGTTAGAAGCTGAGAAATAAACTTTCACCTTTCAAATTGTAGTGACCTGGAAATTATATTTGAATCCATAGTACAATGTTAGAATTTTTTTTACCAACCAATAATCAATTGTTTTTAACCTTTTCTAATCAAATATGGAAATTTGAAATTAAAACTATAATATAAAATTTTTTTTGGCCGTCCCATGGCCGAGTGGTTAGCGCACTTAGCTACTGATCTAAGGGACCTGGGGGTTTGAGCCCTGGGTAAGGCATGGCTGTTTGTGTCGTTTTTCTGCTGAGGTCCTGCCACCCTCTCAGACCTTCTACTATAGCATATAAACTGACAGGCTCCTGTCAGACCTCTGTGACAAGCAACTGCTTGAGGGAGTATTTATTTATTCTGTGCTGTCCCATGGCCGAGTGGTTAGCGCACTTAGCTACTTATCTAAGGGACCTGGGTTCAAGCCCCGGGTAAGGCATGGCTGTTTGTGTCGTTTTTCTGCTGAGGTCCTGCCATCCTCTCAGACCTTCTACTATGGCATATAAACTGACAGGCTCCTGTCAGACCTCTGTGGCAAGCAGCTGCTTGAGGGGGTATTTATTTATTTTTTATGAAATTTTTACCTGTTGATTATTCTTGAAAAAATGCTGATAAAGTTGAAAATTATTCCACTTGTGCCTGTAGCAACCACACTAATAAATTTGATTCACTCTAAGTAGCATCATCTTCTGCTGCATGTTTATCCATACAGCTGGTTTTTTGGTAGCTATTTGGTATCATTTTCCACTTAGCAAAGTTGCACTGTTTCTAAAACCTGTGGTATCGTACTGATTTTTACTACTAGTGAAATATGTGTCATCCAACAGCTACATATATCACTTTTGGTCACTATTTTAGTAGAATTTTAATCTCAGAAACTATTTTCTAATTTGCTACTTCTATAATTATCTTTATTACTACTGAAATATAAACCATGATTAAAAAGAAAATTATATTTTAAACAAATGAAACTGTACTATGGTATACATCAGATTTGGCTGCCCAAATATCCTTGGATTTTGGAATATTTTTGAATGGTAGTACTTGTAGTAATATTTTTAATTGTAAATAAATATAAATAAATACCCCCTCAAGCAGCTGCTTGCCACAGAGGTCTGACAGGAGCCTGTCAGTTTATATGCCACAGTAGGAGATCTGAGAGGATGGCAGGACCTCAGTAGAAAAACGACACACACATCCATGCCTAATCCGGGGCTCGAACCAAGGTCCCTTAGATCAATAGCCAAGCGTGCTAACCACTCGGCCACGGGACGACTTTTTTAATTATATTGGTATTAAATGCAGTAACTAATACTAGGAAATTGGAAATATTAATTTTTTGCCATTTTGTACTTTTTCATGGCCATTATTGTACTTGATCATGAAATAGTTTTATTTAAAATTTTCTTAGTCATTTACCTTTTTTTTTTCAGGTATAGTTTTTTTTTTTGTTTTAAAATTTTCTCATTTCCAACATAAAATTAATGTTTACGGCCTTAGTCTTAAAGTGTGCTGATCACCAGAAATCTAAACCAATACATTATGCCATATGTGGGTTAAATGACTAAACATCTAGAAAGAATTATAAAAATTTTAAGTACTAACTACATATTGTGAACTGTTTATTAAAATAATGAAATATTTAGAAAGTGGAAGAATTAATTTTTAACTTTTTTTTAACTGAAATTAAAATGAAAATATTCAATAAAATTTTGCCATTTTTTAAAAAAATGTTTAACTGATTTCACTTTTTTTTGTAATTCTAGCTATTTTATTTCTCACAATTAAATGTTCTTTATTTTGATAAGTAATATGACATATTTCTGATTGTTTTCTGAAAACACTTGAAAATTAATTCAGTTACCAGAATGAATTGTTTCAAAAACCTAACATTATTACATACAGTATTGTTATGTTTTACATTTCTCAACTCCAATGTTAAAAGCAGGAAAGGGTTGAAAAGTCATTTGCAAAAAATGTAAATATTTATAGAATTTTGCTTAAGTAGCACAACTTTCTTTAAGCAGCATATTGTGCAGAGAGAGACTCCGTTGGTTTGGCCATGTTTCCCGTATGGATAATTATAGATTGGCGAATAGGGTTATGAACAGTGTGCCTAAAGGCCTCAGAAAGAAGGGGAGACCTAGGATGCGGTGGGCAGACAATGTCAAACAGGACCTTGTTAGAATTGGTGTGCAGTGGCCAGATGCAGTAGATGTGTAGCTCAGGACAGACTTGCCTGGAGAACTAAATTGTACTGTCTGGTTGGATCTCCGTAGCCCATGGCTACTTGAGGATGATGATGATGAAATAGGGTTATGAAGAGTGTACCTAAAGGTCTGAGAAAGGACCTTGTTAGAATTGGTGTCCAGTGGCCTGATGCAGTAGATGTAGCTCAGGATAGACTTGCTTGGAGAACTAAATTGCACGGTCTGGTTGCACCTCCATAGCTTGAGGAGGATGATGAGCATTCTTTCAGAGATGTGCCCACTTGATGGCCCAAGGAGCAGCTGTTTCTTTCTCTTGTCACAATAAACAAGCTTGACAGATTATCACAGCATTATACCTACATCTAGGGTTACAAGGTATACTTAAGGAGATTCTTGGGTTACCGGGGGGGGGGGGGGGGGGTCTTAAGGGGTTACAAGAGTACTTAAGTAGCTTTCTTTCAGAGATTGCATTGTCTCTACAATTGACGAATTAGGACATAATGAGGGGCAGCAAAAGATTTCTTTTGAGAAAGTTCATTTCAAAACTTGACCAGTCTGGGTTTTCAGAGGTCCTAGTTTTACAGAGCCATTGGGTGTTAAAGGGTTAAACTTTTGGTGGCACCACTAAATTGGATGAAGAAAATCATATTGCATTAAATAGCGAAATGTTTCATGCCAGTCAGCCATATGTAGCAGGTGGAGTTGATGTCACGTTTCTGATATGATTCTCAGATTTTTTACTTACAAATGGCCTTGAGTGCATAGATATTTTGGGCCTGTAAAACCAAACTACCACAGAATTTTGGGTTTATATTTTGAGCCCTGGTATTTAATAGCAGTTTTTCTTTTTTAATATATGTTGCATATGAACCATGAAATAGTAATTTCAAATTCATTATAAAAATGAAAGAAAATGAGTTTTTTTTTAATGTACATATACATTAATTCATAAATTTTAAATGCAGAGGAGAGTTTACGACCCTCAAATTCCTTGTACCACATTCAATGGATGTCATATGATACCTGCCAGTTCCAAAGTGTTAACTTTTTAATTTCAGCCTCAGTTCATCGTTAGTTTAAATAGTGCCCCAATACCTTGAAGTAAATGGTAGTGGTTCCTTCCTACCATCATAACTTAGGTGTATGGTAATTGCCATTGCCTTAACTGGTAGAGCAACTGGCATATAACCAGGTGGATAAATATTTTTTTCCACACTTGCCTTCATATCAAATACCATTTGCAACTATCAGTTCTATTTCAGTAAGTTCTGTTTCTTATCAGCTATGTTCTTTATCATAAATTTGATTTGTTGAATAGGACAAGGTAGCTTTCCAGTGTGAATTTTTTTTCTGTATTGTGTGAAACCATCACAAGAGATATCTCACTGAAGGGGGGCGGGGGTGGCTCAGTCGGTAGCATGCCAAGCTCGTAATCTGTAGTTCCCAGGTTCGAGTCCCAGCTGGGTCAGTGTTGAGGTATAATATAATAAATCTCCGCAAAATTCCCCGCCCTGCCTACGGTCATTAGGGGACACCGATGGGCTTGGAAAGGCCGCCGTCCGTCGGATGGGACGTTAAGCCGTGGCCTCGTGTGCGGGAGAGCCATACCCTGTGCACGTTAAAGAACACGCTGGATGGCCTTGACGGGTGGCTACCATCTGTCTCCCAACAGCTGTTCCAGTGGGTCCCCTCCCCCAACCTTCTCTGAGCCTTCGGGGTCCATGTGACCTGGCCATTTAGCCCATGGTGTGCAAAAAAGTGCCGCTCAGAGGTAAAACAACCCAACCCAACTCACTGAAGATTTTTTCAAGACTAGTGATAAATTTTACTCTAATACACATCTTCAGTGTTGAAGAGACATCTTGTTAACATTTAATACCGATTGCTAATTTAAGTATATATCAAAAGTATGTGTTTAAAACTATTTTCATGAAATAAACTCCCTAATGTGTGATTTGTTTCCATTTCTAGGACAATGATTTCAAAATCGAAATAGTTGTTCATGATCCAGAAGGTGAACTTGTGACTGTATTTTGTAACGTTACTGCATCAAGACCTGCTATGATATGTATTTTGTACATAAACACTAATAAATAAACAAAAACTAATTGTATATATGAAAACTGTAAGTGAATAAAGGACAGGTTTTAATACCCATGAATGTTTGTTTGCTTGTTATTCTTACAAATCTGGGTTGGCTGTAATAGAATGTTGAGTTGTCAGATGGCATAAAACAAAGCAATTAACCTGGTACAAGAGAAGTGACGTTATTTTGAAAATAGCATGATATATTTTTTTTACATTTGCTATGAACAGAGTTACTTTCTCTTTGAATAGCTGCTCAGCATAGGTATAAAACTTCAGAATAAATGGATCCAAATTTGCAATAATGACCCCTTTTCAACTTATTGGAAATATTTGTAAATTGGAAAAGCAGTGGTTTTGATGAACAAGAAAAAAAAGGTTGTAGGCATAAAATAAGAAAAAGTTTTCACCTTAGGGAAGAAAAAGGGATATTTCCCCCCCCCCCCCCTCTACACCAGGATCCCAAAAATAAATAAGCATAACTAATTTTTGTATAGTTAGCATGGTAGTTCTCTGTGTGCTGTGTGTTGAGGCCTAGAAACATTTTTGCAGAACAGTTTTCCATTTTTAACTGTGCACTCACCTGGCAGAAGTCTCCCACCCATGGACATGTACTCATTGGGTGGGTGGCATCCACCATGCGTTTTACTTTCTTCTTTTAAAGCTAATCTAGGATTTATTGATGCTGCCATATGGTAATGTAAACTGTGAACAATGTGAAATACTGAGTTTAGGTCAGTACGCTTCAGTTTGAATGGAAAATAGTATACAGGGTGATTCAGAATTCATCAATATTTGGTGGGGAGGTAGGTAATAAGAAACTAAGGAGATTTCACATAGGAAAGCATGGGCGCATATGCCATGTAGTAGGGCAAAATGACCCCAGTTCATCTTTGTGAATGATGGAAAGAACACATAAGAAGGAAGTGGTAAGGAAAAAACATTATTATCTTACATGTAACATTTCTTTGCATTGGTTGTACAGACACAAGAGGTGCTCGAACTGCCGACCATGTGCTAGAATGCATGACTCACAACGGCGTTGCATGGACAGCCGGACCCTGTGGAAGATGCCTGGCATTTCCCGGATGTTTGAGGCAGCAACTGATATGCGTGCTACAAGATCCATAGCACTATCAACAGGGGTCTCGTACACCATGTTTTTCATAGCACCCCATACAAAGAAATCGATTGGAGATAAATCCGGTGAATGTGGTGGCCAAGAAACCGGTCCACCGCGGCCAATCCATTGACCACCAAACTGTCTGCGTAGGTAAGCACGTACAGCATTTGCGAAATGTGCAGGAGCGCCATCATGCTGGAACCACATTCGCCGGAGACTACCATCAGGAACCTCGTTCAGAAGATCCGGTAACACAGTCTGAAGAAATGTTAGGTACTTGGCACCGTCCAAACGGGATGGTAGTAAATACGGGCCCAACAAACAGTCACCGACAATCCCAGTCCACACATTGACAGCAAAACGTTGTTGCGCAGCTCCAGGTCTTGTACCGTATGGGTTCTGATGAGCCCACACATGCCAATTGTGTGTGTTGAAGACACCCTCTCGAGTGAACAACGCCTCATCGGTGAAAAGAACATATGTTGGGAAATTGGGATCAACGGCTGTTCTCTGCATGAACCACTGACAAAAAATAACACGCTTGGGATGGTCGTCTGCTGCCAATAATTGCACTCTTTGCAGATGAAACGGATGTAACCCTTCATCGTGTAATATCTGCCACGCGGTTGCTTGCGAAATTCCAAACTGCCTAGCCATACCTCGTGTGCTAGCACCAGGTTGTTCCTCGATTTCCTGTAGGACAGCTTCCTCTACTGCTACTGTCCGTGCCGATCTGCGCCTCCCTCGATTAACATTACTAGCAGCAAACGATCCTGTTTCACGCAGTTGGCGATGAATACGTGAAAACATTTGATGCTGTGGCACACGGCGGTTTGGGAAGCGCGCTGCATACAATTGCCTGGCTCGAAGACATCTTTCTCCTGCCGCACCGTAAGTTACATGCATATCTGCACATTCATTCCACGTATACCAGTTCATGTTACTTCTGCAAATTCACCTTGTCAAATGACAACTGACTGCACGCGTCAAACAGCTGTGCTTCTGTATGAGAGGTGTGTACACACAGCGCCCTCTACACCACCATGCGTTCGTCTGCCCCCATACTTTCCTATGTGAAATCTCTTTCTTTTCTTATTCCCTTCCTCCCCACTAAATATTGATGATGAATTCTGAATCACCCTGTATATTTTAGTTCATGTGCATCCTGTCCAGGCTAGTCTTTGTACTTATTTGCTGGGAAATATTTAGCATAAAAAATTGCTTGTATTAAACCTTGCCAAACTTGGTATCGTAAAATATCACTTTTAACTTGTGCCAGAAGTCACCCAACACAACATTATGTGTGCAGTAACTCAAAAAAATATCCAAACGCTATGGTTGATTACCGAATTCAGAAAAAATATCTCGCAACGATTTTTTTTTACGAATTAGTGATCTGGCAACCTTCGTGTACTGTACACACAGGTTGCCAGATCACTAATTTCTAAAAAAAATCGTTGCCAGATATTTTTCCTGAATTCTTTAATCAACCATAGTGTTGGGATATTTTTGAGCAACTGTACTGTCATATGTTCATTTGAGCTGACTGGGAAGAACAGGTTTGTTAAATATCGGTGCAAAGGGTTTGATGCTCATATCTGCCTTTTTACATACCTGGTTGGGGTGGGGGTGGCTCAGTCGGTAGGTCGCCAGGCTTGTAATCTGTAGTTCCCAGGTTCGAGTCCCAGCTGGGTCAGCGTTGAGGTTTATCTCTGCAAAATTCCCCACCCTGCCCACAGTCAGTAGGGGATACCGATGGGCTTGGAAAGGCCGCCGTCCGTAGGATGGGACGTTAAGCCGTGGCCCCGTGTGCGGGAGAGACATACCCTGTGCACGTTAAAGAACACGCTGGATGGCCTTGACGGGGGGCTAACATCTGTCTCCCAACAGCTGTTCCAGTGGGTTCCCTCCCCCAACCTTCTCTGAGCCTTCGGGGTCCATGTGACCTGGCCATTTAGCCCATGGTGTGCAAAAAAGTGCCGTTCAGAGGTAAAACAACTGAACGTTAAAGAACACGCTGGATGACCTTGACGGGAGGCTACGATCTGTCTCCCAACAGCTGTTCCAGTGGGTCCCCTCCCCAACCTTCTCTGAGCCTTCGGGGTCCATGTGACCTGGCCATTTAGCCCATGGTGTGCAAAAAAGTGCCGTTCAGAGGTAAAACAATTCAACGTTAAAGAACACGCTGGATGACCTTGACGGGAGGCTACCATCTGTCTCCCAACAGCTGTTCCAGTGGGTCCCTTCCCCCAACCTCTGAGCCTTCGGGGTCCATGTGACATGGCCATTTAGCCCATTCTGTGCAAAAAAGTGCCGCTCAGAGGTAAAACAACCCAACCCACAACAACTACAGATTACGAGCCTGGCGCACTACCGACTGAGCCACCCCGCTGCTATGTTTGGTATGTCTGCATTTTGAAGAGAGTCTTGAGAATTGTAATATAAAAGGAAAGACAGTACGGCACTTGGGCAACTTTAATATTTGTGCTTAGTTGTTTTGTCAACAAATCTGCCTAATGGTTGATGCCACATCAAGAGATGCGAGATTTTTGGCTGGTGCTATGAAAGAAAAAAAAAAAATCACCATTGCACTAACTAATGCAGGAAATTGCTTTATCCTCCCGTGGCCGAGTGGTTAGCACGCTTGGCTACTGATCTAAGGGACCTGGGTTCGAGCCCCGGATTTAGGCTATGGATGTGTGTGTCGTTTTTCTGCTGAGGTCCTGCCATCCTCTCAGATCTCCTACTGTGGCATATAAACTGACAGACTCCTGTCAGACCTCTGTGGCAAGCAGCTGCTTGAGGGGGTATTTATTTTATTTATTTAAAGCAAAAAATTATCTTGATTAAAAGTTTAAAATTATCGTATCAAAACTTTCCGCTTTTATTTTTCTTATGTATTGAGCAGTGTTATTAATGGACCGAAATATTTACTTGTGGAAATAAGTTGAATCACATTTTACTTCTTGCAATTAGTCTCACAGATTAACAATTTAAAAGTAGTCTCCATCTCTTTGTGAAGGAAATGTTGGTTATAGTTGGAAATTTACAGAAATTGAGATGTTTAGTATAGTTTTACATATTGGAAAGGATTAAATAATTTTACACATGAAAGTTCACTCTCAAGCTATAAAACTGAAGTTGCAAATTGTAACTTCATATATTGTATATTCCTTTGTATTCAATAATTATGTTGGGAATGTTAACACAATTATAATAGGGGTGGGGGTATCTCAGTCGGTAGCGTGCCAGGCTCGTAATCTGTAGTTCCCAGGTTCGAGTCCCAGCTGGGTCAGCGTTGAGATTTGTCTCCGCAAAATTCCCCGCCCTGACCACGGTCAGTAGGGGACACTGCCCGTCAGATTGGATGTTAAGCCGTGGTCTCGTGTGCGGGAGAGCAATACCCTGTACACGTTAAAGAACACGCTGGATGGCCTTCACGGGAGGCTACCATCTGTCTCACAACAGCTGTTGCAGTGGGTCCCCTCCCCGAACCTTCTCTGAGCCTTCGGGGTCCATGTGACCTGGCCATTTAGCCCATGGTGTGCAAAAAAGTGCCGCTCAGAGGTAAAACAACCCAACCCAACACAATTATAATACCAAAATTCTCCAGTTAGATAATAAGTCCTTAGTTTTTAAAATGCTGCTCTGCTTAGGTAGGAAAATAAGGACCAAGATATAGAAGGACCAGACGTATGGCGAAAGTTTGGCATCTGGTCCTGAAAGTTGTCTCTTGGGTGGAACCATGGAGGTAGGAAGATAAGGAGACGCCCTAACGCGCTTTCCCTGTGGAAGGAAAATGATGCTTACGCAGCATTGCGGTAGCCGTGTTATTGCATTCAAAACAAACCGTCTGCTGCTGCAATCAAGCCTACTTACACTCAGTTTTACTGTGCGATTCGTGCAGCCGTAAGCTGAACAGGCTGCCAAAATACAAATGTCGACAAAAATTAGTATAGGTGAGTAACTACTGATCAATGTTTTGAATAGAACAACATGGCTGCCGTAGCATCATTTTCAAGTGCTTAGGGCTCCTCCTCTTATCTTCCTACCTCCATGGGTGGAACGCACAATTGCTCATTCAAGTGCTGGCAGCTGACCATTAAGACAGAAGAAGCGAGTAGGAGTGTCGGAGCACGTGCATCTTACAATTTCAAGGGACCAGTAAAGGTAAGATTTACGTAGGAAAAATTAATACAGTAAATTTGTAATGATTTAGGATATGGATGTATTATTTGTTGCACATAATGGAATTCTGTTGGAATTTTGAACACCAGTTGATCCTGAAAGATTCCAAATAACTCCAATAAGTTTATTCAGTATATAAATATATACCATTTACGAACTGAACACATTTGACATTATAGCTTTATTAACGCATAATTCTGTGGGTATTTTTCCTTGCTTTATGAGCATAAGCTTCAGCCTTTTTGACTGCCGTAGCTGTCTTTAATATATTTTTTGTGTAAGTTGCTCATAGTACTGAGCAACTTTGTTTCGAAATTAAATCGTGTTTTCCATTTCGTAGGGATGGTAGTGATATTCAAAGGACAATAATATAACATTTTTAGTCAACATCTTAAAATTTTATTTATTTCAAATGATTATTTATATTTTAAAATGTTATTCATTCATAGGAACTCTGCATATCTACGAAATCACAAAAAGCTTATTCTTTTCTAAAGTAACTGCTATAAAAATACAATATTTCCTTTAGATACTTTTTGAATGCTGTTAAATTAGCGAAACAATGAGACTAAGTGCTCGTTTAAGTTTTAACATTACTATTTTTATTTACTGTGAGTAAAATTTTGAATAGTAGAAGTGCTGTGCAATGAATGCTTTAATTGCAAAATATCATCGCTCAGCAGCATATTAAATTTTAATTGGTGTTTAAATGGTTATTTTCATGTATCAAATAACCTTTCTCCCTGTAGAAACGCTATTAATGCATCATTCAGTTTCTTCTAGGAAAATATACATACATATATATTTTGCCTAATATTATATTGTTTTATACTTTAAATGAAGGAAAATTTATTTTAAATTTCTGTATAATGTCAGTTTATTTTTTTTTCAGGGCAAATCGATTGGAATAATTTTGTTACTGATACATGGTAAAACTGAAATGATGATATAAATAATTATCTTTAAAAAATATACAAAAAAATATACAAAAAAATTGTGTAATATTGGAAAATAATGTTTTTGCCAAGTCAATTGGATACATAAGAATTATTGAAATTTTTAGCAAGTAAATTTTTTGGTCTGTAAATGGTAGCTAGGTAGTCACTGGAAGGAGAGCTATGCATCAATCCCCTGTGATGATGCAATAGAACCGGCTAGGCCTAGCACCTAATGTCCGACCCCGCCTTCTCGTGGTGCAGACCGTTAGTACCTTTCAAACAGATACTCTCTTGTGGAAGTGAATGGAAGGGGAGGGCTGCCAGATTAGTGTGGCCTACTGATCTGGACAACTATGGCTACTTTTCTTTTTTTTTTCTACCCTGCTGAGGAGTGGTCAACTACACAGGGTCCTGGTGCTGACCATATAAACCAACTGGACTGGACATATATGGCTCTGAGCTTGATTATGGATCCTGATTTAGTTGCACTGGTGGGCTTCTGTGGAGGGCAAATCTTCCGCTGTGTTTTCTGTTTGTTTGTGGGTTGACAGCCCCAAGTGAATAGATTCACAGGATATGTTTATCAGCTGGTGGATAATCCTGAGCAGAGGTCATCGCAGGCACCTGAACTCTTTGCTTCTATTGGCATCGTCAAATTCTACATTGGAGGAAGTCTTCCAGTGTAGATGGCTTCAGCCTTTAGTGGTGGGGGAACGGGTCTTTGCCCCATGTCTGCGATTAGGGGGCTGTTTGATATTGTCGGCATTCCCTCTCTCAATAAACATAGTTTCTTTAAACATCCCACTAACTATTTTCTCTCCATAGGTAGTTGGAATGTGAGGACTCTGCACAGAGCGTTTTCACTTGATGTCCTCACACAAGAATTCCACCATTATAATTTAGATATTCTCGGCTTGCAAGAGACGAGATGGACAGATAAAGGTCAGATTCTTAAAAATAATCATAAATTTCTCTTTTCAGGGAGGGACGACAATAAGCATCACCAAGGCGTGGGTCTGCTTCTCAGCAGACACGCTAGTGATGCTCTTCTAGGATATGAGTGCATTAATGAAAGGTTTCTTACAGCAAAATTTCTGACAAGCGTTAAAGACCTGAATGTTATCTGCTGTTATGCCCCCACTGAGGATGCCGATGAGGATGAGAAGGATAGATTTTATGAACAACTTCAGGATATTTTGAATTCTGTCAAGAAAGGAGATATTACCCTTGTTCTTGGTGACTTAAATGCCAAAGTTGGTACTGACTCTGCCCTTTGGGGAGGAGTAATAGGCCCTTTTGGTATTGGTAGCTGCAATGGCAATGGGCAACGTCTCCTACAGGTAAGTAAATTCAATGGATTCAGAATAACTAACACTTATTACAAACACCGCGACATACATAAATACACATGGGTTTCACCTGATGGGCTGCATAGGAATATGATTGATTATATATTAATTAACAGCAAATGGGCTAGTTCTGTTAGGAATACCAGGGCATATAGGGGAGCTGAAATTGGATCTGACCATTACCTTGTTAAAAGTGTGTTGCAACTTAAACTTAAAAAGTGTTGGGCTAGGGTTAAAAAATTTGCTTTTAATACTGAAGCTCTGAAAGACCCAGTTATAGCCAAAGCTTACCATGATAGGTTACTTAGACATTATGACAGTCATGGTATGCTTACTACTGAAGTTGAGGAAGAATGGGATCATTTTAAACAGGCTTTTTTGGACACTAACAGTACTCTTTTAGGAAAAAAGGAGCAGAAGAGACAGAATTATCTGAGTGATAAGGCACTTGAGCTTATTTCAGAAAGAAAGAACTGCAGGAATGTCCTTAATCAATACCCTACTAGTACTAATAGAAAGCATTACAGAGAGCTTAATAAACGTGTAAAAGATCAGTTAGCTGCTGATAAGAATCTTTCGCTTGATGGTTTGGCTGACAAAGCCGAGGAAGCATTTAGACAGCACAACAGCAGAGAGCTGTACCAGATAGTTAATGTTTTGTGTGGTAGAAAACGGACAGGTATACAGGGAGTGAAGGATAAACAGGGTAAGGTTATAGAGGGTGAGGATTCTGTCATGGCTAGGTGGGCTGAGGATTTCAGTGATATTCTGAACAATGCGGTTAGTTCTATTCCCATTGTTTGCAATGATGATAGATGCATTGGTGGCTTTAATGTTGGCCCTATAACACAATCTGAAGTTATTTTGGCTGTTTCTAAACTTAAACTTCATAAATCCCCAGGGGTAGATGAAATTACTACCGAAATGCTTAGAGCTGAGAATGTTTCGGTTACCACTTGGATGACTGAAATTCTGAATATCTTTTATGATAAAGGCATGGTTCCTAAGGATTTTACCAGAGCTATTGTTATCCCTATTTTCAAAAAAGGTGATCGCAGTTCTTGTGATAACTATAGGGGTATCAGCCTACTCTCTGTTCCAGGTAAAGTTCTTTCCATGATTGTGCTTAATAGAATTAAGAATCTGGTTGACAGTCAATTGCGTGATGAGCAATATGGATTCAGAAGTGGTAGGGGATGTGTGGATCAGATATTTTCACTTAGGCAGATTCTTGAGAAATGTTTAGAGTTTCAGAAACCTTTGGTTGCTAGCTTTGTTGATTTCAAAAAGGCTTTCGACTCTGTTGATCGTCATAATTTGTGGTTGATTGTGAGATCATATGGTATACCAGACAAGTTAGTTAACTTAATGAAAGCTCTCTATAATAACACTGAGTCGTGTGTGAGAGTTGGTAAGTCTTGTAGCAATTGGTTTAGCATTACTTCTGGTGTTCGACAAGGGTGCATTTTGTCTCCTTTTCTCTTTAGCTTGGTTATTGATTATGTTTTGCGAAATTCACTTCAAGGGAAAGATTTTCGCCTTAAATGGGCTGGAGATACGAAAATTTCTGATTTAGATTATGCTGATGATTTAGCCCTTTTGGCAAATGATGTTGATGAGATGAACTCTTTCATTCGAGCTGTTGATGAGACTGGTAGTAGAGTAGGTTTGGTTATAAACAGAGAGAAAACTAAAGTAATGAAAATTGGTCAGGCAGGGTGTCTTTCAGTTAATCTGAATGGTTGCAGTCTTGAGCAGGTGTCACAGTTTAATTATCTTGGGAGCTATGTAACAGATAATGGTGATGTGCGGCATGAGATTAACAGACGAATAGGGATTACTGCCGGGATTTTTAAGAATCTATGGAGAATGTGGAGAAATAGGCGTATACACCTAAAGACTAAAATTAGGCTGTATAATAGTTTGGTTCTTTCTAGGGTTAGTTATGGTAGTGAAACTTGGACACTTTGTAAACATGATAACAGGAAACTAGATGCTTTTGATTCCAGATGCTTACGCATTATCTAGGGCATTAGATGGTTCAACTTTGTAACTAATGATGAGGTTAGGCAAAGGAGTTTGCAAACTCCTTTAAGCAGCATATTGTGCAGAGAGAGACTCCGTTGGTTTGGCCATGTTGCCCGTATGAATAATTATAGATTGGGGAATAGGGTTATGAACAGTGTGCCTAAAGGCCTCAGAAAGAAGGGGAGACCTAGGATGCAGTGGGCGGACAATGTCAAACAGGACCTTGTTAGAATTGGTGTGCAGTGGCCAGATGCAGTAGATGTAGCTCAGGATAGACTTGCTTGGAGAACTAAATTGCACCATCTGGTTGGACCTCCGTAGCCCATGGTTGCTTGATGATGATGATGATGATGATGATGATGATGATGATGATGATGATGATGATGATGATGATGATGATGATGATGATGATGATGAAATTTTTTCTCGCTTAAAAGAGTAGAAAATATATTGTCTTGAATCAGTGGAGTAGAGAGGAACAGGTAAAACGTTCAATTTGCAAAATTTGATTGTACATTAATGAAGTAAAGATTAAAAAAAATATTTTCCACTAAGAAAAATATATAAAGCAATGAATCTTTCCTGTCTATACTAGAAGCCCTATATAAGTAGAGGTTGGCCATTTAAAAATTGGACGCCATGTTTTGTCGTCACTCGGATTGTTTCGGGTGCATAGCTGAATGGTATTGCACAGTACTTATGGATTCCGGAAGAGGGTAGGGTAGGGTAATATTTGATACAGATTTCAGTGTTCTTGATTGGAAGCACTTTAGAAAATGGCTAAAAGCGGAAAAGTAAATTTTAGGGTTTTTTCTTTATAAAAAAGATATAATTTCGCTTTGTTATCTGTAGACATGGAACATTTTTGTTTATACAGATAAATGAAAAATTCTTTTTTGTTAGATAGGTATTAATGATATATTACGATTTGCATTTTTCGAATCTCACAAAAGTTATAACTGCGCCCTCTGACGGGGAAAAAATTTAAAAATTCCAGAATATCAAACGAATATTCCAAACGCTGTAGTTATGTTGGAAGTTTGATATTTTGTTGTTTAAATGTGAAGGTTGCGAAGTTACCACTGGCAACAATCACTTGACCCTTTAGACCCAGTGGGGAGGTGAATGCAACTTTTTTTTGCTTTAACAGAAAAGTGTATGTTTTCAGAGAGAAATTAAAAATTCTTTTTGGTATTGATGAAACATTACAATTTACATTTTGCGAATTTCCCAAAAGCTGTAATTGCACCCTCTAACGGTGGGAAAAAAAAATTGAAAAATCCCAAAATTTAAAACGAATATTGCAAACGATGTAGTTATACTAAAAATTTGAAATTTTGATCCTGGAATGTGACAGTCTTGAAAAATTCCATTGACAACAATGAGCTGACCTAAGCCCAAGGTAGGTAAGAAACGGAACGGTTTTGTTTTAAGAGATAATTAAAAATCTCTTTTTAGTTTGTTACTAATGAAATATAATTCGCATTTTCAAAGATAGTTTTAATTTATATTATTAGAAACCACTAATATCGAAACTGCAAAACTTTTAAAGAATGTTTCAAGCGATCTGTTTATGGCAAAAATTTCAGTGTTTAGAGTTCTGTTATGATAGAAATTCCACTGACAGCAGTGATCTGCCCACTATTTTCAGAGGAGCGGGAGGAATGCAACTTTTCAAATTTAAGAACTAAAAGACAAATGCTTTTTTGTTTTATAATTACTAATAAAATACAGCGTTAGCTATAGACGTTTAAACGTCTATAGCTAACGCTGTATTTTATTAGTAATTATAGCTAACACTGAGATTATCAAATATTGTTTAAATCATTAAAAACGCTAAATAGCTTGATGTCACTTCATTATTTATTTCCATCTTACTCAGAGGACTAAAAATGATGATATTAGTCCAACAGGGTAGAAACTCTGGCATGTTTCTGGAGAGATACAGGTTCGAATCTCGCATGTCGGCGAAATTTTTTCCACAAAATTATTTATTGATTTATAGACGTTTGAACATCTACAGGTAACGCTGAGATTATCAAATATTGTTTAAATTATTAATATTTTGTTAGTGTCTGTGAAACAAATATATATATATTGTTTCGTTTATCTTCTAAAAATGTTTCATTTTCGCACCCCCCCCCCCACTTTTGGCTAAGACGCAAGCCTTGTTGCCATTGTAAACCTTCTGACCATAACACTCTACTACCAAAATTTCAGATTTCCAGTTTAAATAGTTTGTAATATTCGTTTGAAATTTTAGTATTTTCCATCTTTTTCGATCGCTAGAGGGCGCTATTAAAATTTTTCAAAATTGCGAATCACAATGTTTATTCGACATCTATCCAACCCGAAAAGAATTTTTCATTTAGCTTTAAAAGTAAAGTTCATTGTCTATGGACGGACAGACAGGTGGAAAGACAGATGAACAAACAACAGTTAACAGAGAGACGGACAGACAGACAAACAAATATTGGCATAGGCAGACGACAAAGTGAAATATTAGCTCGTTTTTCAAACGAACGTTAAAAGAAATATTTTGGTGGTTTTCAGTTAGTTCATTTCTCTTTTGCAGCCGATTGCCGTCTTCTGATGGAGTTTCTCGGAAAAAAAATATTCATTAATTTATTTCATTGAGTGAAATTTTTATACCCAAATGCAGCGCAGTGAGGCATTCATATAATATGAAATTTTTGATAGACAAAAAAAAGTGGTAGAAATATATAAAACTATAACAACTGAGAAGTGTTAACTTGGTACACACACTAACTCATGGCTTTCGTCTCACGGTACAACAAAACATGGCGCACTTAAACCACTGACTCAGTCAACCAATGACCTGTAGGCTACATCACTGACATAATCGGTGAATTGCTTCATCCATTCTAATAAAGCTGCAAATAATGAAGCTTAAATATTTATAATCACAAAAAAAAGTGAAATACTCATAAGACATTGAATAAAATTCTAAAGTTAAATTTAAAAAAAGTTCAAATTATGTAACACATTGCATAAAATTCCAAAGTGAAATTCGGAAATTGGAATATAAAAATTTTGAAGAATATATTTATGGATAATAGGAAACCGTAAAGAAGCCTAGGGAGTCACCGATAGGGGCGCTACTAACGCATTTCAGATTTCTTGACTGTCACCCCGACCCCTATTTTACCTTGAAAGGTGCCTCCGGATCTGAAAACTCCTCTTATATCAGCACTTTACTGCTTAAAATAGCCTATTCATCAATTTTTAGTTTTCGAGCAGTGGTATATTAAAATATGACCTTTCACCTCAAAAGGATCCATCGCATCTATTAGTTTACAAAAGTTTTGAGACATACTGCTGAAAAAACCCCCAGGAACAAATTTTTACCTCTTTAGTATCTATGTCTATATTTGACCAGAAAGGATCCATCAGATCCCAAATTTGGCAAGATTTCTGAGCTCTGTGAGTCAAAATACTCCGAAGACCCAAGTTTTATATCTCTAGCAATGGTAGATTAAAATTTCACCTTTGACATCGACGAACACTCCTGATCACAAATTTTCGTAAAGTTCCCGAATCTACAACCTGAAACACCCTCCTGATATATCTATCCTCTTATACAGATTAGTGCTTTTTACTAGCCTTAACAGACTCAGAGATATTGCCGTCCCACGGCCGAGTGGTTAGCGCGCTTGGCTACTGATCTAAGGGACCTGGGTTCGAGCCCCGGTGTAAGGCATGGCTGTTTGTGTCGTTTTTCTCCTGAGGGCCTGCCATCCTCTCAGACCTTCTACTATGGCATATAAACTGACAGGCTCCTGTCAGACCTCTGTGGCAAGCAACTGCTTGAGGGGGTATTTTTTTTTATTATGTAATAATCACCTTCTTTACCTCCACATTTGGATTAGCAACTATCAAGGTTCAAGGTTGGCAACACTTCTTGCGTGTTTATTTCCGTAGCAGTTTGCATTGGACGAAGCGTGTGAAATGTTTTTAACATATATCATTGCGTTTTTATCGTAGTCATCAATCTGTTTCATATTACTTCGATTAATGTTAAGTGAACGATATTGGATATTGATAGTTGCAATAATAGCATTCAGCTTAGGTTGGTTTTCAAGGAACTACGATGTTTATAGTTCTGGAAATCTACAGCAAGGCAAGTAAACTAAGCATGAATGTATTGCTTATTTAAAAAGAAATTCCTAATGTGTAGGAGGGGATATTAAATGATTTTTCATCTAACCGCTTTTATTTAACTCCATATTCGTTGGTTAGTAAAGGAAACCAAATTTGGACCGTGCGGATCAATATCAGAGTAGCCATAGGGCAGCAAAATCTCTTCTAACGGAAAGAAAAATTTCGGTAGCTTACGCAGAAAATAGCCACTGGCTATGAGAGAGCTCGCTGACGTCGACAACGATCCAAGTCAACACCGGGCAAATTTCTTCCTTTTGAAAATCTGCTTAAATGTCGGGGGGGGGGGGGGGGGGTTGACAGGTTGGGGCATACCAGGATCGTAATCTGCTAGTTCCAAGGTTCGAGTCCCATCTGTTCCAACTTTGAGATTTATCGTTGTTAAATCCCGACCCTGAACTCATTTAGAATGGAAAAATTAAAAAAAATTAAAGAATAATGTAATCAACATCATTGTTTGAACATTGTAGCAACATAGTACAGCAGTCACAGAAACATTGGGGTGGGGGTGGCTCAGTCAGTAGCACTCCAGGCTCATAATCTGTAGTTCCCAGGTTCGAATCCCTACTGGGGCAGCATTGAGATTTATCTCTGCAAAATTCTTTGCCCTGTCCATGGTCAGTATGGGAAACCAATGAACTTGGAAAGGCTGTTGTGCATTGGATGGGACATTAATCCGTGGCCCCATGTGTGGGAGAGCCATACCCTGTGCATGTTAAAGAACACACTGGATGGCCTTGACAGGAAATTACTGTCTCCCAACAGTTGGTCTCCTCCCCCCAACCTTCTCTGAGTGTTCGGGGTTCTTGTGACCTGGTCATTTAGACCATTTTGTGCAAAAAAATTCTGCTCAGAGGTAAAACAACCCAACCCATAAGGAACATTGATACTCTAGTAATTTATTTGGTAAATGCATTTCATTCTGATTGACTGTTTTTACGTGACTAACAATGCCTGTATAATGTATATAGAGATTGTTTTTTCAACCTTAACACTGTGTTTTTTACCTCATAAATATTGAAAGAAAAATAGAAACTATTTTAGTTAAAAGATATGAGTAATAATTATGGTTAATATATGTATACTGAGGATAGAAATGGAGTATTTGCTGTTTTGTATATGAATGTCTATTATGTAAATTTTATCTCATATTAATATGCATATATTTATATATTTTTTTCCTCAAGTTTTTCTTCTGTTATAAAAAAGTGTTTAACATTGTGTGATTTTTTTTTCTTCTGTTTTTTAGATGACCATAAACCTATATTGGCAATTGGTATATTATCAGCAAGAGAAAATTATGCACAACGGGATGCTATTAGGAGAACTTGGTTAAACCATAATGTGGCAAATAGCATAAACGAAATAAATGGTGCAAATAATGTTAAAGCATGGTTTATAGTGGGGAAACATACTTGTCATATACCTCCTCAATATAGGCTCAATGAATATGAGTGTACCAAATGGAATATTAATATTTCAGGCAAGTTTAAAGATATTTATGAATTGAGAATATACAGGCAAATCCTATTATAACACATTGCTCAGGTTCTAAATAATTACCTCGCGATATAAGCAGGATGATCGTGTTGCCGAAAATTCAAGACATTTTTCATCATTCAAACTACACTGGCTAACTATATCAACTTGTCTTTACCAATTTTTTGCACGTTATAAATTTCAATAGAAGGATTTACAGAAAATTGGAAAAATCGAGTAAGCAATATTATTACATGGAAATGAAATTAATTAATATGATCTATTGTATTGTTTCAATCATGTCTTGATGTACGATAAATAAAAATAATAAATACCCCCTCAAGCAGCTGATTGCCACAGAGGTCTGACAGAAGCCTGTCAGTTTATATGCCACAGTAGAAGGTCTGAGAGGATGGCAGGACCTCAGCAGAAAAATGACACAAACAGCCATGCCTTACCCAGGGCTCGAACCCAGGTCCCGTAGATCAGTAGCCAAGTGCGCTAACCACTCGGCCACGGGACGGCTTGATGTACGATAAAGTATTTCAAAATCACTAAATAAATTTTTGAAGTTTCAGACATTTTTTTTAAATAAAAACTTTAATGAACTCAACAAAATTTGACAAAAATTAATGAATAGCCAATTGTGTATGAATGCCTTCAGTAACAAAATGGCTTGTCAGTTTATTCATTTGAAATACAAATCAAATGGATATTGCCATCAAAATGTTACAAGTAAATGAATCAATTGCCGGTATTCTTTTGAATGTCAAATGATAAAAAGTATCGCAGGTTCGCTCTGGAGTGTAAATATTGCCCAGTGTACACAAAACTACACAAGGAATCCAATTTGTAGTTCTTGGGTGAAATGTTTCATATGACAAAAGGGCACCGTTCTTGCATCACATTATAATTGGAATTGTGTTCTATTGGATCTCGTCTCAATGGGATTTACCTGTATATGTTAAAAGATAATTTATGATGATATTTGGTTCAATTGACATATACACAATGCAGTTCCTGTCTGTGAACAAAAATCAGGTATACTAATTTATTTTAGTTATGATATAATATGTTCAAGCCATCACCCACAGCTGTATCTGGTCAATTTAATTTTCCAATATCATTTTATTTATTTATTGTTATACCTGCTTCTTTTATTTATTTCTGTTTATATTTGACACTAACTCAGTTTCTTCATTATAATCTTATATCATTAAACATCATGGATCATAACCTTCATGTTCATAACCTTAGATGGGGCGGGGGTGGCTCAGTCAGTACTATGCCAGGCTCATCTGTAGTTCCCAGTTCGAGTCCCAGCTGGGTCAGTGTTGAGATTTTTCTCTGCAAAATTCCTCGCCCTGCCCACAGTCAGTAGGGGACACTGATTGGCTTGGAAAGGCCGCTGTCCGTCGGATGGGATGTTAAGCCGTGGCCCCGTGTACGTGAGAGCCATACCCTGTGCACGTTAAAGAACACGCTGGATGGTCTTGACGGGAGGCTACCATCTGTCTCCCAACAGCTGTTCCAGTGGGTCCTCTCCCCCAACCTTCTCTGAGCCTTCAGGGTCCATGTGACCTGGCCATTTAGCCCATGGTGTGCAAAAAAGTGCCGCTCAGAGGTAAAACAACCCAACCCAACATAACCTTAGATCATTAAACATTTCAGGATGAGTTTTCTGATAGTGTGTATAATATCCTCCTTTGAGCAGCATAATGGGCAGAGAGAGACTGTTGGTTTGGTCATGCTTCCCATATACCTAACATAAAAAAAAACGAAAAGCAGCTGCTTGCTACAGAAGTCTGACAGGAGCCTGTCAGTTTATATGACATTGAGAAGTGTTTCAAAGTTTTTAAAGCAAAAAAAATATATTAATGTTTAGAAATTTTTATTTTGAACACAGCACAAAAATGTGAACATACTCCAGTGAATTCACTCATAAAAAATTATATATTGAGGTTTACTCTGTCATTCTGATATTTTGATTCCATATAAGCTCTTAAAATTAAAGTTTTAATTCTCTATGACACTGTTAAATGTTTTTAAGCACTTCAATACATGGACTATGCTATCAAGTATCAAAAGTTATTAAGGAGAGATTTACATACTGTACCGTACCATAGAGGATGGGTAATAACAGGAACTTCTGGTATGCTCTCAGTGGCAAATTTAGTAATGGATGTTCTTGCCAGCAAGTGACGTCTCAGTGGACCGCACTGTGTACCTCTACTCTAATTTTTGTCATATAAGCTCTTAAAATTTCTTCATCAAATGCTGCCATCTGAGCATAAAGCAGGGAATTAACATCTGAATTTTCGATTTCTTTATTAAATAAAATAAAATAAATACCCCCTCAAGCAGCTGCTTGCCACAGAGGTCTGACAGGAGCCTGTCAGTTTATATGCCATAGTAGAAGGTCTGAGAGGATGGCAGGACCTCAGCAGAAAAACGACACAAACAGCCATGCCTTATCCGGTCTCGAACCCAGGTCCCTTAGACCAGTAGCCAAGCATGCTAACCACTTGGTTATTAAACCTAGTCAATTTCTGTAAGGAATTTTAATCCTTGAATATCACTGCTAACGACATCCAAGCTTAGGCAGTAATTCTGCTAGGGGGAGAATGCATTTGCAAAGAAATGGCTTCCTCAAATTGAACTGATGATCAAAGGAAGTCTGCAAATGCCGCTGGGAATGTGTAGATTAAATCACTGCATTGAAGGGTTATCACATCAGAATGGCTTAGTTTAATCTTGGAGTAATTGTGTTCATTTTGTCCGTGATATGAGTGTTCATATTTACCCCACCTCAACTTGCCTTTCTGACTAAATGCTCTTTCTCTAAAATATTTTGTTTTTGGAATATTTTCCACAGTTCCATGCTTGTGTTTCAAACACACACACACACATATATAATATTATATGCTTTTTATTGGCAAAAATGTCCAATATTTGGTTATTTTCACAGTGGAAGCTACAATCTTTAGACTGAGGTTTGGTGCGAATTTTTTTTATTACATTTTAATGAAATCACACATATTGTATGCTCTTAAATACTGTACTTGTAAATGTATCTTCTGTGGTTAGACCTATTATTCAAGTTGGAGTACACAAATATGCACAGCAATGTTGGTTCAGACTGTATCTTAGCAGTGATATGGAAATAAGAAAGTGCATCAATTGTATAATACTATATATTTCAATATTGTTATTATGAATATAAAGTTCTTAATAGAGAATGCATTTGCAAAGAAGTGAAATTATTTATGTGTTTAATAAGTATAACTGTAAAGCAATCTATGTCATATATTTAATAAGATATATATTCATAAAAAAAAATAAAATTAATACCCCCTCAAGTAGCTCCTTGCCACAGAGGTCTGACAGGAGCCTGTCAGTTTATATGCTGCAGTAGAAGATCTGAGAGGATGACAGGACCTCAGCAGAAAACAACATGAACATCCATGCCTTACCCAGGGCTCAAACCCCCAGGTCCTTTAGATCAGTAGACAAGCGCGCTAACCACTCGGCCACGGGATGGACGTATTTTAGTTTATAAAAAAAAATCCCATCAAGCAGGTCTGTCAGTTGATACGCTATAGTATAGGGTTTGTGAGAATGGCAAGACCACAGCAGAAAACCAACACAAACATCCGTGCCTTACCTGGGGCTCAAACCCAGGTCCCTTCGATCAGTAGCCAAGAATGCTAACCACTCGGCCATGGGAGTTAGCGTGTTTTTTTTTAAATTAAATATTTATACAAAAATAAAAACAAATTGCTCTAGAGAAGAAAAAGTATTTATTCATAAAAAAACACAAATGTATGAGTTTACCCCAGAAACATGTTTGTTGCTGTAAATAAGAGTACTGTCCTTGGTACTAACAATTAGTTTCGTTTGATAAATATTGTTGACATTATTTTTGCAAAATATCGATGTCATGCTAAAGGAACTATATATATATAGGAAGTATAAGAATCAAAATCATTGAGTCTAGAAAGATGTTTTGACCCAATTTTAAGGCTGCTTTTAATAATTGCTCCTCTCATTTGAAAAGTTGTGCTTTGCCACGAATAAGCTGATTTCTTTTAAAATAATAGTAACATTAATATTTAGGTTTAATATTCATTCTCTTTTATCATTTACAATTTTCAGTTGATTAAAGGTAGGTAGAATATATATATATATAAAAGAGCTAGCAGTGGCAGTTTGCATAGTAGTGGTGGAATGATTTATAATTGACATTGAATTGCAGATATCAGATCGGAGCAAGAGTTGGTTTCCTCCAAAGCTGAAGAACAAAAATGTCCTCCACATGCTGTGAAAAAATTTTATCAAGGGTTCAGCTTTCAGGTAAAGTTTTTGAATGATAACTATGTATGCAGTTACTTATTTGAAGATCTTATAAGGCATAACCAATTTAAAGGGATGCTTCTGAGATCAAGGGGAAAGCTTTTGTATATGCTTGATTGGTCTCTCAAACTTTCATTCTCCCCTCAAAAATATGCAAACTCCTCCAAAATGGTAACTTCTATGACCACCAGTGTTAGTAAAGAACATTTTCTTATCATAAAAAGAGTTTTGAACCTTTCTTCCTCCCTCCCCTCTTCTCCGGGGCGGGAGTGGCTCAGTCGGTAGCACGCCAGGCTCGTAATCTGTAGTTCCCAGGTTCGAGTCCCAGCTGGGTCAACGTTGAGATTTATCTCCGCAAAATTCCCCGCCCTGCCCACGGTCAGTAGGGGACACCGATGGGCTTGGAAAGGCCGCCGTCCGTCGGACGGGACGTTAAGCCGTGGCCCCGTGTGCGGGAGAGACATACCCTGTGCACGTTAAAGAACACGCTGGATGGCCTTGACGGGGGGCTACCCTCTGTCTCCCAACAGCTGTTCCAGTGGGTCCCCTCCCCCAACCTTCTCTGAGCCTTCGGGGTCCATGTGACCTGGCCATTTAGCCCATGGTGTGCAAAAAAGTGCCGCTCAGAGGTAAAACAACCCAACCCAATCCCCCTTCTCCAAAAGAGGAAAAATTTCTCCTGAATGGTAAGATCTAGAATTGTGTAATTTGGTATATATCTCCCTTTCATTTAAAACTATATATTTGTCACCCTTGAGCATTTCTTGCAAAAAGGAAGTCCCCCAAAGAAGAAAGAAAAACTCAAATGCAAGATCTAGTACCATCAAATTTGTTATGCAGTTTCCTTGTATTGTAGCTTAAAGATGCATAAGGATTTAGACCCCAATCTTCATTCTCATCACCAATAAAAATGGAGATGCATAAAAACATTAGTTGAGCGTAATAAATTATATCTCAGATTGAAGCTTCTGATATGGGAAGTATCATGGGCTACTAAATTATGCCTTTCTTTCTGCCACTCCGTGCAAAAAGGAAAAGCAAATTTCCTGAAGGGAACAGATTATATGTCAAATAAAAGATTGCAGTGTATGGGGGTTGGGCTGGGTTGTTTTACCTCTGAGTAGCACTTTTTTGCACATGGGCTAAATGGCCAGGTCACAGGACCCTGAAGACTCGGAGAAGGTTAAAGGACCCACTGGAACAGCTGCTGGAATGATGGTAGTATCTCATCAAGGCCATCCAGTGTGTTCTTTAACGTGCACAGGGAATGGCTCTCCTGCACACAGGGCTATGGCTTATCCCATCTGACACAGGTAGTCTTTCCAAGCCCATCAGTCTCACCTACTGACCGAGGGAAGGGCGGTGAGTTTCGCTGAGATAAATCTCAATGCTAGCTCAGGTGTGACTCGAACCTGGAAACTTCAGATTGAAAGCCTAGTTCACTATCAACTTAGCCACCATCACCCCTGCAGTGTGTGGGAAGTATTATATATATATATGCATTTTAGAGAATTTAATTGAGTTAAAGACCCAAGCAAAGCCTGGTACATCAGGCTGGTATTTGACAATTCTTAAAAATACAGAAACCAATTTGATGTTGTTTTTGTTAGCATTACATTGGCATGTATAGGTATTGATAAAATATTACTATTTTTCATTTTCCCAATCATCCATTAGTTCTAATTTCAACTGTTAGAGAGTGCTAAAAGCAGAAAGTTCAGTAGTGCTCTCTGGAAAATGGCAAATCTTTAAACAAATATTGCAAATAATGTATTATGCTAGAATTTTGAAATTTTAATGGTAGAATGTGATTAACAAAAAGTAGTAAATACATTGGCAGCAATGATATCCCCCTTACCCTAGAGGGAGTAGGTGGGAGAATGCAACTTTCTTTTCTGAGATAAATTTTTTGTGTATTTTAAAAGTATTAATAAAATATTGCAATTTACATTTTCAAACTCTTCTATTAGTTTGAATTTTTCTGTTAGAGGCAATAGTTCGAAAAATGAGTAACATCATTCTATTTACAAACAAGTATCTCATACACATCAGATGCAATACGTTATTTTTCTTATTTTTATTGTAGTATTTGGAAAAAAGAAAAAGTGCAACTGTGTGTTTTGGTCTAGTTGATAGTGAATGATATGGAAAAAGTTTTAAAAATTAACATCCTACTTACTAAAACTACTATAGTACAGTGGACCTTCGTTATAGCGCTGCTTGCTATACCGCGCACTCGGTTATAGCGCGGGCGATGTTCGCGATAAGTTCAAACATGTTTATACAGGTCCTTGCGGCGTTAGTGAGTATCGCATTTTATTGTTACTGCGTATCGAGTAATTGTGTATGTATTGAGTTCCTGCATGTATTTTGAATAGTGTTTAATTATTGTATGCATGATGAGTAAAAGAAAAGCTTACAGTGTGAAATTTATTGTGTTGCCACCGCGCCGCTCGGTATAACGCGGGTGTTGTTTCCCGCCCGACATGCGCGTTATATCTCGGGGGTCCACTGTATTAATATCCTACTTACTACAAAATACTACTGTAGTACTTTGCAGTGCTCTCATTGTACTTTTGCAACATGAATAAAATCTGAATAAGAAAAAATAGTCCTATGGATATTGTAGGAAAATGAAAAGTTTCAGAATATGAGCCAGGAAAAACACTGACTGAGCTGTCTATATCATAGATTGTGCTCTAGTTATGTAAGTTCATTGAAGAATGTGTAGCACTGACCTTATTTTATTGATATAAATTTGCATCTATAAAAAAATTGTTGTTTAGCATATGAAGCTTTAAAATTAGTTTTCAGATCTAACTTTAGTTTTATATTTGAACAGGTCAATCACCCAATTCTTCTAACAAAGCTTGGCATTTATTCAAAGTTACTCATACCCAATGAAAGCATATCAATTGCTCTGTTGGATTTAGCAACTAAGGTAACATATAATTTTTATTTTCTTTCAGTAATTTTTATAGCAAACACATGAATATTACGTTTGTTTAATAATTTTATTATACTGAGTGCTTTAGATGGCATTAAAATTGCTATGCTAATACTGTTTCCGTATTGTTTTAAGACATTTTGACATTGATGGATAGTGTTTTGTTTAATAGTAGTTTGTTGAAAGTTTAGTGAGTTGTGTGAAGTCTGATGGTATTTACCCTTCTAGTGTCCAGGTCGTCTGTATACGTTCAGATAATTTGAATTGAGAGACCAAGGACGTATACATACGTTTTTAGTACAACCGAAAAAAAAATCGATTTTTTAAAAATAAAAATTGCCATTGTAAATTTTTTATATATATCTTACAAAATATATAATTCAGGCTTTAAAAATAATATTTTGTTTTGTAATTTGATGCATATTTTATTAAACTACAATATAAATAATTTTATAAAACCATCTGATTGCCATTTCTTAGAAGCAGTAAACAGTATTGCTGATTTGCATGTTAATGTTCCTATTTGCTGAAGCAACCTTGTGATTTAAGCTCAGAAGTTTGATTTTAGCTATTATCAACAAATTTTTTCCATAATTTTTTGAAATTCTCCTAAAAATTAGCAAAAAATACTGCTGTTTTTAAAAACCATAGATTTTGGAAGTAATTACAAAATACATACTGCAATTTATTTTTTCCATTTCACACTCTTTTCTGTCATAAACCTATTTCAGTATTCTCAAGTTATTTTTATCATTTTTCCCAGCATCCTTCAAATCAAAACTGAAAGTAAACACATCTTTCTTAAAAATTCTGGTGGCTCCTGCATTTAATTGGTTATACTTGACTGAGTCAACAAGATGCAGGTGGCTGACACGTGATATCTCCATTGTTCCGTGTGCTGTTTTTATTTTCCCAGTTTTGGTCCAGCATATTGGATACTCTTTATCAAGTTAGTATTTTATTTTACATTTTAACCTTAGTTGGGTTGGGTTGTTTTACCTCTGAGCAGCACTTTTTTGCACACCATGGGCTAAATGGCCAGGTCACATGGACCCCGAAGGCTCAGAGAAGGTTGGGGGAGGGGACCCACTGGAACAGTTGTTGGGAGACAGATGGTAGCCTCCCGTCAAGGCCATCCAGCGTGTTCTTTAACGTGCACAGAGTATGGCTCTCCTGCACACGGGACCACAGCTTAACATCTCATCCGATGGACGGTGGCCTTTCTAAGCCCATCGGTGTCCCCTACTGACCGTGGGCAGGGCGGGGAATTTTGCGGAGGTAAATCTCAATGCTGACCCAGCTGGGACTCGAACCTGGGAACTGCAGATTACGAGCCTGGCGTGCTACTGACTGAGCCACCCCCGCCCATTTACCCTTAGTTAGTTTTCATTTCAGTAGATTTATTTTTGGAAATTAGCGATGTTTTGGCTGATCGATAAGTATTGATATTTTCACGCTACATCGTATTGCCAGCCACAACTTGTGGCTATGGATATTTTAACATCGCATTAGGCTATATGTTAATTTTTATTTTAGTATTTATTATTTTTCCAGTGAAACTTTTATCTAGTATCATTATTTGAAAATAAATGAAGTCTTGGATATGGAAGCAAATTAATTTCTGTAGATTTACTTCTGTTAGTTTGCGATTTTAAGATCGGCTGATTTATCGATTTTTGATCGGCTGATTGATTGATCAATCTTTACGAGTTATGCTAGATCGGTGGCTGACTTAAAAGTTGTTGCAGATATTTTATTTAACATCCCATTAGGTTTGTACCGTTTTGTGAAAATGAATGTCTTGGATACGAAAGCAAAAATAGACTTCCTTGCTATGGAAATCAGCAGTCATGTGGGAGGGCAATTTCGGGAAGGGCTGGTGCTTTGGTTCACAAACTTTTCTGCACCTAGCTGAGATTTCCGAAATTCAACACTCAGAGAAAAAATTAATAATATTTAGTACAAAAAAGCAGCCAAGGAAGTTTTTTCTATTTCATAACCAGTTCAGAAAATCCCATGAATGTGAAGTCCAAGTCACGTTGTATAACACTGGCTGTGTTTAAAATATATGATACTGAAAAGAATCATTAAAAGAAATAATAATAATATTTCAGGTTGAATATTATATTATTCGGGATGAAATTTCCTTTCGATAAAAATATAATTTAACTAATTTTATTCATCAGATTTTCCAAAGTGAAGCCTTAATTGTATAGTGTGACCTTTGTTTTCACCATTTCACATTGAAAAAGGTTTATTAAAATCAATATGCCTGGAAATTTATTTATATTATTTATTTTTATAAAATTCGTAATTAAATTCTATTTAATTTCATATATAACATGATCTATTTCTGTTGATTGGTTATTTTTTTTAATTCTAAAGTTGACTTGTTTATTTGACTTAGCACAATTGGCTAAAAGCCTGGAATTTTCTCAAAGTATGGTACCGAGAAAAAAATTACAAAACAAGAGAAATATACTGCTCACAAAAATTAGGGGATATTTCAAAATGAATATGAAGCGATGAAATATCCCGTAATTTTTGTGAGCAGTATATTTACTTAAAACCAAAAAAATTTTTTTGTTATTCAGAAATATATAGCCATTCTATTCATGTACATTGTAATAATCTCTGTCTATTTGTTTTTTAAAAATAATTTTTATTTGTGTTGCCAGATGCATTTTTTTACTACATGACTGTTAAAAAAACCGTATTAAAATAAAACATATGTTTTTTGTTTTAATACTTGATTTTTAGAAAATCCAGAATTAAATGCTAATTAATTTGGTATAGAACATGCCATAATTCTTTTCATTAGTTATTTGGCAAAAAAGTACTAAAGTTAAAGTTTTTTTTGGCTGAGCAGAGGCAGAAAATAGCTTGGACCCTGGATGGATATCTGTTTTTAAGCCTGGACACTGGAAGGGTTAAAAAATAAAACATGGGAAAGTGAAACAACAAGAAGTGTTTAAAATATCTTTTTCACAGCCTAAAATAGGGATCGGCAATCTCCAGCCCATTGACTGAGTGTAGAAGTTTATAATATTTTCCGATGATGGCAAGTAGCATTTTAATTTAAAACAGTTTACTGTAAATGCCAGAATGCAGGCTAACCCCTAAAAAAAGCTGCTTTATTTTGGGAAAAAAAATTCTTAAAAACTCCTTTCAAAATAATTATATTTTAAAATATTGCTAAATGTATTGTTTTAGTAGTAATTATTAAAACAAGACTACTGTTAAGTGTTTTTGTTTCATTTTATAATGGTTTATTATATAATTTTATACAGGTACAGAAATAGTTAATAAAATAAGTATTAAAAGGTTTTTAATTACTCAGTATCATATGATTTTGAAGCCTGTTTATCCGAGAATGCATTGTCTTTAGTCCCTTCGTAGAAGGACTTTGAAATGCAGCATTTCTGAAAGTTTGATGTAGAACTTGGTTTGGCTGAAAATAATTCTCTTTAATACGCAAAATTCTACTTTTGATCACTAAATTTTATTTTAGATCTGAATTTAAGCACAGAGCTAAATTTTTTATTGTGCATTGAAATGTTCACTGTGGCAGATAATTTTTGAGTGTGGCCTGCTGTGCATCATAAGTCACAGTTGACTCATGGTTGTCTTCCTTTCTGTGCATTGTAGATTTTTACTTGTTTTTCTATGAAGCATTTTCTGATAAACAAGTCACAAGTGCTTTGGCATGAATATTCCAAATCATCTTTACATTGTGTGACATAATACAGCAAAAGATCACCCTTGAAACTGGTAACCTCTTCTAATGAATGAAATTCATACTCTTTCACCATGAGTCATTAGGGACTCAGATGCATGATGGGCAGGATCTTTGAAATTCACGTCCATAAAAAATAATAAAAATAAATACCCCCTCAAGCAGCTGCTTGCCACAGAGGTCTGACAGGAGCCTGTCAGTTTATATGCCCTAGTAGAAGGTCTGAGAGGATGGCAGGACCTCAGCAGAAAAATGACACATACATCCATGCCTTACCCGGTTCTCGAACCCAGGTCCCTTAGATCAGTAGCCAAGCGCGCTAACCACTCGGCCGTGGGACATACTGCAGAAAAAATAAGAACATGACACAGTGAACATGTTAAGACAAAGTGTTTTGGCCAGCATTCATGCTTTTATGTTAACATTTTTTCTTATAGAGAGGCTTCTAAAGTCAGTCAGTATGTTCTAGGTATAAAAAGCTTTGCTTATTTTTCATGATAATTGTATAAAAAAGACATTACACTTATTCCTGGTATTTTAATACTACTTACTAAGTAATATAATACTTTAAGTAAATAATAGTAGTAATATAATGCAATAATACACTGACTCACAAGTTGCCTCTGTTATTTAAAAGTCTCTCTCATGTTGCTTCCACTAATGAAAAATTACCTGCCAGTAAAAAAGGTTGAGCACTCCTTGCCTAAAGAGTTAAGTTTAACACAAGATTATTAACAGGATTCGTAAAAATTCAGAGTAATTCTATACATACAAATAGCAAAAACTAAAAATATTTCACTTTTTTTAAATAACAGCTTTACCATCTCATTTGACTAAAAGTTTCCTTGTATTACTTGAATGCAGTGAACTAATTTCTCAATTTTGTATTCTGTGCTTTTTGGTGTTTGTTCAGTTTTATCACTATGATATGATGTCTACATTGTGTTATCAAAAATATTGGGACACTTTCCATGATATATGAATGGAAAAACACATTCAAAGTTCCCTAACTAAATAAAATAAATAAATAAATACCCCCTCAAGCAGCTGCTTGCCACAGAGGTCTGACAGGAGTCTGTCAGTTTATATGCCATAGGAGAAGGTCTGAGAGGATGGCAAGCCCTCAGCAGAAAAACGACACAAACAGCCATGCCTTACCTGGGACTCGAACCCAGGTCCCTTAGATCAGTAGCCAAGCATGCTATGAAAACGAAATTTTTATGAAAAAATGGCAATGGCTGTAAATCGAAAATCTCAATCAAATTTATCAAAGTTTCGATTTTCAATAACTTAAACTACACAGCAAGATGTTTAAACTTATTTAATTCATGATTACGCTGTTTAATGTAAAGTACTTTTGAGCAACTAGTTCACATTACACTTAGCATTATTTTTACACAGTTATGGTATGAGTTATATCAGATATGGTAATTTATAACTTAAGAGACTTTTTTTTTATCAATAAAAGGTTCCCCAGTAAAGATGAAAATCATTACCATTTCATTGATGTCTGTCAACAGTTCTGCTGGCTTCAGCTGGTGTGCTATCCTTCATACAGTATTTTCTCAGAGTCCATTTTCCAAGATTTTATCTGAAGTACTGTTATTTTCACACAGATTATTGTTGAATTGTAGCACTGATGCTTCATTTTTAAAATCCAGATACCAATCCTGGGTTAATTATTGAAGACATTCATTTGAGTATGTTTTTAGCACTATAACATAGTCTGAATTACTCATGCTCTGTTCCCAGGTTCAAGTCCCAGCTGAGTCAGCGTTGAGATTTATCTCCGCAAAATTTCCCTCCCTGCCCACAGTCAGTAGGGGACACTGATGGACTTGGAAAGACCGACATCCATTGGATGGGATGTTAAGCCGTGGCCCCATTGCAGGAGAGCCATACCCTGTGTAGTTGTTCAACCCAAGTTTCAAGTTAAGCAAACGTTAAAATCAATAACATACAACTTTAAAAATTTCGAGAAACGACCCTTTCATTTCATAGGGTTAGGGCGACATGTTTCACCCCGATGCATGCAGGGCTTCATCTGGCAGTAGTCAACTTGGTGTTAAGCTGTTAAATAAGAGTATCCCTCTATCAGTGAGTTTTAGTTTTTGCATGTTGCTCGCACAGCAGGAGGTTTGACATTGCTGGAAGGGGAGGAACCTCCGTGTTACATAGATGTTCTTTATGAAGATTAATTGAAATGTTTTCTGTGTATTGTAGTTGATATTTATTTGGTGGAGTATTATATCATATATTTGTTATATCATAGTGTTGTTATATCATATATTGTTTTTATTTCTTTCTGTAATATTTTGTTATTAGATCTGTAAGCATGTATGAAATATGTTTTTATAGTCTTTTTTTATAATTTATAGGATGTGCTGAGTTGTATGGTATTAAATTGGGAGTAGATTTGGGTTTTCTGTATACTGCAGTGGTACAACTGAAATGTTTACTTTTAATCACAATATCTAAATATGGTAATTCTCCATTTATTTTTGATTCATGTGTAAATTTGATAGCAGACATGATACTATTTAAAATATGTATTAGTTTTTCAAGTTTTGTGTATAGGGTGGTCCCAGAAAATTAATGTATCATCAACGTAATGTAAATATAGTGAAGGCTTATATTTTGTTTCTTCAAAGCAGTGTCTTCAACATGGCATATTATGACATCGGCCATGAGTCCAGACAGAGATGATCCCATTGGGATGCCCTCAGTCTGAACCCACTGCCGACTGCCAACAACAAACCAATTAGGAGAGGTGGCCAGGCCCAAGGCCTCATGTACACTAAAATACTGTGCCGTGGGCGTGGCAACCCTAAGCCACTTTGCCTTCAGCCGCATCACCGCATCCAGAATAGGTGTATTCAGATACAGGGAGACGATATCTAGAAATGTTTAATTACAACGTGTCATGATGTTAAAGTGCATTGAGTTGGTGGGAAATATGGATTAAAGAAATCAAATAATGCTCTTTCTAAAGTATAGGTTGGGGCCTTACATTTATTAAGGGTCTGAAAGAATGATTTTCCTTACGTAATTTAATATTACAAACATCTGGGGTTATTGGGATATATTAGTGGTCTGCATGCTTTAGTTATACTTTGAGGTAAATGTGGATCAGTTTTTAAGTTTGCTACTTTTTTTTATCATTATAGTTATTGGATTTTTTAATATAGGTTGACATTTTATTTCTTGTAATAGTTGAGTTATCTTTATATCATATACATTTTTGTCTAAAATTACTATTTGTTCTAAGAACAAAACCAGGAAGTTGAAAAACTTCATCATCATCATCATCATCCTCAAGCAGCCATGGGCTACGAATGTCCAACCAGACCACGCAGTTTAATTCTCCAAGCATATCTGTCCTGAGCTACATCTGCTGCATCCGGCCACTACACACCAATTCTAACAAGGTCCTGTTTGACATTGTCTGCCCACCCCATCCTTGGTCTCCCCCTCCTTCTGAGGCCTCTAGGCACACTGTTCATAACCCTATTCGCCAATCTATAATTATCCATACAGGCAACATGGCCAAACCAACGGAGTCTCTCTCTGCACAATATGCTGCTTAAAGGAGGTTGCAGACTCCTTTGCCTAACCTCATCATTAGTTACAAAGTTAAACCACCTAATACCCAAGATACTTCGTAAGCATCTAGAATCAAAAGCATCTAGTTTCCTGTTATCTTGTTTACAGTCCAAGTTTCACTACCATAACTAACCCTAGAAAGAACCAAACTATTATAAGTCTAATTTTAGTCTTTAGGTGTATACACCTAAAAGAAACAAAAATATTAGAAGACTTAAAAACTAATCCTGAAATAAAAATTATACTAGCTGATAAAACAGAACAAATAGTAATTTTAGACAAAAATGTATATGATATAAAGATAACTATTACAAGAATTAAAATGTCAACCTATATAAAAAAAATCCAATAGCTATAAAAGATTAGCGAACTTAAAAAAATGATCCACATTTACCTCAAAGTATAACTAAAGCATGCAGACCACCAATATATATCCCGATATCCTGTAGATGTGTGTAAAAATTAAGTTACATATGGAAAGTCATCCATTGAGACCCTTATTAATAAATGTAAGGCCACAACCTATACTTTAGAAAGAGCATTATTTCATAAAGGATTTAATCACGATAATGCTGTGGTACAAAGTTAAAACATAAAACTTCCAGGGAGTAATTCTCAAACTAGGAAAGTGCTGTACATACCGTTACCATATATGGGATCTACTTAACTAGTACCTTATAATTACCCTTAACTTTATACATCAAAATTAACTCTTCCTTCAAGAGACCAATTAGAACCATGTATAAAGCAAAAACATATTTACCACTTATGCTGGTACTATTGCATATTTTGCAGCGTTGTCATGCTGTAGTTGGTAATTATATATGCTACCAGTCCTGATAGTAGATGTTCTTCTAGCAGTTACAATGCTGGCATAGATGTTATGAACTGACACTATTTTCTTTAGTTTCCTTATCCACAAGTTTAAACTTCGTTCATTTGTGGTGCACAAAAGAATGGTTTAAGTTGTCAGTTGTTCGTGGTGGTATAAGTTCTATTTCTTTTACGTAGGATGTTACATACAGCGATGCTTTTAGCCATGTTGTTGCACATTGTAACCTCAAGGTAATAGTAAATTCTCATAGGGCATTACATGATTTTGCATTTTTATTGATTTGCAACATTCAACTGCTAGAAGAACATCTACTATCAGGACTGGTAGTATATATAATTACCAACTACAGCATGACAACGCTGCAAAATATGCAATTGTACCAGCATAAGTGGTAAATATGTTTTCGCATTATATATGGTTCTAATTGGTCTCTTGAAGGAAGAGTTAATTTTGAAGTAATGTATAAAGTTAAGAGTAATTCTAAGGTATTAGTTAAGTAGATCCCATATATGGTAACGGTATGTACAGCACTTTTATAGTTTGAGAATTACTCCCTGGAAGTTTTATGTTTTAACTTTGTACCACAGCATTATTGTGATTAAATCCTTTATAAAGTATAGCTGTGTGTTAACTTATTAGTTTAGCATTATTTGATTTCTTTAATCCATATTTCCCACCAACTCAATACATTTTAACATCATGTCATGATGTAATTAAACAAGTACAACAAGCATCCACTCTCTAGATGTCATCTCCCTATATCCAAACACACCTATTTTGGATGCGGTGATGCGGTTGAAGGCAGAGTGTCTTAGGGTCGCCAGGCCCATGGCACAACAGTACTTTAGTTTACATGAGACCTTGGACCTGGCTACCTCTTCTAATTGGTTTGTTGTTGGCAGTCGGCAGTGGGTTCAGACTGTAGGTGTCCCAGTGAGAACACCTCTGTCTGGACTCATGGCTGATGTCGTAATACGCCATGTTGAAGAAACTGCTTTGAAAAAATCGAAATATAAACTTTCACTATATTTACATTATGTTGATAATGCATTAATTTTCTGGGACCACCTTATACACAAAACTTGAAAAACTAATAGATATTTTTAATAGTATCATGCCTGCTATCAAATTTACACATGAATTGGAAATAAATGGAGAATTACCATATTTGAATATTGTGATTAAACACAAACATTTCAGTTGTACCACTGCAGTATATAGAAAACCCAACCCAACAAACCTAATTTAATACCATACAACTCAGCACATCCTATCAATTACAAATAAAAGGCTATAAATACATATTTCATGGATGCTTACAGATATTCATCTAATAAGAAAATATTACGGAAAGAAATAAAAACAATATATGATATAACAAGATCATCTGGATGTCCCAATAAATTCATGGAAAAGATTAAAAAAAATGGCAAAATTTAAAGTACAACAAATAACACAACTTAATCCCGCACAAATAAAGTTCGGTATACACACAGTTTTCCATATATACCAGGAGTATCGAAAACTATGGAAAACACATTAATAAAATATGATTTAAAAATGCCACACACACAGTTACTAATACAATTAAAAAACTGTTAATCAATGATAGAGATAAGTGTATCCCAACAGGGGGAGTTTATAAAGTTGAAATATCAGATGTTGAAAATAAATTAAGGGGAAAGAATCGATACATAGGTAAAACATATAGAACATACGAGCAACGTATGTTAGAGTACCAACAACATATAAAAAATAAAACAATTAATGCAGCATTATCGCAAGCAATTTTACAAAATCAATCACAAGTAGAAAATTTAACCTATAAAGCTATAGCTGCCCCACCAAATAAATAACTATAATACACAGAAAACATTTCAATTAATCTTCATAAAGAACATCTATGTAACACGGAGGTTCCTCCCCTTCCAGCAATGTCAAACCTTCTGCTGTGCGAGCAACATGCAAAAACTAAAACTCACTGATAGAGGGATACTCTTATTTAACAGCTTAACACCAAGTTGACTACTGCCAGATGAAGCCTTGCATGCATCGGGGTGAAACATGTCGCCCTAACCCTATGAAATGAAAGGATCATTTCTCAAAACTTTTAGTGTTGTATTTTATTGATTTTAATGTTTGCTTAAGTTGAATCTTAACAACAATAAGTTGAACAAGTTCTTTTAAAAGCGATGTTTTAAATGTGTTTTACTCAGTTGAAGGTGGAGTCTGTTGAAGTTGTTTTGTAACATTTAAATGTTGAAGAAGGAGATTTCTTTTGAGCAGACTGTGTGTCACGAAATGAATGTCAGAGCATGAGTAATTCACCCTATGTGATAGTGCTGTAAACACAGTCAAATGAATGTCTTCAATAATTTACCCAGGACTGGTATCCAGATTTTGAAAATGAAACATCAGTGCTACAATTCGACGACCATCTGTGTGAAAATAACAGTACTTCAGATAAAATCCTGGAAAATGAACTCTGAAAAAATACTGTATGAAGGATAGCATACCGGCTGAAGCCAGCAAAACTGTTGACAGACATAAATGAAATGGTAATGATTTTTATCTTTACTGGGGAACCTTTTTATTGATAAAAAAAAAAGTCCCTTAAGCTATAAATTACCATATCTGATATAACTCATACTTTAACCATGTAAAAATATTGATAAGTGTAATGTGAACTAGTTGCTCAAAAGTACTTTATACAGCATATTCGTGAATTAAATGAGTTTTGATTTTCAGTACTATTTATTTGATATTTAAAGACTATGGAAATTGTAACATTTAACAGCAGTACCAGCTGGTTATAAGAATGTATCTCAAAAGTTGAATTTGACTGTCATCACTGTGCTTATATTGTCAGCATAATCATTCACTATGATATGATGTTAATCATACTTAAGTTCCATCGAGCTATTTACAGCTCCTTGTTATATTAGTGAAAATCCCATTGAAAAGCTGCAGCTGAAGCAACATATAGTTGCTTCAGGTGGAACTTTTAGAGTATTAGCTTTTTCGTCATTTATCAAAACAGGAGACCAAACATAAGTTAAAAAATATAAACAATATATGTTTAAATCATAACTTTAATATTTTTTAAGTGTTTGTAAAATAAGAGAAAGCTGAAATTTATTTTGCTGATTTTATTTGCATTTATCCTGAATCAGGAAGTCATAGTTAGGACATCTATAAATTTGGGACAGCCATCACAGCTTTTAAATGGGTTCATATATAGACCAGTTGAGAAGTATGTGTTGCCAAAGGTAAGAAATGTTTGTTTAGTAACATTGTAATATTTTTATAAAATATTTAGAAATTATTTGTGTATAATGTAATAAAGGAATTATAAATACTATGTGTCAGGTTTCTCTGAATCTTGATCAATAATTTTTTATCAGATGGAAATATTGTCACTACTACCTGGAAATTAGAAAGGACCATTGGATTAATTTAAGTCTGTGGTGTAAACCAAGGAAGTAGGAAGAGGGGGAGGTGCCCTATTATTACCGAGTGTCACCATGTTCCTTCTACCTGTAAGCGTGCTATCACTGTGCTAACAAACGACAGAATGTGTTTAGAAAATGGGTACTATGTGCCTAGTATATGAAGGCATAAATAAGTGTGCGAAAACAATCAAAGGAATAGCATTTCATAGGTAGTAATTCTAAAGTTTTGCTTTGTAAATTGAAAATTTTTTTGTTATTTCAGCTATTTATGACGGTACCATAGTTAGGGCCTGCAGGAGAAGGATAGTGGAGAGGCCTAAGGGAGAGTGGATTGCGAAAACGTTCAGAAGGGGGTTGGGAAATATACCAGTGTTTTTAATGTAAACTGATTAAATAATACATAGAAGGAAATTATCAAGAAACGAGAGAGAATGTAATGCATGCAACTTATTCAATAGCATGAAATATTCATTTAGCTCATTAGTTAGAGGAAAAACAACCCAACCCTGTTATAATTAACTTTTGAGGTTAATTTTTTGTAGCTTGTTCAGATTCCTGTGTTCATTACTCTTTGAAAACTGAACAGATATTGTTGAAAATTGAGACTGAGATCTTTAATTTATCTTTAGACATTTTTTCACTAAAAATCATAGTGAAGAAGTTATTGAGCTCTGGGTTCGAGCCCCGGGATGTTTGTGTTGTTTTTTGCTGAGGTCCTGCCATCCTCACAGGCCTGCTATGGCGTATTAAACTGACAGGCTTGTGTTAGACCTCTGTGGCAAGTAGCTGCTTGAGGGTGCATTTATTTTTTCTTTTTATAAATAAGTTTAATAATTTTTTTGTCCCTATTACCCATATTAACATTCTGAAAGGGGGTGGGGACTCCCTAGATCTGGGACTCTCTAGATCTTTCATTTGATATGTAACCCCTTAAGTGGGGCAAAAAAACTGCATTTAAAAACAAAAGGTGAATGCAAATCCAAAGCCGAAAGAAAAAAAGGTTTGATTTAAAAAAAAAATCGGTTTTATTTGGCAATAATTGTCGAATCTGTCTGCTAATTTAATCAAAGGGTTTGAATCACTATTTACTACAAAAGGAATACATAAAAACCTTTAAATGCTGAATAAAAATCTTTTTTGTACATGAAACAACTGTGATTTTATTTAGCAGTATCGGTATAAAACATTCGAATATATTGCAATTGATGTACAGCATGTATCATTCTGAGTAGGAGCAACATGGCTACTGCCATTCTCCACTGCTACACTAGTGACATATGCTAAGAGATAATAAGGGTTGTCTCCCCCTCTTCCTACCTCCATGGTGTAAACTTGGTTACATTAAAATTTATCATATAAAATTTCAGTTCAAACAATATTCAGAAAAACTTGAAGTGCAACTAAGATGGAGTAGACTCTATGCCATTTACAATTCCAAAAACTGAATTTTGTTTCGTTTCTAAATTTTTATTGGAAAAACGAATGCATTTCTTATTTTGTTTCCCATTTTTCAAATGTGACAATATTAAATTTGTCTCTGCTAACCCCCACCTTACCGTTGGTGAGAAGGGACACAAGTTGGGGTGGAAAAGTTGCTGTCCATTGGATGGGGCACTAAGCTGTGTGGCCCCATGTACAGGAGAGCAATACCCCATGCATGTTAAAGAACATACTAGATTGCCTCTGTCAACAGTTGTTTAGTGGGTTCCCTTATGCCAAGTTCTCAGCTTTTTGGGGGCCTTGTGACCAGGCCATATGTCCTATTGTGTGCAAAAAATGCTGATGAAAGGTAGAACAACCCAACCCTTAGTCTTGGGTCAGCTCTGCCCTATGGGCCACCATTTGAGTAGCCCTTGTACTAGCCATATCTTGCAGTAAAAAAGCTTTTATTTAAAATTCATTTTATGAGCAAAATGGGGTTTGCTGAATCAGTGACTTAACTGGAAGTAATTTGCATGGTATGAAAAACTTTTTTTTAATATGATATTGGTTGTGAATGAATTGTCAGCAATGATTGCAAAATGTCTTGCCCTTATAATCCCTACTTGAAGAATATAAGTGAAATTTTCTGAAAATGGCTCACTCTGGATAGGCCTTAAAATTTTTTGCTGTTTCCCAAAACTGTTCATAGTGTTCTGGTGATCAGTACAAATACTCAGCCAAAGGAAGCATTTTTCATTGAAGGCATGAGTGCTAATTAGGAGCTCTTGCCATAATGAATCATAGATAGGTGAGTGTTCTTCAATAAGTACAGTTCTTGAGAAGTGTTCATGTATTTGGCACCATTTCTTTTTATTTTGCATTAGAACTCTGCAAAAAATTAGTAGAATTGATATCCATATTCAGTTTATCAATTTCATCAATTTTGAAATACAGTGTGGGAAAAGTTTTATCTATAGTTAGATGTATGACTTATGTGAACTAAGTGCTAAATGACCCATCACTATATACTTTTAGTTTTGCAGCACAAATTAATCAAATAGAACCAAATCTTTATTGATCATGGGATAAGTTTCAGGTGTGGCTTTTAAATTTTATTCATGGGTCTGGTAAACCCCAATAATAATGCACAAACACACATGACTGTAGTTTATCATTCACAATAGAATGTAAAGAGCATTCATTTGAGGAAGTTTATAGGAGGGAAAAACTTCTGTGGAAGGTATTGGCATTTTTTGTTGTCAATTTATTCTTATTTTTCTTTTAGAAGCTGTAATTAAAATGTGTTTACAAAATCTTGCAATGGATATTTTGGATAAATTTGATCCAGAAAAATAATTTTTTTTCCAGAAATGCTTTATTGATTCTAAGAGTGAATTAGCCTGGTTTTTAGGCTTCTCTGATTTAGAAATGGGATGTGATATCAATTTCAGGTAGCATACTATAGTGAAATAAATTTTCTTTCATTTTGCTATTTCTAGAATTGTTTCATTACCTCTCATATATGTATATCCTGTTATTAGAAAGAATAATCAGAAACTTGACCAAAAACAAAATCATTAGGTACATGTGACTTCAAGTGGCTGCTTCCTCATGAAATATTCAATTACTGGTTTAATTAAAAACTCGGTTTTTAAAAGGCAAAACTTATTTTAGTACCATTTTTAATTGAGATATTATTTTCATAATTAGCATTAAGAGAGTAATTTTTAAATGAAATTTTTTGCCATTGTGAAATTCAACTGTTTCATAGCAGTACCTAGGTGCAATTTGATCTCACATGGTTTGATCTCAGTTTCAGTGCTTAAACTAAACTTGATACGTTTTGAAACATTTTAATTTTTTACAGATCTTTACCTCTTTTTTAGTTATATATTTTTAAGTTTTAATTATATTGTTATTAAAGCAAAATAAATTTTTGTAGCACTACTACCATAATCTTTGTACTTGTTGATCAAAATTTCAATCGTGTGCTTTAGTATGTTTACATAAATGACTAAAATATTAAAAACTAAATGAAAAATTTAAGTAATAATAGAAATGTTATGAATTAGTTATATTAAAATAGTGAAATATTTGAGAAAAGATGGCAAAATAACTTTTTAAAATTTAGTAAAGTTAAAGTGGAAAAAATAGGTAAAAACTTTTAAATATTTTAAAACAAAAAAAATAGTTATAAAATTTCAACTACCTTTTTTTGCCATAAATCACAAATGCTTTTTCTTTTGGCATACAAAATAACCTATTATGTTGATTGGCTTTTTTAGCAAAAAGTAAAATTACTTTTTCATTTAACTTGGCACAATTGACTAAAAGCCTCAACCATCCTTAGAGTATATCACTGAACAAAAAATGGGAAAAAAGTATGAATTTCCTCTTTCAAGTAAAAAAATATTTTCCTATTATTCAGAAGATTTTTATTCATGGGTATTATAATTATTTTGGGCCAATTTTTTTTTTAAATTTTTATTTGCATAGGCAGGTTTTTTTTTCACTATAATACTCTAAAAAAGTCTTATTAAAATTAAGGTTTTGTGTCAATATTTTATTTCTATAAAATCCAGAATTAAATGCTGTTTAATTTGGCATGTAATATGCCCTATTTCCTTTCATTAATTATTTGTAAAATATAGTTCTAAAGTTCACTTTTTTTTTTACTTAAACATAGCTGAAGGAAAATCTGGCCACCAGGTGAAATTCAGTTTTTAAAACCTGGTACTGTAAAGGAGTAAAGAAATCCATGTTATGAATTGTTTAGAACATCTCTGAAATGCTCAGCCCATCTAACCATGACAAAATCCTTTTTTGACTCAACACAGTTGAAAAAAAAAAGTTTGGTCATGAAGTAAAATTGAGTTTTTCAGACTTGGTATTGTAAGGGCTAAAGAAATGCATCATTATAAGGTTTTAAGTAGCTGCTCAGTACATTTGGAGCCAATGGCAGTACCAAGCTGAAAACACTGGTTCTCATCCGATCACCGAAGTTAAGCAGCTTTGGGGGCGGGGGTGGCTCAGTCAGTAGCACGCCAGGCTCGTAATCTGTAGTTCTCAGGTTCGAGTCCCAGCTGGGTCAGCGTTGAGATTTATCTCCGCAAAATTCCCTGCCCTGCCCATGGTCAGTAGGGGACACCGATGGGCTTGGAAAGGCCGCTGTCCGTCGGATGAGACATTAAGCCGTGGCCCCGTGTATGGGAGAGCCATACCCTGTGCACGTTAAAGAACACGCTGGATGGCCTCGACGGGAGGCTACCATCTGTCTCCCAACAGCTGTTCCAGTGGGTCCCCTCCCCCAACTTTCTCTGAGACTTCGGGTCCATGTGACCTGGCCATTTAGCCCATGGTGTGCAAAAAAGTGCCGCTCAGAGGTAAAACAACCCAAATAAGCAGCTTTGGGCGTGGTCAGTACCTGGGAGGGTGAACACCACATGCAGTTGCCAAAAAATCTGCTGAGGACCATCCATCCTCACTATATCTCTCTACTATGGCATATTAAACTGACAGGCTCCTGTCAGACCTCTGTGGCAAGAGACATTTGAGAGGATTTAGTATTCACCAGAATTTTTGAAAGTGATCCTTAGTTTTGTAAATGGTATAATTCTGTTGCTGATAAACAGAAAAATTGGTAGTAGTCACAAGAAAAATTTATTACAAAAGAATTTTTATTTTTAAGGTATTTTTTAATTCATTTCATGTTGTATTTAACGATTTATGAACAGAAGTGCAAATTTAGTTTTTTCTCAGTTTAGGTTGGGTTTGAAAATTTTTTTGCACATCGATTATAATATTAGGAATGCATAAGCAATTAGCATTCCTTTGGCCACAATCATTCGAGGTAACAAAGAGTTTATTGTAATACTTGGTTTTTTTAATTTTGCTATTATCATATTTATTTATAAAACACAAGAAAAGAAGTAAAATATGTGTTTTGTCATTGCTGTAAAGAGCAAAGCATTTGAATTCACATTTTCCAAAGTATTGAGATTATTAAAATATGTGGTGATGTGTGCTCTGATTCAATTGGCAAGTTCCTGAAGAATGAAAGGGAATATTTTTGGCCATAAATGCTGATTACTGGGGGGCTTGAACTCTTCAATAATAATCAAATGATTTCATGGGTGGTTGAACCCCAGAGAATTAGCATTTCTTATAACTGTTCTGGTGGTTGAGTGATTAGCATGTTGGCTACTGATCATAGTTTTCTGGGTTCAATCCTTGTATAAGTATGGATGTTTCTGATATTGTGTTTCTGCTGAGTTTTCACCTTCGTTGCAGATTTTGTATATGTCATATTATCCTGAGAGGTCCTGTCAGATCACTTTGGCAAGCAGCTGCTTTAGTAGTTTATATTTTTATATAAGCTTCTTAAATAAGAAATCCAAATTTGCCAGTTTAATTTTACAGACATTTTATTGCTATGCCTCTCTCTCTTCTAATGGCCACAGAAAGCTATAAGAAATGGTTTTACATTGGAATGCTGTCGTATCAGTAATACTTCTGAAACAAACTGGTATGGTAGGAAGTGCATGTTTCATCCATCAGAAGTCATAAAGCACTTTCTTTGCTCAGTGTTAGACCATTTACTTTGATCTGATAAACCACGCCTTCACATTTACCTAAAACATTTTGGTTTAATTGGAGAATATTAAAGAAACATTTAAATAATTATTTGTAACAGAAAACAATTGACTAATAATAAATAAGTGTTTTTTGATTTGTTTACTCAGCTTGTCAGCCTCCCGTACTCAGGAATTTTTTTAAAGTTTGTGTCATGCGTAATTAAAATTTACCTAAAACATTTTGGTTTAATTTGCGAATATTAAACGAAACATTTAAATAATTATTTGTAACAGAAAACAATTGACTAATAATAAATAAGTGTTTTTTGATTTGTTTACTCAGCTGTCACCTCCCCTACTCAGGAATTTTTTTTTAAGTTGTTGTCATGGCAAATAATAAATAATTTTATGAATAAAAAATAAAGTTAATTAAATAATATTTTGGAAATTATTATGTGTATTTTAAGGTATTTTTTTTACAAATGTAATAATATAACTTCTAATTTAAGGGGTATCAAGGTTTGGTTTTGGTTGAAGGTTACCTTTTAAATTCTGGCTGTGCTGCTATACAGTGGAGAAATGGTGGTGGAGTAATAACATATAATAGGGTGAGTTTTTTTTTTTTGGATTTTTTTTTCATTAAGAATTCAAATAATAAAGTAACTTATTGGTTATACTAGTGATCTAGATTTTCATATTCAATTTTAAATGTTTTATAAAGCACCTGTTTAAAACTTATAATGTTTCAAAAACCTTTTAAGTATTCTATGAAGTTTGGAGTTATCCACCATTTAATAATCTAATAATTTGGATTTCAATAATAGAATGATAGCTTTTTTTTTTGTTACAAATATCATTAAATGATGTAATGCTGAAGTTGGTAGGGCAAGTAAAAACAGTTCAGTAATTTCAAACAGGATCTTATATATAGCTCTTCATAATGCATATGTGTAGAATATTGTTTGCAGGCATAGTGTAGCAATATGGTGATTTATAGATGACATACAAGATGGAACTTTACAGACAGATCCAAGATGAGGAGAGTTGTAAGCTGACACTTTGCAATCACAATCTAAGGTAGTGAAAGACTGCAATAGAGCTAAATCCTGGTACAGTCATTAACTGTGAAGCTTTGTGCAGTATTTTCTTACTTAGATTTAAGATAGGTCTGCTGAGCAGCAATAGCCATTTTAACATAGATAGCAGCACACTTGCAAACTTATGATGATAGTATACTGAAAGTCAGGCTAATTAATATGCTGATTCTGAGTGAATTATTAGTCAGTATTTTTCCATTGGAATTCTAGCTTTATAGTTGTAATGAGAGCAAATAAGTGGGTTGTTTTACCTCCGAGTGGCACTTTTTTGCACACCATGGGCTAAATGGCCAGGTCACATGGACCCCGAAGGCTCAGAGAATGTTGGGGGAGGGGACCCACTGGAACGGCTGTTGGGAGACAGATGGTAGCCTCCCGTCAAGGCCATACAGCATGTTCTTTAACGTGCACAGGGTATGGCTCTCCCGCACACGGGGCCACGGCTTAACTTCCCATCCGACGGACGGCGGCCTTTCCAAGCCCATCGGTGTCCCCTACTGACCGTGGGCAGGGCGGGGAGTTTTGCGGAGATAAATCTCAATGCTGACCCAGCTGGGGCTCTGAAAGCAAATAAGGATGTATACTTATGGTAATATATGTAAACAATATGTACAACAATATTTCTACTTGTGGCATGTACAATGCTTTCACAACACGAGAAAAGAAGCACTGGGCCTGATCAAAGTTAAATAACTCGTGGTCATGTCTTTAGTAATGAGATTGAAAATCTGAAGTTACAAAAATTGTGATGTTATATGTCTGTGCTATTTTTCAATGAACTCTGCATATAACTAAAATTTACAGTTATGCATCAGTTAGAGAACTCTAAAAACTGCTGATGTTTGTAAAATTCAGACTCATCAACTGTGACATTGTCTGAAGCATTATCAGCCAAAATGTAAAATAAGCAGCAAAGGAAAATAATTATATATAATGTCAAATTAAAAAAAAAAGAAAAATAATCTCTGGATAAATGCATCAGAGAATTCGGTTTTAGGGAGGGTCCAAGAATTCAGTTTCAGGGAGGCTCTGAGAATTTAGCTTTGGATAAGGGTTTCCCAATTACTAAAATATTCCACAACAGTTAAGGTCAAAATGAAAATGTTATTCTATATGGAATGAATTTTATAGTTTTTTAACTATTTTTAGTGTTGGCTAAAATAAAATTATAGAAAGACAACTGTTTTGGTTTTTAAAACAGGTGAAGTTTGAGAATTAGTATAAGACGACAGGATTTTCAGGGCTCTCTGGGTATGTCCCTGACTACTATCAATAATTTAATAGTAGAGTATTGCAGGAAACATCCTGTAAACATGGGGGTGGGGGTGGCTTAGTTGGTAGCATGCCAGACTCATAATCTGCAGTTCCCAGGTTCAAGTCCCAGCTGGGTCGGTGTTAAGACTTATCTCCGCAAAACTCCCTGCCCTGCCCACAGTCAGTAGGGGACACCGATGGGCTTCGAAATACCTCCATCCGTTGGATGGAGGTATTAAGCTGTGGCCTGTATGTGGGAGAGCCATACCCTGTGCACATTAAAGAACACACTGGATGGCCTTGACGGGAGGCTACCATCTGTCTCCCAACAGCTGTTCCCATTGATCCTCTCCCCCCAACCTTCTCTGAGCCTTCAGGGTCATTGTGACCTGGCCATATAGCCCATAGTGTGCAAAAAAGTGCCGCTCAGAGGTAAAACGACCCAACACTGTAAACATGGGATTCATGAATAGTTCGCTGCCTTTTATGTAGTATATCTTACAGGCATAGATGACTACATGGTCTTATATTATTGACCATATTCTTAGGTGAGCATTTCTTTGAAGCTACTAATCAGATATAATGCTTATTATCCACTTTGTAAAAATGAAGATAAACTTGTGCCAAAATTATTTTGTAAAAGATAATTTTATTATCTTGGATTTTATTACTGTTCAGTATATGTAATAGCCAGGCTGTTTAATATTTGTGATAATTATCTATTAAAAGGCAAAGAATTGGAAAAAGAATTGTGCATTTTTTTTTGTGAAAGTGTTATGATAGGCCACTAAACATGACTTTTCAAGGATTCAGTTTCAGTAACATGACTTTTCATAAGATTCAGTATAATAAATAAATCATAGCTGATCTTTAATCATAATGATCATTTGGTAAAGCTTCTATTTAAAAGTCTTATTCACCTATTTGATATGTTGTCTATCTATATTACAGCTTCAGCATAAAAACAAAATTAGACTGTTTCTTGTTGGAAATGTTGAAATACCAACAAACTGTCAAGTATGTTAAGTGATATGTTAGAAAAGAATGAAACTTCAGCAGAAAATTAATTAGTGAAAATGGCACAGTAACATTTCAAATACTTATACTGGACAGAAAAATGAAAAAAATCCCCATGATAAGTCGTCGGAGAGTCAAATTCGAAGACCCATAATTTCTACAATAAACTTTTTATAAGAAAATATCATCATCGTCATCATCCTCAAGCAGCCATGGGCTAAGGAGATCCAAACAGACCACGCAGTTTACTTCTCCAAGCATATCTGTCCTGAGCTACATCTGCTGCATCTGGCCACTGCACACCAATTCTAACAAGGTCCTATTTGACATTGTCTGCCCACCGCATCCTAGGTCTCCCCCTCCTTCTGAAGCCTCTGTTCACTGTTCATAACCCTATTCGCCTAGGCACACTGTTCATAACCCTATTCGCCAATCTATAATTATCCATACGGGCAACATGGCCAAACCAGCGGAGTCCCTCTCTGCACAATATGCTGCTTAAAGGAGGTTGCAGACTCCTTTGCCTAACCTCATCATTAGTTACAAAGTTAAACCACCTAATACCCAAGATACTGCGTAAGCATCTAGAATCAAAAGCATCTAGTTTCCTGTTATCTTGTTTACACAGCGTCCAAGTTTCACTACCATAACTAACCCTAGAAAGAACCAAACTATTATACAGTCTAATTTTAGTCTTTAGGTGTATACGCCTATTTCTCCACAATCTCCATAGATTCTTAAAAGTCCCGGCAGCAATACCTATTCGTCTGTTAATCTCATGCCGCACATCACCAGTAGCAGTTACATAGCTCCCAAGATAATTAAACTGTGACACCTGCTCAAGACTGCAACCATTCAGATTAACTGAATCACAACCTGCCTGACCAATTTTCATCACTTTAGTTTTCTCTCTGTTTATAACCAAACCTACTCTACTACCAGTCTCATCAACAGCTCGAATGAAAGAGTTCATCTCATCAACATCATTTGCCAAAAGGGCTAAATCATCAGCATAATCTAAATCAGAAATTTTCGTATCTCCAGCCCATTTAAGGCCAAAATCTTTCCCTCAAAGTGAATTTCGCAAAACATAATCAACAACCAAACTAAAGAGAAGAGGAGACAAAATGCACCCTTGCCGAACACCAGAAGCAATGCTAAACTAATTGCTACAAGACTTACCAACTCTCACACATGACTCGGTGTTAGTATAGAGAGCTTTCATTATGTTAACTAACTTGTCTGGTATACCATATGATCTCACAACCAACCACAAATTATGACGATCAACAGAGTCGAAAGCCTTTTTGAAATCAACAAAGCTAGCAACCAAAGGTTTCTGAAACTCTAAACATTTCTCAAGAATCTGCCTAAGTGAAAATATCTGATCTACACATCCCCTACCACTTCTGAATCCACATTGCTCATCACGCAATTGCCTGTCAACCAGATTCTTAATTCTATTAAGCACAATCATGGAAAGAACTTTACCTGGAACAGAGAGTAGGCTGATACCCCTATAGTTATCACAAGAACTGCGATCACCTTTTTTGAAAATAGGGATAATAATAGCTCTGGTAAAATCTTTAGGAACCATGTCTTTATCATAAAAGTTATTCAAAATTTCAGTCATCCAATTGGTAACCGAAACATTCCCAGCTCTGAGCATTTCTGTAGTAATTTCATCCACCCCTGGGGATTTATGAAGTTTCAGTTTAGAGATAGCCAAACTAACTTCAGATTGTGTTATAGGGCCAACATTAAAGCTGCCAATGCATCTATCATCATTACAAACAATGGGAGTAGAACTAACCACATTGTTTACAACATCATTAAAATGTTCGCCCACCTAGCCATGAGAGAATCCTCACCTTCTATAACCTTACCTTGTTTATCCTTCAATCCCTGTATGCCTGTCCGTTTTCTACCACATAAAAAATTAACTATCTGGTACAGCTCTCTGCTGTTGTGCTGTCTAACTGCTTCCTCAGCTTTGTCAGCCAAGCTATCAAGCCAAAGAATTTTATCAGTAGCTAACTGATCCTTTACACGTTTATTAAGCTCTCTGTAATCTTTTCTATTAAGACTAGTAGGGTACTGATTAAGGACATTCCTGCAATTCCTTCTTTCTGAAATAAGCTCAATTGCCTTGTCACTTAAATAATTCTGCCTCCTCTGCTCCTTTTTTCCTAAAAGAGTACTGTTAGTTTCCAAAAAAGCCTGTTTAAAATGTCCCCATTCTTCCTCAACTTCAGTATTAAGCAAACCATGACCGTCATAATGACTAAGTAACCTATCATGGTAAGCTTCAGCTATAACTGGGTCATTCAGAGCTTCAGTATTAAAGGCAAATTTTTTAACTTTAGCAGAACACTTTTTAAGTTTAAGTTGCAAGACACTTTTAACTAGGTAATGGTCAGATCCAATTTCAGCTCCCCTATATGCCCTGCTTTTCCTAACAGAACTAGCCCATTTGCTGTTAATTAATATGTAATCAATCATATTCTTATGCAGTCCATCAGGTGAAACCCATGTGTATTTATGTATGTCGCGGTGTTTGTAATATGTGTTAGTTATTCTGAAACCATTTAGTTTACTTACCTGTAGGAGACGTTGCCCATTGCCATTGCAGCTACCAATACCAAAAGGGCCTATTACTCCTCCCCAAAGGTCAGAGTCGGTACCAACTTTGGCATTGAAGTCACCAAGAACAAGGGTAATATCTCCTTTCTTGACAGAATTCAAAATGTCCTGAAGTTGTCCGTAAAACCTATCCTTCTCATCCTCATCAGCATCCTCAGTGGGGGCATAACAGCAGATAACATTCAAGTCTTTAATGCTTGTCTGAAATTTTGCTGTAAGAAACCTTTCATTAATGCACTCATAGGCAGCACACCCACGCCTTGGTGATGCTTTCCATCCTCCCTCCCTGTAAAGAGAAATTTAAAGTTATTTTTAAGTATCTCACCTTTACCTGTCCATCTGGTCTCTTGCAAGCCTAAAATATCTAGGCTATAGCGCTGGAATTCCTGCATGAGGACATCAAGAGAATAATCTCTATGTAATGTCCTCACGTTCCACGTTCCTGCAGAAAGAAAATGATTAGTAGGATTTTTAAAGAAATTAGGTTTATTGAGATTGGTAGGGCCAACAATATCAAACAGCCCCCTGATCGCAGGCATGGGGCAAAGACCCGTTCCTCCTCCGCTAAAGGCTGAAGTCACCGATGCTGGTAGGAACTTCAGGCACCACCTTTTCAAGTGGACTTTTTCAAGAGCCACATGGCCTGCCTGAGACGCATTACTCCAGTTTAGGCTTGACGATGCCCAACTAGCTAAGTAAGGTTCAGGTACCTGCGATGGCCTCTGATTAGGATTATCTACCAGCTGATACAAGGTATCCCATGCCTCTGTTCACTTAGGGCTGGCAATCCAAAAGCAAACAGAAAACACAGCGGCAGACTCTCCCTCAACAGAGTCCCACCAGTGCAGCAAGTCCAGGATCCATAATCAAGCTCAAATCCATAAACAAGTCCAGTCTAGTAGGTATAAATGGTCAGCACCAGGACCCTGTGAAGTTGACCACTCCTCAGCAGGGTTGGAAAAAAGAAAAAAGTGGCCGTAGATGACCAGATCAGCAGGCCATACTGAACAGCCCTCCCCTTCCATTCCCTTCCAAAAGAGAATATCTCTTTTGAAAGGTACTAACGGCCTGCACCACGAGAAGGCGGGGTCAGACATTAGGTGCTAGACCTGGCCGGTTCTGTGCATCATCACTAGGGATTGGTACACAGCTCTCCTTCCAGTTTACGCCTAGCTACCATTTACAGGCCTGAATATAGAATGAGATAAATTTCAGTTTCATTCAAATCTGTCAAAATCTCAATTTTCAACACTATTTGTTTGTTATTTGAAGAGCTATGGAAGCTTGAATATTTAATGGCAGCAAAGTCAGGCCTAAGAAACTTGTGTAAAACTGACAATTATTGAAAGAACTATTTGCACAAAATTCTAAAACATACGCTTATTAAATGTTTTGAAATAATACTTTTTTAAGTTTATGTAACTGAGGTGAATTATTATGATTGACATCGCTGTTATTCAATATTCAAACTTCTATAACTCTTTAAGTACTAAATGGATATTTTTCAAAATTAAAATTTGGATAATTTAATTGGCATCTTATATTTAATTCCACGATTAATTACTGTACAACTAAAATTTAAGCCCAGAGGAGCGCTTCTCAGTACCTTAGAGTCACAAATTTTTTGGACTGGACTGTTCTTACATTAAGTTTCTAATGCTATCTTCTAACAGCAGCCTTTTCCTTATAAACGTGATGTAGACAAAAGAAACCATATTTACCGGTTCAGATCTCATCACAGTGGAAAACCCGCTGGCACAGGTACAGATTGGCGAAGCTGGTTTCTATTGACGATGTAAGTCCAACAGTTGCTCACAATGTCAGGAGACGTCAGTTTTATGCTATTGTTGCACTTTTTCAGTCCTTAGTTGTTAATAGTGACTGCTTTAGGACTTTCCTACTCACTGACAATTTCTGTATATCAGTCCTTTCACATTAAAGCACAGTGGTTGCCTCAATTGAAATTCACACTTTATATGCTACAATGACATTATGACTCAGCAATTGTTAGCACATCCTCCTGACTTAAATAATCTAAACATTCTCAACCTTTAAAAGATTTAAAAGAACTCTAAAAACACGAGTCCCTCCCACCTTGCTACGCGTTTCACCAGTACTCTCTTGCTGACGTCATCAGGCAATTACTCAGCGGTTGTATGCTATCTTATACTCGTCTCTCACTGACGTCAGGTTAACCTTACACGTGTGATTCGTGCTGCTGCTTGCGCAACAGGAGATTCCATGCTGCTCATAGGGGTGGAATCTCCGTGTTGCATAGCCGATGTTGATTAACATGTATTAACATGTTTTCAGTGCAATTGAGTTGGAATTTTGTCTGCGGAGTTGCCAAAGTTTTATATTTAATTTCATCTATTTTAATTTTATTTTCTAACACTGTCTCTGAATGAATGAACACTACACAGATATTAAAAATAAAAATCCATCAAACGCATTTGCACAGACAGTGTTAGAAAATAAAATTAAAATAGATGAAATTAAATATATAACTTTGGTAACTCTGCAGACAAAATTCCAACTCAATAGCACTGAAAATATGTTAATACATGTTAATCAACATCGGCTATGCAACACGGAGATTCCACCCCTACGAGAGGCATGGAATCTCCTGTTGAGCGAGCAGCAGCGCAAAATCACGTGTGTAAGGTTAACCTGACATCAGTGAGAGATGGGTATAAGATAGCATACAACCGCTGAGTAATTGCCTGATGATGTCAGCAAGAGAGTACTGGTGAAACGCATCAAGGTGGGAGGGACCAATGTTTTTAGAGTTCTTTTAAATCTTTTAAAGGTTGAGAATGTTTAGATTATTTAAGTCGGGAGGATGTGCTAACAATTGCTGAGTCATAATGTCATCGTAGCATATAAAGTGTGAACTTCAATTGAGGCAACCACTATGCTTTAATGTGAAAGGACTGGTATACAGAAATTGTCAGTGAGTAGGAAAGTCCTAAAGCAGTCACTATTAACAGCTAAGGACTGAAAAAGTGCAACAACAGCATAAAACTGACGTCTCCTGACATTGTGAGCAACTGTTGGACTTACATCGTCAACCAGCTTCGCCAATCAGAAACCAGCTTCGCCAATCTGTACCCGTGCCAGCGGGTTTCCCACTGTGATGAGATCTGAACCGGTAAATATGGTTTCTTTTGTCTACATCATCCTTTATAAGGAAAAGGCTGCTGTTAGAAGATAGCATTAGAAACTTAATGTAAGAACAGTCCAGTCCAAAAAATTTGTGACTCTAAGGTATCGAGAAGCGCTCCTCTGGGCTTAAATTTTAGTTGTACAGTAATTAATCGTGGAATTAAATATTAGTTTCTTACTGTGAGTTTTAAATTATTTTGGCATCTTATATTTATCTTCAGTCGTGTTTTCATAAAAATTTATTTAATCAGTTATGGAGACTCTGATTTGATTCTCCATTGAAATAGTAAGATGAGGTTGTTTCCATTATTTTGTCCATTTTCTATACAGGGTGGTGGGCCAAAAGTACAGATTGGGTCGTGTTTAGTCTCTTAGGTTCTCAAAATGTCTTCCATCAACGTTGCAACATTCCTGTAACCTGTCCCCGACACTGTGATACACAGTAACACACAAATTCCGTTTAGCATCAATGTCTGTAAATGTTGCGAGATGAACTCCTTCAATACATCCACTGTGTGAGGGTTCCTCTCAAAAAGGGGCGGGGGTGGCTCAGTCGATAGTGCGCCAGGCTCGTAATCTGTAGTTCCCAGGTTCGAGTCCCAGCTGGGTCAGCGTTGAGATTTATCTCCGCAAAATTCCCCACCCTGCCCACGGTCAGTAGGGGACACCGATGGGCTTGGAAAGGCCGCCGTCTGTCGGATGGGATGTTAAGCCGTGGCCCTGTGTGCGGGAGAGCCATACCCTGTGCACGTTAAAGAACACGCTGGATGGCCTTGACGGGAGGCTACCATCTGTCTCCCAACAGCTGTTCCGGTGGGTCCCTTCCCCCAACTTTCTCTGAGCCTTCGGGGTCCATGTGACCTGGCCATTTAGCCCATGGTGTGCAAAAAAGTGCCGCTCAGAGGTAAAACAACCCAACCCAAATCCTCTCAAAAACCTTTTCCTTTACTGTGCCCCTAAAAAAAGAAGTCCATGGGTATCTGGTCGGGTGAATGTGGCAGTGTCAAGGTTGTTCCATACCATCGAAACAAAATGAGGAGGGCCCCCATCTTGTTGAAAGAACAGTCCAGCGAAGGCAGCCCTGGTTGTGAGTTGTGGCACCACCACGTTCCGCAACATGTTTAGGTAATTGTAACCATCCACAGTTGTATCGAAAAAAACTGGCCCCATCACACCATCGCTGGACAGTTCACCCCACACAGTGATGACTGGCTAGGTCAGTTCAGTTGTGATAGTCACATGAAGATTTTTATCTGTCCAGTACACAATTATGCCTGTTCACGTGGCCTGACAACTCGAAACAGGCGTCATCTGACCAGATGATCTTATTGAAAAGGTCTGGTTGGTGAGAAATTTGGTTATTATCTCACAGAATTGCAAACGGTGTTCTGTATTATCTTCCATAAGGCCATGTAAGAGTCTTGGACGGTAAGGCTTCAATTTCAATTTATGCATTAAGCTCTGCAAGGACATTCTCGGTATGGATAGCTCCTGAGATGCACGTCACATGGACTTTTGGGCTGTTCACGAATGTCAGGGCAACTCTCTTCTCATTCTCCTCTGTCACAGATGTCCGCTGACGTCCAGATTTCAGCACATTAACTACTGAACTCGTTGCATCAAATTTATCTCTGATACGATAAATTGTCAGACGTGCTGGTGGAGCAATGCCAAATGCCTCTTGCCATGCTCTGCGCACCCCATCAGCATTTTCTGTTTTCTTATACTGCTTCAGAATCCACTTTTTCTGTTCTTCACTCAGATTCCCTACCATCATTCTCAATACTCAACACCTGTAAAATAAAAAGGAATAATGAAATATGATCCGATCAGTACTGTATACCTATTTTTGGCCCACCCTGTATTAACAAGGTATGCATGTTTTAGTTCTTAATTCTTCATAATAATTGAAATTGATGTAGAATTATAAAATTACACAAAATATCATATTTAAATATGTTTAGAGGAATGTTTTGAAATTTTTTGTAGATCTATTCAAGTCCAGATGATTTTCAAACAAATAAATTTTCTGATAGCATAAATGTTGCTCCGAGTATTGCTTTCTCTATTCAAAGTAAGTTCTTTTAATTAATTGAAAAAATGCAATATAATAATAATGAAGGTTGGTTCAAATTTGAAACTGAATTTTCATTGTTCCGTCAAGCAACATTGTGGATTATTTAGCATAGTCATTTGATATTTCTCTTCACACATTGACTGCATTTATATATGCTTAATCATACTTCAAGATATTGGCATAGAAGCAAATTAATTCAGGAGCACTTTGCTTATGAATAGTGAGTGTAGAAATAGGTTCTAAAGTTGCTTACATTCAATCAAGGAGAGTGGAGGTTGCCTCAGCATTCATAACACAATAGAAGGGAAAGGAATGTGTTTCATCAGATCATTTGTGATGAGACATGGGTTCATCACTACATACTTGAGAGCAAATGGGAAAGCAAGGAATGGTATCAGAAGAACTTGTCACTGCCAGAAAAATTCAAAACCCTGAAATCTTCTGGCAGAGTCATAGTTTCTTCTGACTTGAGTGTTAATTGTGCAGAATTTTTGCAGTACAGGGTCATAAGGGGTGGGGTGGCTCAGTCGGTAGCGCGCCAGGCTCGTAATCTGTAGTTCCCAGGTTTGAGTCCCAGCTGGATCAGCATTGAGATTTATCTCCGCAAAACTCCCCGCCCTGCCCACGGTCAGTAGGGGACACCGATGGGCTTGGAAAGGCTGCCGTCCGTCGGATGGGACGTTAACCCTTTCAGGACCATAAGGTTTCTAAGAGTAAATATTAGTATGTAACTGTTTATTTTAGTTTGTTTAGACGTAAAATAAATAAAAATCATAAGAAAAATACATAACAATGTGTAGTTTTTTTGGAAAATAAAATTAAAATAGATGAAATTAAATATATAACTTTGGTAACTCTGCAGACAAAATTCCAACTCAATAGCACTGAAAATATGTTAATACATGTTAATCAACATCGGCTATGCAACACGGAGATTCCACCCCTACGAGAGGCATGGAATCTCCTGTTGAGCGAGCAGCAGCGCAAAATCACGTGTGTAAGGTTAACCTGACATCAGTGAGAGATGGGTATAAGATAGCACACAACCGCTGAGTAATTGCCTGATGATGTCAGCAAGAGAGTACTGGTGAAACGCGTAGCAAGGTGGGAGGGACTTGTGTTTTTAGAGTTCTTTTAAATCTTTTAAAGGTTGAGAATGTTTAGATTATTTAAGTCGGGAGGATGTGCTAACAATTGCTGAGTCATAATGTCATCGTAGCATATAAAGTTGTGAATTTCAATTGAGGCAACCACTCTGCTTTAATGTGAAAGGACTGGTATACAGAAATTGTCAGTGAGTAGGAACGTCCTAAAGCAGTCACTATTAACAGCTAAGGACTGAAAAAGTGCAACAATAGCATAAAACTGACGTCTCCTGACATTGTGAGCAACTGTTGGACTTACATCGTCAACAAAAACCAGCTTCGCCAATCTGTACCTGTGCCAGCGGGTTTTCCACTGTGATGAGATCTGAACCGGTAAATATGGTTTCTTTTGTTTACATCACCTTTATAAGGAAAAGGTTGCTGTTAGAAGATAGCATTAGAAACTTAATGTAAGAACAGTCCAGTTCAAAGAATTTGTGACTCTAAGGTATTGAGAAGCGCTCCTCTGGGCTTAAACTTTAGTTGTACAGTAATTAATCGTGGAATTAAATATTAGTTTCTTACTGTGAGTTTTAAATTATTTTGGCATCTTATATTTATCTTCAGTCATGTTTTCATAAAAATTTATTTAATCAGTTATGGAGACTCTGATTTGATTCTCCATTGAAATAGTAAGATGAGGTTGTTTCCATTATTTTGTCCATTGCCTGTACAGGGTGGGCCAAAAGTACAGATTGGGTCATGTTTAGTCTCTTAGGTTCTCGAAATGTCCTCCATCAACGTTGCAACATTCCTGTAACCTGTCCCTGACACTGTGATACACAGTAACACACAAATTCCGTTTAGCATCAATGTCTGTAAATGTTGCGAGATGAACTCCTTCAATACATCCACTGTGTGAGGGTTCCTCTCAAAAAGGGGCGGGGGTGGCTCAGTCGATAGTGCGCCAGGCTCGTAATCTGTAGTTCCCTGGTTCGAGTCCCAGCTGGGTCAGCGTTGAGATTTATCTCCGCAAAATTCCCCACCCTGCCCACGGTCAGTAGGGGACACCGATGGGCTTGGAAAGGCCGCCGTCTGTCGGATGGGATGTTAAGCCGTGGCCCCGTGTGCGGGAGAGCCATACCCTGTGCACGTTAAAGAACACGCTGGATGGCCTTGACGGGAGGCTACCATCTGTCTCCCAACAGCTGTTCCAGTGGGTCCCCTCCCCCAACTTTCTCTGAGCCTTCGGGGTCCATGTGACCTGGCCATTTAGCCCATGGTGTGCAAAAAAGTGCTGCTCAGAGGTAAAACAACCCAACCCAAATCCTCTCAAAAACCTTTTCCTTTACTGTGCCCCTAAAAAAAGAAGTCCATGGGTATCTGGTTGGGTGAATGTGGCAGTGTCAAGGTTGTTCCATACCGTCAAAACAAAATGAGGAGGGCCCCCATCTTGTTGAAAGAACAGTCCAGCGAAGGCAGCCCTGGTTGTGAGTTGGGGCACCACCACGTTCCGCAACATGTTTAGGTAATTGTAACCATCCACAGTTGTATCGAAAAAAACTGGCCCCATCACACCATCGCTGGACAGTTCACCCCACACAGTGATGACTGGCTGGGTCAGTTCAGTTGTGATAGTCACATGAGGATTTTTATCTGTCCAGTACACAATTATGCCTGTTCACGTGGCCTGACAACTCGAAACAGGCGTCATCTGACCAGATGATCTTATCGAAAAGGTCTGGTTGGTGAGAAATTTGGTTATTATCTCATAGAATTGCAAACGGCGTTCTGTATTATCTTCCATAAGGCCATGTAAGAGTCTTGGATGGTAAGGCTTCAATTTCAATTTATGCATTAAGCTCTGCAAGGATGTTCTCGGTATGGATAGCTCCTGAGATGCACGTCACATGGACTTTTGGGCTGTTCACGAATGTCAGGGCAACTCTCTTCTCATTCTCCTCTGTCACAGATGTCCGATGATGTCCAGATTTCAGCACATTAACTACTGAACTCGTTGCATCAAATTTATCTCTGATATGATAAATTGTCAGACGTGCTGGTGGAGCAATGCCAAATGCCTCTTGCCAAGCTCTGCGCACCCCATCAGCATTTTCTGTTTTCTAATACTGCTTCAAAATCCACTTTTTCTGTTCTTCACTCAGATTCCCTGCCAGACATGCTGGTGGAGCAATGCCAAATGCCTCTTGCCATGCTCTGCACACCCCCTCAGCATTTTCTGTTTTCTAATACTGCTTCAGAATCCACTTTTTCTGTTCTTCACTCAGATTCCCTGCCAGACATGCTGGTGGAGCAATGCCAAATGCCTCTTGCCATGCTCTGCGCACCCCCTCAGCATTTTCTGTTTTCTAATACTGCTTCAGAATCCACTTTTTCTGTTCTTCACTCAGATTCCCTGCCAGACATGCTGGTGGAGCAATGCCAAATGCCTCTTGCCATGCTCTGCTCACCCCCTCAACATTTTCTGTTTTCTAATACTGCTTCAGAATCCACTTTTTCTGTTCTTCACTCAGATTCCCTGCCAGACATGCTGGTGGAGCAATGCCAAATGCCTCTTGCCATGCTCTGCGCACCCCCTCAGCATTTTCTGTTTTCTAATACTGCTTCAGAATCCACTTTTTCTGTTCTTCACTCAGATTCCCTGCCAGACATGCTGGTGGAGCAATGCCAAATGCCTCTTGCCATGCTCTGCGCACCCCCTAAGCATTTTCTGTTTTCTAATACTGCTTCAGAATCCACTTTTTCTGTTCTTCACTCAGATTCCTTGCCAGACATGCTGGTGGAGCAATGCCTCTTGCCATGCTCTGCGCACCCTCTCAGCATTTTCTGTTTTCTAATACTGCTTCAGAATCCACTTTTTCAGTTCTTCACTCAGATTCCTTGCCAGACATGCTGGTGGAGCAATGCCTCTTGCCATGCTCTGCGCACCCTCTCAGCATTTTCTGTTTTCTAATACTGCTTCAGAATCCACTTTTTCAGTTCTTCACTCAGATTCCCTGCCAGACATGCTGGTGGAGCAATGCCTCTTGCCATGCTCTGCGCACCCTCTCAGCATTTTCTGTTTTCTAATACTGCTTCAGAATCCACTTTTTCTGTTCTTCACTCAGATTCCCTGCCAGACATGCTGGTGGAGCAATGCCTCTTGCCATGCTCTGCGCACCCTCTCAGCATTTTCTGTTTTCTAATACTGCTTCAGAATCCACTTTTTCAGTTCTTCACTCAGATTCCTTGCCAGACATGCTGGTGGAGCAATGCCTCTTGCCATGCTCTGCACACCCCATCAGCATTTTATGTTTTCTAATACTGCTTCAGAATCCACTTTTTCTGTTCTTCACTCAGATTCCCTGCCAGACATGCTGGTGGAGCAATGCCAAATGCCTCTTGCCATGCTCTGCGCACCCTCTCAGCATTTTCTGTTTTCTAATACTGCTTCAGAATCCACTTTTTCTGTTCTTCACTCAGATTCCCTGCCAGACATGCTGGTGGAGCAATGCCAAATGCCTCTTGCCATGCTCTGCGCACCCCCTCAGCATTTTCTGTTTTCTAATACTGCTTCAGAATCCACTTTTTCTGTTCTTCACTCAGATTCCCTGCCAGACATGCTGGTGGAGCAATGCCAAATGCCTCTTGCCATGCTCTGCTCACCCCCTCAGCATTTTCTGTTTTCTAATACTGCTTCAGAATCCACTTTTTCTGTTCTTCACTCAGATTCCTTGCCAGACATGCTGGTGGAGCAATGCCTCTTGCCATGCTCTGCGCACCCTCTCAGCATTTTCTGTTTTCTAATACTGCTTCAGAATCCACTTTTTCAGTTCTTCACTCAGATTCCTTGCCAGACATGCTGGTGGAGCAATGCCTCTTGCCATGCTCTGCACACCCCATCAGCATTTTATGTTTTCTAATACTGCTTCAGAATCCACTTTTTCTGTTCTTCACTCAGATTCCCTGCCAGACATGCTGGTGGAGCAATGCCAAATGCCTCTTGCCATGCTCTGCACACCCTCTCAGCATTTTCTGTTTTCTAATACTGCTTCAGAATCCACTTTTTCTGTTCTTCACTCAGATTCCCTGCCAGACATGCTGGTGGAGCAATGCCAAATGCCTCTTGCCATGCTCTGCGCACCCCCTCAGCATTTTCTGTTTTCTAATACTGCTTCAGAATCCACTTTTTCTGTTCTTCACTCAGATTCCCTGCCAGACATGCTGGTGGAGCAATGCCAAATGCCTCTTGCCATGCTCTGCTCACCCCCTCAACATTTTCTGTTTTCTAATACTGCTTCAGAATCCACTTTTTCTGTTCTTCACTCAGATTCCCTGCCAGACATGCTGGTGGAGCAATGCCAAATGCCTCTTGCCATGCTCTGCGCACCCCCTCAGCATTTTCTGTTTTCTAATACTGCTTCAGAATCCACTTTTTCTGTTCTTCACTCAGATTCCTTGCCAGACATGCTGGTGGAGCAATGCCTCTTGCCATGCTCTGCACACCCCATCAGCATTTTATGTTTTCTAATACTGCTTCAGAATCCACTTTTTCTGTTCTTCACTCAGATTCCCTGCCAGACATGCTGGTGGAGCAATGCCAAATGCCTCTTGCCATGCTCTGCGCACCCCTCAGCATTTTCTGTTTTCTAATACTGCTTCAGAATCCACTTTTTCTGTTCTTCACTCAGATTCCCTGCCAGACATGCTGGTGGAGCAATGCCAAATGCCTCTTGCCATGCTCTGCGCACCCCCTCAACATTTTCTGTTTTCTAATACTGCTTCAGAATCCACTTTTTCTGTTCTTCACTCAGATTCCCTGCCAGACATGCTGGTGGAGCAATGCCAAATGCCTCTTGCCATGCTCTGCGCACCCCCTCAGCATTTTCTGTTTTCTAATACTGCTTCAGAATCCACTTTTTCTGTTCTTCACTCAGATTCCCTGCCAGACATGCTGGTGGAGCAATGCCAAATGCCTCTTGCCATGCTCTGCGCACCCTCTCAGCATTTTCTGTTTTCTAATACTGCTTCAGAATCCACTTTTTCTGTTCTTCACTCAGATTCCCTGCCAGACATGCTGGTGGAGCAATGCCAAATGCCTCTTGCCATGCTCTGCGCACCCTCTCAGCATTTTCTGTTTTCTAATACTGCTTCAGAATCCACTTTTTCTGTTCTTCACTCAGATTCCCTGCCAGACATGCTGGTGGAGCAATGCCAAATGCCTCTTGCCATGCTCTGCACACCCTCTCAGCATTTTCTGTTTTCTAATACTGCTTCAGAATCCACTTTTTCTGTTCTTCACTCAGATTCCCTGCCAGACATGCTGGTGGAGCAATGCCAAATGCCTCTTGCCATGCTCTGCGCACCCCATCAGCATTTTATGTTTTCTAATACTGCTTCAGAGTCCAATTTTTCTGTTCTTCACTCAGATTCCCTGCCAGACATGCTGGTGGAGCAATGCCAAATGCCTCTTGCCATGCTCTGCTCACCCCCTCAACATTTTCTGTTTTCTAATACTGCTTCAGAATCCACTTTTTCTGTTCTTCACTCAGATTCCCTGCCAGACATGCTGGTGGAGCAATGCCAAATGCCTCTTGCCATGCTCTGCTCACCCCCTCAACATTTTCTGTTTTCTAATACTGCTTCAGAATCCACTTTTTCTGTTCTTCACTCAGATTCCCTGCCAGACATGCTGGTGGAGCAATGCCAAATGCCTCTTGCCATGCTCTGCGCACCCCCTCAGCATTTTCTGTTTTCTAATACTGCTTCAGAATCCACTTTTTCTGTTCTTCACTCAGATTCCCTGCCAGACATGCTGGTGGAGCAATGCCAAATGCCTCTTGCCATGCTCTGCTCACCCCCTCAACATTTTCTGTTTTCTAATACTGCTTCAGAATCCACTTTTTCTGTTCTTCACTCAGATTCCCTGCCAGACATGCTGGTGGAGCAATGCCAAATGCCTCTTGCCATGCTCTGCGCACCCCCTCAGCATTTTCTGTTTTCTAATACTGCTTCAGAATCCACTTTTTCTGTTCTTCACTCAGATTCCCTGCCAGACATGCTGGTGGAGCAATGCCAAATGCCTCTTGCCATGCTCTGCGCACCCCCTAAGCATTTTCTGTTTTCTAATACTGCTTCAGAATCCACTTTTTCTGTTCTTCACTCAGATTCCTTGCCAGACATGCTGGTGGAGCAATGCCTCTTGCCATGCTCTGCGCACCCTCTCAGCATTTTCTGTTTTCTAATACTGCTTCAGAATCCACTTTTTCAGTTCTTCACTCAGATTCCTTGCCAGACATGCTGGTGGAGCAATGCCTCTTGCCATGCTCTGCGCACCCTCTCAGCATTTTCTGTTTTCTAATACTGCTTCAGAATCCACTTTTTCAGTTCTTCACTCAGATTCCCTGCCAGACATGCTGGTGGAGCAATGCCTCTTGCCATGCTCTGCGCACCCTCTCAGCATTTTCTGTTTTCTAATACTGCTTCAGAATCCACTTTTTCTGTTCTTCACTCAGATTCCCTGCCAGACATGCTGGTGGAGCAATGCCTCTTGCCATGCTCTGCGCACCCTCTCAGCATTTTCTGTTTTCTAATACTGCTTCAGAATCCACTTTTTCAGTTCTTCACTCAGATTCCTTGCCAGACATGCTGGTGGAGCAATGCCTCTTGCCATGCTCTGCACACCCCATCAGCATTTTATGTTTTCTAATACTGCTTCAGAATCCACTTTTTCTGTTCTTCACTCAGATTCCCTGCCAGACATGCTGGTGGAGCAATGCCAAATGCCTCTTGCCATGCTCTGCGCACCCTCTCAGCATTTTCTGTTTTCTAATACTGCTTCAGAATCCACTTTTTCTGTTCTTCACTCAGATTCCCTGCCAGACATGCTGGTGGAGCAATGCCAAATGCCTCTTGCCATGCTCTGCGCACCCCCTCAGCATTTTCTGTTTTCTAATACTGCTTCAGAATCCACTTTTTCTGTTCTTCACTCAGATTCCCTGCCAGACATGCTGGTGGAGCAATGCCAAATGCCTCTTGCCATGCTCTGCTCACCCCCTCAGCATTTTCTGTTTTCTAATACTGCTTCAGAATCCACTTTTTCTGTTCTTCACTCAGATTCCTTGCCAGACATGCTGGTGGAGCAATGCCTCTTGCCATGCTCTGCGCACCCTCTCAGCATTTTCTGTTTTCTAATACTGCTTCAGAATCCACTTTTTCAGTTCTTCACTCAGATTCCTTGCCAGACATGCTGGTGGAGCAATGCCTCTTGCCATGCTCTGCACACCCCATCAGCATTTTATGTTTTCTAATACTGCTTCAGAATCCACTTTTTCTGTTCTTCACTCAGATTCCCTGCCAGACATGCTGGTGGAGCAATGCCAAATGCCTCTTGCCATGCTCTGCACACCCTCTCAGCATTTTCTGTTTTCTAATACTGCTTCAGAATCCACTTTTTCTGTTCTTCACTCAGATTCCCTGCCAGACATGCTGGTGGAGCAATGCCAAATGCCTCTTGCCATGCTCTGCGCACCCCCTCAGCATTTTCTGTTTTCTAATACTGCTTCAGAATCCACTTTTTCTGTTCTTCACTCAGATTCCCTGCCAGACATGCTGGTGGAGCAATGCCAAATGCCTCTTGCCATGCTCTGCTCACCCCCTCAACATTTTCTGTTTTCTAATACTGCTTCAGAATCCACTTTTTCTGTTCTTCACTCAGATTCCCTGCCAGACATGCTGGTGGAGCAATGCCAAATGCCTCTTGCCATGCTCTGCGCACCCCCTCAGCATTTTCTGTTTTCTAATACTGCTTCAGAATCCACTTTTTCTGTTCTTCACTCAGATTCCTTGCCAGACATGCTGGTGGAGCAATGCCTCTTGCCATGCTCTGCACACCCCATCAGCATTTTATGTTTTCTAATACTGCTTCAGAATCCACTTTTTCTGTTCTTCACTCAGATTCCCTGCCAGACATGCTGGTGGAGCAATGCCAAATGCCTCTTGCCATGCTCTGCGCACCCCTCAGCATTTTCTGTTTTCTAATACTGCTTCAGAATCCACTTTTTCTGTTCTTCACTCAGATTCCCTGCCAGACATGCTGGTGGAGCAATGCCAAATGCCTCTTGCCATGCTCTGCGCACCCCCTCAACATTTTCTGTTTTCTAATACTGCTTCAGAATCCACTTTTTCTGTTCTTCACTCAGATTCCCTGCCAGACATGCTGGTGGAGCAATGCCAAATGCCTCTTGCCATGCTCTGCGCACCCCCTCAGCATTTTCTGTTTTCTAATACTGCTTCAGAATCCACTTTTTCTGTTCTTCACTCAGATTCCCTGCCAGACATGCTGGTGGAGCAATGCCAAATGCCTCTTGCCATGCTCTGCGCACCCTCTCAGCATTTTCTGTTTTCTAATACTGCTTCAGAATCCACTTTTTCTGTTCTTCACTCAGATTCCCTGCCAGACATGCTGGTGGAGCAATGCCAAATGCCTCTTGCCATGCTCTGCGCACCCTCTCAGCATTTTCTGTTTTCTAATACTGCTTCAGAATCCACTTTTTCTGTTCTTCACTCAGATTCCCTGCCAGACATGCTGGTGGAGCAATGCCAAATGCCTCTTGCCATGCTCTGCACACCCTCTCAGCATTTTCTGTTTTCTAATACTGCTTCAGAATCCACTTTTTCTGTTCTTCACTCAGATTCCCTGCCAGACATGCTGGTGGAGCAATGCCAAATGCCTCTTGCCATGCTCTGCGCACCCCATCAGCATTTTATGTTTTCTAATACTGCTTCAGAGTCCAATTTTTCTGTTCTTCACTCAGATTCCCTGCCAGACATGCTGGTGGAGCAATGCCAAATGCCTCTTGCCATGCTCTGCTCACCCCCTCAACATTTTCTGTTTTCTAATACTGCTTCAGAATCCACTTTTTCTGTTCTTCACTCAGATTCCCTGCCAGACATGCTGGTGGAGCAATGCCAAATGCCTCTTGCCATGCTCTGCTCACCCCCTCAACATTTTCTGTTTTCTAATACTGCTTCAGAATCCACTTTTTCTGTTCTTCACTCAGATTCCCTGCCAGACATGCTGGTGGAGCAATGCCAAATGCCTCTTGCCATGCTCTGCGCACCCCCTCAGCATTTTCTGTTTTCTAATACTGCTTCAGAATCCACTTTTTCTGTTCTTCACTCAGATTCCCTGCCAGACATGCTGGTGGAGCAATGCCAAATGCCTCTTGCCATGCTCTGCTCACCCCCTCAACATTTTCTGTTTTCTAATACTGCTTCAGAATCCACTTTTTCTGTTCTTCACTCAGATTCCCTGCCAGACATGCTGGTGGAGCAATGCCAAATGCCTCTTGCCATGCTCTGCGCACCCCCTCAGCATTTTCTGTTTTCTAATACTGCTTCAGAATCCACTTTTTCTGTTCTTCACTCAGATTCCCTGCCAGACATGCTGGTGGAGCAATGCCAAATGCCTCTTGCCATGCTCTGCTCACCCCCTCAACATTTTCTGTTTTCTAATACTGCTTCAGAATCCACTTTTTCTGTTCTTCACTCAGATTCCCTGCCAGACATGCTGGTGGAGCAATGCCAAATGCCTCTTGCCATGCTCTGCTCACCCCCTCAACATTTTCTGTTTTCTAATACTGCTTCAGAATCCACTTTTTCTGTTCTTCACTCAGATTCCCTGCCAGACATGCTGGTGGAGCAATGCCAAATGCCTCTTGCCATGCTCTGCGCACCCTCTCAGCATTTTCTGTTTTCTAATACTGCTTCAGAATCCACTTTTTCTGTTCTTCACTCAGATTCCCTGCCAGACATGCTGGTGGAGCAATGCCAAATGCCTCTTGCCATGCTCTGCTCACCCCCTCAACATTTTCTGTTTTCTAATACTGCTTCAGAATCCACTTTTTCTGTTCTTCACTCAGATTCCTTGCCAGACATGCTGGTGGAGCAATGCCTCTTGCCATGCTCTGCTCACCCCCTCAACATTTTCTGTTTTCTAATACTGCTTCAGAATCCACTTTTTCTGTTCTTCACTCAGATTCCCTGCCAGACATGCTGGTGGAGCAATGCCAAATGCCTCTTGCCATGCTCTGCTCACCCCCTCAACATTTTCTGTTTTCTAATACTGCTTCAGAATCCACTTTTTCTGTTCTTCACTCAGATTCCCTGCCAGACATGCTGGTGGAGCAATGCCAAATGCCTCTTGCCATGCTCTGCGCACCCCCTCAGCATTTTCTGTTTTCTAATACTGCTTCAGAATCCACTTTTTCTGTTCTTCACTCAGATTCCCTGCCAGACATGCTGGTGGAGCAATGCCAAATGCCTCTTGCCATGCTCTGCTCACCCCCTCAACATTTTCTGTTTTCTAATACTGCTTCAGAATCCACTTTTTCTGTTCTTCACTCAGATTCCCTGCCAGACATGCTGGTGGAGCAATGCCAAATGCCTCTTGCCATGCTCTGCGCACCCCCTCAGCATTTTCTGTTTTCTAATACTGCTTCAGAATCCACTTTTTCTGTTCTTCACTCAGATTCCCTGCCAGACATGCTGGTGGAGCAATGCCAAATGCCTCTTGCCATGCTCTGCTCACCCCCTCAACATTTTCTGTTTTCTAATACTGCTTCAGAATCCACTTTTTCTGTTCTTCACTCAGATTCCCTGCCAGACATGCTGGTGGAGCAATGCCAAATGCCTCTTGCCATGCTCTGCTCACCCCCTCAACATTTTCTGTTTTCTAATACTGCTTCAGAATCCACTTTTTCTGTTCTTCACTCAGATTCCCTGCCAGACATGCTGGTGGAGCAATGCCAAATGCCTCTTGCCATGCTCTGCGCACCCTCTCAGCATTTTCTGTTTTCTAATACTGCTTCAGAATCCACTTTTTCTGTTCTTCACTCAGATTCCCTGCCAGACATGCTGGTGGAGCAATGCCAAATGCCTCTTGCCATGCTCTGCTCACCCCCTCAACATTTTCTGTTTTCTAATACTGCTTCAGAATCCACTTTTTCTGTTCTTCACTCAGATTCCCTGCCAGACATGCTGGTGGAGCAATGCCAAATGCCTCTTGCCATGCTCTGCGCACCCCCTCAGCATTTTCTGTTTTCTAATACTGCTTCAGAATCCACTTTTTCTGTTCTTCACTCAGATTCCTTGCCAGACATGCTGGTGGAGCAATGCCAAATGCCTCTTGCCATGCTCTGTGCACCCCCTCAGCATTTTCTGTTTTCTAATACTGCTTCAGAATCCACTTTTTCTGTTCTTCACTCAGATTCCTTGCCAGACATGCTGGTGGAACAATGCCTCTTGCCATGCTCTGCACACCCTCTCAGCATTTTCTGTTTTCTAACACTGCTTCAGAATCCACTTTTTCTGTTCTTCACTCAGATTCCCTGCCAGACATGCTGGTGGAGCAATGCCAAATGCCTCTTGCCATGCTCTGCGCACCCCATCAGCATTTTATGTTTTCTAATACTGCTTCAGAGTCCAATTTTTCTGTTCTTCACTCAGATTCCCTGCCAGACATGCTGGTGGAGCAATGCCAAATGCCTCTTGCCATGCTCTGCGCACCCCATCAGCATTTTATGTTTTCTAATACTGCTTCAGAATCCACTTTTTCTGTTCTTCACTCAGATTCCCTGCCAGACATGCTGGTGGAGCAATGCCAAATGCCTCTTGCCATGCTCTGCTCACCCCCTCAACATTTTCTGTTTTCTAATACTGCTTCAGAATCCACTTTTTCTGTTCTTCACTCAGATTCCCTGCCAGACATGCTGGTGGAGCAATGCCAAATGCCTCTTGCCATGCTCTGCGCATCCCCTCAGCATTTTCTGTTTTCTAATACTGCTTCAGAATCCACTTTTTCTGTTCTTCACTCAGATTCCCTGCCAGACATGCTGGTGGAGCAATGCCAAATGCCTCTTGCCATGCTCTGCTCACCCCCTCAACATTTTCTGTTTTCTAATACTGCTTCAGAATCCACTTTTTCTGTTCTTCACTCAGATTCCCTGCCAGACATGCTGGTGGAGCAATGCCAAATGCCTCTTGCCATGCTCTGCGCACCCCCTCAGCATTTTCTGTTTTCTAATACTGCTTCAGAATCCACTTTTTCTGTTCTTCACTCAGATTCCTTGCCAGACATGCTGGTGGAGCAATGCCAAATGCCTCTTGCCATGCTCTGTGCACCCCCTCAGCATTTTCTGTTTTCTAATACTGCTTCAGAATCCACTTTTTCTGTTCTTCACTCAGATTCCCTGCCAGACATGCTGGTGGAGCAATGCCAAATGCCTCTTGCCATGCTCTGCGCACCCTCTCAGCATTTTCTGTTTTCTAATACTGCTTCAGAATCCACTTTTTCAGTTCTTCACTCAGATTCCCTGCCAGACATGCTGGTGGAACAATGCCTCTTGCCATGCTCTGCGCACCCTCTCAGCATTTTCTGTTTTCTAATACTGCTTCAGAATCCACTTTTTCTGTTCTTCACTCAGATTCCCTGCCAGACATGCTGGTGGAGCAATGCCAAATGCCTCTTGCCATGCTCTGCGCACCCCATCAGCATTTTATGTTTTCTAATACTGCTTCAGAATCCACTTTTTCTGTTCTTCACTCAGATTCCCTGCCAGACATGCTGGTGGAGCAATGCCAAATGCCTCTTGCCATGCTCTGCGCACCCCCTCAGCATTTTCTGTTTTCTAATACTGCTTCAGTATCCACTTTTTCTGTTCTTCACTCAGATTCCTTGCCAGACATGCTGGTGGAGCAATGCCTCTTGCCATGCTCTGCACACCCCATCAGCATTTTATGTTTTCTAATACTGCTTCAGAATCCACTTTTTCTGTTCTTCACTCAGATTCCCTGCCAGACATGCTGGTGGAGCAATGCCAAATGCCTCTTGCCATGCTCTGCGCACCCTCTCAGCATTTTCTGTTTTCTAATACTGCTTCAGAATCCACTTTTTCTGTTCTTCACTCAGATTCCCTGCCAGACATGCTGGTGGAGCAATGCCAAATGCCTCTTGCCATGCTCTGCGCACCCTCTCAGCATTTTCTGTTTTCTAATACTGCTTCAGAATCCACTTTTTCTGTTCTTCACTCAGATTCCCTGCCAGACATGCTGGTGGAGCAATGCCAAATGCCTCTTGCCATGCTCTGCACACCCTCTCAGCATTTTCTGTTTTCTAATACTGCTTCAGAATCCACTTTTTCTGTTCTTCACTCAGATTCCCTGCCAGACATGCTGGTGGAGCAATGCCAAATGCCTCTTGCCATGCTCTGCGCACCCCATCAGCATTTTATGTTTTCTAATACTGCTTCAGAGTCCAATTTTTCTGTTCTTCACTCAGATTCCCTGCCAGACATGCTGGTGGAGCAATGCAAAATGCCTCTTGCCATGCTCTGCTCACCCCCTCAACATTTTCTGTTTTCTAATACTGCTTCAGAATCCACTTTTTCTGTTCTTCACTCAGATTCCCTGCCAGACATGCTGGTGGAGCAATGCCAAATGCCTCTTGCCATGCTCTGCTCACCCCCTCAACATTTTCTGTTTTCTAATACTGCTTCAGAATCCACTTTTTCTGTTCTTCACTCAGATTCCCTGCCAGACATGCTGGTGGAGCAATGCCAAATGCCTCTTGCCATGCTCTGCGCACCCCCTCAGCATTTTCTGTTTTCTAATACTGCTTCAGAATCCACTTTTTCTGTTCTTCACTCAGATTCCCTGCCAGACATGCTGGTGGAGCAATGCCAAATGCCTCTTGCCATGCTCTGCTCACCCCCTCAACATTTTCTGTTTTCTAATACTGCTTCAGAATCCACTTTTTCTGTTCTTCACTCAGATTCCCTGCCAGACATGCTGGTGGAGCAATGCCAAATGCCTCTTGCCATGCTCTGCGCACCCCCTCAGCATTTTCTGTTTTCTAATACTGCTTCAGAATCCACTTTTTCTGTTCTTCACTCAGATTCCCTGCCAGACATGCTGGTGGAGCAATGCCAAATGCCTCTTGCCATGCTCTGCTCACCCCCTCAACATTTTCTGTTTTCTAATACTGCTTCAGAATCCACTTTTTCTGTTCTTCACTCAGATTCCCTGCCAGACATGCTGGTGGAGCAATGCCAAATGCCTCTTGCCATGCTCTGCGCACCCCATCAGCATTTTATGTTTTCTAATACTGCTTCAGAGTCCAATTTTTCTGTTCTTCACTCAGATTCCCTGCCAGACATGCTGGTGGAGCAATGCAAAATGCCTCTTGCCATGCTCTGCTCACCCCCTCAACATTTTCTGTTTTCTAATACTGCTTCAGAATCCACTTTTTCTGTTCTTCACTCAGATTCCCTGCCAGACATGCTGGTGGAGCAATGCCAAATGCCTCTTGCCATGCTCTGCTCACCCCCTCAACATTTTCTGTTTTCTAATACTGCTTCAGAATCCACTTTTTCTGTTCTTCACTCAGATTCCCTGCCAGACATGCTGGTGGAGCAATGCCAAATGCCTCTTGCCATGCTCTGCGCACCCCCTCAGCATTTTCTGTTTTCTAATACTGCTTCAGAATCCACTTTTTCTGTTCTTCACTCAGATTCCCTGCCAGACATGCTGGTGGAGCAATGCCAAATGCCTCTTGCCATGCTCTGCTCACCCCCTCAACATTTTCTGTTTTCTAATACTGCTTCAGAATCCACTTTTTCTGTTCTTCACTCAGATTCCCTGCCAGACATGCTGGTGGAGCAATGCCAAATGCCTCTTGCCATGCTCTGCGCACCCCCTCAGCATTTTCTGTTTTCTAATACTGCTTCAGAATCCACTTTTTCTGTTCTTCACTCAGATTCCCTGCCAGACATGCTGGTGGAGCAATGCCAAATGCCTCTTGCCATGCTCTGCTCACCCCCTCAACATTTTCTGTTTTCTAATACTGCTTCAGAATCCACTTTTTCTGTTCTTCACTCAGATTCCCTGCCAGACATGCTGGTGGAGCAATGCCAAATGCCTCTTGCCATGCTCTGCGCACCCTCTCAGCATTTTCTGTTTTCTAATACTGCTTCAGAATCCACTTTTTCTGTTCTTCACTCAGATTCCCTGCCAGACATGCTGGTGGAGCAATGCCAAATGCCTCTTGCCATGCTCTGCTCACCCCCTCAACATTTTCTGTTTTCTAATACTGCTTCAGAATCCACTTTTTCTGTTCTTCACTCAGATTCCTTGCCAGACATGCTGGTGGAGCAATGCCTCTTGCCATGCTCTGCTCACCCCCTCAACATTTTCTGTTTTCTAATACTGCTTCAGAATCCACTTTTTCTGTTCTTCACTCAGATTCCCTGCCAGACATGCTGGTGGAGCAATGCCAAATGCCTCTTGCCATGCTCTGCTCACCCCCTCAACATTTTCTGTTTTCTAATACTGCTTCAGAATCCACTTTTTCTGTTCTTCACTCAGATTCCCTGCCAGACATGCTGGTGGAGCAATGCCAAATGCCTCTTGCCATGCTCTGCGCACCCCCTCAGCATTTTCTGTTTTCTAATACTGCTTCAGAATCCACTTTTTCTGTTCTTCACTCAGATTCCCTGCCAGACATGCTGGTGGAGCAATGCCAAATGCCTCTTGCCATGCTCTGCTCACCCCCTCAACATTTTCTGTTTTCTAATACTGCTTCAGAATCCACTTTTTCTGTTCTTCACTCAGATTCCCTGCCAGACATGCTGGTGGAGCAATGCCAAATGCCTCTTGCCATGCTCTGCGCACCCCCTCAGCATTTTCTGTTTTCTAATACTGCTTCAGAATCCACTTTTTCTGTTCTTCACTCAGATTCCCTGCCAGACATGCTGGTGGAGCAATGCCAAATGCCTCTTGCCATGCTCTGCTCACCCCCTCAACATTTTCTGTTTTCTAATACTGCTTCAGAATCCACTTTTTCTGTTCTTCACTCAGATTCCCTGCCAGACATGCTGGTGGAGCAATGCCAAATGCCTCTTGCCATGCTCTGCTCACCCCCTCAACATTTTCTGTTTTCTAATACTGCTTCAGAATCCACTTTTTCTGTTCTTCACTCAGATTCCCTGCCAGACATGCTGGTGGAGCAATGCCAAATGCCTCTTGCCATGCTCTGCGCACCCTCTCAGCATTTTCTGTTTTCTAATACTGCTTCAGAATCCACTTTTTCTGTTCTTCACTCAGATTCCCTGCCAGACATGCTGGTGGAGCAATGCCAAATGCCTCTTGCCATGCTCTGCTCACCCCCTCAACATTTTCTGTTTTCTAATACTGCTTCAGAATCCACTTTTTCTGTTCTTCACTCAGATTCCCTGCCAGACATGCTGGTGGAGCAATGCCAAATGCCTCTTGCCATGCTCTGCGCACCCCCTCAGCATTTTCTGTTTTCTAATACTGCTTCAGAATCCACTTTTTCTGTTCTTCACTCAGATTCCTTGCCAGACATGCTGGTGGAGCAATGCCAAATGCCTCTTGCCATGCTCTGTGCACCCCCTCAGCATTTTCTGTTTTCTAATACTGCTTCAGAATCCACTTTTTCTGTTCTTCACTCAGATTCCTTGCCAGACATGCTGGTGGAACAATGCCTCTTGCCATGCTCTGCACACCCTCTCAGCATTTTCTGTTTTCTAACACTGCTTCAGAATCCACTTTTTCTGTTCTTCACTCAGATTCCCTGCCAGACATGCTGGTGGAGCAATGCCAAATGCCTCTTGCCATGCTCTGCGCACCCCATCAGCATTTTATGTTTTCTAATACTGCTTCAGAGTCCAATTTTTCTGTTCTTCACTCAGATTCCCTGCCAGACATGCTGGTGGAGCAATGCCAAATGCCTCTTGCCATGCTCTGCGCACCCCATCAGCATTTTATGTTTTCTAATACTGCTTCAGAATCCACTTTTTCTGTTCTTCACTCAGATTCCCTGCCAGACATGCTGGTGGAGCAATGCCAAATGCCTCTTGCCATGCTCTGCTCACCCCCTCAACATTTTCTGTTTTCTAATACTGCTTCAGAATCCACTTTTTCTGTTCTTCACTCAGATTCCCTGCCAGACATGCTGGTGGAGCAATGCCAAATGCCTCTTGCCATGCTCTGCGCATCCCCTCAGCATTTTCTGTTTTCTAATACTGCTTCAGAATCCACTTTTTCTGTTCTTCACTCAGATTCCCTGCCAGACATGCTGGTGGAGCAATGCCAAATGCCTCTTGCCATGCTCTGCTCACCCCCTCAACATTTTCTGTTTTCTAATACTGCTTCAGAATCCACTTTTTCTGTTCTTCACTCAGATTCCCTGCCAGACATGCTGGTGGAGCAATGCCAAATGCCTCTTGCCATGCTCTGCGCACCCCCTCAGCATTTTCTGTTTTCTAATACTGCTTCAGAATCCACTTTTTCTGTTCTTCACTCAGATTCCTTGCCAGACATGCTGGTGGAGCAATGCCAAATGCCTCTTGCCATGCTCTGTGCACCCCCTCAGCATTTTCTGTTTTCTAATACTGCTTCAGAATCCACTTTTTCTGTTCTTCACTCAGATTCCCTGCCAGACATGCTGGTGGAGCAATGCCAAATGCCTCTTGCCATGCTCTGCGCACCCTCTCAGCATTTTCTGTTTTCTAATACTGCTTCAGAATCCACTTTTTCAGTTCTTCACTCAGATTCCCTGCCAGACATGCTGGTGGAACAATGCCTCTTGCCATGCTCTGCGCACCCTCTCAGCATTTTCTGTTTTCTAATACTGCTTCAGAATCCACTTTTTCTGTTCTTCACTCAGATTCCCTGCCAGACATGCTGGTGGAGCAATGCCAAATGCCTCTTGCCATGCTCTGCGCACCCCATCAGCATTTTATGTTTTCTAATACTGCTTCAGAATCCACTTTTTCTGTTCTTCACTCAGATTCCCTGCCAGACATGCTGGTGGAGCAATGCCAAATGCCTCTTGCCATGCTCTGCGCACCCCCTCAGCATTTTCTGTTTTCTAATACTGCTTCAGAATCCACTTTTTCTGTTCTTCACTCAGATTCCTTGCCAGACATGCTGGTGGAGCAATGCCTCTTGCCATGCTCTGCACACCCCATCAGCATTTTATGTTTTCTAATACTGCTTCAGAATCCACTTTTTCTGTTCTTCACTCAGATTCCCTGCCAGACATGCTGGTGGAGCAATGCCAAATGCCTCTTGCCATGCTCTGCGCACCCTCTCAGCATTTTCTGTTTTCTAATACTGCTTCAGAATCCACTTTTTCTGTTCTTCACTCAGATTCCCTGCCAGACATGCTGGTGGAGCAATGCCAAATGCCTCTTGCCATGCTCTGCGCACCCTCTCAGCATTTTCTGTTTTCTAATACTGCTTCAGAATCCACTTTTTCTGTTCTTCACTCAGATTCCCTGCCAGACATGCTGGTGGAGCAATGCCAAATGCCTCTTGCCATGCTCTGCACACCCTCTCAGCATTTTCTGTTTTCTAATACTGCTTCAGAATCCACTTTTTCTGTTCTTCACTCAGATTCCCTGCCAGACATGCTGGTGGAGCAATGCCAAATGCCTCTTGCCATGCTCTGCGCACCCCCTCAACATTTTCTGTTTTCTAATACTGCTTCAGAATCCACTTTTTCTGTTCTTCACTCAGATTCCCTGCCAGACATGCTGGTGGAGCAATGCCAAATGCCTCTTGCCATGCTCTGCGCACCCCCTCAGCATTTTCTGTTTTCTAATACTGCTTCAGAATCCACTTTTTCTGTTCTTCACTCAGATTCCCTGCCAGACATGCTGGTGGAGCAATGCCAAATGCCTCTTGCCATGCTCTGCGCACCCTCTCAGCATTTTCTGTTTTCTAATACTGCTTCAGAATCCACTTTTTCTGTTCTTCACTCAGATTCCCTGCCAGACATGCTGGTGGAGCAATGCCAAATGCCTCTTGCCATGCTCTGCGCACCCTCTCAGCATTTTCTGTTTTCTAATACTGCTTCAGAATCCACTTTTTCTGTTCTTCACTCAGATTCCCTGCCAGACATGCTGGTGGAGCAATGCCAAATGCCTCTTGCCATGCTCTGCACACCCTCTCAGCATTTTCTGTTTTCTAATACTGCTTCAGAATCCACTTTTTCTGTTCTTCACTCAGATTCCCTGCCAGACATGCTGGTGGAGCAATGCCAAATGCCTCTTGCCATGCTCTGCGCACCCCATCAGCATTTTATGTTTTCTAATACTGCTTCAGAGTCCAATTTTTCTGTTCTTCACTCAGATTCCCTGCCAGACATGCTGGTGGAGCAATGCCAAATGCCTCTTGCCATGCTCTGCTCACCCCCTCAACATTTTCTGTTTTCTAATACTGCTTCAGAATCCACTTTTTCTGTTCTTCACTCAGATTCCCTGCCAGACATGCTGGTGGAGCAATGCCAAATGCCTCTTGCCATGCTCTGCTCACCCCCTCAACATTTTCTGTTTTCTAATACTGCTTCAGAATCCACTTTTTCTGTTCTTCACTCAGATTCCCTGCCAGACATGCTGGTGGAGCAATGCCAAATGCCTCTTGCCATGCTCTGCTCACCCCCTCAACATTTTCTGTTTTCTAATACTGCTTCAGAATCCACTTTTTCTGTTCTTCACTCAGATTCCTTGCCAGACATGCTGGTGGAGCAATGCCTCTTGCCATGCTCTGCTCACCCCCTCAACATTTTCTGTTTTCTAATACTGCTTCAGAATCCACTTTTTCTGTTCTTCACTCAGATTCCCTGCCAGACATGCTGGTGGAGCAATGCCAAATGCCTCTTGCCATGCTCTGCGCACCCCCTCAGCATTTTCTGTTTTCTAATACTGCTTCAGAATCCACTTTTTCTGTTCTTCACTCAGATTCCTTGCCAGACATGCTGGTGGAGCAATGCCAAATGCCTCTTGCCATGCTCTGTGCACCCCCTCAGCATTTTCTGTTTTCTAATACTGCTTCAGAATCCACTTTTTCTGTTCTTCACTCAGATTCCTTGCCAGACATGCTGGTGGAACAATGCCTCTTGCCATGCTCTGCACACCCTCTCAGCATTTTCTGTTTTCTAATACTGCTTCAGAATCCACTTTTTCTGTTCTTCACTCAGATTCCCTGCCAGACATGCTGGTGGAGCAATGCCAAATGCCTCTTGCCATGCTCTGCGCACCCCATCAGCATTTTATGTTTTCTAATACTGCTTCAGAGTCCAATTTTTCTGTTCTTCACTCAGATTCCCTGCCAGACATGCTGGTGGAGCAATGTCAAATGCCTCTTGCCATGCTCTGCGCACCCCATCAGCATTTTATGTTTTCTAATACTGCTTCAGAATCCACTTTTTCTGTTCTTCACTCAGATTCCCTGCCAGACATGCTGGTGGAGCAATGCCAAATGCCTCTTGCCATGCTCTGCTCACCCCCTCAACATTTTCTGTTTTCTAATACTGCTTCAGAATCCACTTTTTCTGTTCTTCACTCAGATTCCCTGCCAGACATGCTGGTGGAGCAATGCCAAATGCCTCTTGCCATGCTCTGCGCACCCCCTCAGCATTTTCTGTTTTCTAATACTGCTTCAGAATCCACTTTTTCTGTTCTTCACTCAGATTCCCTGCCAGACATGCTGGTGGAGCAATGCCAAATGCCTCTTGCCATGCTCTGCTCACCCCCTCAACATTTTCTGTTTTCTAATACTGCTTCAGAATCCACTTTTTCTGTTCTTCACTCAGATTCCCTGCCAGACATGCTGGTGGAGCAATGCCAAATGCCTCTTGCCATGCTCTGCGCACCCCCTCAGCATTTTCTGTTTTCTAATACTGCTTCAGAATCCACTTTTTCTGTTCTTCACTCAGATTCCTTGCCAGACATGCTGGTGGAGCAATGCCAAATGCCTCTTGCCATGCTCTGTGCACCCCCTCAGCATTTTCTGTTTTCTAATACTGCTTCAGAATCCACTTTTTCTGTTCTTCACTCAGATTCCCTGCCAGACATGCTGGTGGAGCAATGCCAAATGCCTCTTGCCATGCTCTGCGCACCCTCTCAGCATTTTCTGTTTTCTAATACTGCTTCAGAATCCACTTTTTCAGTTCTTCACTCAGATTCCCTGCCAGACATGCTGGTGGAACAATGCCTCTTGCCATGCTCTGCGCACCCTCTCAGCATTTTCTGTTTTCTAATACTGCTTCAGAATCCACTTTTTCTGTTCTTCACTCAGATTCCCTGCCAGACATGCTGGTGGAGCAATGCCAAATGCCTCTTGCCATGCTCTGCGCACCCCATCAGCATTTTATGTTTTCTAATACTGCTTCAGAATCCACTTTTTCTGTTCTTCACTCAGATTCCCTGCCAGACATGCTGGTGGAGCAATGCCAAATGCCTCTTGCCATGCTCTGCGCACCCCCTCAGCATTTTCTGTTTTCTAATACTGCTTCAGAATCCACTTTTTCTGTTCTTCACTCAGATTCCCTGCCAGACATGCTGGTGGAGCAATGCCAAATGCCTCTTGCCATGCTCTGCTCACCCCCTCAACATTTTCTGTTTTCTAATACTGCTTCAGAATCCACTTTTTCTGTTCTTCACTCAGATTCCCTGCCAGACATGCTGGTGGAGCAATGCCAAATGCCTCTTGCCATGCTCTGCGCACCCCATCAGCATTTTATGTTTTCTAATACTGCTTCAGAATCCACTTTTTCTGTTCTTCACTCAGATTCCCTGCCAGACATGCTGGTGGAGCAATGCCAAATGCCTCTTGCCATGCTCTGCGCACCCCATCAGCATTTTATGTTTTCTAATACTGCTTCAGAATCCACTTTTTCTGTTCTTCACTCAGATTCCCTGCCAGACATGCTGGTGGAGCAATGCCAAATGCCTCTTGCCATGCTCTGCGCACCCTCTCAGCATTTTCTGTTTTCTAATACTGCTTCAGAATCCACTTTTTCTGTTCTTCACTCAGATTCCCTGCCAGACATGCTGGTGGAGCAATGCCAAATGCCTCTTGCCATGCTCTGCTCACCCCCTCAACATTTTCTGTTTTCTAATACTGCTTCAGAATCCACTTTTTCTGTTCTTCACTCAGATTCCTTGCCAGACATGCTGGTGGAGCAATGCCTCTTGCCATGCTCTGCACACCCTCTCAGCATTTTCTGTTTTCTAATACTGCTTCAGAATCCACTTTTTCTGTTCTTCACTCAGATTCCCTGCCAGACATGCTGGTGGAGCAATGCCAAATGCCTCTTGCCATGCTCTGCGCACCCCATCAGCATTTTATGTTTTCTAATACTGCTTCAGAGTCCAATTTTTCTGTTCTTCACTCAGATTCCCTGCCAGACATGCTGGTGGAGCAATGCCAAATGCCTCTTGCCATGCTCTGCGCACCCCTCAGCATTTTCTGTTTTCTAATACTGCTTCAGAATCCACTTTTTCTGTTCTTCACTCAGATTCCCTGCCAGACATGCTGGTGGAGCAATGCCAAATGCCTCTTGCCATGCTCTGCGCACCCCCTCAGCATTTTCTGTTTTCTAATACTGCTTCAGAATCCACTTTTTCTGTTCTTCACTCAGATTCCCTGCCAGACATGCTGGTGGAGCAATGCCAAATGCCTCTTGCCATGCTCTGTGCACCCCCTCAGCATTTTCTGTTTTCTAATACTGCTTCAGAATCCACTTTTTCTGTTCTTCACTCAGATTCCCTGCCAAACATGCTGGTGGAGCAATGCCAAATGCCTCTTGCCATGCTCTGCGCACCCTCTCAGCATTTTCTGTTTTCTAATACTGCTTCAGAATCCACTTTTTCAGTTCTTCACTCAGATTCCCTGCCAGACATGCTGGTGGAACAATGCCTCTTGCCATGCTCTGCGCACCCTCTCAGCATTTTCTGTTTTCTAATACTGCTTCAGAATCCACTTTTTCTGTTCTTCACTCAGATTCCCTGCCAGACATGCTGGTGGAGCAATGCCAAATGCCTCTTGCCATGCTCTGCGCACCCCATCAGCATTTTATGTTTTCTAATACTGCTTCAGAATCCACTTTTTCTGTTCTTCACTCAGATTCCCTGCCAGACATGCTGGTGGAACAATGCCTCTTGCCATGCTCTGCGCACCCTCTCAGCATTTTCTGTTTTCTAATACTGCTTCAGAATCCACTTTTTCTGTTCTTCACTCAGATTCCTTGCCAGACATGCTGGTGGAACAATGCCTCTTGCCATGCTCTGCGCACCCTCTCAGCATTTTCTGTTTTCTAATACTGCTTCAGAATCCACTTTTTCTGTTCTTCACTCAGATTCCCTGCCAGACATGCTGGTGGAGCAATGCCAAATGCCTCTTGCCATGCTCTGCTCACCCCCTCAACATTTTCTGTTTTCTAATACTGCTTCAGAATCCACTTTTTCTGTTCTTCACTCAGATTCCTTGCCAGACATGCTGGTGGAGCAATGCCTCTTGCCATGCTCTGCACACCCTCTCAGCATTTTCTGTTTTCTAATACTGCTTCAGAATCCACTTTTTCTGTTCTTCACTCAGATTCCCTGCCAGACATGCTGGTGGAGCAATGCCAAATGCCTCTTGCCATGCTCTGCGCACCCCATCAGCATTTTATGTTTTCTAATACTGCTTCAGAGTCCAATTTTTCTGTTCTTCACTCAGATTCCCTGCCAGACATGCTGGTGGAGCAATGCCAAATGCCTCTTGCCATGCTCTGCGCACCCCTCAGCATTTTCTGTTTTCTAATACTGCTTCAGAATCCACTTTTTCTGTTCTTCACTCAGATTCCCTGCCAGACATGTTGGTGGAGCAATGCCAAATGCCTCTTGCTATGCTCTGCGCACCCCATCAGCATTTTATGTTTTCTAATACTGCTTCAGAATCCACTTTTTCTGTTCTTCACTCAGATTCCCTGCCAGACATGCTGGTGGAGCAATGCCAAATGCCTCTTGCCATGCTCTGTGCACCCCCTCAGCATTTTCTGTTTTCTAATACTGCTTCAGAATCCACTTTTTCTGTTCTTCACTCAGATTCCTTGCCAGACATGCTGGTGGAGCAATGCCAAATGCCTCTTGCCATGCTCTGCACACCCCCCTCAGCATTTTCTGTTTTCTAATACTTCTTCAGAATCCACTTTTTCTGTTCTTCACTCAGATTCCCTGCCAGACATGCTGGTGGAGCAATGCCAAATGCCTCTTGCCATGCTCTGCGCACCCCTCAGCATTTTCTGTTTTCTAATACTGCTTCAGAATCCACTTTTTCTGTTCTTCACTCAGATTCCCTGCCAGACATGCTGGTGGAGCAATGCCAAATGCCTCTTGCCATGCTCTGCTCACCCCCTCAACATTTTCTGTTTTCTAATACTGCTTCAGAATCCACTTTTTCTGTTCTTCACTCAGATTTCCTGCAATCATTCTCAATACTCAACACCTGTAAAATAAAAAGGAATAATGAAATATGATCCGATCAGTACTGTATACCTACTTTTGGCCCACCCTGTATTAACAAGGTATGCATGTTTTAGTTCTTAATTCTTCATAGTAATTGAAATTGATGTAGAATTATAAAATTACACAAAATATCGTATTTAAATATGTTTAGAGGAATGTTTTGAAATTTTTTGTAGATCTATTCAAGTCCAGATGATTTTCAAACAAATAAATTTTCTGATAGTATAAATGTTGCTCCGAGTATTGGTTTCTCTATTCAAAGTAAGTTCTTTTAATTAATTGAAAAAATGCAATATAATAATAATGAAGGTTGGTTCAAATTTGAAACTGAATTTTCATTGTTCTGTCAAGCAACATTGTGGATTATTTAGCATAGTCATTTGATATTTCTCTTCACACATTGACTGCATTTATATATGCTTAATCATACTTCAAGATATTGGCATAGAAGCAAATTAATTCAGGAGCACTTTGCTTATGAATAGTGAGTGTAGAAATAGGTTCTAAAGTTGCTTACATTCAATCAAGGAGAGTGGAGGTTGCCTCAGCATTCATAACACAATAGAAGGGAAAGGAATGTGTTTCATCAGATCATTTGTGATGAGACATGGGTTCATCACTACATACTTGAGAGCAAATGGGAAAGCAAGGAATGGTATCAGAAGAACTTGTCACTGCCAGAAAAATTCAAAACCCTGAAATCTTCTGGCAGAGTCATAGTTTCTTCTGACTTGAGTGTTAATTGTGCAGAATTTTTGCAGTACAGGGTCATAAGGGGTGGGGTGGCTCAGTCGGTAGCGCGCCAGGCTCGTAATCTGTAGTTCCCAGGTTTGAGTCCCAGCTGGGTCAGCATTGAGATTTATCTCCGCAAAAATTCCCTGCCCTGCCCACGGTCAGTAGGGGACACCGATGGACTTGGAGAGGCCGCTGTCCGTCGGATGGGACGTTAATCCGTGGCCCTGTGTGCGGGAGAGCCATACCCTGTGTACGTTAAAGAACACGCCGGATGGCCTTGACGGGAGGCTACCATCTGTCTCCCAACAACTGTTCCAGTGGGTTCCCTCCCCCAACCTTCTCTGAGCCTTCGGGGTCCATGTGACCTGGCCATTTAGCCCATGGTGTGCAAAAAAGTGCCGCTCAGAGGTAAAACAACCCAACAGGGTCATAATAAATGTGCAGTGTTATTTCAATAATTCATGTCAGCAAGAGAAGATGCCAATGGACTTGGAAAGTTAGCTGTCCATCAGATGAGATGTCAAGACCCAGTGTGAAGGAGAGGAGTGCATGTTAAAGAACATGCTGAATGGCCTTGGATAGTAGGCTTGCATTTGTCTCCTAACAGCTGTCCAGTGGAAACCTTCTTGAAGTCTTTGGGGTTCTTGTGACCTGGCCATTTAGTCCATTGGGTGCACAAAAGTATCACTCATGGGTAAAACAACCCAACCTGACAGAAAAAGGGGAAGGCTGTGTTGAAAAAAAAAATCCCCAAAATATCAAGAATGGAATCATTCTTCTTCACTACAGCACTTACTCCATACGCAACAAGACTACAGCAATATTGGACATTTTGGGTAGGAGATACTGGACCACCCTCTCGTACAGTCCGGACATAATTACTTGGGATTTCCACTTCTTCAGATTGTCAATAGAATTTTTGGGAACAAAGGGAGAATATAAGCTTAATAGATATGTGGGTAGTGCAGGCATGTGTTCTTCAATTGCTGTAACTTAAAGAATTCTATGTTGCAAAACACTCCTATGTTGACAGAATGATTGTGTCATGTAGGGGGATAGTATTTTGAAAAGACTATTGACACACTATAATGAAAATTCCAGGTAAAATTTGAACAACTCTTGTACATGCTAATTGCAAATGTGATTGAAATTTGATTTACTGCTATTTAATCATTCTGCATATGTCTTTCAACTACACTGTTCAACATTAGATTATCCACTTAGAAAGAGTGGAGGGGCGGGGGTGGCTCAGTCGGTAGCGCCCCAGACTCGTAATCTGTAGTTCCCAGGTTCAAGTCCCAGCTGGGTCAGCATTGAGATTTATCTCCGCAAAATTCCCCGCCCTGCCCACGGTCAGTAGGGGACACCGATGGGCTTGGAAAGGCCGCTGTCCGTCGGATGGGACGTTAAGCCATGGCCCCGTGTGCGGGAGAGCCATACCCTGTGCACGTTAAAGAACACGCTGGATGGCCTTGACGGGAGGCTACCATCTGTCTCCCAACAGCTGTTCCAGTGGGTCCCCTCCTCCAACCTTCTCTGAGCCTTTGGGGTCCATGTGACCTGGCCATTTAGCCCATGGTGTGCAAAAAAGTGCCGCTCAGAGGTAAAAACAATCCAACGTTAAAGAACACGCTGGATGGCCTTGACGGGGGGCTACCATCTGTCTCCCAACAGCTGTTCTAGTGGGTCCCCTCCCCCAACCTTCTCTGAGCCTTCGGGGTCCATGTGACCTGGCCATTTAGCCCATGGTGTGCAAAAAAGTGCCGTTCAGAGGTAAAACAACCCAACCCACTTTACGATGATCCACTCATACTACAATTTTCAATTATGACTAATGCCCATTTTTATGACGTTGCATTTCCTTATACGACAGCTTTAATGCAGCTGTGAGGTTGACACTGCTGTGAATCAACCACAGCTGGGTAAAGCGGGACAACTGCATAGTAAAAATATTGTTTCATTAGTGACCGACAGCAGTGCCACAAGCTGTATTTCATTGAGCAATACTTTGCCGTGCTGCCAACCATGTCTGGTAAGGGAGCCCCTCATTAGAGGCTAATTTCACCATGATTTTGCAACACTGAACCAACACATGCCCAAAACACCTAGTCTGTTTTGCATAGTATTGCGTGCAATGACTTTGCACGTGACTCTTCTCATTGGACAGTGTTTTCTGTTTATTCAGTTTGTTTACATCGTATTTGCTTTCTGCATCTCACTGTGTTTTAGTGTTTTATAAACTGTTTATAAGTATTATTTTATTGTTGATAATGGCAAATAAAAATCAAAGTAAGGATACTGTTGCTTCCACTAAAAAGAAGACGACTAGTAAACCTATTGTGTTTGATACTAAGATTAAAATTATAAAATTTAGTGATGAGAGTATTTATTTTAATTGTAAATGCTTTATTTACATCAGTTACACCATATATATATATGACTGCTTAAAAATGTTATTAAACCATTACATGCATGTACAAGGGAAAAGAAGGCAATGATTCGCTATACAACTAAATTTTCTATACGATGGTGGTGTGGAACTTAACATGTTATATGGCTGGGGTATGCCTGTACGTCCTTGGCCTGCATATTCCCCATATTTGTCACCTATTATGCATGTTTGGGATATGATGGAACGTTACTGACCACCACCTTGCAGCACCCTGCCACTGTTGAACACCTCATAGCTGAGTGTTCACCGAAGAGGTGTCATCCTGGTGATATAGTATTAAAATCCTAGTTATCATCAGGACGACATTCACCACCTTTTTAACTCGCTACTTAGATGTTTGGCTGCTTATATCACTGTTCATGGAGGCCATTCTTCTTATTGGTGTACGTTGCATTTTTGTAAGTTAATATTGCGATTTGATGTACAAATTTAATTGTTTCTTATGTATGTTGCTATCTGTCATGCTAGTTGTTTCGAGCTCAAAGCAAACACTCCTTGTAGGTGGGATAATTTTAATGTCAAGAAGTGTACATTAAGATAAAAATACTCATTTGATGAGCAATTTATGTTTCATAAATTATTTTGTAAGTTTTTAAACGTTTTATAACTGGTTTTATAATGAATTTTAACATTTGAAAACAATATTGCTCAAGAGTAGTGTAATAATTAGTTTTATCTCTGGTTAGTCCACTTTCCACAGACGCTTGACAGGCATCTATCAATATAATGGACTCCCCGCCCTATCCATGGTCAATAGAGAACCCGATGGGCTTGGAAAGATCGCTGTCCATCAGATGGGATATTAAGCCATGGCCCTGTGTGCGGGAGAGCCGTACTCTGTGCATGTTAAATAACATGCTGAATGGCCTTGACTGGAGGCTATCATCTGTCTCCCAACAGCTGTTCCAGTGGGTCACCTCTCCCAACCTTCTCTGAGCCCTTGGGGTCCTTGTGACCTAGCCATTTAGCCCATGGTGTGCAAAAAAGTGCCACTCAGAGGTAAAACAACCCAACCCAAATCAATATAATGGATGCTTTAGAAATAGTATGAAATCAAAGTAATCTTAGCAATGCATAATTCAGTTTATAGTAGCTAAGAGCAAAAGCATTCTGTAGAACTTAATAAGTAAAGAGTTACCTGTAAAAATGAGTTTTGGTTGGAGAAGGAAGAGAATCTGCTCTTGCCAAAAATCAGTTTTTTCCCCTGCTAATACTTCATTTGATTTTTAAATGCACGAGCTTGCGAGTGTAATTACTCTGTGTTTTTTTTTTAGTATGAAAGAAAATTACTCTTATGAAATTTGTGTTTGACGTTGTATTTTTCACTAAATGTAGTAGCTAATGATACAGTTTTCTTAGATATAAATGTTTTAGAAGAAATTGTAGCAAGGCAAAATCAAGTTACCACTACATGGAAAAGCTCAATGCTCTCTTTGTCATCTGAACTACATTCTGAAGCAGAAGAGTTGCAGGATATAATTTTTGTTGATGTGGTTGATATCTATAAAAACATACCACATAAATTACTTCACTTTTATAATTGGTACGTGATGTTTTTGCACATTAGATCAAAATGTAAATTTTAATTTTCAGTCTTTAAAAAATACTGTTAATATACTTTGGGTTTGAATTATATTTTGAATATATATATACAGAGAAAGAAATTAGTTCTGTTTTGGCTTACTGGAAGAAAAATGATCCTAATGAATTGCTTCATTGTTATATTTCATGTATGGAATTGCTATGGTTTAAACTGATTGTGCAACAAAATGTGCTAATACCAAAGAGAAAATTAACTAATACTCAAGTACAAAAATTGCTATAGCAAAATAATGCTGATTTCTCAAACAGGTCATTGGGGCGGGGGTGGCTCAGTCGGTAGCGTGCCAGGCTCGTAATCTGTAGTTCCCAGGTTTGAGTCCCAGCTGGATCAGCATTGAGATTTATCTCTGCAAAATTCCCCGCCCTGCCCACGGTCAGTAGGGGACACCGATGGGCTTGGAAAGGCCGCCGTCCGTCGGATGGGACGTTAAGCCGTGGCCCCGTGTGCGGGAGAGACATACCCTGTGCATGTTAAAGAACACACTGGATGGCTTTGACGGGGGGCTACCATCTGTCTCCCAACAGCTGTTCCAGTGGGTCCCCTCCCCCAACCTTCTCTGAGCCTTCGGGGTCCATGTGACCTGGCCATTTAGCCCATGGTGTGCAAAAAAGTGCTGCTCAGAGGTAAAACAACACAACCCAACTCAAACAGGTCATTCTAATGTTTTATGTAAGAATATATACATATGGCAACTGTACATATTGTACAGCTGCTGTATGTACATATTCTTACATAAAACATTATAATGACCTGTATATAACATTTGAAATAATTAGTTGAAAAAAATTGTTTGTCCTGAGTAGGATTCGAAGTCACGTCTCCCAGAAACATGCGAGGCATCTTAACTGCTAGACCACCAAAAACTAACAATTCCTTCAATGCCTGGCATGCTTCTGGGAGACGTGAGTTCGAATCCCACTCAGTAAAATCAATTTTTTTCAACTAATTATTTCAAGTGTTTCTTGTCTACAGAACGTTTTTGTGTGATATTTTATTATTGAATTATATAACATATATATATGTAACAGTGTCAAATAATTTTGGCAAGGGATAATAGAAGCTCTTACAGAAAAGTTGTCTTCTTCCAGTCCCCTTCTTCCTTTGATGGGATGGCTGATAAATGTGCAGGAAGCAAATGACCAGTTTCACTGCTCAGTTGTCTCCGCAAAATTCCCCTCCCTGTCCCTGTCAGTAGGGGACACCAATGGGCTTGGAAAGGCCGCCGTCCGTCGGATGGGACGTTAAGCCGTGGCCCCTTGTGCGGGAGAGCCATACCCTGTGCACGTTAAAGAACACATTGGAGTCCTTGATGGAAGGCTACCATCTATCTCTTCCCGCTCAGAGGTAAAACAACCCAACGTTAAAGAACACGCTGGATGGCCTTGACAGGAGGCTACCATCTTTCTCCCAACAGCTGTTCCGGTGGGTCCCCTCCCCCAACCTTCTCTGAGCCTTCGGGGTCCATGTGACCTGGCCATTTAGCCCATGGTGTGCAAAAAAGTGCCGCTCAGAGGTAAAACAACCCAACGTTAAAGAGCACGCTGTATGGCCTTGACGGGAGGCTACCATCTTTTTCCCAACAGCTGTTCCAGTGGGTCCCCTCCCCCAACCTTCTCTGAGCCTTCGGGGTCCATGTGACCTGGCCATTTAACCCACGGTGTGCAAAAAAGTGCCGCTCAGAGGTAAAACAACCCAACGTTAAAGAGCACGCTGTATGGCCTTGACGGGAGGCTACCATCTTTTTCCCAACAGCTGTTCCAGTGGGTCCCCTCCCCCAACCTTCTCTGAGCCTTCGGGGTCCATGTGACCTGGCCATTTAACCCATGGTGTGCAAAAAAGTGCCGCTCAGAGGTAAAACAACCCAACGTTAAAGAGCACGCTGTATGGCCTTGACGGGAGGCTACCATCTTTTTCCCAACAGCTGTTCCAGTGGGTCTTCTCCCCCAACCTTCTCTGAGCCTTCGGGGTCCATGTGACCTGGCCATTTAACCCATGGTGTGCAAAAAAGTGCCGCTCAGAGGTAAAACAACCCAACGTTAAAGAGCACGCTGTATGGCCTTGACGGGAGGCTACCATTTTTTTCCCAACAGCTGTTCCAGTGGGTCCCCTCCCCCAACCTTCTCTGAGCCTTCGGGGTCCATGTGACCTGGCCATTTAACCCACGGTGTGCAAAAAAGTGCCGCTCAGAGGTAAAACAACCCAACGTTAAAGAGCACGCTGTATGGCCTTGACGGGAGGCTACCATCTTTTTCCCAACAGCTGTTCCAGTGGGTCCCCTCCCCCAACCTTCTCTGAGCCTTCGGGGTCCATGTGACCTGGCCATTTAACCCATGGTGTGCAAAAAAGTGCCGCTCAGAGGTAAAACAACACAACGTTAAAGAGCACGCTGTATGGCCTTGACGGGAGGCTACCATCTTTTTCCCAACAGCTGTTCCAGTGGGTCCCCTCCCCCAACCTTCTCTGAGCCTTCGGGGTCCATGTGACCTGGCCATTTAACCCATGGTGTGCAAAAAAGTGCCGCTCAGAGGTAAAACAACCCAATGTTAAAGAGCACGCTGTATGGCCTTGACGGGAGGCTACCATCTTTTTCCCAACAGCTGTTCCAGTGGGTCCCCTCCCCCAACCTTCTCTGAGCCTTCGGGGTCCATGTGACCTGGCCATTTAACCCATGGTGTGCAAAAAAGTGCCGCTCAGAGGTAAAGCAACACAACGTTAAAGAGCACGCTGTATGGCCTTGACGGGAGGCTACCATCTTTTTCCCAACAGCTGTTCCAGTGGGTCCCCTCCCCCAACCTTCTCTGAGCCTTCGGGGTCCATGTGACCTGGCCATTTAACCCATGGTGTGCAAAAAAGTGCCGCTCAGAGGTAAAACAACACAACGTTAAAGAGCACGCTTTATGGCCTTGACGGGAGGCTACCATCTTTTTCCCAACAGCTGTTCCAGTGGGTCCCCTCCCCCAACCTTCTCTGAGCCTTCGGGGTCCATGTGACCTGGCCATTTAACCCACGGTGTGCAAAAAAGTGCCGCTCAGAGGTAAAACAACAACCCACTGCTCATTTGGCAGCAGCTTACTTACTAGTAATTGATTACCCATTATAAAGTAAGATCTTTACCCCTTTAAGGCACAAACTCAGCAAAAAACTCTTACATCTTAAATTCCTCCTGGATTTTAAGGATTCTGATGTAATCACCAATTTCCTGAAAATTAATTGCAAGAAATTTATGATGTCCATGGATAAAATCATACAAATGGCAGAACTTAAGGTATTTTGAACAGCCATTAGAATTATCCACAAAGATGTTTTAAAAACTGAATAGGCAGCATATTTTAAACTCAAAAATAAATTTGAACTATTACAGTGTACTAAAATCCTCAGAAGATTTGAGCAAGACAACTTCAAAAATATAAAGGTTAAATTAAAAATTTACTCCCAAATTCCATATTAAACCCATTAAAATTATCAATCTCCCTTCCCATCAGTTAAGTGCTCCTGGTATCAAAGTTCAAAATCTTTCTAATTCTTGGCCTTCTAGAAGGAATCGATTGAAAAATGGGGTAATAAAACTCGGATAATTGGACACCTGATTGTATACATTTTGCTTTGAAGCAATTCTAGCGTCTATTCCCAAAAAATTCAAAGATAAAGCATGGTTTGAAATATTATGAGTTTTCAAAAATAATTAAACACATTTCAGTAAGAAATAAGAAAAACGAAATAAATGGACTTAAGTATATTAAAAACTCTAAAAAAAGATAAACCGAGTCAAATTTATCCCAATAGATAAATCAAATCAAAACGTTATAAACAATGAATAAAACTTTTAAAATAAATTTTTGACTGTCATTCTTGATCTGAATTGTTCCGCAATCAATGATTCCCCATTGATGCTCTCCTTGCTAAATTGGCAGGTATTAAAAATCATGGCATTCTTCCTCCCAACAGCCAGAAAGCCTGCATACCACCATTGTATCCAGTGTTACCTCTTCTGTTTGTCAAAATCAAATTCACAAAGGAGGCTACATTTTAACCATCGGCTTCAAAATGTCAATCACCAACTTATTGAATGTAAAAAGGTTTTATCACCTGCAAGAATTTTTTCTCCAACAATATACAACGATATTCCGGTGAAGTGAGAACTTGGTCAATACTACACAGAATGTAGTTCAGAACAAGTTCTCACTTTACCTTGTGGTTGTATCAGTAAATTAAAAGAGTTTCCCTCACTCCCTAATTAAAATTGGCTTCATTCGACGTACCTAAATATCTATGCAATCCTGTGAAGAATCGTGTCATCCAAAACAGTCAATTTTCAAATTAAGTTCAAGAATTTTAAATAAACCTTTGGCATACCAATTGTCTTACATCTATCCTGGGTGCGTGGGTGGCTCAGTCGGTACCACGCCAGGCTCGTAATCTGTAGTTCCCAGGTTCGAGTCCCAGCTGGGTCAGCGTTGAGATTTATCTCCGCAAAATTCTCCGCCCTGCCTACAGAAAAACGACACAATACAGCCATGCCTTAACCCGGGGCTCGAACCCAGATCCAAGTAATCTAAAATGCATTTTGCATATAAGGTTCACAGGGTAGGGCTCAGTTGGTAGTGAGCCAGATTCGTAATCTGCAGTTTCCAGGTTTGAATCCCAGCTGGGCTAGCATTGAGATTTATCTCTGCAAAACTCCTCACCCTCCCCTTGATCAGTAGAGGACATACTAATGGGCTTGAAAAGGCCACCTTCCGTCAGATGGGATCTAAAGCCATGGCCCTGATGGTAGCCTTGATGGATTTGGGTTGTTTTACCTCTGAGCGGCACTTTTTTGCACACCTTGGGCTAAATGGCCAGGTCACATGGACCCCGAAGGCTCAGAGAAAGTTGTGGGAGGGGACCCACTGGAACAGCTGTTGGGAGACAAATAGTAGCCTCCCGTCAAGGCCATCCAGCGTGTTCTTTAACGTGCACAGGGTATGGCTCTCCCGCACACGGGGCCACGGCTTAACGTCCCATCCGACGGACGGAGGCCTTTCCAAGCCCATCGGTGTCCCCTACTAACCGTGGGCAGGGCGGGGGATTTTGCAGAGATAAATCTCAACGCTGACCCAGCTGGGACTCGAACCTGGGAACTACAGATTATGGGCCTGGCGCGCTACCGACTGAGCCACCCCCGCCCCGCCTTGATGGAAGGCTACCATCTTTTGTAACAGCTGTCCAGTGGTCCCCTCCCCCCCAGCCTTTTCTGAGGCCTCAGGGTCCTTGTAAAGGTAAAATAACACAGCCCTTGCATATGTAATGACCATAATGTATTTAAATATGTGAACTTTTTATTAGACATGCCATTCGTATGTCATTCACAAATAAATATTGTTAATCACTCACAAACCTGGCTAAACCCCTTTTGCTTATGGAGAGAGATACATAACCTTAAAGTGCCAGAAGACGGTTCCCACAGAACTTCACTGCAGTAAAAATTTTTTTTTTTCAAATTAGTCATGAAAATTAACAAATCACACCCTGTTCAATAGCATGAACAAGTTCTTTTGGTTACTTCAGGATAGAGCTCAAGAATTCTTTAAATTTTCTTGTTGAAAACACTTCAAAATTAAGCAGCATAAGGAAGCGCTATTCTTGGTATTCTAGAAACCACACATTTGAATGGTGGAGAGTGCTATTAGCAGTGCCATAGGTATCGAAAGCTGCTTAGGACATTATAAAGTTAAAGGCTGCATTTTTAAGTGCCTTGCAACAAACTATTTGCCATGCATAGGAGTGTGACAAGCAGAAGAGGTTAAGAAAAAGTAGGAAAATGAAAACGCGTGGTATTAAAAGGCAAAAATTATGAAGAAAATTGAAGGAGCAGTTATGCATATATTATAATGTTTGAATAATCATTGATAATAATCACCATGAGTGCAGAAGGGGCGGGGGTGGCTCAGTCGGTAGCGCGCCAGGCTCGTAATCTGTAGTTCCCAGGTTCGAGTCCCAGCTCGGTCAGTGTTGAGATTTATCTCCGCAAAAATTCCCCGCCCTGCCCACGGTCAGTAGGGGACACCGATTGGCTTGGAAAGGCCGCCGTCCGTCGGATGGGATGTTAAGCCGTGGCCCCGTGTGCGGGAGAGCCATACCCTGTGCACGTTAAAGAACACGCTGGATGGCCTTGACGGGAGGCTACCATCTGTCTCCCAACAGCTGTTCCAGTGGGTTCCCTCCCCCAACCTTCTCTGAGCCTTCGGGGTCCATGTGACCTGGCCATTTAGCCCGTGGTGTGCAAAAAAGTGCCGCTCAGAGGTAAAACAACAACAACAACTGGTACAAGTACTCATTACAAAACTATTGGCACAATATGGGAAAATCATGGGGAAGTAATTCATGAAGTGCAATGTGTTTAAAGTGAAAAAATTGAAACTTATATTCCATATACATTTACCAGAATGGTATCTAAAAGATGTCTTGATTTGACTGCATTTTTATAAAATTGCATTAATTTTTTTTCTTTAATCAGAAATCAGATATTTTATTATGAATCTTGTAAATTGGCAAATGGATTTCACAATTTTTTTGTGTTTGTGCAAGATTTGCTGCAACTGAATTTGGCACACTGAATTTTCGTTGTGTTTTAAAATATGAGGAATTACCAAAATAATTTTGAAATAGATGACCTGATTAACCTTAAAGATAACTAGACCTGATTAACAAAAACAAATATGTGAATTTTATGAAATATTTACTATTTTACATCACAAAGTTTTTTACAGTTAATTTTCAATACACTGTTGTTTCCTTAGGTTAACTGCAGAGCACAATTTCAGTTATCTTCTGAAAACAGATGATGATTGTATGGTGGATGTGCCGAAGGTATTGCGGAAGTTAATGAAAAGAAATTCTCAGTTTTCTCCATCCAAAATGTGGTGGTGGAGTAGGTAATTTTTATTTTATTTTTTTCTGTGAAAGGAACAAAAGTATAAATCACTCCAGTTTTTGTTACTGAAATATTTGTTACGATTTGAGCAAGAGAATTAGTGTTTTCATTTTCTTTCAGATATAATGAATGGTGCTTTCGTTAAAAAATGATTATTTGATGGTTTGAGAAACAGTTATCTAATAAAGTAGTAAGCATCAAAAGACTAAGAATCTATATAGGATTTACTTACACTTATAGGAAGAAGAATCTATATAGGATTATAAGAATCTATATAGGATTTACTTAACACTTATTTGAATAACAATTATCATTCAAATGAATATTTTAAAGTATTCTGTAATATGTAGGGGAATAAGGAAAATCTACAACCATGCTCAGTAATTCAGGCACGATTGATTATATTTACACATCTAAAATGTAAGGAAATATATCTGTTTATAAAACAGTTGTTGCCTATTTGAGTTGCTGCATTAAACCAAGTGGCGACTGAGAGTCACGTCTTGAGAGCAAAGGATCTCTGTTTATAAACCAGTTATTGTTGCCATTTGAGTTGCTGCATTAAATCAAGTGACAACTGGGTCACGTCTTGAGAGCAAAGGATCTCTGTTTATAAACCAGTTATTGTCGCCATTTGAGTTGCTGCATTAAATCAAGTGGCGACTGAGGGTCACCTCTCGAGAACAAAGGGTTAAAGCAATTGTAAAATAACTGTAGCTGTCCACGATGTGTGAAGATGCAAATTTTATTGTTTATAAATACGTTCTTCTACAGTATGTTTTGTCCAAATCAGATACATATGCATTAAGAGTATGGGACACTACTAATCTCTGAACTTGTTTGAAGGATGAACAGTCTGGTTCCAGTTGTAGCATTATAGTTGCCCAATTGTTCTGAGCACCTTGAATGAAAATTCCATTATTTCCATACTGCTGCTTTTAACAGCAAAGTTTACAATTGAGGATGATTGGAGTCATGCATCATTTTACTGAGCTTGTTAGAGTAGTGTGCTTAATTGAAATTCAAGCTTTTACAGGTATATTGTGGACTGTTCATGTTATAATGCTCCAAAGATTATTAATTTTTAAAGTTGGACATTTTGTCTAATCCAAATTTTTTCAAATTCTAGATAGCTGTATTGGGTGCCAGACAATAATAACTTGCCAAATAAAGTTGAAATAGGGTTTGTTAATGTATAATATCAGGCGTTACTTATCGAGTAAGAATTCAGAAAGGATTGTCAAGTTTAATTGAAGTTTAAATATAATCAAAAATCAATTAACATTGCTCAAGAGAAAAATAGCAAAAATTCAAAAGTTTCCATAACAAACAAAGTTTATTTCCAAAAAATTCAACTCACCCAACTGAATGGTAGATTACAAAAAAGTTGGAGTATCAGTAACTCACATCTATCTAAGCAGCAGATACTACATCTCCACTCCATGACCGGGGCGGGGGTGGCTCAGTCGGTAGCGGGCCAGGCTCGTAATCTGTAGTTCCCAGGTTCGAGTCCCAGCTGGGTCAGCGTTGAGTTTCATCTCCGCAAAATTCCCCGCCCTGCCCACGGTCAGTAGGGGACACCGATGGGCTTGGAAAGGCCGCCGTCCGTCAGATGGGACGTTAAGCTGTGGTCCCGTGTGCGGGAGAGCCATACCCTGTGCACGTTAAAGAACACGCTGGATGGCCTTGACGGGAGGCTACCATCTGTCTCCCAACAGCTGTTCCAGTGGGTCCCCTCCCCCAACCTTCTCTGAGCCTTCGGGGTCCATGTGACCTGGCCATTTAGCCCATGGTATGCAAAAAAGTGCCGCTCAGAGGTAAAACAACCCAACAAATCCACTCCACGACCCAACATCACCCCTCTCTATCTCACAATCTGATAATAAGTGACTTAACGTCACTTAGTTATAACATGCGGTGTACAAAACCAGCACATGTCTATTGCACACCAGAAAAGACATTTGCATAATATGACGATCGCACTAGCTATGACGCAAGAGGGGTTGTGTCCTACACACGCTTTAGCAGTTGACAATCAAAAGGTTGGAGTTGCACATGCCATAGCTCGGAACGAGGATTGCGATGTCCGAAAAATGAAATAAAATCCCCAATATGATAAATATAACGGAAATAAAGCAAAACTGGTTAAGGAAAACTAAAAGTGAATGGGTGGACCATCACAATAAGTATTTCAGTTGTGATTTTTCTCTTTAAAATATTCTTTTGTGTTCTGAGATACTGACATTTTTCAATTTAAAGATAGCTTGCATATCTGAAAGGAAAATGCTAAACTACAAAAATAGCATATTGCCTCTGATGAATAAGGGAGGCTTATTTCCAAAGAAAATGAATTTTTTTTTTATTTTTTCATCTTTAGCACCTTCTGACAATGGAAATTTGAATTAATGGATGATTGGGAAAGTGGAAATAATAATATTTTATTTGCACCTATAAAATACAAAAATAATTTCTCATATCTTAAAATCAAAAATTTGCATTTTCCACAGGATAAGAAGTAAATCATCACTGCCACTGTAAACCTCTGACTGTTACATTTTACCACCAAAATTCCAAATTTCTCTCATATATAGGTCATTTGTAACATTCGTCAAAAATTTTTGCATTCTTCCAACGTTAGAGAACAGTGTTATAAAGCTTTTGGGAAATTTTGAAAATCAAAATTGTAATATTTCTTTGAAACCTGTCCAATCCAGAAATAATTTTTTATCTTTAAAAACAAATATGTTTAAGTCTTTAGTTGGGTAGATAGATCTCAAGATGAAAAAAATTTTTTTTATAGAAAATTGATATGAAATAGCTGATTTAGATGTGCCAGCAGTATTGGGGTATCATAGTGATTCTCACACAATGGACATTTGTACGTGTTCTGTCTGCTGAGCACTTTCTTTTGGGTGTAACAACTTCGATGGTGCAGTCCCAGAACCATGTGTTGTGATAAACAGGGCAGCTCATTAAGAAAAGGAAGAATATTTACATGGCAATTTAAATTAAATTTCAGGTCTGAAAATTGGAAATATTGGTATTGATTTATAAAAATTTTTTTTAATAAAATTTTTTAAATAATAATATTTTCATATGAAAAAAATGCATAATTTTTAAAGGGAATATTTGCAATTTTATACTAAGAAACTTAAAACATTAGACATTTTTAAAAGCTTATTTTTAAAAGAAAACTGTCCAGGCCCATCCTGGAGTCCCCCCACCCAGAAAATATTTTTGTATTATGATTAATATTTATATACAATAATTGTGGCTGCCCAAAAATTTGAACTCTAGATATACCTCAAATTAACAATAATGCCCCTAATGTAGAGTGCACTTGTCGAATTTTCACTAGATTGAAAAAATATTACATTGTGTGTAATATTTTGAAGTTAGTGAAAAGTTTTAATATTTATTTTAGTACTTTTTGTCTGCTTCTACTATCTCAGTTATGAGCAATTGCAAACCATCAGAGCATATCAAATTTCGGTGTAAAGCAGAGGGACCAAATTGAAATCCTGGATAAGGTATGAATGTTTCTTTCTAATTTATGCTGTCTTTCTGCTGTGGTCATCTTTCTTACAGATGATGATTGAAAATTACACTGACAGAATTTGACAAGAGCCTGCCTTTAGATCCACTTTCAGCATTTGACCTTTGTTGAAAAGAAGAAACTACTGTAAGTGTATTAGATGCACCAATCCAGTTTTGGTTTTAGTTTTAGTTATGGGGTGGGGGTGGCTCAGTCAGTAGTGCACCAGGCTCATAATCTGTAGTCCCCAGGTTAGAGTCCCAGCTGGGTCAGCATTGAGATTTATCTCTGCAAAATTCCCTGCCCTACCAGGGGACACCGATGGGCTTGGAAAGGCCGCTGTCTGTCAGATGGGACATTTAAGCCATGGCCCCTTGTATGGTAGAACCATACCCTGTGCACGTTAAAGGACATGCTGGTGGCCTTGATGGGAGGCTACCATCTGTCTCCCAACAGCTGTTCCAGTGGGTCCCCTTCCCCAACCTTCTCTGAACCCTTGGAGTCCTTGTGACCTGGCCATTTAGCCCATGGTGTGCAAAAAAGTGCCGCTCAGAGGTGAAACAACCCAACCCAAAGTTTTAGTTATGTGCATGAAAAATGTGCTGTATACAGTGAAGAACATAATAAATGTCTACGATGAAAAAAATCTCCCCATATAAGCTGTCACATAGATCTCAACACACTCTGCTCTGAGGCATGAATTTCTTGTGACCTGACTTTTAGTCCATTGGATGAAATAAAATCGATTATCAGAAGAACCAATTAGTTGAATATTTAGAACCATTTTTGTCTTTTCTATTTGCTCTTGGTAATAATATACAAAGAAATATGAAAATATAAAATACCCTCAAACAGCTGCTTGCCACAGAGGTCTTGACAGGAGCCTGTCAGTTTAATACGACGTAGTAGAAGTTCTGTGAGGATGGCGGGACCTCAGCAGAAAGACAACAGAAATATCCATGTCTTATCCGGGTCTTGAACCCAGGTCCCTGAGATCATTAGCCATGTGTGCTAACCACTCCTCGGCCATGGGAATAAGTTTATAGTTTAATATTTTTACTTCTGATTTAATTATTTGTATCATTATATTAACTTATAATACAAATTTTCTCCCATAAAGGTTTCGTAGTCAGTGGCCACTGAATGATTTTGGGAAGTGGGCTGAATATGAATATAAGTCTCCTGTTTATCCATCATTTCCTTGTGGGAGTGGCTATGTCCTCTCTAACAACTTGGTTAAATGGCTCTCTCAAAATGTGCAATATTTGCATCCATATCAGGTATGGTAAAGAGAAAAATCTTGATAGATAAAGAAAGTGTATTTGCTAGTAATAAGTTTATTTAAAATTATTATGATCTGTAAATGATAGGCATAAGCAGAAGTGGGATTGGGTACCTTTCTACTGAGATGCATACAACCAATTAGAAGTAGCCACAACATTCGTCTAATCAACTCCATTTTTTATTTGGTAATGTTATTAGTACCTATCAAAGGAGATAATTTCCCATTTGAAAGGAAACAGAATAGAATGGGTAGCAAGTCAGTTTGACCTACTATTCTAGTATTGTTATGGGGGGTGGGGGTGGTTCAGTCGGTAGCGCCCCAGGCTCGTAATCTGTAGTTCCCAAGTTCGAGTCCCAGCTGGGTCAGTGTTGAGATTTATCTCCGCAAAATTTCCCCGCCCTGTCCTCGGTCAGTAGGGGACACCGATGGGCTTGGAAAGGCCACCGTCCGTTGGATGGGACGTTAAGCCGTGGTCCCGTGTGCGGGAGAGCCATACCCTGTGCACGTTAAAGAACACGCTGGATGGCCTTGACGGGAGGCTACCATCTGTCTCCCAACAGCTGTTCCAGTGTGTCCCCTCCCCCAACCTTCTCTGAGCCTTCGGGGTCCATGTGGCCTGGCCATTAGCCCATGGTGTGTAAAAAAAGTGCTGCTCAGAGGTAAAACAATCCAATCCAATCTGATATTGTTTTGCCCACACTGTTTAGGAGTGGTCAGCTTTACACGATTTTGGTGCTGCCTTTTAAAGCATCCAGATTCCTCTAATGTTGTTTATGATTAAGGGATTCTGGACTTGTTTCAGTTGAGGAATAATCTACTGCTGTTCAATTTATTATGTAGTTTGGTAGCCACAATGAACTAATATACATGGTACCTTATAATGCCTGATGAGAGTTAATGAGCTACCTAATGCTTTTGGGATTTCATTGACCTTAAATTAGAGTTATGTAAAAGGTAACTACATAGCATGATCAAAAGGTTCAGGGACTGATTATCTTGATAATGCAGTGTTGTAGTGGGGGCAGGGATGGCTCAGTCGGTACCAGGCTCGTAATCTGTAGTTCCCAGGTTCGAGTCCCAGCTGGGTCAGCGTTGAGATTTATCTCCGCAAAATTCCCTGCCTTGCCCACGGTCAGTAGGGGACACCGATGGGATTGGAAAGGCTGCCGTCCGTTGAATGAGACGTTAAGCCGTGGCCCCGTGTGTGGGAGAGCCATACCCTGTGCACATTAAAGAACATGCTGGATGGCCTTGACGGGGGGCTACCATCTTTCTCCAACAGCTGTTCCAGTGGGTCCCCTTCCCCAACCTTCTCTGAGCCTTCGGGGTCCATGTGACCTGGCCATTAAGCCCATGGTGTGCAAAAAAGTGCTGCTCAGAGGTAAAACAACCCAACAACCCCACTTATCTGCAGTGTATTAATTAGTGCATGTTGAATGGAAGATGATTTTGCATGCTTAACACCATATTAAAACGATTTTTCCTTACTATACTGCTCAATAAAATCAGAAGTGGCTCAGTCGGTAGCATGCCAAGCTCGTAATCTGCAATTCCCAAGCTTAAGTGCCACTTGGGCCAGCACTGACATTTATGTCTGCAAAACTCCCTTGAGTCAGTGGGTGACACCGATGGGTATGGAAAGACCACCATCTATCAAATAGGATGTTCAGCCATGGTCCCGTGTGTGGGAGAGCTATACTCTGTGCATGTTAAAGAACACGCTGGATGGCCTTGACTGAAGGCTCCCAACAGCTAACCAGTAGGTCCCCTTCCCAACCTTCTCTGAGAACTTGGGGTCCTTGTGACCTTCATTTAGCCTGTTATGTGCAAAAAAAGTGCCACTCAGAGGTAAAACAACTCAGCTGAGCATCAAATTTGCATCAAATTTTGTTTCATATTACTGAAAAGTGCAACAGAAAAACCCATGAAATGTTAAAAACAGCTTTTGGGAAAAAAAATGGTATATTTCATTCAAAGACTTTCCAGAAGTTATCAAGATTAAGATGGCCACATGTCCATCAAAGATAATCTTCAGTCTAGCCATCTTTCAACTTCAAAAATCAATGATTTAATCACTTTATTTGTGAACTGATCAGGAGTGATCATTGTTTAACTATCTGCAAAGTTTCTAGTGAAACTGGTATTTCTTTTGCCACATGTCACTCAATTTTAACGAAAGGTCTGTAAATGTGATGTGTTTCAGCTAAGTTTGTGCCTCACATCCTCTGACGATAAAGGGAGCAAAACATTCTCATCTCAAGATATTTATCAACGTGCTGCCACTGACCCAGACTTCATTTCTTCTATTAATATTGGTGATGAATCATGGGTGCACGGGCATCACTATGTCCTCTCCCGATCAGACATACTCACTGGATTTAGCTCCTTTGATTTTTTTTTCCAATATTAAAATCCCTTTGGAATGCCACAGATTTGCAATAACTGAGGAAATTATGCAAAATGTGACACATGAACTATTAGCAATTTCGAAAGAGGCCTATCAGGAATGCTTCCAAAAGTTGTGGTATCTGCGTATACAGCATCAAGGGGACTACTTTAAAAGGAGATCCATCCAAATAGCTGGTAACCTTGGCATTCTACTGATTAAGCTAACCTTCCATCTACATCTGCCCATTATTCTGACTTTGAATGTTCCCATTGTATAGATATAAAAAAGTTTTATGATTTCAGAAATTTATGTGAAAAAATCATATATTTATACCTATAAACCAGTCATTCTCAAAATTTAGTTACTTGTAGATCCCAATTTTTTTTTATCGATAAACATGGTAGACCCTTATTTTTAGTAGTAAACATTGGTGTCCCCCCATGCATATTAATACTGTTATGCCCCACTAAGAATTTTTGATTTTGTTTCAATTTGAAAAAACGAAAAAAAATGTTCAAATACAGATCAATTTTTTTATATCTACATACATAATGGTGAGTTGTAATTAAAAAGAAATCTTTTTTTTGTACTTTGTGAAATTATACCATTTGAACAAAGAAATATTTTGTATCATACGTTAAAAATATACTGAAGAAAGAAGTGAATCATGTTCAAGAAGGGGCAGGGGTGGCTCAATTGGTAGCGTGCCAGGCTCGTAATCTGTAGTTCCCAGGTTCGAGTCCCAGCTGGGTCAGCGTTTAGATTTATCTCCACAAAATTCCCCACCCTGCCCACGGTCAGTAGGGGACACTCAGTAGGGGACACCGATGGGCTTGGAAAGGCCGCTGTCCATCGGATGGGACGTTAAGCCGTGGCCCCGTGTGCGGGAGAGCCATACCCTGTGCACGTTAAAGAACACGCTGGATGGCCTTGACGGGAGGCTACCGTCTCTCCCAACAGCTGTTCCAGTGGGTCCCCTCTCCCAACCTTCTCTGAGCCTTCGGGGTCCATGTGACCTGGCCATTTAGCCCATGGTGTGCAAAAAAGTGCCGCTCAGAGGTAAAACAACCCAACCCATGTTCAAGAATGACTTTGAATCTAATTACAACATTCCTTCATATTGAACATCTACATTTATAATATACTTTATCTTTTGTGAACTATCGCCAACTCAACTATTGTAAACTACTATTCATCAGTGTTAAAGTGTTTTTTACATATTAGGTCTGATTTCATTTAAAATTTGTGATTATTAATTTTGAGTTGTATTTGAAAGAAAGTAGTAATTTTTCTTTTTCCTTTGGAAGAGTTTTTTTTTGTAAATTGCTTTCAGTATGACATACTATCAATTTTGAGTTTTCTTTGTTACAGGGTGAGGATATTTCAATGGGCATTTGGTTGGCAGCAATTAATCCACTCTATATTGAGGTGTGTTATGTCTTTCTTCAACTATTTATATAGGTTTATGCTATTAAGGTTTTTACAGCATTCTTTACTTAAAAGATATTCTACATTCCTGTTTTCCAAGCAACAGAAAAACCCATATATCTAGTGCAGTGTCTCGCAAACTTTTTTACTCTGCGGCACACTGAATCTCATTTTTTTTTTCCTGCAGCACACTGAATCTAAATTTTTTTCCCGCGGCCCACCTAAAAAAGAATTTTTGATGGTTACGTAAAAAGAGGAAAATTGAAGTTTCGTTAAATGCATTTTTATTTAAAATAAATATAATAATAAATATAATTAATCATAACTCGGTGTTTGTTTTAAATATTTGTCCATTCTATGGCTTGAAATAATCAAAAATTAATACCAAAATTTGGAAAAAGCTTGATAAATGGTTACAAGATCCCAGTTGATAAAATCTGAAAGTTTTTTATTAAAGCACGTCGATATTAAAGTACGTCGATAACACAAGTCAAGTCAATATGAAATCTTTGGAATATCTAGTGTCAATATGAAAATCTCTCGCGGCACACTTGGAATCTCTCGTGGCACACTACTGTGCCGCGACACACAGTTTGCGAGACACTGATGTAGTGGGTAATATCTTTCAGTCTGAACTGATCATGTTTGTAATAAATAATTGCTTTCCAATTAATATTAAGTTGTTAAAAACAAAATTCTCTATGTCTAAGCAGTTTTATGTAAATCAGATTAGTGTTACTCACACCAGATTATTTTTTAATGATAAACACAGTAATAACTCATTTAACATTTTTTATATTAATTATACTTTACAATAAATGTCGAAACAACTAATGAATTGACTCAGGATCTACAGGCTTTGATTTCAGTGTTGCTTTGCCACATTTTTTTTTCACGATCTGAGAATAGCTCTGTCGTATGCTAAGCAGCTCTTCCATCTTGATCTGTGGGGTGCCCAGACATACATCATTCTCCACCAAGCTATGCTCATGACAGCAAAGCTGGTCAGATCAGATTGACAACAGTGTTTCATATTGAGAGGGGACGGGGGTGGGTCAGTCGGTAGCATGCCATGTTCGTAATCTAGTTCCCTGGTTCGAGTCCCAGCTGGGTCAGCATTGAGATTTCTCTCCACAAAAATTCCCCGCCCTGCCCACGGTCAGTAGGGGACACCGATGGGCTTAGAAAAGCCGACGTCCGTCGGACGGGACGTTAAGCCGTGGCCCCGTGTGCGGGAGAGCCATACCCTGTGCACGTTAAAGAACACGCTAGATGGCCTTGATGGGAGGCTACCATCTGTTTCCCAACAGCTGTTCCAGTGGGTCCCCTCCTCCAACCTTCTCTGAGCCTTCAGGGTCCTTGTGACCTGGCCATTTAGCCCATGGTGTGCAAAAAAGTGCCGCTCAGAGGTAAAACAACCCAACCTAATCCATATTGAGATTACTATCAAACCGTGGTAGTTTTTGCAAAATGAAAGGCTCAGTAGCTCTAATGTTTGTTTTTCAGGTGGATTAAAAAAAATTCTTGTTTTTTTTTAGGTGCTGATTTATATTCTTTTCTTCTTTGAATAGATGAGCAATCTACGCAAGTTTTGTGACATCTTATTGGCCTTTTGTCGTATTTTAATCATTTACCTAGCTTTTAACTTTGAATATCATACTACCCAATCCTCTTACATTTGGATATATTTTATCAAATGAATCATTTTCTTTACCTGTCTTTGCTTTTTTTTTTTTAATATCTTTGATATTTAGTGTTTTACCTTGTATTTTTTATACTTTAGAATTTTTTTTTCATGGATCTTTTTACACCCATTCTTAATCTTTTATACCATTGTTAATTCTCATTTTTTTTTACATAGGTACTTTAAACCCATTATTTTTTATCCTTTTTTTTATGCTCTTATATTTTACCTTTAAATTGGGTTCTAAGTTTGAAATCATCTAGGGTTGTGAATTCATCTTTACTAAAAATTCCAGATCCATTTGTCTTCTTAGTAAATGGTTGTTTAGATACTTTAATTTGGTGCTTTTTATGTGAACCTGGCAAAACACAAGGACCCTATTTTGCTGAAGTTTCACTGCACCAAATAAGTCCAGTAATAGTGGAAAATAGACTATTCTTGTCACTTGCCTACTGTTATAATTGGGCACTTTTGTGTTTTGTAATTTTTCTGGTGTTCTTTGACAAGTTAGTGATTTGTTAATCACCATTTTGAATCAAACTTAACCAACTACTCAGAGCCTGTTTGATAATTGAGTTTTATTTCTGCCTATTAACCCTTTCAGGACCATAAGGTTTCTAAGAGTAAATATTAGTATGTAACTGTTTATTTTAGTTTGTTTAGACGTAAAATAAATAAAAATCATAAGAAAAATACATAACAATGTGTAGTTTTTTTGGAATTTTATGCGAAATATTTTTCCCAATGGACTATAAAGGTAACACAAATTATAGTTAGGCTTATTATGCAATGTCTTTTATTTATTGGTTTATTAGAACGAAATGTTAACTAAAATAATACAAAATTATGAAATAAAATTACTATACAAAATGATGTGCTAATTATGATATTCTGCGAAGCAATTTCTTTTGGAGGTGAGGCAAAGATGTACATTGCACATAGTACATATATTATGCGTCCTGACAGTTCTGTTTTTGTTTTCTAAACGTTCCCGTTTACGTAATTGCGTTCGGCATACGTTCGATTTTGACATTCTGTATAAAAAATGCAGATAAGGTTATAATTAAATACGACAATCACCAATTTTAAAATGGGAAAAATGTTTTCCTTAGTCGTGAAAGTGTTAAGTAGTGAAATTTTTAAACTCTAGTTATGCCATTGCTTGTTGACCATTGTGGTCTCTAATTGTTTATCAATTCTAAATCAAAGTAAACTGAAATATTTAAGATGAAGTAATAAACTGTCTATTTAAAACTGAAATATAATCATCCAGTTTGAATTTCCCATTGTGAAACATACAAAATAATTTATAGCATGATTAGCACAGTATGCACTATGAGGCCTTTATCATTGCTGAATGGATATTTGAGAATACATTTTGGAAGCATGTTGTTGTTTCTTTTTTTTTTTGCCCGTTTTTTGTTTGTTTTCGTTTCTTTTGTGATTGACCACAATGATCAATGAACATTTAGACGTTATAGCTGTTGAATATTGTTTCTTAATGAAACAGTCATATTCTACATATTTTCAATGTTTTTCTCTGTAAATTACAGAATAGTCCTTGCCAGCCCTTGGAAATTGACAGCAGAAACATTGAAATCTTGACACTCCAAATGTCTTTTGTGAATTTATTTCAACCACTAATAATTACAACACATTCTCTTTTTTGATCTTAATATCAATTTCAGTTACCATCACGAGGATATGGCTTTTGAGAGGAAGGTGGACGTAAGATTCCCTTGAAAACTCCCCCCATGGTAAAATATACATTTGTTTGCATTTTGCTACACTCTAGTAATAGGGACAGAGGTTGGCACATAATCTCATGATTAGCAGGTTTGAGCCCTAACTGTGCCACCATTCAAGTTCATCTCTGCTATTCCCTGTCCTGCCCTTAAAGAGAGGGTGGGGGTGGCTTAGTCGGTAGTGCGCCAGGCTCGTAATCGTAGTTCCAAGGTTCGATTCCCAGCTGGATCAGTGTTGAGATTTATCTCCGCAAAATTTCCCCCCGCCTTGCCCACGGTCAGTAGGGGACACCGATGGGCTTGAAAAGGCCACCGTCCGTCGGATGGGACTTTAAGCCGTGGGCCCGTGTGCGGGAGAGCCATACCCTGTGCATGTTAAAGAGCACATTGGATGGCCTTGACGGGAGGCTACCATCGGTCTCCCAACAGATGTTCCAGTGTGTCCCCTCCCCCAACCTTCTCTGAGCCTTCAGGTTCCATGTGACCTGGCCATTTAGCCCATGGTGTGCAAAAAAGTGCCGCTCAGAGGTAAAACAACCCAACCCTTAAAGAGAAAGTGGACATTAATGACTATGGTTCTTATGTGCCCATTAAAGAACATGCTTGATGAAGTTTATGGAAGGCTTCTATCAGTCATAATAATTATTTAGTGGTTTCCCTTATTTAACCTGATACTTTGGAGCTTTTGTGATCTTACCATTTAGACTATTGTGTATCTCAGAGGTATTTTTGCGTTATCTAGAAATATTTAACTGTCATTTAAGTAATAATTCACAGCTACAATAAGGTATTAAATTTAATCACGATTAAAGCTGTATTACATCATTGCACTTTAAAACTTCACGATAAAGACGAGGTGTGCATAACAAGTTTTGGTACCTTAAGCCTAATTATTTATATTTTATTAAAATAGGCATCTTCCTTATACTATTGTAAAGAGAAAGATATAGAGCTAAAGATAACATTTCTACTGTATAATAGCAAGTAATGGAAAGCTAATTCTATAGCTAAAGGGCATAAGAATTAGGCTTAAGTACCAAAACTTGTTATGCACACCTCATCCAGGTGGTGAAGTTTTAAAGTGCAATGATGTAATACGGCTTTAATTGTGATTAAATTTAATAATATTTAACTGTACTCGTGCATCTATATGTATATTAGGTGATTTATATAATTTTTTTGTTTGCAGGATGTACACTGGAATTGTGATATTTCCTGTGACTTTGAAAGCTACAATAGAGCTCAGCTGACGGTGAAACAAATGAAAGAAGTTTGGAGAATTTATGAAAAATGTGGTAGTTTATGCACTTGTGATATTACAAGTTAATTGAAAATGAAGATAATTTTACTATTTCCATAGTGTTCATTAAATTGAATTATTAATATGCCATTTTTTATGTTATTGAATTATGTTAAAATTCTGTCCTGTTATAAAATACATTTTAAGTTTGTGGTAATAATCCAAATTGCTCATGAATATCATCTCCAGTTAGGGTAACCAGACTTCCCCTTTTTCTAGGGACAATCCTTGGATGAAAAGATTAGCTCCCAACAAATAAAGGTTCCTGAACTTTTTAACATTAAATTTATTATACAACATAAGTAGATTTATTACTTATGTTGATATACTTACGTGTAGAATGATAGTGTCAATTATTATGAAAAATTTCTATTGGTATTGCTAGCAACTGAAAAATTGTGACTAGAGTTTTATAATGAATGTGCTAGACTGTGAGCTCCTAGACTCGAATGAGCAGATGCCCCAACTATAGGAGCATTTCTGCTCAGTCCTAAAAATTCAATTTTCGGAAGTCCCAGATATTTTTCATTAAATGTGCTCACCCTATCTCCAGTATGTTCAGTGAAGTATGATATATATACTAATATGAAAGATAAATCAGAGAAAAAGTTGGTGAGTATGATAGATATACTAATATGAAAGATAAATCAGAGACAAAGATGGTGAGAAATGACTCCTGGAATAATGAATAAATTCGAGTCGCAAAGGCAAATAGTCTTATTAAATGAAACAGACACCAAAAATATGAAAAATTTCTATTGGTATTGCTAGCAACTGAAAAATTGTGACTAGAGTTTTATAATGAATGTGCTAGACTGTGAGCTCCTAGACTCGAATGAGCAGATGCCCCAACTATAGGAGCATTTCTGCTCAGTCCTAAAAATTCAATTTTCGGAAGTCCCAGATATTTTTCATTAAATGTGCTCACCCTATCTCCAGTATGTTCAGTGAAGTATGATATATATACTAATATGAAAGATAAATCAGAGAAAAAGTTGGTGAGTATGATAGATATACTAATATGAAAGATAAATCAGAGACAAAGATGGTGAGAAATGACTCCTGGAATAATGAATAAATTCGAGTCGCAAAGGCAAATAGTCTTATTAAATGAAACAGACACCAAAAATAGGATATACAAATGGAAATAAAATGGGTAGAAATAGACGAAGGGCCTACACAAAAAAATTGTTAATACACTGAACCTAAAGAGTAAGTTTCGTTTCATAAAAGAAAACATATCAAGCATGCACCCATCATCTATTCAAGAATTCCACTAATATTTAATTTAGCAAAAGTGTAAAATGTAGATCTCTAAGACCACTGGTTTCAAAGAGAAAAGCACTTATATACCCACTTAACTAGGGGCAGGGGTGGCTCAGTTGGTAGCGCGCCAGGCTCATAATCTGTAGTTCCCAGGTTCGAGTCCCAGTAGGGTCAGCGTTGAGATTTATCTCTGCAAAAATTCCCCGCCCTGCCCACGGTCAGTAGGGGACACCGATGGCCATGGAAAGGCCACCGTCCGTCGGATGGGACGTTAAGCCGTGGCCCCGTGTGCGGGAGAGCCATACCCTGTGCACGTTAAAGAACACGCTGGATGGCCTTGACGGGAGGCTACCATTTGTCTCCCAACAGCTGTTCCAGTGGGTCCCCTCCCCCAACCTTCTCTGAGCTTTCGGGGTCCATGTGACCTGGCCATTTAGCCCATGGTGTGCAAAAATGTGCCGCTCAGAGGTAAAACAACCCAACCCACTTAACTAAGGAGTGTTAAGAAATAATTAGGAACATGAAATATAATTCTGCTCCTTTTGGGCTTCTGCATGTCTTTGATATTTAGGGGAGCAATTCTCATAACTAGAAATATAATTAACTAGATGAGCATCTTAATGTGGCGAGTATGGTAAACTCTTTTCAAAGAAAATGAAATCTCTCAAACTATGACGAGCAGACTCTAATGGTGGAAATTAGGACTAATGGATGATTCAGAAACACAAAATGTTATGTACACAGCCCTACCAAAATAAAAAATCCCATATGTGAATGGGAATCAAATTTCGAAGTGCTAAACTTCTGAAATATGCATTAATGGAAAAAAAAAGTCATAGAAGATAAATATCACAATCAAATCTAATTTTTTTATTTTCAACAATATTCAGTATTCATTGAGCTGTGGAAGCTAGAATATTTCACAACAGTAAAGTGTCATAAGACTACTTCAGAAATTAATCAAAACTTAGTATTGTTTCAAATTGTTTAATAAAATAAATATACATTTTGACAGTTTGGTTAATGATTATGTCAATATTAGATGATTATGAATGTGGAAAAATTTAATGAATTATCTTGCATATAAAAACCATTCATAATTGTGTGCAAAAAAGTGCCACTCAGAAGTGAAACAATCCAACCCCAAATATTAGAGAATTTCGATCTTATGCCAATGGGAATCTTGGTAACTTTGAAGCTCTATAACTTCTAAAATAGGCATTTGATGGAAAGGTGGCAAAATAAGATCATAATTAGATCTATTTAAATCTCTATTTTCAACAATATTTAAAATATGGAAGCATTTTTATGTGCAAGAAAATTTTTTAAATTTTTCCAGCTTCCATAATATGACTATTTTAGAAGTTATAGAGCTTCAAAGTTATATTCCCATTGGAATAAGATGGAAATTCTCTAATATTTGGGGTTGGATTGTTTTACTTATGAGTGGCACTTTTTTTGCACACAATGGCCAGTTCACAAAGACCCCAAGGGCTCAGTGAAGGTTGGAGGAGAGGACCCACTTGAAGAGCTGTTGGGAGACTGTACCCTCCCTTCAAGGCCATCCAGCGTGTTCTTTAACGTGCACAGGGTATGACTTTTCCCGCATTTGGGGCCTTAAAATCCGAACCGACGGATAGTGGCTTTTCCAAGCCCATCGTTGTTCCCTACTGACCTGAAGGAAAGGCAGAGAGTTTTGTGCAGATAAATCTCAATGCTCTGACACAGAGGTTGGCACATAATCTCATGATTAGCAGGTTTGAGCCCTAACTGTGCCACCATTGAAGTTCATCTCTGCTATTCCCTGTCCTGCCCTTAAAGAGAGGGTGGGGGTGGCTTAGTCGGTAGAGCTCGTAATCGTAGTTCCAAGGTTCGATTCCCAGCTGGATCAGTGTTGAGATTTATCTCTGCAAAATTTCCCCCCGCCTTGCCCATGGTCAGTAGGGGACACTGATGGGCTTGAAAAGGCCGCCGTCCGTCTGATGGGACTTTAAGCCGTGGGCCCGTGTGCGGGAGAGCCATACCCTGTGCATGTTAAAGAACACATTGGATGGCCTTGACGGGAGGCTACCATCTGTCTCCCAACAGATGTTCCAGTGGGTCCCCTCCCCCAACCTTCTCTGAGCCTTCAGGGTCCATGTGACCTGGCCATTTAACCCATGGTGTGCAAAAAAGTGACGCTAAGAGGTAAAACAACCCAACCCAACCCTCTAATATTTGGGGTTGGATTGTTTTACCTCTGAGTGGCACTTTTTTTGCCCACAATGGCCAGTTCACAAAGACCCCAAGGGCTCAGAGAAGGTTGGGGGAGAGGACCCACTTGAACAGCTGTTGGGAGACTGTAGTCTCTGGGCAAGGCCATCCAGCATGTTCCTTAACGTGCACAGGGTATGACTTTTCCCGCATTTGGGGCCTTAAAATCCGAACCGACGGATAGTGGCTTTTCCAAGCCCATCGTTGTTCCCTACTGACCTGAAGGAAAGGCAGAGAGTTTTGTGCAGATAAATCTCAATGCTCTGACTCGAACAAGGGAACTACAGATTATGAGCCTGGCATGCTGCCGACTGAGCCACCCCTGCCCCTCTAATATTTTCATAGAGCAGTGTGTAATTAGTACCTGATCACTTCAAAATAATAATTTTTATACAGGGTGAATCTGAAAAAGTGGGCAAAACTTTACGGGGTGGTAGAACGCAGCTATACGAGCAATATTCGTCATAGAATGTATGGTCGGAACGCAAGCGGTGAGAAGTTAAAAGGTAGTTTTCCACTGTCACATTTAAAGAATGAACACAAGAAGGAGAGGTGATACTTCAGAAAACATTTTATTAACAGGAATGTAACTGACTTACATGCTGAAAGAAATTGCTCAAAAGAGCATTTCGTGGTTAGTATAACCAGCCATCCTCTCGGCAATCCACGGTAGAAATGCCGTTGGGTGCGTGGACCGACCCTTTTATACCATTTCCAACGCCACCTAGCGGCTCGCCGTTTGCGTTCCGACCATACTTTCTATGACGAATATTGCTCGTATAGCTGTGTTCTACCACCCCGTAAAGTTTTGCCCACTTTTTCAGATTCACCCTGTATATTAAATAGCCATTCCAGTGGTGAGTATTAAAAACAAAGGCCACGTTGTCATTTCTTTCTTCGCCTGGCAACGCGTCAAGTTTGGTCCGCGAAACTTGCGTTGTTGCTATGGAGCGTACTAAACGTGGCAAAATATTTTACATTTTCACAAGGATGCAGCTAGGGGGGACGAGGTGAAAAAAAAATCATCCATGATGTACCACAAGTATATGGGGATCATGCATGTTCATGTGGCTCTGTTACAGGATGGATGCGAAAATTCAGAGAAGCACGGCTGATCGTCGAAGATCTTACTCTTACAGGAAGACCGTGAAAGAGAGAACCATTCCTGTTGTTCCTGAACTCGTTAAGGAAAACCCTCGCATCACCATTCGGGTAATGTGTTTAGATGATTGTATCGATTGGAAGTGAGCAAAGAATTATTCATCACCATTTAAAGTTCCAAAAGATCTGTACCGAATGGATACCCCACTAATGGAACATAAATCTACAAAACTGTTAAAAGACTTCACTACTGGTTATGAGAGGTGGTTTTATTACTATACAACTTCCAGAAAGACATATCTTTGTTTGGGGCGTGGGTGGCTCTGTCGGTAGCGCACCTGGCTCATAATCCGTAGTTCCCAGGTTCGAGTCCCAGCTGGGTCAGCATTGAGATTTATCTCCGCAAAATTCTCCACCCTACCCACGGTCAGTAGGGGACACCGATGGGCTTGGAAAGGCCGCAGTCCTTCGGATGGGACGTTAAGCCGTGGCCCCGTGTGCGGGAGAGCCATACCTTGTGCACGTTAAAGAACACGCTGGATGGCTTTGACGGGATGTTACCATCTGTCTCCCAACAGCTGTTCCAGTGGGTCCCCTCCCCCCAACCTTCTCTGAGCCTTCGGGGTCCATGTGACCTGGTCATTTAGCCCATGGTGTGCGAAAAAGTGCCGCTCAGAGGTAAAACAACCCAACCCATATCTTTGTTTGGATTGCGGAAGATGAACCACGTCTCAAAATTTTCCGACAAGATTTTTTCTCCAGGAAGAGATTTTCTCCAATTTCAGACTTCTGTTATAAGCAATAAGCAGCTACTTGAGAGAAAATTTATTGTTACTTAATTTAGGGCAGGTGGCACATTTTTTTCAATTCTGAAGGATCTTAGATGTGGACACCTTACCTGAAAAAAATGACTCTAAATGGCTAATACTACACCAACATTGTTTAGCCCAAAGTTGTTAAGGAGATGAAGTCGCGTGCAAAATGTTCTCGTTCTTTATGACAATGCGAGTTCTATCAAAACCTGTCAAGTTGATGCCTATCTGGAGCTGGAAAAGATCAAACGGCTGCCCCATCCTGTATATTCAATCGATCGTACACCGTACGACTTTTGGTTCTTTCCAAAAAATAATATGGAACTTGCTAGGAAGCCTTTTTCAAGGGAGCAAAGTCTTGCAAATTGCATTTATTCAGAGTTGTGGAATGTTCCCCTACAGAAATGCCTCCAAGCATTCCAGAATGTTGTAGGCGTCAGTAACTTTTGCATAGATATTGGAGGGGAGTACTTTAGTAAAAGTTTCGATGCCTGACTTTTTTACTGTGGTTGTTAAGGTAAATTCAATGATTTTCATTATGCAGATGCGTTTCAAGAACTTTTTGAATGCTCCTCGTATAAGCTAGTATGCATACATACATATACATCATAATCTACCAGTTATAGAAACGCGAAGATTGGTGTCTGTTGTGTTTCGGGTTCTAGATCTCAGAAATAATGATAATTATGATACGAATTTCAACATATCAGTGCTGGAGAGCTAAAAATAGGTGAATAGGACTATTTCAGGCAGTAGAACTCAGAAATAAGGGATTTTTCACATTTCGTGCTGTGTTAAAGGTCAAATAGGGGTCAGAGGGACAGGCTAGAAATAAAGAGATGCAGAAGACATCTCTTGATTTGTAGTCTGTAACAGCATAGTACATTCATAAACATAGTCTATTTTTTATAAATATAGATAATCCGTGTTTTTTTTTATTTAGGGCAAGTGGCTAAGTCATTAATACATTTTCATTTATGTCAGGTGGCACAGTCACTAGTCTGTTTTTATAATTGGGGAGCCGTCCCGTGGCCGAGTTGTTAGCGCGCTTGACTACTGATCAAAATGACCTGGGTTCGAGCCCCAGGTAAGGCATGGACATTTGTGCTGTTTTTCTGTTTGAGTCCCGCCATCCTCACAGACCTTCTACTACCTCGTATAAACTGACAGTCTTCTTTCAGACCTCTGTTATAAGCAGCTGCTTGAGGGGAAATTTATTTTTATTTGATTTAGGGCAGGTGGCGCATTCACTAAATCCGTTTTTCTTTAGGGTAAGTGGAGCAGTGACTAAGCAGTATTTTTTATTTATGGCAATTAGTGCAATCACTAATCCGAATTTTTTTATTTAGGGGAAGTTTCCATACTACTCCTACTGAAAACGATAACTTGCCGGCAAATTGAGTGTTGCCATTTTGTGCTACCTAACTGTGAAACTAGAGTAACTTTTAAATCTGCTGCTGTTGCCAGATTCCCCTCATTTCCAAAGTATTATTTTGGCTTCCCATTGTAGCTAGGGACCTGATTTTATAACCAAACATGGGGTCAGGCAGGAGGAACCAGTCGACGAAGTTTGGGGCCTTTCAGTGAAGTACGTCGGGAATAACAGAATGCTAAAATCTGACTGAATAAATATCTCGATCGGTTGCCACTGGCACTGAGAGCGCGCGCCGTCTCAACATTGACCTTTGCAACACGGGATATTCGTCGTGTTCAAACTGTAAAATGTCGGGGAGGGGGAATACTCACAAAACTAACCATTAGTGCAGGAAACGAGAATATGCAGGTTAAAAGTGAGACACGAGCTGTCACAATTTGTGTGAAACGAATCCATTGCCCAAGTGGGAAACTGATTTTTAAACCAATCACTGGGGGGACGTTGCGTAAGAAATTCGGACCGTGTGGACGAATATCACGGGATAAATAGGGCGGCAAAATCTGTGGTAACGAAAATAAAAATCTCGATAGCTTACGCAGAAACAGCCACGGGCTATGAGAGTTGGGTTGTTTTACCACTGAGCGACAATTTTTTGCACACCATGGGCTAAATGGCCTGGTCACATGGACCCCGAAGGCTCAGAGAAGGTTGGGGGAGGGGACCCACTGGAACAGCTGTTGGGAGACAGATGGTAGCCTCCCGTCAAGGCCATCCAGCGTGTTCTTTAACGTGCACAGGGTATGGATCTCCCACACACGGGGCCACGGCTTAACGTCCCATCCGACGGACAGCGGCCTTTCCAAGCCCATCAGTGTCCCCTACTGACCGTGGGCAGGGCGGGAAATTTTGCGCAGATAAATCTCAACGCTGACCCAGCTGGGACTCGAACCTGGGAACTACAGATTACGAGCCTGGAGCGGTACCGACTGAGCCACTCCCTCCCCGGCTATGAGAAATTTCACTGACGTCAACAACCATCCAAGCCAACACCGGGCAAATTTCTTCCTGTTGAAAATCTGTGCTAAAGTGTCGAGGAGGGGGATAGTTACCAAATTTACCTTTAGTGCAGTGCAAATAAGAATATACAGATTATAAGTGACTCCCTGCAGGCAGCGCAGGGTACGTTCAGCTAATGTTTAATAAAGGTAAAGCTTACGTCTGCAATCTATGTGAAAGGAGACGGTTCAGAAGTTCAAAAAGTGACTTCATCACAATCAAATACAGTATTTCGTGTACTCCATCATCCAAAAAAACAATAGTATAAGGGAAATTAAAATTGTCCAGCTTAACTCTTTATTATAGTAATTTACAATTCAGGTACCGAATTCTTTTAATCAAAAATACTCTAAATAATTCTCTACCATAGAAATGTGGAATGTTCTACAGTTTTTATTAAGAAAACATATTTGTACTCTTTATTCTAATTTTAAAAACATTTTAGTGCAAATATTGCGTTATGGTACGGTATAGGAAGTTCTGAGTTGTGAACATTCTCGCATGCAATTATAAAGATTGCAATGGTGAGCACTGTTTAATCCCTCTCGAGCAATGGAGTGCCGCAGATCGCTATTTTGGGTTGGGTTGTTTTACCTCTGAGCGGCACTTTTTTGCACACCATGGGCTAAATGGCCAGGTCACATGGACCCCGAAGGCTCAGAGAAGGTTGGGGGAGGGGACCCACTGGAACAGCTGTTGGGAGACAGATGATAGCCTCCCGTCAAGGCCATCCAGCGTGTTCTTTAACGTCCACAGGGTATGGCTCTCCCGCACACGAAGCCACGGCTTAACGTCCCATCCGACGGACGGCGGCCTTTCAAAGCCCATCGGTGTCCCCTACTGACTGTGGGCAGGGCGGGGAATTTTGCGGAGATAAATCTCAACGCTGACCCAGCTGGGACTCGAACCTGGGAACTACAGATTACGAGCCTGGCGCGCTACCGGCTGAGCCACCCCCGCCCCGCAGATCGCTATGTTTCGTACTCTTAATCTTCAGGAGCAATAATAAACATCGCCGTTAAAACTGGCGTATTTCGATCCGTCCACGTTTCCTTTAAAATGAAATGAATTTAAAATAGTTTTAGAAATGCAGGATAAAGAATCTCAGTTATATTTGTATTCTACAGCTATAGGAAAGTTTCCACTGAAATAGAGAAATCTGGGGACAAATTCTAAATAGTATAAATATTTCCCTCATGAGTGATATCTATCTTTTCCGTCGTATTATACTGATCTGATCTTTGAAAAAATCTTTTATTAGCAGATAGGGTATATTTTCTGCTAGCTTACTAAATGAACACTCTTAACTGCTGAGCCACAAATTGGGTAGTAATTTAAATGTTCATCTTTGAGGCGACTTCGGTACCTTGTTTAATTATCTTCAATTGGGAGAAGGCTGTTTCGCATAAATATGATGATCCAAAAAATGCTGTCAATCGAAGAGCCAATGAAGTGAAGCATGGGTACATTGCTTCGTGAACTGGATTTGCGATCGACTGGCCACCCCTGGCCTACGTGATGTATGACCAGTGGCGAATCCAGAGGGAGATAAGGCTATGGGGGATAGGGCTATAGTGGGCGATCACTCTCCCTACAGCTCGATGAAGAATGATGAAAAATTTGATAGGTATTTACGAATCTACTGAATGTTTTATGTATGCTCTCATGAGTGCAGAAAACTTGGATCAGACAGGTTAAAATACCTCGGGATCATCAGAAGAGGAAGAAGAGGTAGTTGGTCATTTGATTTCTCAAATTGGGATTATCAGAACAATAATCTTTTAAGCGAGGGAGTTTTGATATTCTCAAAATAAAAGAATTCCCACATTTCATTAATATTATCGATAAGGTTCCAATTTTCATTCATATTTATTTTGTTCCCTTTATTTCAGAACCATCAAATTCAAACTTATTGAAGAGGCAGTAAAAAATATATATATATTCTGAAAGAGTAGCTGGGAAAAATTATCAACTTAAAAATAAAAATATATATTTCAAAGGAATTAGAAAAAAATATTACTTTTAAGGAATCGAGAAAATATTTTTATTAGAATAAAAACTACATTTTTAATTAGATTAGAAATTAGTAAAATCATTTACTTATGCACATAAATATATCTGGACGAATAATTTTAAAAAATGAGCGAGAATCAGCATTTTATTTGTGCCTCAGATTGAGTTTTCGATAGTCAACGTATCGGTTCGTATTGTTCATGGGGCGGGGGTGGCTCAGTCGGTAGCGCGACAGGCTCGTAATCTGTAGTTCCCAGGTTCGAGTCCCAGCTGGGTCAGCATTGAGATTTATCTCCGCAAAATTCCCCGCCCTGCCCACGGTCAGTAGGGGACACCGATGGGCTTGGAAAGGCCGCCCTCCGACGGATGGGATGTTAAGCCGTGGCCCCGTGTGCGGGAGAGCCATACCCTGTGCACGTTAAAGAACACGCTGAATGACCTTGACGGGAGGCTACCATCTGTCTCCTAACAGCTGTTCCAGTGGGTCCCCTCCCCTAACCTTCTCTGAGTCTTCGGGGTCCATGTGACCTGGCCATTTAGCCCATGGTGTGCAAAAAAGTGCCGCTCAGAGGTAAAACAACCCAACCCAAAAGTATTGTTCATAATCATTTCACGGATATTGTCACTCAGGAGGAATTTTAAAATTCCGAAGAGTACCGAATCTACCAAAATCTTATGAACTGATCCATCTCTATTTTCATGAGCATTCCAGGTCATTGATTCATTAATGACTTGTTTGGACCATGAAATGCCACCAAAATCACGACCCCTAACATCACTCTTTAGGGTTGAAAAATTCTTATTTCTTCGCCATTCAGTGCATCTAATTATTCTCTGTTGATTGCGATAGGTTTGGTTGGGGTGTTTTACCTCTGAGCGGCACTCTTTTGCACACCATGGGCTAAATGGCCAGGTCACATGGACCCCGAGGTCTCAGAGAAGGTTGGGGGAGGGGACCCACTGGAACAGCTGTTGGGAGACAGATGGTAGCCTCCCGTCAAGGTCATCCAGCGTGTTCCTTAACGTTGGGATATTTTACCTCTGAGCGGCACTCTTTTGCACACCATGGGCTAAATGGCCAGGTCACATGGACCCCGAGGTCTCAGAGAAGGTTGGGGGAGGGGACCCACTGGAACAGCTGTTGGGAGACAGATGGTAGCCTCCCGTCAAGGTCATCCAGCGTGTTCCTTAACGTTGGGATATTTTACCTCTGAGCGGCACTCTTTTGCACACCATGGGCTAAATGGCCAGGTCACATGGACCCCGAGGTCTCAGAGAAGGTTGGGGGAGGGGACCCACTGGAACAGCTGTTGGGAGACAGATGGTAGCCTCCCGTCAAGGTCATTCAGCGTGTTCCTTAACGTTGGGATATTTTACCTCTGAGCGGCACTCTTTTGCACACCATGGGCTAAATGGCCAGGTCACATGGACCCCGAGGGCTCAGAGAAGGTTGGGGGAGGGGACCCACTGGAACAGCTGTTGGGAGACAGATGGTAGCCTCCCGTCAAGGTAATCCAGCGTGTTCTTTAACGTTGGGTTGTTTTACCTCTGAGCGGCACTCTTTTGCACACCATGGGCTAAATGGCCATGTCATATGGACCCCGAGGGCTCAGAGAAGGTTGGGTGAGGGGACCCACTGGAACAGCTGTTGGGAGACAGATGGTAGCCTCCCGTCAAGGTCATCCAGCGTGTTCTTTAACGTTGGGTTGTTTTACCTCTGAGCGGCACTCTTTTGCACACCATGGGCTAAATGGCCAGGTCACATGGATCCCGAGGGCTGACAGAAGGTTGGGTGAGGGGACCCACTGGAACAGCTGTTGGGAGACAGATGGTAGCCTCCCGTCAAGGTCATCCAGCGTGTTCTTTAACGTTGGGTTGTTTTACCTCTGAGCGGCAGTCTTTTGCACACCATGGGCTAAATGGCCAGGTCACATGGACCCCGAGGGCTCAGAAAAGGTTGGGGTAGGGGATCCACTGGAACAGCTGTTGGGAGACAGATGGTAGCCTCCCGTCAAGGTAATCCAGCGTATTCTTTAACGTTGGGTTGTTTTACCTCTGAGCGGCACTCTTTTGCACACCATGGGCTAAATGGCCAGGTCACATGGACCCCGAAGGCTCAGAGAAGGTTGGGTGAGGGGACCCACTGGAACAGCTGTTGGGAGACAGATGGTAGCCTCCCGTCAAGGTCATCCAGCGTGTTCTTTAACGTTGGGATGTTTTACCTCTGAGCGGCACTCTTTTGCACACCATGGGCTAAATGGCCATGTTATATGGACCCCGAGGGCTCAGAGAAGGTTGGGTGAGGGGACCCACTGGAACAGCTGTTGGGAGACAGATGGTAGCCTCCCGTCAAGGTCATCCAGCGTGTTCTTTAACGTTGGGTTGTTTTACCTCTGAGCGGCACTCTTTTGCACACCATGGGCTAAATGGCCAGGTCACATGGATCCCGAGGGCTGACAGAAGGTTGGGTGAGGGGACCCACTGGAACAGCTGTTGGGAGACAGATGGTAGCCTCCCGTCAAGGTCATCCAGCGTGTTCTTTAACGTTGGGTTGTTTTACCTCTGAGCGGCAGTCTTTTGCACACCATGGGCTAAATGGCCAGGTCACATGGACCACGAGGGCTCAGAGAAGGTTGGGGTAGGGGATCCACTGGAACAGCTGTTGGGAGACAGATGGTAGCCTCCCGTCAAGGCCATCCAGCGTGTTCTTTAACGTTGGGTTGTTTTACCTCTGAGCGGCACTCTTTTGCACACCATGGGCTAAATGGCCAGGTCACATGGACCCCGAAGGCTCAGAGAAGGTTGGGTGAGGGGACCCACTGGAACAGCTGTTGGGAGACAGATGGTAGCCTCCCGTCAAGGTCATCCAGCGTGTTCTTTAACGTTGGGATGTTTTACCTCCGAGCGGCACTCTTTTTCACACCATGGGCTAAATGGCCATGTCATATGGACCCCGAGGGCTCAGAGAAGGTTGGGTGAGGGGACCCACTGGAACAGCTGTTGGGAGACAGATGGTAGCCTCCCGTCAAGGTCATCCAGCGTGTTCTTTAACGTTGGGTTGTTTTACCTCTGAGCGGCAGTCTTTTGCACACCATGGGCTAAATGGCCAGGTCACATGGACCACGAGGGCTCAGAGAAGGTTGGGGTAGGGGATCCACTGGAACAGCTGTTGGGAGACAGATGGTAGCCTCCCGTCAAGGCCATCCAGCGTGTTCTTTAACGTTGGGTTGTTTTACCTCTGAGCGGCACTCTTTTGCACACCATGGGCTAAATGGCCAGGTCACATGGACCCCGAAGGCTCAGAGAAGGTTGGGTGAGGGGACCCACTGGAACAGCTGTTGGGAGACAGATGGTAGCCTCCCGTCAAGGTCATCCAGCGTGTTCTTTAACGTTGGGATGTTTTACCTCCGAGCGGCACTCTTTTTCACACCATGGGCTAAATGGCCATGTCATATGGACCCCGAGGGCTCAGAGAAGGTTGGGTGAGGGGACCCACTGGAACAGCTGTTGGGAGACAGATGGTAGCCTCCCGTCAAGGTCATCCAGCGTGTTCTTTAACGTTGGGTTGTTTTACCTCTGAGCGGCACTCTTTTGCACACCATGGGCTAAATGGCCAGGTCACATGGATCCCGAGGGCTGACAGAAGGTTGAGTGAGGGGACCCACTGGAACAGCTGTTGGGAGACAGATGGTAGCCTCCCGTCAAGGTCATCCAGCGTGTTCTTTAACGTTGGGTTGTTTTACCTCTGAGCGGCAGTCTTTTGCACACCATGGGCTAAATGGCCAGGTCACATGGACCCCGAGGGCTCAGAAAAGGTTGGGGTAGGGGATCCACTGGAACAGCTGTTGGGAGACAGATGGTAGCCTCCCGTCAAGGTCATCCAGCGTGTTCTTTAACGTTGGGTTGTTTTACCTCTGAGCGGCAGTCTTTTGCACACCATGGGCTAAATGGCCAGGTCACATGGACCCCGAAGGCTCAGAGAAGGTTGGTGGAGGGGACCCACTGGAACAGCTGTTGGGAGACAGATGGTAGCCTCCCGTCACGGCCATCCAGCGTGTTCTTTAACGTGCACAGGGTATGTCTCTCCCGCACACTGGGCCACGGCTTATTGACCCATCCGACGGACGGCGGCCTTTCCAATCCCATCGGTGTCCCCTACTGACCGTGAGCAGGGCGGGGAAATTTTGCGAAGATAAATCTCAACGCTGACCCAGCTGGGACTCGAACCTGGGAACTAGATTACGAGTCTGGCGCGCTACCAACTGAGCCACCCCCGCCCCATATATTAATAAGAAAATGTGTATTGTTTTAAAAAGAACCATGTATCATATACTGTTTTTACATCAATGATTTTTTTTTGTGCTTCAATTCAGTTTTATAAAGCAAAAATTTTAAAACTGTAATTTTATATTTTAGACATTGCTCATTCCAAACAAACTGTAAATCACATTCACTATTCATACTGTAAAATTAAGATTCCTGAACCACTAAATAAAAGCACCCTAGATGATTTAAAGTTAGCCATGCACACTTTTTGCTTCTGCACCAAGCAACAGCTAACCCTCACCTTAATTACCAGTGGAAAATGCAAAAATTCCACACTGGCACTGTTATCGCAGGTTCTGGTCTTCCAACTGGATTGTTTTGTGTCACAGACAAAGACTCCTTATCATATTTCTATTCTCTCATGATTTCTCAACTGCATGAGTGTAGCAAACTTGAGGTATCAATAGCTGCAATTCACATTTATTGTGTTGTTGTTGGGTTGTTTTACCTCTGAGCGGCACTTTTTTGCACACCATGGGCTAAATGACCAGGTCACATGGACCCCGAAGGCTCAGAGAAGGTTGGGGGAGGGGACCCACTGGAACAGCTGTTGGGAGACAGATGGTAGCCTCCCATCAAGGCCATCCAGCATGTTCTTTAACGTTGGATTGTTTTACTCTGAGCAGCACTTTTTTGCACACCATGGGCTAAATGACCAGGTCACACGGACCCCGAAGGCTCAGAGAAGGTTGGGGGAGGGGACCCACTGGAACAGCTGTTGGGAGACAGATGGTAGCCTCCCGTCAAGGCCATCCAGCGTGTTATTTAACGTGCACAGGGTATGTCTCTCCCGCACACGGAGCCACAGCTTAACGTCCCATCCGACGGCCGGCGGTCTTTCCAAGCCCATCGGTGTCCCCTACTGACCGTACATCGGTTTCCAAGCCATCGGTGTCCCCTACTGACCGTAGGCAGGGCGGTGAGTTTTGCGGAGATTGATTGTGATAGGAATCTCGTTCCCTTCTTCAGATAATCTCAATTCGTTGAAATCATTCTCTGAACCATAAATGGTAAATAAGATGTTTAAAATTTCTAACTCCTTCAAAATTTCTGTTTACGAAAAACCATCTGAAATTATAAAATGAAATGTAACAAATCCGAAAATTTAGCTCAACTCCAAAATTACATCATGGAATCTTAACAGCTGCAGAATGTCGAGCCCTCAAACACTAAAAAATAAATGCACGTGTTCTCTTCTTGTCGTAGGACTGGGTTGACCTGTAGCTTTAGCACAAACATCTGAGTCATAGCAGAAAAAGTTCCAACCGGAAGGTCCAGGGCACCGCACCCTTCATCAAATTTGCCAATAAGTCAACCACAGCTGCTGTAAAGCTGACCGAGCAGATCTAAAAGAAAGGGTGGCAGATATCGAAGTTCGCTCTCGGTGGCAAAATAGCGATTTCACAGCCCGGGTAGGTTCACAATAACAGTCGACCTCTATACTCACTGTGAAGCATCAAACTCTACAACCTGTCCATCTGTCACATGACCAAATCTCCTCTCCTCCCGGGGTGGGGGTGGCTCAGTAGGTAGCGCGCCAGGCTCGTAATCTGTAGTTCCCAGGTTCGAGTCCCAGCTGGGTCAGCGTTGAGATTTATCTCCGCAAAATTCCCCGCCTTTCCCACGGTCAGTAGGGGACACCGATGGGCTTGGAAAGGCCGCTGTCCGTCAGATGGGACGTTAAGCCGTGGCCCCGTGTGCGGGAGAGCCATACCCTGTGCACGTTAAAGAACACGCTGGATGGCCTTGACGGGAGGCTACCATCTGTCTCCCAACAGCTGTTCCAGTGGGTCCCCTCCCCCAACCTTCTCTGAGCCTTCGGGGTCCATGTGACCTGGCCATTTAGCCCATGGTGTGCAAAAAAGTGCCGCTCAGAGGTAAAACAACCCCCCCACCCCCCGAATCGAAGAAGGCGACTTGTACAGATTGTTCCCTTGGAATCATGTGAGTCATGCGCATTGGCGGCCATGGTAAATTACACTCGTCAGCAACCCTCCCAGACATGTTCCCTACGTTGAAAAGAGAGATTCCTAGACAGCATTTCTTCCCTCGCTAATGATGCAAAGCTTCAATTCCTTCAAAGTCTCATCCTGCACAACCCTTCCTTTGTTTAAAGGAGTGCTGACTGCCCTCCTGCCATCGCTTTTCATGCGTGCCCAACAATAGAAAATGTAGGATACAACGGTAAATCCTTTATGTGTGTGGGGGGGAAGGTCAACAGAAGGAATGGCAATTTGAAAAACTGTTGATGACGTATTAGCTGCGGTTTAAAATCATACAGAACTAAAACATGAAGTGCATGAGGAATGTTCGACATCAATTGACGGTGCATCGGGAGATGACGGTGACATCGGTGACGGTGCATTGGATAAGAGTTCGGAGACTTAAAGGCATTATAGCCGAATTTTGCCTGATGGTTCCTAAGAAAAAGCAGAAGAAATGTTTTATGTTTCGTTAATACTACAAAATGTCTTGTTGGCCCCAGAGAAATGAGATAATTTCTGATAAACTGTAAGATATACGACCACCACATTATGTAGAAGAATTCCCTTTAACGTAACTAAGTCCCCCTAAGGCAATGAAAGGGTTTTGCTTCCAAACATTCTTCCGCCAATAAAAAGGATTCCTCCAATTAAACAATTCAGTTCACAGATTCCTCTTATTCTAACTTCTGGTAACTTTTGGCCCCTAAAAAAAGAAACCTCTTCTCCAGTTAATGAGACCTCTAAAATGGTCCACCACTAAATGGTCGTCAGAAGATTCCTCTTAATCGCCGCATGAAGAAACGTATTTTTTCCCAAGCAAATGAATCGAAAACAGTGTTGTAATGTCTTTTTCGTCTCTACTGTATATTTTTTGAAGAAGCTTGTCGTATCGCCTCGGATACGTACTTGACAACGTCTATTGGATACGACATTATAGCAATCGATTAAACGAAAACAAAATTATATGAAATACCTCCAACTATAAGAGCAGCGGTGGTACTTGAGTTTACCATTAAAACTTTACATATCGATTTTTCAAGTACATTTTATTCTGTTACTTAATGAAAGGAATTGATCTGACATACAGGGTGGTTATAATTAAACTGACATTATATAAAAAAAATAGTTAGTGTTAGTGCCACCAGGTGGCGTGGGAACGGTAAAATGAAGAAACTACCAAGTTGAAAAAACAACCTTTATTTTACAAATCAAGATTCTCTGTAGGTAAACCCTTAAGTATGCAATATGTGCTGGAAATGTCTCGTGGAATGGCTGCAACATGCCGTGTTATTATTGCCTTCATTTTCACAAACGATTCAACATTGCCTTGGTAAACTCGGCCTTTAAAATAACCTCAAAACCAAAAATCGTATGGATTTAGGTCGGAGGAACATGGTGGACAAGCATTAGAAAATGTTCGAGAAATTTTTCTGTCCTCACCAAATGTGGTACAGTCGCTCAAAAAAGTATCCAAACACCATGGTTGATTACAGAAATCAGAAAAAATATCTGGCAACGATATTTTTAGAAATTAGTGATCTGGCAACTTTCGTGTACAGTACACGAAAGTTACCAGATCACTAATTTCTAAAAAAAGTCGTTGCCTGATATTTTTTCTGAATTCTGTAATCAACCGTGGTGTTCGGATACTTTTTTGAGCGACTGTACGCAACAATTGCGTTGTCGTATGGGTAATATGTGGTGACGCCTCATCCTGAATGAAGATTATGTAGTCTAAGCAATTTCTTTATTGGGAAACCGAAATAATATTACGGCGGAGAAGATTTGTGTAACATGGTCTATTCATCGATTAATGCTCGGGGCATTGAGGCATGATGTCCTCAACGAAAAATGGTCCGATTATAAAGTTTGCGGTGAACCTGTACCATACAGTTACATAGTCAGGGTGTAGGTGCACATCATGCGAATGTGTAGGTCTCCATATTCGGAAGTTGTGCGTATTTTCTGCTCCATGTAGGGAAAAATGCGCCTCATCGGTCCATAAGACTTTCGCAGGCCACATGTCGTCGGGCTGCATCCTCGCCAGAAATCACAAAGCGAAGTCAGTGCACAGTTCAGGGTCACGTGGTTGCAGCTGCTGCACCCTATGAATTTTATAAGGATACCATTTCAGTATAATTTTACGGACAGTTGACCACGGAAATTGCAGTTGCCGGGATACCTGTCTCGCACTAACTATGGTTAGCTCGCATTGCGACTGGATTTCTGCAAAGGTAACAGTGACGTCTTCCACATTGCTTTCTGCAACAGACCGATGACCTCTACCCAAACTCGCCTGTTTCTTCGAATTTCCGTATCATATTCTTCAGTCCATTTAGAGACAAAAGTCCTTTCCTTATATCTTTCAGACGATGATATTCGCGCAATTCACCGGCATTACTGCAGTTTTGGTAAAAGAGTTTCATTAGCAAAGCTCGGTCCTTATTGCAGATACCCATGGTTCCTCGTAGTGATTGCAGGGAAGACATCACATTTTATAGGCAATCACACCTCATGCGACTCTCACGTGTGATTGGCTGCAAAGTCACGAGAAATTAGGATGTTGTACCACGTTTTCAGCGTACCCAAGCCCCCCGGTGGCACTAAAACTAATTAATATTTCATTCGCAAATTCTCTACCCCATGTTCTTATTAAGATATCCACCACTTTTCACTGTGATCCGTCTAGTAGATCCTTCTCTACATCGCTCTGAGTACTGTCAATTTAATTCTAACCACCCTGTATTTTATTTTATTTCTCGAATGCTTTCTTTGTAGTCATCAAGAATGCGATGATCAGGTATGGATTGTGGAGCACCCATTACACATTTCTTTGGAGGCAGATTGGAGTTTCTGTTCAGTGTCATCCAATGGGTGTTTTAACATTGTAATCCTTTCCTCCACAAAAAGCTACAGTTCAGCATCCCATTAGACGGAGAAGGGCTCTTCATTAACAATAGGATTCATTTTCCCATAGAAAGCAAGGTATTGGCGCGAGGAGAAATTCTCAAAAAGTGGTACTCAGTTATGATCTTGAAGAGACATTTATCCTCGTGGATGTATCATAAAACCTTTATTTCGCATTGTTATACATCATATCATCCTCCTCAAGCAGCCATGGGCTACGGAGGTCCAACCAGACCGTGCAATTTAGTTCTCCAAGAAAGTCTATTCTGAGCTACACCTACTGCATCCGGCCACTGTACACCAATTCTAACAAGGTCCTGTTTGACATTGTCTGCCCGCCGCATCCTAGGTCTCCCCCTCCTTCTGAGGCCTCTAGGCACACTGTTCATAACCCTATTCGCCAATCTATAATTATCCATACGGGCAACATGGCCAAACCAACGGAGTCTCTCGCTGCACAATGTGCTGCTTAAAGGAGGTTGCAAACTCCTTTGCCTAACCTCATCATTAGTTACAAAGTTGAACCACGTAATGCCGAAGATACTGCGTAAAGCATCTGGAATCAAAAGCATCTAGTTTCCTGTTATCTTGTTTACAAAGTGTCCAGGTTTCACTACATAACTAACCCTACAAAGAACCAAACTATTATACAGTCTAATTTTAGTCTTTAGGTGTACACGCCTATTTCTCCACACTCCCCATAGATTCTTAAAAGTCCCGGCCGCAATCCCTATTCATCTGTTAATCTCATCCGCACATCACCATTATCTGTCACATAGCTCCCAAGATAATTAAACTGTGACACCTGCGCAAGACTGCAACCATTCAGATTAACTGAATCAAAGCCTGCCTGACCAATTTCCATCACTTTAGTTTTCTCTCTGTTTATAACCAAACCTACTCTACTACCAGTCTCATCAACAGCTCGAATGAAACAGTTCATCTCATCAACATCATTTGCCAAAATGGCTAAATCATCAGCATAATCTAAATCAGAAATTTTCGTATCTCCAGCCCATTTAAGGCCAAAATCTTTCCCTTGAAGTGAATTTCGCATAACATAATCAACAACCAAACTAAAGAGAAAAGGAGACAAAATCCACCCTTGTCGAACACCAGAAATAATGCTAAACCAATTGCTATAAGCCTTACCAACTCTCACACACGAATCAGTATTATTATAGAGAGCTTTCATTATGTTAACTAAATTGTCAGGTATACCATATAATCTCACAATCAACCACAAATTATGACGATCAACAGAATCGAAAGCCTATTTGAAATCAACAAAGCTAGCAACCAAAGGTTTCTGAAACTCTAAACATTTCTCAAGAATCTGCCTAAGTGAAAATATCTGATCCACACATCCCCTACCACTTCTGAATCCACATTGCTCATCACGCAATTGACTGTCAACCAGATTCTTAATTCTATTAAGCACAATCATGGAAAGAACTTTACCTGGAACAGAGAGTAGGCTAATACCCCTATAGTTATCACAAGAACTGCGATCACCTTTTTTGAAAATAGGGATAACAATAGCTCTGGTAAATCCTTAGGAACCATGCCTTTATCATAAAAGATATTCAGAATTTCAGTCATCTAATTGGTAACTGAAATGTTCCCAGCTCTAAGCATTTCCGTAGTAATTTCATCCACCTCTGGGGATTTATGAAGTTTAAGTTTAGAAACAGCCAAAATAACTTCAGAATGTGTTATAGGGTCAACATTAAAGCCACTAATGCATCTATCATCATTGCAAACAATGGGAGTGGAACCAGCCACATTGTTTAAAGCATCACTGAAATGCTCAACCCACTTAGGCATGACAGAATCCTCACCTTCTGTAACCTTACCTTGTTTATCCTTCAATCCCTGTATATCTGTCCGTTTTCTGCCATTCAAAACATTAACTCTCTGGTATAGCTCTCTGCTGTTATGTCTAACTGCTTCCTCGGCTTTCTCAGTCAAGCCATCAAGCCAAAGATTCTTATCCGTAGCTAACTGATCATTTACAAGTTTATTAAGCTCTCTACAATACTTTTTATTAGGACTAGTAGGGTACTGATTAAGGACATTGCTGCAATTCCTTCTTTCTGAAATAAGCTCAAGTGCCTTATCACTCAGATAATTCTGTCTCTTCTGCTCCTTTTTTTCCTCAAAGAGTACTGTTAGTGTAAAAAAAAGCCTGTTTAAAATGATCCCATTCTTCCTCAACTTCAGTAGTAAGCATACCATGACTGTCATAATGACTAATTAATCTATCATGGTAAGCTTTGGCTATAACTGGATCTTTCAGAGCTTCAGTATTAAAAGTAAATTTTTTAATCGTAGCACAATACTTTTTACGTTGCAATACACTTTTAACTAGGTAATGGTCAGATCCAATTTCAGCTCCCCTATATGACCTGGTATTCCTAACAGAACTAGCCCATTTGCTGTTAATTCATTTCTGCATAATAGACAAAATTCACATTCTTATAATTGTTTAATTGAATATCGGCCTATAAAACGTACTGTACATTATTGCACTGGATGTTAATAATTGATGGCATTTGAAACATATAAACATTTTGCTCGTTTTTAATAAAATATTAACAACTATCAGAATTATCTTTTTCTTTAATTGACTCTGTGTATTATGCTTTTTCTCAACTCATGAAAATTGAATGTCGTCCATGTTGGCTGCGATGTCTTCAAAATAAAGTTTAAGAATTCAGAGATAATCATTACACTTTCTTTTTTTGAAATTATAAATAAAATTATTACGTTTCTCAATGTACCTTTGCGTTGTTCGCAAAGATGTTGAATGTAACTAATCTTTTCCCATTTCGTAATTAAAACTTATTCTTAATAAAATTATTGCAATATTTATACCCAAAAGTGTCTAAATAATTAGTAGAAAACAAAACGCATACGTTGCGTAAAAATATATTTTATTTTATCGCATAGTACTAATATTGTTAATAAATTATTAATAAAAAATTAATTAATAAATGGCCACTATTCATGATATTTTTGTATTGGATGCAATAATGATATCAATGGTATATTCAGGAGACCGCCTTAACGAAGCGTCATTCAAGTACTTAGGGAGATGTAGACTTTTAGTAATATCCACATACCTAAACCCTTGTGTACGCCACTGCACATTATTATTTTCCACTCTAGGTCTTTTTGTTGTTGGACGTTCCTTTTATCGAAATATGTTTGCATGTTTCATTATGCTTTCTCATACTTCATTTGACTAGGCATTTTAACTTAAAGCTAAACAAGCAATCGACCTTTAATGGTAAAATAATGGTCAGTACCAATTCCACTTCTTTTAATCTCCAATAAAAGTATCGGTATTCACCGAGATACGACTTTTCACATTAGTTGGGATACAGTTTATCTGTAACAGAGATTCTGAAAATGCGGGGCCCAAGGATGTGAAGGTTTCATTTTTAAATATGAACTTGTTAACATGAGGACGGATGAGAAATTCGAGGTGGAGAAGAAATAGGGTTTTTCAAAATCCAAAAGGAGGGTGTGATAACGAAAGTTGTAATAACCCCTGATCTATAGCATTTGAGAACAAAACTTCTAAGGCATAAAGCTTGAGAAATGCTTTTATTTCAAGTATTACACAGAAAACATTTACATTCCACTGGAATGTCTATAAAGGTTACTTTTCATAGTTAAACTATCTGTATTAATTTTAAGAAAAACATTGCTATGTTTTAAATTATAAAATTATAACTTTTCAAATGCACATCACAACCATCAGGTGTTTCTTTTCCACTATGTTGAAACATAAATTCCAATGCTACATTTATCATCAAACGTTTCATGAGAAACATAGCAGAAATGAAGCATTTACTCGATTATACCAAAAAATGTCTTTTCAGATGTGATGAGAAAATTTTTTTATTACAAACAGGCATGAGGCTTCTTATACCTCTCTGCTTAAAATGGTTTCTTAGATTTGATGTATGAGAAAACCTTCATTGCAAACATCACATTCATGATGCTTCTCTTATGTATGTGTTAAAATGATGGCTTTTCAGCATCAATGTCTGAGAATGGCTTTTCGGCAGACAAAAAGAAACTGGTTTTTTGGGGAAACAATTTTTGAGTTGGTACTTGAGGCTTTTATTTTGTGTGCATTAAATGTTGATTTTTGAGAGTTTAAATAGTTTTTTTTTTCAAAACATCATGTGCAAGGAGGCCTGTCGTTTTGGTATGTTAAAAGATGTTATTAGAGATGTAATAATTTAGAAAAGGTTTTATAGAAAACACCACCGTAATGAAGATTTTCCTTTCTATCTGTAAAAAGGTGTCCTCTCAGATTTGATGTCTGAGAAAAGGCTTTATGACAGACATTAAAAACGATGCTCCTGTTTCATATATCTTCAAAGATGACCTTTCAGAGTCTATTTCTCAGTACAGGCGTTATGGGAGGCATCACATATGTGAGGCTTCTCTTTCGTATGCATCAAAAGATGGCTTTTCAGAGTCGATATCAGTGAAAAGGCTTTATGGCAGATATCACATATGTGGTTTTTCTTTTGTATGCGTTAAAATATGGATTTTCAAATTCGATTTCCAAGAAAAGGCTTTATGGCAGGCATCACACACATGAGGCTTTTCTTTTGTATGCGTTAAAAGATGGCTTTTCAGAGTCGATATCAGTGAAAAGGCTTTATGGCAGATATCACATACGTGGTTTTTCTTTTGTATGCGTTAAAATATGGATTTTCAAATTCGATTTCCAAGAAAAGGCTTTATGGCAGGCATCACACACATGAGGCTTTTCTTTTGTATGCGTTAAAAGATGGCTTTTCAGAGATGCTGTCTGAGCAAAGGCTTTATGGCAGACATCACATACATGAGGTTTCTCTTTCGTGTGCGTCAAAAGATGGCTTTTCAGAGTCGATATTTGTGAAAAGGCTTTATGGCAGATATCACATACATGTGGCTTTTCTTTTGTATGCGTTAAAAGGTGGCATTTCAGATTTGATCTCTGAGAAAAGGCTTTATGGCACACATCACATGCATGGGGCCTCTCTTTTGTGTGCGTTAAATAATGGCGTTTCAGATTTGATGTGTCAGAAAATGTTTTATGGCAGATATCACATACACGTGGCTTCTCCTTTGTGTGCGTTAAAATATGACATTTCAGAGAAGATGTATGTGCAAATGCTTTGTGGCACACATCACACACATGGGGCCTCTCTTTTGTGTGCGTTAAATAATGGCGTTTCAGGTTTGATGTGTCAGAAAAGGTTTTATGGCAGATATCACACACATGTGGCTTCTCTTTTGTGTGCGTTAAAATGTGGGTTTTCAAATTCGATTTCCAAGAAAAGGCTTTATGGCAGTCATCACATACATAAGGCTTTTCTTTTGTATGGATTAAAAGATGTCTTTTCCGATGTGATCTCTGAGAAAAGGCTTTATGGCAGATATCACATACATGAGGCTTCTCTTTTGTATGCGTTAAAATATGACTTTTCAGAGACGATGTAAGCGCAAAGGCTTTGTGGCACACATCACACACATGGGGCCTCTCTTTTGTGTGCGTTAAATAATGGCGTTTCAGATTTGATGTGTCAGAAAAGGTTTTATGGCAGATATCACACACATGTGGCTTCTCTTTTGTGTGCGTTAAAATATGGATTTTCAAATTCGATTTCGAAGAAACGGCTTTATGGCAGTCATCACATACATAAGGCTTTTCTTTTGTATGGATTAAAAGATGTCTTTTCAGAGATGCTCTCTGAGCAAAGGCTTTATGGCATACATCACATACATGAGACTTCTCTTTTGTGTGAGTTAAAATATGGATTTTCAGAGTCGATATCCCAGCAAAGGCTTTATGGCAGACATCACACACATGAGGCCTGTTTTTTCTGTGCGCTAAAAGGTGGCATTTCAGATGTGATCTCTGAGAAAAGGCTTTATGACAGATATCACACACATGTGGCTTCTCTTTTGTGTGCGTTAAAATATGGATCTTCAAATTCGATTTCGCAGAAAAGGCTTTATGGCAGACATCACATACATGAGGCTTTCCCTCTTTATGCGTTAAAAGATGGCTTTTCAGAGATGCTGCCTGAGCAAAGGCTTTATGGCAGACATCACATACACTATAATTCTCTTTTGTGTGCATTAAAATGTGGTTCTTCAGAGTCGATATCAGAGAAAAGCCTTTATGGCAGATATCACAAACATGAGGCTTCTCTTTTGTATGTGGTACAAGACGTCTTTTGGAATGGAATGTTTGGATAAAGGTTTCATTACAAACATAAGGCTTCCGCTTTCTGTACGGTAAAATATTATGTTTTACAGGCAAAGACTTAGAAACATTTTTATTATGCACTTCATTGGTATGAGATTCCTCTTCTGCATGCATTAAGCAATACGTTTTGAGACTTGGCGTTTCAGCAAGACCTTTATTGTAAATTTCACCACAACAAAACTTCTCCCTTATATCTGGGAAATGACGGCTTTTCGAATGCGACTGGTTTTCAGCATACGAATAAAGGTTTATTTTATTGTGAGTATAAATACGTTTCTCACGTAATTCATTTGTGGCTAGAGAATTAACATAAACATGACATCCACGGGCTTTTTCTCTAGTATGTTTCAGATGCCGTTTTTCAATAAACGTTTTACAAGGAATATCGAAACCATTAATTGAGTCTATTATACCTGACTTAGATTTTGTATCTCTTCCTCTATCAGTCTTTTTCTTACAGATATCATTGCCATAATACTGTATTTTATTAACAGTGAATGGGCGTTTCATCAGATTTCTTCGCGTAAGAAATATTTTCCGATAAGAATAACAAACATAGGAATATTTATTTCTTCTTTTCACCATTTTGATTATAAAGTTAAAATCTTTCTCAGAAATCTTTTATTTCTTTGTGCACACACTAAGAAAATATTAATTATAGTATATTAAAAAATGCTTCCATCGGTGTATTAAAGCTGTCTTATGCGTATCTTATGTGCAGCATTTTAGTGTTTATGAAATGCAGAGTTGTTACAAAATATCTCTACGAATGATAAATATATATATGAATGATATAATATATTATTTGCAACAGCAATGTGAAAGTGCAAAAGTACATATCGTAAAATGAAGAACGAATCTTCACAATGAAGACAGCTTACTTCGTGGCACACCTTCTACCTAAGGAAATAAAACAAGATAACTGAAAGGAAAAGTTATCATTTAGAGTGTATTTAACAAAGCGCTGCAATTATTACTATACAGAAAGCTTTATTCATCTGTCATTCCAATAAATGAGTGATTTAGTTTAATATTTAAGAAATAACACAATATATTCAAAGTAAAAACAATAGGTATAAATAGAATAACGTATATCGTCTCTGACGCATATGGGAATCGGATTTTCGAAGTGGATAAAGTTTTTCCTTTACCTACACCTGCAGTACTTAAAAGTTTTCATTCGCGCAAACCGATCAAGGGATAGATGATGGGGAAAATGGAAATAAATACCGTATATTTCCGCAGATAAGACGAGGTATAAATTTTCGTCATAGTTTTATAGTTTTAGCATATATCTCTCCTATAAGACGACCCCAAACTATCAATGGCCTATGAATTTAGTTTAGATCGGCGATCATCATCTGGATAATAATACTGTATAGAGTATACGGAATTATATCCTATTCGCAAACATTCGCACTGATTCGGGCATTCGGGTAATGACCTTGACTATTCACAAAAGTGTCATATGGGCTATTCTATTTTGTGGACATACCCTACTCTGTACTAGTAAATAATTACGGTTTCTCCGTTTTTTCCTCAGTAGCTCAATAAACATAACTTTTAATATTTATTTTGCTTTAGTATTGTTTTACTATTACAATGTAATTTATTATTTACTATTACAATGTAATGTATTATCATATAACGTATTTAAATAATATGATAGCTTTTTCAATAAGTTGTAGTAATTTTCATTAATTAATTTCATATGTTGTAGTAGTCGGTGGTTGCACGCATAAAGGAAAATCCTCCTTTAGTATTGTTACGTTTTTTGCCATTAATTAATTTCATATGTTGTAGTAGTCGGTGGTTGCACGCATAAAGGAAAATCCTCCTTTAGCATTGTTACGTTTTTTGCCTATAGAAGCACGTGCCGAATCACGAACTCACATGTACTTCTAACAAGTTTCGTTGTAGGTTGTGTCGTGTGTTTAAACAATTTGTACTATAAGTGTAATCAGCGTAAAATTTGTAAAGTGTGGGCCTAATCATGGAACCAACGAAAAGAAGGAAATATGAAGCAAGCTTCAAATTAAAAGTCAAAAAACAGGCTAAGGAATCGAACAATTCTGCTGCACCAAGGGCTTTCGATATAACAGAGAAGATGGAAAGAGATTGGAGAAAGAATGAAGATGGTATTAAAAAAATGATTTAGATTTAGAAAATAACGTTGCAGAATGGGTACAAGAACAGAGGCAGAATTGTTATGTTGTTACAAGAAATATGATTAGGGCTTATGCATTGAAGTGGGCACGGGCCAATCCAGAACAAGGCAAAGAATTTAAAGCAACAGTAGGTTGGTGCAATCGTTTCATGAACAGAAAAAATCTGGTAATTCGACAGAAAACAAAAATTGCGCAGAAATTACCACAAGATCTAGACCATAAAGTCACGAGTTTTCACAAGTTTGTTATTGGTATGAGGCAGAAATACAACTTTCCATTATCTAATATTGGAAATATGGATGAAACATCGATTAACTTCGACATGATAAACAATAGAACTGTGGAAAAAAAGGCGTAAAAACTGTTAAAGGAAGAAGTACAGGCCATGAAAAGACCAGGTTTACAGTAGTATTAACATGCATGGCAGATGGAACAAAGTTAAAACCCATGGTCATTTTCAAGAGGAAAACTACTCCTAAAATAATATTCCCACGATGGATTTTCGTACATTTTCATGAAAAGGGATGGATGGATGAGAATGGTGTAAAATTGTGGATGGAAAATGTGTGGCAGAGGCGACCAGATGCTCTACGAAATCAACACAGTTTGTTGGTGTGGGATATGTTTCGCAGTCACGTAACTGAGAACATTAAAAATCGCTTAGCACGGAACAATACTAAGATTGCTGTTATACCGGATGGTTTGACTTCGATGCTACAACCTTTAGACGTCTCTCTGAATAAACCATTCAAAGATCACATGCGTGAACAATGGAATAACTGGATGAAGAGTGGCGAAAAGTCGTATACGAAAGGTGGAGCTATGCGGGCTGCGTCACTTGATGTGTTGTGTGATTTCGTGATCAAATCATGGGAAAAAGTGAAAGTCGAAACAGTGATCAAATCCTTCAAAACTTGTGGGATTTCTAATGCTATGGATGGCACTGAGGACGATTTGTTATGGGATACTGATGACGAAGCGGAAATCGACTCGCTAGGTACAGAATGGGACCCATATGACGAGTTTCTCAACAACGAAAGTGAGGATGTACTTGAGGATCTATTTGCCTTAGATGATGAAAGTGAGGATTTTGCAGGATTTTAAATACATTGGCGAGTGATTTGTTTTATTTTATAATGGTTTCAATTTATATAAATTTCAATCTAATTTTTTTGTATCTGCCCTATTAGACGACCCGGATTTTGGGGGCCTTTTTTTATGATCCAACTATCGTCTTATCTGCGGAAATGTACGGTATTTTTATTCTCCCCGTCATCCATTATGCATTGCGAAGTATTTATTTAGTAAATTGGATTAGAATGTATTTATTTTGCACCTATAAAGCATAAAAAGCATTTTTGTTTTATTTCTTAAATTTAAAAAGTTGATTTTCCTCACACCTTTCTGAGAAAAGGGGACAGATTATTGCTCTCAGTGGAACTGACACTCTACCACGAAAATTTCAATTTTCTTCCATAAAAAGATCGCTTGGAACATTCGTTAAAAGTTTTGCCATTTCCACTTAGAGTGATGTTTAACAATATATATTGAAACCACCTAAATATTTGAAAAACATGAATAATCAAATATTGTTAGTACCAATCCAAAGAAAAAAAAGAGTTTTCCAATCATCTATTAAAATAAAACAGTTGCGTTTGCCACCCACCTTGGACGTAAGGGATCAATTCATTGCTCCCAATGGAAACTTCGTGGCCTTCACCAACATTTCATGCTTCAAGCCTAAATACATCATTCGCAATATTCGTTAAAAAATTTGGAATTTTTGATTTTTGCACCGTTGGAAGGCGCATTTAGAGATTTTTTGGGAAATTCGAAAAGTTCAAATCTTAATATTTGAGCCATACCTATGCAACCGGAAATGAATTTTTAATATATTCCTAAAAACACACAATTATCTATTGAATCAAACAAGTTGCATTGCATTTCGCTCTCGCCCTTTCTTGCTTAGGGAAAATCGTGACTCTCTCATACAAGGGGGTAGCGAAGTACACCGAAACGTAAAAATTGCCTCAACCACCACCACTAGCAAAGGCCTTCATGTGAGCAACGTTTCCGTTACATCTCAAGGCAAAAGAAGTCACGTCTGTTTAGGGATATCACATGCCAGTGTCCCGAAAGGAGGCCAAAAAAGCTACAAATGAAGGACAAAAGGACATGACAAAATGAACGACAAAATGATCTCAATTTGTGAAATAAAATAACTTTGTTTTCCTACTATATTTTATTTCATGTACCAACTAATAGTTGAGTCAGAAAATCTATAATTCTTATTAAATACATTTTAAAATATATGATTGACGATTTTTATTCCTACTTGATAAGCAATCCAGAGTTATGTTCCAAGTGGTACAAAGTTAGTAAAGTATCTGCTGTTGCACAAGGTAAACTTTCTGTTTCTATGAACTCTGACTCAGGTATTGGTCAGCAGAGATTTCTGTCTTGATAGGGCATGCTCTTCTATGAGAAAGGTTTCTATAAACTAAGAGTCTTTTATGTTGTAAAAAAACTACTTTCAACTTTCATAACTCCATCTATCTGTGGGCGGAAGTAAAATTTTGGCACTTTTTCTAAAGGTCGTACTTTTCCAATCTGGCATGTAAATTGCACATATTGAGATTACAGGCAATACTAACTTTAACAGCATTAATAAGGTTAATTTTGCATTCATGATTTGCATTTACAGTAAATTAGTTCACAGCTAATAATAAATGATATTATAATAATTGTTCAAGAAATTTAAAAATAGGAAAATCCAAAAAAGAGTGCTTTATTTTTAGTTTGAAACATGTTACGAGTTTATACAAACAGGACATTTCAAGTTTTTTCAAAATTCTGGGAGGCCATGAGATAAAAAAGGACGTCCTCCTTTTAGAGGACATACGGCAACCCTACGTTTGTGATGATATACAGGGTGTCTCAAAAATACAGGTACAAACGTTTAGGGGAGGTAGATAACATCTAAAGGAATGAGAATTGCATAGGAACCCATAACCGGAAACGTCACAGTAAGTCAACAGGCGGCTCTGTTCATTACTGCGCTAGAGGGGAAATTTCGGATTTCCTCATTCGAGCGGTAGTCGGCTGACGAAGAGCATGCAAAGGTATTCGAACAGGGAGCTGGCAGACATGCACTTAGTGTATGGAATAGCTGAGGGCAACGGACGAGCCGCTCAACGAATGTATCAAGAACGCTTCCCACACAGACATGTACCAGGCCGTTTGTTTGTGTGTGCGCATCAAAATTTGTGCGATTATGGGTCATTAAGAGGTAGCAGAAGTGAGGGCAGGCCATCTAGTAAGCCATTTGTAATAATTATGTCCAATAAACGTTTTCCCATTAATTACTGTCTTGTGTCCTTTCAGATCTTGTACCTCTGTTACCACTTTCCCATGACGTTTCCAGTTATGGGTTCCTATGCAATTCTCATTCCGTTAGAAGTTATCTACCTCCCCTAAAAGTTGGTACCTATATTTTTGAGACACCCTGTATATATGATCTTTCATCTATATTTGCCAATCTGTTTTCCCTTGTGACAAACAAGACTTGTTTTTGTGGGAGTACGAGGCTATACCCCGTATTCCATTTCATTAATTTCACGGTTGATTAGTTACAGATTTTAAATATTTTTATTCTTCTTGAAAATTTAGATTGATTGACGCTGTTGTTTTTAAATATACAGTTGGTGATATTTTTGTTTACCCCATTTTCTGATGGACGACAAATCTACAGTAACAAAATCATACAACGAAATCGTGACATTGAACCTATGAAAAAAGACTCAGATTTAGTCTGTTATAAAACTTCTCTTCGAGCGATTTCATTAACTTCTTATGTTGATTAGTAATTTTGTGTTACTTTCCCAGTAAACTACTTAAATTAAAATATATGTTTAACCGGCTACAATTTAACGTATTTCCATTCACTTGGGCATTTCCTACAACATAATTGTTTTCTAGTAAAGAAGCAATGGTGAAAAACATGTCACCAAATATAAATGTTATTAATATTCATAGAGAGAGATATGTACTGACATTATTTTCGATATTTTAGGCATATTAAAATTCCTAAGATCATAACTTCACACTAAATATCGCTGTTTCGAAAATCGATTACTCGTAACACTATAAAGATTACAAGAACATGAAAAGATATCTTGCAAGAATATTATACAATTCCTTCATGAGAATTAAAAGTTTCTAATACAACATCTAACAAATTACACCTGATACTTTCAATATTAAAAATATTACCTTGTAACAAGATGAAACATAGACTGATAAGTATGGATCTCTCATTTCTAATTCGAAAACGAGAAACTGCTAATTTCCAAATTAGTTAAGTGCAGTTGCCAGTTTTCAAATTTAAATATCACAATTTGCCATAAATCAAAATTGTTATCTGTTTTGATTGGCCATTTTGGAATGTCAATTGATAAATCGGCTTAAATAAAGTAGGCAATTTTCTTATTAATTTAAATTTTAAAGTTATTCACACATTTTAGGTGAACTATGTTATATTGTCCCTTCTGTTCTCGATTAAATATTACACTGACGCCAAAAAACAAGTATCAGAATTTTTTTTACCTTCAATAAAGTGTATCGATGCACTCCTCCATAATACGAAAGTTTTACGTCTCTAGTTTTTAAATTGCAGAGTTCTACATTTAATATAATAAATATATAGTGTTCCATATCTATATTTATATATATAGAGAGAGAGTTTTATATATAGCACTCTGATCTTTAAGCAATCCGTTTTAAGTTACTGAATATTGCATTCGATGGATTTATACTAAATTAAAAGCACTTGAGAACTTGTGTCGCCAGGAACCTTCCGATGTGAAATTTGTGATTACTACAATTTATTCTTGTTTTATTTATATTTGCAATCTTTTGGCGAAAGTTGACGCCATTTACTTTCAGGTGGTAAATAGCATGTAATGAATTCAGTCACAGTAATATATTGATTGCTTATTCCATTCTCCTGAATTATGCAGCTGTAGGGGATTAGTGGCGATTGTGAGCTTCTTAACTAGTGGGGCGATTAAATATTTATAGAAATTAACTCATTCCTAAAACACATGGGATAATTTGAAATTAATTGGGAAATATGATTAAAAATAACTGCAGTAAAGTTGACCCGAGTAAGTATGACAGTTCTATTGCAATTTAAAATGGCGTTATATTCAAATAAATTACTCATTAATATGCAAAATGTGACTTCGATAAAGGGGCCACAGAGTCTCTGCTCGCTCTGTCGCAATGAAATGTTTTTTGAACAGACTTGATGATTGGAATACTCTCTTTCTATATTTTAGTCTACAAGGAGATATTCATAATTCCGTAGCTCTGTCTCCATATACTTCAGTCTCCAAGCAGTTGTTCATCATTAAATAGCTCAATATCCCAAGGAGGTGTTCATCATTTTGTAGCACTGTTTTAGCCCAAATCCTGTCATCCTCTTCCTAGCTAACAGATGAAATCATCGAGGTAAACTTAGTGCTTTTTTCAAGCTAGATCTAGATTTTTTTAAACCTGTGTAGTTTGAAATATTTTATTGCCCAAAATTGGTTGTTTTCATTAATTCAACTGACTTTTATCAGTTTAAATTTTTTTAGTTTTTTTCAACCACTTTAAAAGAGAGAAATGAATTTAAGCAAAATTTTTAAGTACATTTCAATAACTTCTATTCAACCTCTCTGTTTGATATTGTCGTCATTCCCTCTCTCAATAAACATAGTTTCTTTAAACATCGCACTAACCATTTTCTCTCCATAGGTAGTTGGAATGTGAGGACTCTGCACAGAGCTTTTTCTCTTGATGTCCTCACACAAGAATTCAATCTTTAAAATTTAGATATTCTCGGCCTGCAAGAGACCATATGGACAGATACGGGTCAGATCCTTAAAAATAATCTTAAATTTCTCTTTTCAGGGAGGGACGACAATAAGCATCACCAAGGCGTGGGTCTGCTTCTCAGCAGACACGCTAGTGATGCTCTTCTAGGATATGAGTGCATTAATGAAAGGTTTTTATTACAGCAAAATTTCAGACAAGCGTTAAAGACTTGAATGTTATCTGCTGTTATGCCCCCACTGAGGATGCCGATGAAAATGAGAAGGATAGGTTTTATGGACTTCAAGATATTTTGAATTCTGTCAAGGAAGGAAATATTATCATTGTTCTAGATCACTTCAATGTCAAAGTTGATACTTTGCGTAGGGGTTATAGGCCCATTTGGTATTGGTAACTGCAATGGCAGTGGGCAACGTCTCCTACAGGTAAGTAAACTCAATGGATTCAGAATTACTAACACATACTACAAACACCGCGACATACATAAGTACACACCTGATGGGCTGCATAGGAATATGATTGATTACATATTAATTAACAGCAAATGGGCTAGTTCTGTTAGGAATACCATGTCATACAGGGGAGCTGAAATTGGATCTGACCATTACTTTGTTAAAAGTGTCTTGCAACTTAAACTTAAAAAGTGTTATGCTAGGTTTAAAAAATTTTCCTTTAATACTGAAGCTCTGAAAAACCCAGTTGTAATTAAAAGCTTACCATGATAGGTTACCTAGTCATTATGACAGTCATGGTTTGCTTACCACTGAAGTTGAGGAAGAATGGGACCATTTCAAGCAGGCTTTTTTGGAAACTAACAGTAATCCTTTAGGAAAAACGGAGCAGAGGAGACAGAATTTTTTGAATGATAAGGCACTTGAGCTTATTTCAGAAAGAAAGAACTGCAGGAATGTCCATAATCAATACCCTAGTAGTCCTAATAGAAAGTCTTACAGAGAGCTTAATAAACGTGTAAATGACCAGTTAGCTACTGATAAGAATCTTTGGCTTGATGGCTTGGCTGAGAAAGCCGAGGAAGCAGTTAAACATAACAGCAGAGAGCTATACCAGAGAGTTAATATTTTGTGTGGTAGAAAATGGACAGGTATACGGGGGTTGAAGGATAAACAAGGTAAGGTTATAGAGGGTGAGGATTCTGTCATGGCTAGGTGGGCTGAGCATTTCAGTGATGTTCTAAGCAATGTGGTTAGTTCTACTCCCATTGTTTGCAATGATGATAGATGCATTGGTGGCTTTAATGTTGGCCCTATAACACAATCTGAAGTTATTTTGGCAATCTCTAAACTTAAACTTCATAAATCACCAGGGGTAGATGAAATTACTACGGAAATGTTTAGAGCTGGGAATGTTTCGGTTACCACTTTGATGACTGAAATTCTGAATATCTTTTATTATAAAGGCATGGTCCCTAAGGATTTTACCACTGCTATTATTATCCCTATTTTCGAGAAAGGTGATCGCAGTTCTTGTGATAACTATAGGGTATCAGCCTACTCTCTGTTCCAGGGAAAGTTCTTTGTATGATTGTTCTTAATAGAATTAAGATTCTGGTTGATAGGCAATTGCGTGATGAGCAATGTGGATTCAGAATGGTAGGGGATGTGTAGATCAGATATTTTCACTTATTGCATATTTTTGAGATATGTTTAGAGTTTCAGAAACCTTTGGTTGCTATGTTTGTTGATTTTAAAATGGCTTTCGACTCTGTTGGTCGCCATAATTTGTGGTTGATTGTGGAATCATATGGTATAGCAGACAAGTTAGTTAACATAATGAAGCGCTCTATAATAATACTGAGTCATGTGTGAGAGTTGGTAAAGCTTGTAGCAACTGGATTAGCATTACTTCTGGTGTTCGACAAGGGTGCATTTTGTCTCCTTTTCTCTTTAGTTTGGTTATTGATTATGTTTTGCGAAATTCACTTCAAGGGAAAGATTTTGGCCTTAAATGGGCTGGAGATGCAAAACTTTCTGACTTAGATTATGCTGATGATTTAGCCCTTTTGGCAAATGATGTTGATGAGATGAACTCTTTCGTTAGGGTTGTTGATGAAACTGGTAGTAGAGTAGGTTTGGTTATAAACAGAAAGAAAACTCAAGTGATGAAAATTGGTCAGGCAGGCTGTGATTCAGTTAATCTGAGTGGTTGCAGTCTTGAGCAGGTGTCACAGTTTAATTTTCTTGGGAGCTATGTAAGAGATACTGATGATGTGCGGCATGAGATTAACAGAACGAATAGGGATTGCTGCCGGGACTTTTAAGAATCTATGGAGAGTGTGGAGAAATAGGCGTATACACCTAAAGACTAAAATTAGACTGTATAATAGTTTGGTTCTTTCTAGTGTTACTTATGGTAGTGAAACCTGGATACATTGTAAACAAGATAACAAGAAACTAGATGCTTTTGACTCCAGATGTTATCTTGGGAATTAGGTCGTTCAACTTTGTAACTAATGATGAGGTTAGGCAAAGGAGTCTGCAACCTCTTTTAAGCAGCATATTGTGCAGAGAGAGACTCCGTTGGTTTGGCCATGTTGCCTGTAAGGATAATTATATATTGGCAAATAGGGTTATGAACGGTGTGCCTCAAGGCCTCAGAAAGAGGGGGAGACCTAGAATGCGGTGGGCAGACAATGTCAAACAGGACCTTGTTAGAATTGGTATGCAGTGGCCGTATGCAGGAGATGTAGCTCAGGACAGACGTGGTTGGAGAACTAAATTGCATAGTCTTGTTGGACATCCGTAGCCCATGGTTGCTTGATGATGATGATGATGATGATGATGATGATGATGATGATGATGATGATGATGATGATGATGATGATGATGATGATGATGATGATGATGATGATGATGATGATTCAACCTCTGTCGCTTATTCATGTACCATTTGATACCGGTGAAATTCTGCTAGCAGTATTACCTCGAATTCCATCAGGCATTTCTAAATGTATATGCTAATCCAAGTCTAGCTGAACAATTCTTTATGTTAATTTAGCACGACTTATATTTCCTGTTTAGGTGAATGTTTCAGAATCCTTTGCTTGCATTCGTACGAACACTTTCAAACTTGGAAAAAGCGAACACACCAATGTAAACAACGGTTTCGAATGAAACGGCTCCGAGAAAGAGATTTCAAAGACTGGATTCTGCAAATGCCACGTGATTCAAGCAACGTTAGCTGTAGGATTTGTAAGTGCGATATCAGATCAAAGCGTTCTGATTTTCAATAACAATAGATGTAAGAAATATGGGAGAGGCGAAGTCAATTTGATTATGGATTCATTTATTAAAAAGGGATCACCAAAAGCTACGAGGTTGAACTGCAGTAAGCTTTGTATTTTGCTATTCAGTGCTCAATGCTTTCTGTTGATCATTTGGGAGAGTTATGAAAAATATTATAACTGATAGTTCAGAATCATCTTCCATGAAACTTCATCGAACTCAGTGCGGTGATCTGCAATGTATTAGCGTCTCATTTTGATGAATGCCTTAAAATATTTTCATTTAGTACATACTCGTTGGGATTGGTTGACGAGTTAAGAAGTTATAGTGGAACAGCAGTTCTCACAACAAGTGCAATCCTAATATAAGACAAATTAAGTGGAAATGGAAAAATAATTAAACAAAAACTACCACTGCGTTTATAAAATCCATTAATATAATAATGTATCTCTCGTTCAATCCTCACAATAGTATAAAATAAAATTGAAGCTTTATATTACGGATATATCTCGGCGATGTGTCCAAAGTTTAAAGAAAAAAGTTTTAATGCTAAATTCAAACCCAATGTACAATTGTACCATTTCTATTTCTTCTTATAGCACATTTCATTTGCTAGGTCACATTATATTTCCTTTAGTTAATTTAGCTGTTAAAAGGCGCATTAATCAGGATTTCAACACATAATGGTAATATGTCATATAGTAATGTTTTGTCCACTCTAAAAGAGTTTCGTTAAAAAAAAGCGTCTGTGAAAACACAGAAAATAAGGAACTAAGCTGCCAAAAATTCCTTTTTCCATTTCCATATGTTTTCTATCGAATTTTAAATGCTTTTTCTTGTGAAAGAGAATGATGATTGGTAGTAACATCAGCAGTTTGCTTTTTTCTACATAACTTTGAATCAGAGAGAAAAATTTATTTATTTTTTCATTTATTCTGTTCACCATCTTAGGTAAAAGAAAATAACAGTATAAAATGTAGAGCAAAGAAATAGACATGTTACTGCTTCTCATATGTTCGCCTATTGTAGCCTTCCTTATGACATGTTCCACATTTTGTCTTATTTCACCTTTTAGGTGTAAATGAACTTTTCATTAAAGCTCCGAGATCATTCATCTAATTAATATTGTCATTCCTTAAACATCAAACACTAAAAGAATATAACACTCAAAAGCTGAATTACCAAACTTCTCTATATAACAAGTCGTACAATTAACCATACGTAGCATATTTTCTATGGACACCATTCTTTTGAACAACTGAGAGCATTCTGATTATTGAGAAAATGATCGGGTGGGGGTGGCTCAGTCGGTAGCGCATCAGGATCGTAACCTACAGTTCCTAGGGTCGAGCTCCGCCTGGGCCAGAGTTGAGATTTATCCGTAAAATTCTCCTTTCTGCCCTCAGTCAGTAGGAGATATCGATGGGCGAAGAAAGGTCGCCGTCTGTCGGCAGTGTCCCTGTGTGTTAGAGAGCCATTGCCTGTGTACGTTAAAGGGCACGCTCGATGGCCTTGACGGGAAATTGCCATCTCTTCCCCAAACCTTCTCTCAGCCCTCGGGGTTTTTGTGACCTGGCCATTTAGAACATTGTATGCAAAAAAGGTGCCGCTCAGAATAAACAACCCAATGCAAAATGAAGCTAAAAATCAAATAACGGCAACCGCAGCCGACACCCACACTCTGTGCACAGGTCTACTCACTCAATCAATAACTTCAACTTTAAACAAAAATCGCTTTTCAAACTGCAGTAAGCTGTCTGTTCCATATTGAACATGACGTACTTCCACAATACGCTCTGTATCACGTAATGCAAAATTCTCGCTTTGATTGTTGCACGTGTACATATCGTTTCACTGCCCGTTCTTTCGGTTTTGTGTTCCCGAAAGTCCCGAAAATTCCCCCAATCTGAAGGTTCTTGACTTCTTTGATGAAACGGGGCCAAATGATCCCAGTGAACCGCGTTGAACTTTGTAGTCAAGGGTCGTCGAATGCGATACACTACGTCGTTAATCCTGGTAACTACGGTATAAGGACCATCCCTAGGTTTGTGAAGTTTTGACGAAAGTCTCTTAGTTCTGTATGGATTGGATAGACAGACAAGATATCATTGATTGAAGAGAGTTCGATTTGTTTTACTACCATTCTTCGATTTTGCTCGACAGGTGATCTTAGGAATTACGGATCAATGGATTTCTTTCAGCCGTCTTTGTAGATCTCGCATATCTTATGGTGTAAATACATAAACATTTCTTCATTCCGACTATATAAGAAGTCACAGGGAAGAAGCAATTATCTTCCAAAGAGCATCATGGAAGGTGTTTGCCCAGTTGTTTCGTACACTGTTGTCCTGAATGCCAACAAAAAGAGTGGTATATGGCGATCCGAGTGACGTTGATGATCGTCGACGAACCATGCTGCAACATGAGCAGTTGTTCTGTTTACTCACTCAGCCATGCCATCCTAATGAGAGTGTAGAAGTGTAGCTCTGGCTTTCTAAATACCTAGTACCTGACCTGTATATTGAAACACATTGGATTCGAGATTTCCTCCTTGGTCTCAGTGGAGTTGTACAGGTACTCCATGCCTGCTGATCATGGTACTCGCCAACATCTCTGCAATTCTTGTTGCCTCCTGATCCTGGATGGGATAGACTTCTTTCCACTCCATGAAATAATCCATTCCCACCAATAAATAGCAATTTCCCTCATCAGTCCTTGGGAGCAGACCCTCTGTTGTGGGGTAGGGTGTCCTTCAGGACTTCGCCACTCCCATCCCACAAGAGTTCCCTAGGACTGATGATGGAAATCGCTATGTGGAGTGAATGGAAAGGACCCATAATATTTATGGCTATTCTCTGAAAAGGGGTGCCCCCTACTTCTAGTCTTAGGGCTTTTCTCAGCTGCACCAGCTTTCAACCCCCGCCCTCCTCTGCTCCAAATGAAATCGATCCTTAATTTTTGTTAATGTGTCACTGTCACAGAAGTGTCCTCCTGCCGCACTTTGATGTATACATTTCATCAGTAATTCCATTGTCCTGCGAATCAATCGTCCACTGGGATTCTGTCATCTTCTGTACAATACATTATTTCTTGTTTGTAAAGAGTTCCGCTGTGTCCAATAATTTTTGATAGTTGCGTTATATCTTAATATTTACTCCAAATCAGTATATTTACTTCCAATTGTAATGGGGCGGGGTTAGCTTAGTCGGTAATGTGCCAGGCTCGTAATCTGCAGTTCCCACATTCTAGTCCCAGCTGGGTCAGCGTCGAGATTTATATCCAAAAAATTTCCTGCTCTGCCTATCGTCAGTAGAGGACACTGGTGGGCTTGGAAAGGCCGACGTCCATCGGATGGGACGTTAGGTCGTGGCCCAGTGTGTGAGAGAGACACACCCTGTGCACGTTAAAGAACACGCTGAATGGCCTTGACGGGACACTATCATCCGTCTCCCAACAGCTGATCCAGTTGTTCCCCTCCCCTAAACTTCTCAGCCTTCGGGGTCCTTGTGACCTTACCATTTATCCCATTGTGTGCAAAAAGTACAGCTCAGAGGAAAAACAACCCAACCCAACTACAATAAATGTTTTAGCATAATCCAGTATTAGTCTTATATCTTCCTTATCCTTCTGGGCTTTTCTGATTTCTATCGGAATACAGATATCAGGTGTATCACTGTTTTCTTCTGTTGATGTTATCTGTCGAATTGGCATTACTTCATGTGTACCGTATCTCATATCCACATTAGAACAGTGTTTGCAGTCAATCAATATATGGGCATCTAGGAAATGCCCCTGCGTTCCTATGTAACGTGCCTCTGCGATGCTCCATGGAAACGTCACACTCCTTAAATCTTTAAATGCCTTAAATCTTGCATTATTTCCTTCGGAATTTTTCAAGTTTCGTAAGCATCTGAGAGCAGCCTGATCAGTGCAAATAAGGAACGTTTGGCCATGAAGGTAATGATGGATATTTTCTATGGCTTTCACTATTACTAATAATTATTTTCGTTCATATTTTCGATAAGGTTTTACTTAACTAAGTGATGACTCTTTCTTTTCTGTGTTCGAGTTGGAGCTCAAACCTGGAAGGAAGCAGACGTGCTCCAAGAAGTGAAATCAAGTTAGCTAAACTTTTACTTAAATCGCCTAATAGCCTTGGGAGAGATCTGGTAAATCCCCGTGGAGCCCTTGGTCGGAAGGATCGGTTACAAATAGCTTAATATTTTACCTAAACTTTAGGATTTGTTTAGGATTTTAGAGATTCCAAGTTCAAATCTCTTCATATTTTCTGAAGAGCAGTGTTTTCACTTTTCTTACTTCTTTAATCTCTTTCTGAGGATAAACATTTATTCCATTTTCTGTTTTAACCCATAAAGGTTTATTTGTCAGTTGTCTTATTTTAATTAAACTTCCGTTGAAGTTTTTGTTTCCAAAAATATTACAATTGTGATTGTGCAACACTTGTTCTATTTCAACTGTCATTATTTAACTTTAGGTTCTGTACTTTCATTAAACTTCCGTTCAAGTTTTTGCTAATATAATATTGCTCGTTTGCCTTGTGGAATCCACCTCGTCCAAGCTATCCTCGCTTCCAAGTGAGGATAATTCTATCTGGCGAATGACCACTCTCCTGAGAAATACACCTACTGATTATCCTCCCAGTCATGGTAGGAACGGGATTGTTTACAATGATGAGGACAAGGTGAAAGCTTTTGCGACCTTTTTGGAAGTTCAGTTTCAGGACAATGGTGATTTGTCAGATGAAGATTCATCACAAGATGTTGGAAATGCACTCAACCATTTTTCCCAGTCCTTGATCTCAAATGATACAGAAGCATGGGAAAAGCCCAACCTTTCGACACAGTTATAGACCGAACAGTCTGCTTCCATGCTTAGGGATATTATTTCAAAGAATAATCTTTATTCACCTCATGGAGCACACTGATCAAAAGAGCTAAATTCCAGAGGAACAATTTCGTTTTAGGCGGAAACGATATACTGTGCATCAACTACTGAGAGTAGTCGAAAAAATATCCAAGTCTTTAAATAGAAAGGAGAGCATTACGTCTACCTTTTTAGATGTAAAAAAAGTGTTTGATAAGGTTTGGATGGACGATCTCATTTTGAAAATGAACAAAGCTGATTTCCCCTCTGGTATGACTCATATACTTGAATGGAAGAACTTTCTGTGTCAAGATTGGCAACTGCTTGTCTACTGAGATACAGATAGATGCAGGTGTCCCACAAGGTTCCTTGTTGGGCCGTTCACTTGTTTTACACTCATGATCTTCCTAATGTTAAACCGATCATAACGCACTTTACGCCGATGATATTGCTCTGCTTTATCCATCCCTAAGCCGCAGTCTGGCTATTAAACGACTGCAGCTGGGATTGGAGAAAGCAGAGCGCTGGATCTCTAAATGGAGAATCAGAATTAACCCTGAAAAAAGTCAATCAATTCTCTTTTCCAGTAAAAGAATTATTAATCCTGATTCTCCAACTATATTTGGTACACAAACTAAATAGACACCAACGGTTAAATTCCTTGGTGTCACACTACACGATAAATATTTTTTATACAATTTTTCGTATATTTTTTAGTATAATTTCTACATAAACATTATTTGCATTATAGTAACTGCTAATAAATCCAAATAATTTTTCTACTCAATAAAGTATATTTATAAATAAATATTATTAAAAAGATTAGTATAACAGTGTACCAGTAGATATAATAGAAACAAATATAAAAGAATTACCTACATACAGGACTACCTATGGTGACGTCACAACATGGTTCACCGGGCTTTCTCTTATAGGACCTGTTGTTCTAGCACTCGTAGATTAAAGTTTGACATACACGTGACCTCCATGACCTTGAAGGATACTTCAGAAGTCAAATTTCGGATTTTCCCCGAGATCTACGACCCGTATTACCCCTAGGTGCAAATTTTCAGATTATCTGCTACCGTGTCGGTCTGTCGTCTGTCAATCACTCATAATCCGTCTTATGGCATACAGCTGAGACGAATTCGTGTTGTTCGGGATTAAAATTATTGAAATTTATAGCATCTCACGTAATTGTGGAAAAAAAATAAAAATGAAAAACATTTAACTTTTAATAATAATTAAAAATAAGTATCATGAGGCTTTTGATTATTTTATTTACCTATTCTCTATCATTAATAGAAGAATGGCTCTTTGTTTTATAATGATGTTACCATGAACTTTCATTTTCTACGATTATTTCAAATATCTTTCTTTCCCGATGTCATCAATGACGGTCACGTGGTCTGAGCTAAGGACCTGGGTTCGAGACAAGGCATGGAGGTTTGTTGTTGTTTATCTGCTGAGGTCCTGCCATCCTCTCAGACCTTCTACCATGGCTTATAAACTGACAGGCTCCTGTCAGACCTCTGTGGCAAGCAGCTGCATTTATGGGGTATTTATTTAATACCATCAATATTTTAACTTTGTCATCAAATGATTCTGATTAATAATACAAGAATGAAATGAATGATTAGCGACACGCGTTAGTTCTGTGTCTTATGAAGCGTTAGAAATTGTTTTTCCCAAATCGCATTTCGTCATATTTTAGTTAAATTTAAAATGGATGAGCTCTGAGCGTGAGTATATATAAGTATATTTTACGATACAAATTGCAATACAATGGAAATTATTACAGAAGCATGGATGAAAATTAAAAAATTAAATTGCAATATTTCAACTATTTCACGCTGAAGTTTTCGATTAATTTCCTGTTTCCTCTTTCATCAAAGTGTTAATTCATTTCATCTGAATTTCTATTCCACGTGCTCTCCCATGATGTCATTATATCTCGAATGACCATCTGTCTATGAATCGGTTACTCAATTACCATCAGCGTTGAATTACAGAATAAACCTGCGATAAATAGCACAGATGACTGTAAACACATTAAAGTATTCAACTCAACAAATCGAGTTTCAAAATAAACTCACCGTTAATCAAAAGAGCCACTTTTTAAAGCAACATATTGCCTGTCTTTAATCTCAGACACAATACTCGGTTCGCCAGTATTTATATCGCTGCCTTTTGTTTACGTTCTAGACTCTAGAACCTTCGAAGTGGGTCGATTCCACCTGCCCAGCAGCGATGCGCAGTGACTTTTTTGGTGGTGACATAGCGGAAGAGAATTTTTCGCATTTTTTGAGGTAAACTGAGGAAATTACTAGAAAATTCTCAAACTGGCGGATATCCAAATCGGCGTGAATCAAACCGTCCTAAACCAAGAACCAAGTGTCACTCATATCTTTAAGATTAATAGTAAACTCCTGAATGCGCCATCTATTGTGTATTAGAAAAGTAAAAAAAATCAAACCTTTCTTTCAACTGTCGTTATTGAACCCAGTGGATTTCCGAAGAGAGTGGGAATGTTTTTTCATACCCTCCCCCCCCCCCCCCCACGCACGCGCAATAGACTGTTAATGAAAAGATTGGAATTTGAACTCTTCACACAGGCTAGGTTGGGTTGGGTTGTTTTAACTCTGAGCAGAATTTTTTTGCACACCATGGGCTAAATGGCAAGGTCACATGGACCCCGAAGGCTCAGAGAAGGTTGGGGGAGGGGACCCACTGGAACAGCTGTTGGGAGACAGATGGTAGCCTCCCGTCAAGGCCATCCAGCGTGTTCTCTAACGTGCACAGGGTATGGCTCTCCCGCACAAAGGACCACGACTTAACGTCCCATCCGTTGGACGGCGGCCTTTCTAAGCCCATCGGTGTCCCCTACTGACCGTGGGCAGGGGGGAATTTTGCGGAGGTAAATCTCAACACTGACCCATCTGGGACTCGAACCTGGGAACTGCAGATTACGAGCCTGGCGCGCTACTGACTTAACCACCCTCGCCCCTCACACAGGCTGTGCATTGCGAATTATTAACTTGATAAGTTTAATTGGTAATAATCCTTAAAATTCCGTGCCTTCAGCCCAACTGTATATCCTGCTCACCAGATTCTTCTAAGAATGCACGTTGACGTAACACTTTCACAGATATTACATGCAACAGACGAATTAGAAACTGTGTCTCTTACTGCAACATAAAGAAAACAAATTAGTGACCGTACAAGTCTCGCTAAATAAATATACACATTAGTGACTGTGCCATTTGCCCTAAATGAAATATACGGTTTAGGGACTCAGCTATTTGTCCTAAGTGAAAAAATACTGAATATTGACCTTGCCACTTTCCCTAAATAAAACTTTGCGAATTGCCCTAAAAATGCTTATAATTGTATATAATAATAAAATTAATATACTATATAATTTGCAAAATATTTTAATATTATTTTTGAATAGCTAGTTGAGAGACTTAATCTCGTTAACTGCCATCAATCCATTTTCTATTCGATTCGTCAGAAAGCGACTCCAACGCCATCTTTATTGGTCCTAAAGAAAGACTGACACATCTTACATGTGCCGCCAAACTATTTGCTCACCGCTGCTACAGAGGGTTACGATGGGTTATCTCTTTTTGGCACATTCTGGCATACATTTGGCTAAATGGCTAGGTCACAAGGACCCCTAAGACTGAGAGGTTTTGGGGAGGGAGACGAAATGGATAGCTGTTAGGAAATATATCGTAGCCTCCCATCAACACCATCCAGTGCACGCTCTCCCTCCCACAGGACCAGGGTTTAATGTCGAATCCGACGGACAGTGGTTTTTCCAAGCTCATCTGTGTCCCCTACTGACCGAGGGAAGGGTAAGAGTTTTGCGAACTCATATAGAGGGCGTTAGAGTGATTCAGTGTGCCAGTATCATAATCTGATGTTCCCAGGTTCGAGTCCCAATCTGTTCAGTGTTGAGATTAATATCCTCGGACCCCTGTTCTCTCCTCTTTGAAAAAGTGGAAACCAATGGGTTTTGAAACTCATCCGTTCAAACGGACATTAAGCCATGTCCCATGATAAAGTGAGGCATACCATATGCACGTTAAATAACACTCTGAATGATCTTGACAGGAACTTTCCATATGTCTCTTAGACACACTAGATTCTCTTCTCCAAACTTCTCTCAGCTTTTAAGGTACACAGTTAACTTAGTTGTAAACTGAGGTGTTTGTTTAGTTGTCTACACTAAAGCCAATCAATAATAAAAATGTTAAAAAATTATAGTGTTCAGCGATAACGAAATTAAATATTACTCAATGCTGTGAAAAATAAATAAAAGTCAATTAAATGAGCGCAAATCTGAAGGAGTTGGCAAAATATATTCTTTCTCTGTGTTCTTTAACGTGCACAGGGTATGGCTCTCCTTCACATGAGGCCACGGCTTAACGTCCCATCCGACGGACGGCCACTTTCCAAAGCCCATCGGTGTCCCATACTGACCGTGGGCAGGGCGGAGAGTTTTGCGAGATAAATCTCAACCCTGACCCAGCTGGGACTCGAACCTGGGAACTGCAGATTACGAGCCTGGCGCTCTACCGACTCAGCCACCTATCAGGGGATACAAAGGCACCTTCTGATGTGAGGCACCCTCTCTGTTGAGCAACGTCCTCTACCTTTGTGCACTTTGCCGTAATATCAGAGAAAAATATCGAGTGGCATAAGGCCAAGCGATCTCGGTGGCCAAGGAATGGATTCATCTCTACCCATTCAGCATTCTGGCAGATATGCATCAAGGAAGAACAGAACATCACCAGAACGGTCTTTAGGACTTTCATTCTGCTGGAATATGAGAGTGGGTTGGAAGTGCTCTGATTCTTGTGTCAAAAACTGCTGAAGCATGGCTAAGTACGATTGACCTGTCACAGATTTTTTCGCAAAGAATGGCCCAATAATCTTTCTACACATGAGGCTGCACCGAACGTTAACTTTTGGACTGTCTCTTTGGACGTCAAGGGTCAGATGTGGATTCTTTACCTAAATACCAGGGGCTGGGGTGCCTCAGTGAGTAGCGCGCCAAGCTCGTAATCTGTATTCCCCAGGTTCGAGTTCCAGCTGGTTCAGCGTTGAGTTTTATCGCCGCGAAATTCCCCGCCCTGCCCACGATCAGTAGGGGACACCGATGGGCTTGGAAATGCCGCCGTCAGACTTATTGGACTTTAAGTCGTGTCCCCGTGTATGGGAGAACCATACACTGTGCACGTTAAAGAACACGCTGTATGGCCTTGACAGGAGGTTACCATCTGTCTCCCAACACTTTTTCCAGTGGGTACCCTCCCCCAACCTTCTCTGAGCCTTTGGGGTCCTTGTGTCCTGGCCATTTAGCGCAAAATAGTGCCGCTCAGAAGTAAAACAACCCAAATGTCAAAATGTTCTTGATTTTGTCGCCTACATGTGGGAACTTTTGCTTTGTTGGAGAAAATAATCAGGTTCAAGAATTCTGGGTTTTTCTTCAGACTGTCCAGCATGTCACATATAATTTTTCCTTGTGATATAATCATTGTATGTTATCTGCTGAACCCATCGAAGCTGATATGGATGGAGCTGTACCCATATATGCAGAACTTTATGGACAGCTGCACGGGGAATTTTCAGTACTTTACAGGCATGACAGATGGAATTCCTGCCCTGGCCACAGTCAGTTGGGGACTGAGATGGGCTTGAAGAACACGAAGTTTGCCAGATCACTAATTTTTTAAAATAATCGTTGCCAGATATTTTTTCTGAATTCTGTAATCAACCACAGTGTTCTGATATTTTTTTGAGCGACTGTACATCTGATCTCTGGAGGTTTCTCTCACCTTCCCTTGATGTGAGGGCATGTTTAATGAAATAGGAGGGGGTCTTTTAAATCTGTATCTCACACCCCAGTCGATGTATTATCATGAACATTCCAAGAAAGGGAATAAATTTGGGTCAACTTAAACAATTAAACAATGAAATTTGTCAGTTTGTTGACTGTCACACATCAGGGACGATCGGTGAATATCTAGGAATAAGAGAAATACCAGTTTAGGAAAATCATTGAGGATTTTTGGGTTGTTTTACCTCTGAGTGGCACCTTTTTGCACACCATGAGCTAAATGGCCAGGTCACATGGACCCCGAAGGCTCAGAGAAGGTTGGGGGAGCGGACTCACTGAAACAGCTGTTGACAGTAGTCGTAGCCTCCCGTCAAGGCCATCCAGCGTTTTATTTAAGGTGCAGAGGGTATGTCTCTCCCACACACGGGTCCACGGTTTAACGTCGCATCCGACGGCCTTTCCAAGCCCATCGGTGTCCCCTACTGACAATGGACAAGGTGGGGAATTGTGCAGAGACAAATCTCAACGTTGACTTAACTGGGATTCGAACCTGGGAACGACAGAATACGAGCCTGGTGCGCTACCAACTGAGTCACCCCCGTCCAAATCATTGAAGAGGTGGAAGGGCAAGAAAGAAAAGGATCACAAGAAATTTCTTGTGCACTTTATCTTTCGTGAAATCTATCGTTCAGTTTTTGACCAAGTGTACTGTAAGAGACTGAGCGTCTACATAGTTTTGCACTAAAATCGGAAATAACGAAAAATTCTTAATTTGCTACAAAAAGGTAAAGGTATAAAAAGTATTCAGGAAGGCCAAAATGAAGTTGCCAAAAACAATGTCAAGATGTCTCATATTCCTCGAAGTTCTTCAAATATAATTTAAAAAACTGTTACCCATTTAAAAGTTATTGCTTGAGTAAGAAAGATTAGATCAGCAGGTATGTCCGGATTTTGAAGAAACCCTTTTCCATTGGTTCATATGAGCCAGAGTTCAAAATTGACCACTAATCAGTCAATTGTTTCATGTGAAAAGAAAAAGCAGTCTTCATTAGATACTTACTGAAAAATAATTAACTAGTCTTTAATATCTTTATTAATGTAGTATGATTTTATTTTACAGTTTAGGTCTTTATTATTTGTGCTTCAAAACATAGCGTATTTAGCTTCTTAGATAACTTTTCGATCGATATTTCTTATAAAGGATTAACGGATATAAAAGAGAGTTTGGATTGTTCCTTCAAATTCCTGAGGTCGGGGGTAGTGCGGCCTCAGTGGGTAGAGCGGCAGGCCCAGCTGGGTCAGCGTCGAGATTTATCTCCGAAAAATTCCCCGCCCTGCCCACGGTCAGTAGGGGACACCGATGGGCTTGGAAAGGCCGCCTTCCCTCGGATTGGACGTTAAGCCCTGGCCCCGTGTATGGGAGAGCTATACCCTGTGCACGGTAAAGAACATGCTGGATGGCCTTGACGGGAGACTACCATCTGTTTCCCAACAGCTGTTGCAGAGGTCCTTCCCCAACCTTCTCTGATCCTCCGGGATCCTTGTGACATGGCCATTTAGCCGATGGTGTCCTATTAATGGTGCTCTTGTGATGTGGTCAGAACGCTTGGCTATAAATAAAATGGGCCTGGGTTCGAGTCTCGGGTAAGGCACGGATATTCGTGTTGTCTTTCTGCTGAGATCTCGCCATCCTCACAAATCTTTGTTTATGGCGCATTATATTCATAGGCTCTTGTAATCCCTCTGTGGCAAGAAGCTGCTTGAGGCAGAATTATTGTTATGTTTAAAATTACTGTGAATCGATCTTAGCCGGAAGACACGTGACAACTAATGCTAGCAATCGACGAAAACGAGATTAGTTGAGGAAATTGAGAAATATCAGAATTCAGTGGAGAAACTGGCTAATATCCGCATCAGTCGCTTTCGGAGACTAACCGTAAGTGTTGGAAAATAAAATAATATATATACCAATCTCAAATGCATTTATTAATAATCTTTCTGCATTATATTATTTATATATCAATCTCAAATGATAAATGTTTCGAACCAGGCACGATACTAACCACGACACTGTGATATCTCGTAGATATCTTCCACCCAGGTGAATACAATTTTCTTCTGAAATTAGTAAAGATGAATTAAGGTTATTTGCTGAACTTTTAATTCAGTTTAATGAGAATTGAAGTGTTAAGCAAAAAAGAACTCGAGTTTGGTGAAGTGAGAACAAGAACAACGAAATTTACAAACTTCGTATTATATTCGAAACTTATATTATTACCTGTGTCGGAGTTCTAGCTGGAGGCAGAGAGATACAATTACTTAAATTAAAATACCATTTTTCTCACGTAATATAATGAAAAAACTTTAATTTTCCACAAACATTACTAGAATAATTTTTATGTCTATTCTCTTTGTTTCAAAATCGTAACCATTTTGAAATCACATTTCTGCCTTTAATAATAGACAAAAATTCACATTCTTATAATTGTTTAATTGAATATCGGCCTATAAAACATACTGTACATTACTGCACTGGATGTTAATAATTGATGGCATTTGAAAGATATAAACATTTTGCTTATTATTAATAAGAATATTAACAAATCTCAGAATTAGCTTTTTCTTTAATGGACTCTGTGTATTATGCTGTTTCTCAACTCGTGGAAAGTGAAAGTCGTCCATGTTGGCTGCGATGTCTTTAAAATAAATTTTAAGAATTCAGAAATAATCATTACACTTTTTTTTAAATTATAAATAAAATTATTACATTTCTCAATGTACCTTTACGTTGTTCACAAAGATGTTGAATGTAACTATTCTTTTGCCCTTTCGTAATTAAAACTTATTCTTAATAAAATTATTGTAATATTTATAGAAAAGTTGTTAAATGATTAGTAGAAAACAAAATGCATACGTTACGCAAAAATATTATATTTTATTTTATCGCATAGTATTAATATTATCTGATACATGGCCACTATTCATGACACTTTTGTATTGGATGCAAAAACGATATCAATGGTATATTCAGGAGACCGCCTTAAGGAAGCATCATTCAAGTACAGTGGACCTTCGTTATAGCAGTGCTAGCTATACCGCACACTTGGTTATAGCGCTGGCGATGTTCGCGATAAGTTCAAACATGTTTATACAGGTCCGTGCGGCGTTAGTATCGCATTTATTGATACTGCGTATTGAGTAATTGTGTATGTATTGAGTTCCTGCATGTATTTGATTATTGTATGCATGATGAGTAAAAGAAAACCTTACAGTGTGAAATTTATTGTTGCCACCGCGCCGCTCGGTATAACGCTTTTCTCCTTATAACGCGGGTGTTGTTTCCCGCCCGACATGCGCGTTATATCGGGGAGTCCACTGTACTTAGGGAGATAGTAGACTTTTAGTAATATCCACATACACAAACCCTTGTTTACGCCACTGCACATTATTATTTTTCACTCTAGGTCTTTTTGTTGTTGGACGTTCCTTTTATCGAAATATATTTTGCATGTTTCATTATGCTTTCTCATACTTCATTTGACTAGGCATTTTAACTTAAAGCAAAACAAGCAATCGACCTCTAAAGGTAAAATAATTGTCAGTACCAATTTCACTTCTTTTAATTGGCTATAAAAGTATCGGTACTCATCGAGATACGACTTTTCACATTAGTTGGGATACAGTTTATCTGTAACAGAGATTCTGAAAATGTGGGGCCCAAGGATGTGAAGGTTTCATTTTTAATTATGAACTTGTTAACATGAGGACTGATGATAAATTAGAGGTGGGGAGGAAAGTGTTTTTCAAAATCCAAAAGGAGGGTGTATTAACGATAGTTGTAATAACCCCTGATCTATAGCATTTGAGAGCAAAACTTCTAAGGCATAAAGCTTGAGAAATGCTTTTATTTCAAGTATTACACAGAAAACATTTACATTCCAATGGAATGTCTATAAAGGTTACGTTTAATAGTTAGACTATCGGTATTAATTTTAAGAAAAACATTGCTATGTTTTAAATTATAAAATTATAACTTTTCAAATGCACATCACAATCATCAGGTGTTCCTTTTCCACTATGTTGAAATATAAATTCCAATGCTACATTTATCATCAAAGTTTTTATGAGAAACATAGCAGAAATGATGCATTTACTCGATTATACCAAAAGACGTCTTTTCAGATGTGATAAGAAAAAAAAATTCTTATTACAAACAGCCATGAGGTTTCTTATAGCTCTGTGCTGAAAATGGCTTCCTAGATTTTATGAGTGAGAAAACCTTCATTGCAAATATCACATTCATGATGCTTCTCTTATGTATGTGTTAAAATGATGGCTTTTCAGCATTAATGTCTGAGAATGGCTTTTTGGCAGACAAAAAAAACTGGTTTTTTGGGGAAGCCATTTTTAGTTGGCACTTGAGGCTTTTCTTTTGTGTGCATTAAATGTTCATTCTTCAGAGATTAAATGTTCTTTTTTTTCAAAATATCACATGCAAGAGAGGCTTGTAGTTTTGGTATGTTAAAAGTTGTCATTACAGATATAATGTTTTAGAAAACGTTTTATATAAAACACCACAGTAACGAAGATTTTCCTTCGTAACTGTAAAAAGTTGGCCTCTCAGATTTGATGTCTGAGAAATAGCTTTTTGACATACATTATCAACGATGCTCCTGTTTCGTATGTCTTCAAAGATGACCTTTCAGAGTTGATTACTTTGTACAGGCGTCATGTAAGGCATCACATATATGAGGCTTCTCTTTCATGTGCGTCAAAAGATGGAATTTCAGAGTCGATATCTGCGAAAAGGCTTTATGGCAGATATCACATACATGTGGCATCTCTTTTGTGTGCGTTAAAATATTGCTTTTCAGAGTCGATTTCCAAGAAAATATTTATTTATTTGGAAATCAACTCTGAAATATCCAAGAAATATCAATATCCAAGAAATATATATTTATTTATGGCAGGCATCACACACATGAGGCTTTTCTTTTGTATGCATTAAAAGATGGCTTTTCAGAGATGCTGTCTGAGCAAAGGCTTTATGGCAGACATCACATACATGAGGCTTCTCTTTCGTGTGTGTCAAAAGATGGCGTTTCAGATTCGATATATATGAAAAGGCTTTATGGCAGATATCACATACATGTCGCTTTACTTTTGTGTGTGTCAAAATATGGATTTTCAAATTCGATTTCCGAGAAAAGGCTTTATTGCAGGCATCACATACATGAGGCTTTTCTTTTGTATGCATTAAAAGATGGCTTTTCAGAGATGCTGTCTGAGCAAAGGCTTTATGGCAGACATCACATACATGAGGTTTCTCTTTCGTGTGCGTCAAAAGATGGCATTTCAGAGTCGATATCTGTGCAAAGGCTTTATGGCAGATATCACATACACATGGCTTCTCTTTCGTGTGCGTTAAAATATGGATTTTCAAATTTGATTTCCAAGAAAAGGCTTTATGGCAGGCATCACATACATGACGCTTTTCTTTTGTATGCGTTAACAGATGGCTTTTCAGATGCGACGTCTGAACAAAGGCTCTATGGCAGACATCACATACATGAGGCTTCTCTTTCGTGTGCGTCAAAAGATGGCATTTCAGAGTCGATATCTGTGCAAAGGCTTTATGGCAGATATCACATACACATGGCTTCTCTTTCGTGTGCGTTAAAATATGGATTTTCAAATTTGATTTCCAAGAAAAGGCTTTATGGCAGGCATCACATACATTATGCTTTTCTTTTGTATGCGTTAAAAGATGGCTTTTCAGATGCGACGTCTGAGCAAAGGCTCTATGGCAGACATCACATACATGAGGCTTCTCTTTCGTGTGTGTCAAAAGATGGGTTTTCATAGTCGATATTTGTGAAAAGGCTTTATGGCAGATATCACATACACATGGCTTCTCTTTCGTGTGCGTCAAAAGATGGCATTTCAGAGTCGATATCTGTGCAAAGGCTTTATGGCAGATATCACATACATGTGGCTTCTCTTTTGTGTGCGTTAAAATATGGATTTTCAAATTCCATTTCAAAGAAAAGGCTTTATGGCAGACATCACACACATGAGGCATTTCTTTTGTATGCGTTAAAATATGATTTTTCACAGACGATGTATGCGCAAAGGCTTTGTGGCACACATCACATGCATGGGGCCTCTCTTTTGTGTGCGTTAAATAATGGCATTTCAGATTTGATATGTCAGAAAACGTTTTATGGCAGATATCACACACATGTGGCTTCGCTTTTGTGTGCGTTAAAATATGGATTTTCAAATTCGATTTCCAAGAAAAGGCTTTATGGCAGGCATCACATACATGAGGCTTTTCTTTTGTATGCATTAAAAGATGGCTTTTCAGAGATGCTGTCTGAGCAAAGGCTTTATGGCAGACATCACATACATGAGGCTTCTCTTTCGTGTGTGTCAAAAGATGGCATTTCAGATTCGATATCTGTGCAAAGGCTTTCTGGCAGATATCACATACACATGGCTTCTCTTTTGTGTGCGTTAAAATATGGATTTTGAAATTCGATTTCCGAGAAAAGGCTTTATGGCAGGCATCACATACATAAGGCTTTTCTTTTATATGCGTTAAAAGATGGCTTTTCAGAGATGCTTTTTGAGCAAAGGCTTTATGGCAGATATCACATACACATGGCTTCTCTTTCGTGTGCGTTAAAATATGGATTTTCAAATTCGATTTCCGAGAAAAGGCTTTATGGCAAGTATCACATACATGAGGCTTTCCTTTTGTATGCGTTAAAAGATGGCTTTTCAGATATGCTGTCTGAGCAAAGGCTTTATGGCAGACATCACATACATGAGGCTTCTCTTTCGTGTGCGTCAAAAGATGGCGTTTCAGAGTCGATATTTGTGAAAAGGCTTTATGGCAGATATTACATACATGTGGCTTCTCCTTTGTGTGAGTTAAAATATGGATTTTCAAATTCGATTTCCAAAAAAAGGCTTTATTGCAGACATCACATACATGAAGCTTTCCCTTTGTATGCGTTAAAAAGTGGGATTTGAGAGATTCTGCCTTAGCAAAGGCTTTATGGCAGACATCACAAACACTAGACTTCTCTTTTGTGTGCATTAAAACATGGTTCTTCAGAGTCGATATCAGAGAAAAGTCTTTATGGCAGATATCACATACATGAGGCTTCCGCTTTCTGTATGTTAAATTATGATTTTTGAGAGGCAAAGACTTAGAAACATTTTTATTATGCTGGTCATGGGTATGAGATTCCTGTTTTCTAAGCATTAAGCAACACGTTTTGAGATTTGGTGTTTCAGCAAGATCTTTATTGTACATTTCACCACAACAAAACTTTTGTTTTCTCTCTGTGAAATAATGGCTTTTCGAATGACACTGGTTTTCAGCATACGAAAAAAGGTTTATTTTATTGTGAGTATAAATACGTTTCTCACGTAATTCTTTTGTGGCTAAAGAATGAACACAAACATGACATCCATTGTCTTTTTCTCTAGTATATTTAAGATGCCGTTTTTCAATAAACATTTTATGAGAAATATCAAAACCATTAATTGACTTTATTATATCTGTCTTAGATTTTGTATCTGTTCCTATATCAGTCTCTTTGTCACAGATATCATTGCCATAATACTGTATTTTATTAACAGTGAATGGGCGTTTCATCAGATTTCTTCGCCTAAGAAATATTTTCCGATAAGAATAACAAACATAGGAATATTTATTTCTTCTTTTCACCATTTTGTTTAGAAAACTAAAATCCTTATCAGAAATATTTGATTTTTTGTGCGCACACTAAGTAAATATTAATTATAGTACACTAAGAAATACTTCTATAGGAATATTAAAGCCGTCTTCGATGTATCTTGTGGGGGGTATTTTGGTGTTTATCACATGCAGAATTGTTACAAAATATCTCTACAAATGATATATTCATCTTGTGCATTGCAGCCCACTGTACAAAGAAATTAATATTACTACAAATATGACATATTCATCTCACAGGAATAAAAACTTTTGTATGATATTATGGATTATGAGTTTCTGTGAAATAATACACTTCTTATGCCATTAAATATTTTGTATTTCTTGGCTAGTCATTCCATCGCAATATATTATTTACAACAGCAATGTGAAAGTGCAAAAGTACATATCGTAAAATGAAGAACGAATCTTCACAATGAAGACAGCATACTTCGTGGCACACCTTCTACCTAAGGAAATAAAACAAGATAACTGAAAGGAAAAGTTATCATTTAGAGTGTATTTAACAAAAGCGCTGTAAATATTACTATACAGAAAGCTTTATTCATCTGTCATTCCAATAAATGAGGGATTTATTTTAATATTTTAAAAATAACACAATATATTCAAAGTTAAAACAATACGTATAAATAGAATAACGTATATCATCTCTGATGCATATGGGAATCGGATTTTCGAAGTGCATAAAGTTTTTCCTTTACCTACTTTTGCAGTACTTAAAAGTTTTAATTCGAGCAAACCGATCAAGGGATAGATGATGGGGAAAATGGAAATAAATATTTGTATTCTCCCCGTCATCCATTATGCATTGCGAAGCATTTATTTAGTAAATTGGATTACAATGTACTTATTTTGCACCTATAAAACATAAAAAACATTTGTCTTTTATATCTTAAATTTAAAAAGTTGATTTTCCTCACACCCCTCTGAGAAAAGGGGACAGATTATTGTTGTCAGTGGAACTGACACTCTACCACGAAAATTTCAAGCTTCTACCATAAACAGTTCGCTTTCAACATTCGTTAAAAGTTTTGCCGTTTTCCCATACAGTGATGTTTAATCATATACATTGAAACCACCTAAATATTTGAAAAACACGAATTATCAAATATTGTTAGTACCAATCCAAAGAAAAAAAGAGTTTTCCAATCATCTATTACAATAAAACAGTTGCATTTGCCACCCACCTTGGACGTAAGGGATCAATTCATTGCTCCTATTGGAAACTTCGTGGCCTTCACCAACATTTCATGCTTGAAGCCTAAATACATCATTCGCAATATTCGTTAAAAAATTTCGAATTTTCGATTTTTGCACCGCTGGAAGGCGCATTTAGAACTTTGTGGGAAATTCGAAAAGTTCAAATCTTAATATTTGAGCCATACCTAAGCAACCAAAAATGAATTTTTAATATATTCCTAAAAACAGACAATATCTATTGAATCAAACCAGTTGCATTGCATTTCGCTCTCGCCCATTCTTGCTTAGGGAGAATCGTGACTCTCTCATACAAGGGCGTAGCGAAGTACACCGAAACATATAAATTGCCTCAACCACCACCACCACCACAGAGCGAAAATCTGGACAATATTTGATCAGTTGGCAAAATCTGACCTTCGATTTGGAAAATTCTTGCATTTGGAGTTGGACTAACTTGCATTTGGCTATATTATGATTGGGGGGGGGGACAGAAATCAAAAATTTTAATTTTAAACATAGTATGGTGGGGGAGAGGAGAGAAATCAAGAATTTCAATATTAATCATAGTATGGTTGGGGGGAGATATGAAAAATTCTGCAAATCGAAAGTCATATTTTGCCAACTGAGCTAGTATTGTCCAGATTTTCGCTCAGTGGGTGGGGCGGGGGCAATTTTTCACAACTTTCTTGCATTTGGCCATATTTTGCCATTTAACTTCCAATTTTGCTGACCAGCCATAATTACCCAGAAATTGTCCCAATATTTACATCTTTTCTGAATTGTAGCAAGTCAGTGTGGATTTTCCCTTGATTTGGACAACTCTCCTTAATTTCACAAAACCAATCCTGATCCAATCTTTACATCTCTCCTTATTTGCCAAGTACACCCGAATGTTCTGCCAAGTTTTCTCGATTTTGTCAACTCTCCGTAATTGCACAATCCCAAATATCAGAGCTCGCCTATATTTAACCAAGTGGATTCGGATTTCGCCAACTGCCCTAGATTTTACCAAGTTGTTTCAACTTTGACAACTCAGCTGTATTTTACCAAGTGGCTTCGAATTTTGCGAACTGCCCTACATTTTGTTAAGTTTCCTCGATTTGTCCAACACTCCTTAATTTCACAAAATAAAACTCAATTTTCACAAATCGCCTATATTTTACCAAGTGGATTAGAATTTTGACAAGAGTTCTCGGTTTTTCGAAATCTTCTTAATTTCACAAAACCAATCCCAATTTTTGCAACTCACCTATACTTTAGCAAGTGGTTTCCAGTGTTGCCAACTTCCTCAGATTTTGCCAAGTTGCCTCGAGTTTACCACCTCACCTTAATTTCGCAAAACAATCCCAATTTTTACATCTCTCCTGAATTTGCCAGGTCATTTAAAATTTTTCAAACTCCCCAAAATATTGACAGTTTTCTCGATTTTTTCAATTCTCCTTAATTTCACAAAAACAATCCCAATTTGCACAACTCACCCGAATTTTACAAACTGGATTCAAATTTTGTCAACTGCCCTAGGTTTTGCCATCTCGCAATAATTTTACAGAAAAAAAATCCCAATTTTTAGATCTCACCTGATTTTTGCCAACTCCCCACGATTTTGCCAAGTTGTTTCAACTTTGACAACTCACCTGTATTTTACTGTGGCTTCGAATTTTGCGAACTGCTCTAAATTTTGCCGTCTCACCATTTTCCAAACTGCCCTACATTTCCCAACTTGCCTCAATTTTTGACATCTCCCCTTATATTTGCAAAAAAAATTACAAATTTTAACAACTCATTTAGATTTAACGAAGTCGCTTCGAATTTTGCCAACTCCGAGTTGCTTTGGGGGGGAGCCTCCCCCCTAAAGTAACTCGGAATACGCCACTGCTCTCAAATTCCACCACTGAAATTTCAAATTTCTAGCATAACTAAATCGTTTGCAATATTCGTTTTAAAATTTCGAAATTTTCCACCACTAGAGGGTGGAAGAGACGATCATGCAGACGACAAATGTAATAAAAAGTAAATTAACTTTCTAAGAGTAGCAATCTTCCGGGATTTAAAAAAAACTAAAACTATAACATACCGATGTTGAAATGACTTGCTCTATTGGTATTCGTTTCAAAGGATGATAGGAAGCCAGCAATTTTTTTCACTTGGTTAATCGGTGCCTTATGATTATATCTTTATAGGAGATAATATGTGAAGGATATCATATGCGTAAAAGGGCAGTATAATAAAATGGTTATTTGGATATCCCACAGCAATATAATAGCCACAATTTTCTTCTTTTTGAGATAGAATTTATTGTCCTCTCCAGACGTGTCTCTTTTGAGCTACAGCTGCTGCATTTGGCCACTCCAGGCCAATTCTAGCAAGGTCCTGTTTGACATTGTCTGCCCATTGCATCCTAGGTCTCCCCGTTTTCCTGATACCCTTAGGTACACTGTTCATAATCCTCTTTGCCAATCTGCAGCTATGCATACGGGCAACATGGCCAAACCAGCGCAGTCTCTCTCTGCACAATATGCTGCTCAAAAGAGGTTAATGACTCCTTCTTCTAACGTCATCACTACAAATTCAAACCAACTAATGCCCAAGATACTGCGTAAGCATCTAGAATCAAAGGCATCAAGTTTCTTGTTATCCTGCTTACAAAATGTCTATGTTTCACTACCGTAACTAACCTTAGAAAGAACCAAACTATCATACAGCCTAATTTTAGTCTTCAGGTGTATACCCCTATTTTTCCGTAGTCTCCATAGATTCTTAAAAGTCACAGCGGCAATCCCTATTGTTCTATTTACCTCATGGCGCACATCACCAGTATCTGTTACATAGCTCCCAAGGTAATTAAACTGAGACACTTGCTCAACAGTACAGCCATTCAAAGCAACTGGAGCACCATCTGTCAGACCAATTTTCATCACTTTAGTTTTTCTCTGTTTATCACCAAACCTACTCTATTACCAGTCTCAACAACAGCCGTAATGAACTAATTCATCTCATCAAGATCAGTAGCCAATAGGGCCAAATCACCTGCATAATCTACATAAGAAATTTTGAAATCTCTAGACCATTTAAGGCCAAAATCTTTCCCTTGCAAAGAAATTCTCATTGCATAATCAACAACTAAAGAGAAAAGGAGACAAAATGCATCCTTGTCTAACTCCACTAGCAATGCTAAACCAATCGCTTCAAGACCTACCAACTCTCACACACGACTCAATGTTATTATAGAGAGCCCAAATTACACTATTTAACTTATCAGTTATTCCATACGATCAAACAATCAATCACAAATTATGTCGATCAACAGAATCAAAAGCATTTTTGAAATCTATAAAGCTAGCAACCAAAGGTTTCTGAAACTCTAAACATTTCTCAAGAATCTTCCTAAGTGAAAATATTTCATCAATACATCCCCTAACACTTCTGAATCCACATTGTTCATCACGCAGTTGTCCATCAACTAAATTGTTAATTTTTTTAAGTATAATCACGCAAAGAACTTTACCTGGAACAGAAAGTGAACCAATTCTTCTATAATTATCACACGAACTGAGATCATCTTTTTAAAAATCGGGACAATGATAGTACTAGTAAATCCCTTAGGAACACCTTTATCATAAAAAATATTCAAAATTTCAGTCAGCCGAGTGACAACACAAATGTTTCCAGCTCTAAGCATTTCAATGGTGCTTTCGTCCACCCCTCTGGGGATTTATGCAGTTTTAATTTAGAGATGGCCAATGAGATTTCGGAATGTCATATAGCGATATCATAAAAGCCAATAATGCATCTATTCTCATTACAAACAATAGGAGTAGAAATAATCACATTATTTGGAACATCTCTGAAATCCTGAGCCCACCTAGCCATCCCAGAATAATCACTTTCAACCACCTTGCCATATTTATCCCTCAATCCCTGTGTACCATATCTGTTCCTTCCCACATAAAACATTAACAGTCTGGTACAAACCGCTGATATTTTGCTGTCTAACTGCTTCCTCTGCCTTATCAGCCAAGCTATCACGCCAAAGATTCTTATCAGCTGTTAACTGATATTTTACATGTTTATTAAGCTCGTTGCAATGCTTTCTGTTAGGACTAGTAGGGCACTAGAGGAAAAAAAACCGCGAAACCTGGATGGATTAATACCATTTTACTGAAACGAAGACGGCTGTTAGTATACACTGAAATGCGCGATTGGTGACATTATCAAAACAAAAAAATAATTATGGAAAATTACCACTGTACGTACACGGTAAAGTGGGATAATCAGTACGATGTTGAACCGCCCCGTCAGCAATGCATTCATGAAGACGGCGGGGAAGACTATTGTACAGCACTAGAATGTCCTCTTAAGGGATAGAATGCGAAATAGCGAGAAGTCGCTGTTCCATTTCAGCGACAGTGGTTGGCGTACCTCTTGGGTTTTGTTGGAGTTGTCGGACCGTCATGTCCCAGACATGTTCAATATTTGAAAGGTCCTGCGAGCGTGTTGGCCATGACAATACCTGAACGTTTTGCTCGTGTAGATACTGCAGACTAATGCGGGCTGTGTGGGGACGGGCATTATCTTGCTGATAAAAGGTTCCGTGCTGCTGAACAAATGGGACAGCCACTGGCTGCTAAATGTTGGTAACATATCGTTGGGCAGTTCGAGATCCCATAATGATGACCAGTTCTGATCGACATATCCGAGTAATGGCACACCACGTGCTGGAGCTGTGCAACAATATCGCAGTCACTGTGTGGCATTCCTTTCCCCTGGATGAAGGCGAACACGTTGTCTACCGTCGTGCTGACCAAGACAAAAACGAGATTCGTTACTGAACACCACGGTACTCCACTCTTTTTCGTTCCATTTTTCTCTGAGGCGAAACCACTTAAGACGTGCTTTCATGTCTTAAGATGTGAGGGGCAAATGCAGTGCCAGACGATAGGCTCGTAATGAAAACTGCAAAAGCCTAATGTTTACCATCCTCCTGGTAGGTATTCGATGTGTTGACCTGTTGCCAGTCCCTTTTCAGTTGTGTTACAGTTGTGAATCTGTCACGCAATCCCATGAGTCGGAAATAGCGGCCCTGTCGCTCCGTGGTCATACGTTGTCTCTCTGATCCTTGTTGGAGTGTGCTGAATCCTTCTTCAAACCACTGGCACCGTATGTGTACGATGGTGCTGGGATTGCTTCACAATATGTATTGCATCTGTACATATATGAAATAAAGATATCAATCCGTACCGTGTAAAAACCGAATCTATCAGATATAAATCGAAATTGGTTGATTTCTTTGACAGTGTAAATCAAGAAGACGTGGCGTCAAGAAATGATATAGCGTCAAGGGAGATTATTAGACTGTCATCCTAAAGTAAAAATCAACTAAAAGATTTCAATTGATATCATTTGTTTTCAAGAATAAATTTGTATATTACTGAATTCATTTGTGACAAGCTATATATATATTCTTTCGCTAGAAATATATTCTTGCCATTTTAATGAAATCTGTCTCGCGACATCTAAATGAAATGGTCCGTTTTTAACCAGCAGAGAGATCTGACTTTTTAGACTGAATTCTTCGGGGTAGTAAAAACCGCGATTTATCTCATTTTTAGCAGCTTTTAACTTTGCAGTTAAATGCAGATGATCCGTACGTACTATATTTCTAATATATATTCAGTTATTTAATATTATTCTTTAAAATTTCGTTTTAAATTTCAGTAGTGTGCGTATACATTAATGATGAGTATTTTTCGTAATCAAAAAGAAATATATGAGAATATACTAATTATTATTACTGGTGAAGTGAAATTTGAAATAAAAATGTATAAATAATACTTTCAACAGTTCTATTCATAAGAACGATATTTTTGAAACCTATCACCCATTTTCCATAAGTTGTTGGTTTCGATTTACACTGTGATTTCGTGGAACCTATCTACCGTGTAAATCGAGAGATCGATGTATATATGTATAAAGCATAAATAATTAGAAATAGAGGAAAAAAATGCAACACTTGCAAGAAGTTATGCAAATGTAACGAAATTTAGGGAGGCATTAGTATATGGAAATGATTAGGTTTGCAGGACGATCCAAACAATTGGACAGGCGCTGGGCTGACGTCCCAGGCGCACAGCAGTCAAACACAGATAAAGACAACCAACTCTCCCTGGTTGACAAAACGTTGTGGACATTGTTCTAAACCGCTAAAGATGCCCTTATGCAGATGTCCTTAGCCGTTCCAACAGTTAACAGACTTTGAGCATGGAAGAATCATCGGCCTTAGAGAAGCTGGTTTGTGATACAGAGATGAAGCCAACCTTGTTGGCCGCAATCCCAGCACCATCGTACACATATGGCGCCAGTGGGTTCAAGAAGGATTCAGCACCCGCCAACAAGGATCGGGAAGACAATGTATGACCACGGAGCGACATGGCCGCCATTTGCAAAGCATAATGGCGGCCATGTCATTATGCTTTGCAATATCACAGTGTAATCTGTGTGTTTGTAATCACATCAAATTGTAAATCACAGTGTAAATCGAAACCAACAACTTATGGAAAATGGGTGATAGGTTTCAAAATTCATGAGTGACAGATTCGCGACTACAATGCAAAGAGACTGGCAACAGGTAAACACATCAGACGGTAAACATTAGGCTTTTAAAGTTCTCAATGCGAGCCTATCGTCCAGAACTGTATTTGCCCCTCACATCTGCAGACATGCAAGCTGGAACAAACAAGATTGGAGTATCGTGGTGTTTAGTAACGAATCTCGTTTTTGTCTTTGTCGTGTAAATCGAGGGATTCCTAGATACGCCACTGTTTTTAATGTTCACGATTTATGGCAGCTTTACTAATCTGTTACAACTATAATTTATTTAGTTTTAGTGTTTTCTCCTAATGGGGAGTCGAATTCACAGCAACCACATATTTTATTTCTATGGCCATAATCGACCATTACTGTGCGAAAAGGTCCCCACAGACTTACAGTTTGACATTCAGGTTTAACCGTACAGTCCAGAATGTAGTACTCGTGCGTGGAAGTCGCTTTGACTGTTCAGGCTAACTTTTGGAATGGCAGAAGATAATGGCTTCGTGAACTGAAGTGTCATCTGATGTTTGTGGCGCTTATCTGAAGGCCGATGCTCAGTCATTCATTTCATAGCATAAACATCGGTCTGGCAGTCTCGTGGCCAAGTGGTTAGCGTGCTTGGCTACTGATCAGGTGGACCTGGGTTCGATCCCCTGTTTAATGGCATGGAAGTTGCTCTTGTCTTTCTGCTGAGGTCAGTCCATCCTCAGAGACATACTACCATGGCATATAAACTGACAGGCTCCTGTCAGACCTCTGTGGTAAGCAGCTGCTTGAGGAAGTATTTCTTCCTTTTAAAACATCGGTTCATTAATTTCTGTTTTTGTGAAGATGATCACATTGTGCGAAAGATTTCATGTTGTAATTCATTGAACTGTTTCGTGAGAATGAGTCTTGGTTGCAAATAATATTGAAAGATTATCATAACAGAAGAAAACTAGAATACCGCATATTGCCTCTAGTGGATATGAGAATCTCCTTTTCAAAGAGAATGAAGTTTTTCCTTTACCTACTGTTCCATTTCTTAAAGGTTTTAGTTTGAGTTAGTGGATGATGGGAAAAATGCAAATAGTGTTTTATTACTAATTATACAACATAAAAATATTCGTCTTTTAATTCTTAAATTTAAAAAATTGCATTTATCAACCTCCCTCAAAAAAGTGGGGAGATTATTGCTGACAGGTACACAAACTACTACAAGTTTTTAAAATTTATCTTCTAGACATATTGTTTGGAAAACTCGATAACAACACTGACACTTCATATTTATTGATCTGTAAAGATTGATAGATATATATTAACACTAAACAAGTATTTGAAAAAATGCGAATTATATACCAATCAAACTAAAAGAGAGTTTTCAAATTATCATTTTTATTGTTTGCAATGAAAACTTCATGACGTTCACATTCTACCACCAAAATGTCGTATTTCTATCATTAATACATCATTTCAATATTTGTTTGAAATTTTCAGCTTACAATCTTTTTCACCGTTAGAGGGTGCATAGTTTTAAGCAGATTTGAAAATTGTGAATCATAATATTTTATCCGTTTCCATCTAACCTAAAATGACTTTTTCATTTATCTCTAAAAACAAACATTATCTCCTAAAACTAAAATTGTGTACTACTCGTTTGCCCCTCCCCCCCCCCCTGGGTCAAGGGGTCAACTCATTGTTGCCAATGGAAACATCACGGCGTTCACATTCCACTACCAAAGTTTCGAATTTCCAGGATAAATACGTCGTATGCAATATATTTTATGAAATTTTGGCATTTCGAAATTTTTCCACTAGAGGGCATAATTATAGCTTTAGAGAGATTCTGATGGTACATATCGTAAAATTTTATCAATACCTATCCAACACAAAGAGAATGTTTAAGTTATCTCTGTAAACAAAAAAGTTCCATGTCTACAGACGGACGACAAAGCGGTTATTTCGTTTTCAAAGAAATCTATTATCTCGTTTTCAAAGATAATGAGATAAAAATGAATTTTACGACGTGCTGGTCGCAAAAAATGAAAGGAGTGGATCCTACTGCCAACGCGTAAACTGTCACAAAAAATAAATAATATACGGAGCTCTTTTCAAAAAGAGGGGTATTGAATTCTAAAGTGTCCCGCACTATTTGCAGACGACGTCTACATACCTAAATTTTTGTGTTCCGATTATTTATTGTTTGTGGTCGACCAGAATGTTCTCATGAGTTCGTTATTCGGTATACAAGACAGAGATAGTGAGGGAAGTGAAAGCAGAACCTAATAAGTTAAAACTTTTAGAATGTACGAATTACCATTAATCGTTGTTATTAATTAGCATATCTCCCGCCAACGTTTCGCGGGATGGAAATACACATTATTTTATTCGGAAGTCTTAAAAACGAATTCGGGTTCTATTATAGCTGTAGACAGGAGAATGGTAAAAAAATATATGCAGTCTAGAACTAAACTCGGTCCTATTAAAGATAGAGATTTGATTTTGGAATGCAATACGAATATTTTTCAAGAGAATCCAGTAAAATTTGGAACCGATTAGACAATTTTCTGGGAGTCCTTGGTTCCCCAAATCTGTTAAAAGTTTGTGAAATAAATTCTAATTTCAGTGGCGCTGATGGCCAATGACGGCTTTCACTTTGATGACGACAAATATAGACAGCAGGAATACACTCAGAGCCCCTAAAAAATCTGGCTCACTCTTATAGCTGTTTGATTTTTAAAGAGTTACTGCTTCATTTTCCTCTTCAGATATTTACCTTCGTTTTAATAAATAAAATTAATATTTTTCTGTTATATAGATACTAATAATATATTACGATTTGTTTTTTCCCATTCAGTATTAATTGAAATTACTATTACTGTGGATATTAAAGTCATAAAAATATAAACTATATTCTCTCTTAAAGCGAGTATCCCATTATCGCTGAAGTGATTTGTGTTCTTATAGTTATGTGTATAGTATTACAACGAAAAAAGACTGGAATCCATATGTCAGGCAATAGTAATATTTCAAGTAATGCAGGTTATGATCAGAGTACAGGCTGAAAAATTAATCTCTCACTTGTGTGTTTTATATACAGCTATTTATCATGCAGTTTATTCTCTTCTGTCGTAATAAACATTTTATTAACTGTTTATATGCGCACTGTAAATATACCAGTGATTTTTATGTATAAACTTCAATTTCTGAGAAGTTTAAATTAAGAATTACATTCCTTTTGAATAGCCATTTATTACCCACATGGATTTCGATTTCCTATTTTGCTCGATTGGACAAACCATGGCAATTATAATTCATCAAGGCTCGCCATCCCTAGAACCATCCACACCAAAGACACAAGGGAACTGGGCTACGCTGAGGTATAGGGTCCTCAGCCGTTGTCGCAAAGTTGTACCTTTCCCCAGGAAAACCTGTAACGTTGGGTTGCAATATGATATCCATCCGCAAGTTGCAATGTTTATGACTGATATAAGTTGTTTAGAATAGTTCTCTCTAATGAGATTATTTGTTTTCGGGGATTTTCTTTAATTGATTTTTCATATTTACTTTTGAAAATTTTTTCAGGGGCTTTTTTTAAGTGCGAAACGAAGTTTCATTGTTTAGCAATAAGAATTGTTAATGAAATCTTTCGATGACATTATTTTTTTTTTGGAGGGGGGAGCTTTATTTCAGTAAGGAACAAGGTGTTATTTTTTAGGAATAGGAGTTGTTAATGAAATCTTGTTTTGATGAGAATATTAATATTTGGGGCTTTGTTTTAGTGCAGAGAGGTTTATTCTTTAGCAATAATCGTTGTTAACAAAATATTGTTTTGATGAGATTATTATCAGTAAATTTTTAAGTGCAGAAACATCATTTTCTTCTATATAGCGTTGCATATTTCTTTATATATATATATATCCTTTAAAATATGTATAGGTATATGTCCTGAATATGCATCTCAAGGTAGAAGCAGAACCGACTACTTTTACCATTCAGACTTTTTTTTCACCACGGCGAAATAAAACAAGATGGCGGCTGAGGACCATGTACTGCAGTCCTGCTGGGAACTGAGTAAATGCCTTCATGTGAGCAACGTTTCCTTTATATGAAGGCAAAAAAAGTGGTCTGCATAGGGTTAACAGATGACAGTGTTCTAAAAGGAGGACAAAAAAGCTAGAAATGAAGGACAAAAGGAGGACATGCTCTCAATTTCTGAAATAAAATGATTTTTTCCTACTATATTTTATTTGTAGTACCCACTAATAGTTGTCAGAAAAAGCATAAAACTTATTAAATACATTTTAAAATATATGATTGACGATTTTTATTCCTACTTGATAAGCAATCCAGAGTTATGTTGCAAGAGGTACAAAGTTAGTAAAGTATCTGCTGTTGCACAAGGTAAACTTTCTGTTTCTATGAACTCTGACTGAGGTATTGGTCAGCAGAGATTTCTGTCTTGATAGGGCATGCTCTTGTATGAGAAGGTTCCTATAAACTAAGACTCTTTTATGTTGTTAAAAAATGCTTTCAACTTTCATAGCTCCATCTATCTGTGGGTGGAAGCAAATATTTTGGCACTTTTTCTAAAGCTCGTACTTTTTCAGTCTGGCACGTAAATTGCACATATTGAGATTACAAGCAATACTAACTTTTACAGCATTACTAAGGTTAATTTAGCATTCATGATTTGCATTCAGAATAAATTAGTTCGCAGTTAACAGTAAATATTATAATAATAATTGATTCTAAAATTTAAAAAAATAAATTTCAAAAAATATTGTTTTTAGTTTGAAACATGTTATGAGTTTATACAAAAAGGACATTTCATGTTTTTTCAAAATTCTGCAATACTTTTGTGTTACTTTCCCAATAAACGACATACATTAAAATTTATGTTTAACGGCCTAAAATGTAACGTATTTCTATTCACTTGGGCATTTTCTCAACCACTATCGACTTCTACAACATAATTCTTTTCTAGTAAAGAAGCACTGGTGAAAAAAATGTCGCCGAATATAAATGTTAGGCAGAACTGCAGTATAGGGTCTTCAGCCGCCATCTTGTTTTATTTCGCAGCGGTGAAAAAAGTCTGAATGGTAAAAGAAGTCTCCTCCGCATCTACCTTGAGATGCGTATTGAGGATATATATATACAGGTATAATTTAAAGAATATAAATGTAAAAGAAAGATGCAACGCTACATAGAAGAAAATCATGTTTCTGCACTTAAAAAAATTACTGAGAATAATCTTGTCAAAACAAGATTTGATTAACAACGCTTCTTTCGCACTTAAAATATAAACCCCGAATTTTAAACAATTCTATCAAAATTAGATTTTATAAACAACTGTTATCGTTAAAGAATAAACCTTCGTTCTACACTTAAAATAAAGCCCCAAAAAGTAATATTCACATTAAAACTAGATTTAATTAAAAGCTCTTATCGCTAAAGAATAACTTATTGTTCCTTACTGAAAAAAAACCCCCAAAAATAAAGAATCTCATCAAAAGATTTCATTAACAACGCTTATCGCTAAAAAATTACACCTTATTTCGCACTTAAAAAAGACCCTAAAATAAATATCAACAGTAAATTTCCTTATTAACATTCATCGCTACAGAATCAACTTCAGAAAAGCCCCGAAAACAAATAATCTCATTAGAGAGAACTATTTTATATCAGTCATAAACATTGAAACGTGCGGATGGATATCACATTGCAACAAAACTTTACAGGTTTTCTTTCCTGGGGAAAGATATAACATGGCGGCTGAGGACCCTATACTGCAGCGTAGTCAAATGTTATTAATATTCAGAGAGAGAGATAAGAACAGGCATTACTTTCCATATTTGAGGCTTATTAAAATTCCTAAGATTAAACTTTACATTAAACATGGCTGTTTTGAAAATCGGTTACTCGTAACACCATAAAGGTTACAAAATCATGAAAAGATATCTTGCAAGAATATTATACAATTCCTTCATGAGAATTAAAAGATTCTAATAAAACATCTAACAAATTACACCTGATACTTTCAATGTTAATAATATTACCTTGCAACGGGATGGGAACATCGACTGAAAACTCTGAGTCACTCAAAGTCGAAACCAGAAACTGCTAATTTTCAGATCGTTAAATGCAGTTGCCAGTTTTCAAATTTAAATATCACAATTTGCCATAAATAAAACTTGATATCTGTTTTGATTGGCCATTTAGGAATGTCAATGGATAAATCGGATTAAATAAGGTATGCAATTTTCTGATTAATTGAAATTTTAAAGTTATTCTCACATTTTTCGTGAACTCTGTTACATTTTTCCTTCTACTCTTCTCAGTTAAATGTTATACTGACTCCAGAAAACAAGTACCTGAATTTTTTTACCTTCAATAAAATGTATCGATGCAATCCTCCAATAATACGAAAGTTTCATGTCTCTAGTCTATAAGCCACAGAGTTCTATATATAGTATATGAAATGTCTAGTATTCCATATTTATTTATATATCAGATTTCTATAAATAGAACTCTGAGCTTTAAGCATTCCGTTTTAAGTTACTGAATATAATTCGAGGGATTTCTACTAAATTAAAAGCACTTGGGAACTTGTGTCGTCAGGCTACCTTCCGAAGTGAAATTTACGATTAATAAAATTTCTTCTTGTTATATTTATATTTGCATTATTTTGGCGAAAGGTAAACGCCAATTATTTTCATATGGTAAATAGCATTTAATGAATTGCTCCATAGCAATATATTGATTGTTTATTCTTATCTCCTGAATTTTATAGTTGTTGGGGATTAGTGGCGATCGTGAGCTTTTGAACTAATAGGGCGATTAAATATTTATAAAAATTAACTCATTCCTAAAATACATGGGATCAGTTGAAATTAAGTGGAAAATACGATTAAAATTGATGTTAGAAAAATATATTTATCGACGCTAAATTTCATAAATGCAGGTAATAGCATTATAAATAATTTGTAGGAAAATCAACACACACTAAAAGTTGTTTCTGATATTTTGTTCTTTTTTTTCCTTCCAACTATTTGCTGAGTGTCTTCTGTATGAGAATGAAAACCTGTCTTAAACGGAATGGACAGGTTTCGTGTTCCCCCATATACACAACTTCCCAAACTGCTGATTTCAAATTTCACATATTAATGTCTTACAAAAGCCTTCCCCGCATTTTATTAAATATTCAAGATCATACATATGTAATATAAACCGAGATAAAAAATTTTATTTTAGAAAACTGAATTGCATCAAGAGGTAAAACTGAAAATATCCTAGTTACAGGTGTAAAAATATTTTGTCCCATGTAATTCATTTGAAGCCCAAAATAATTAGCTATAAACAAGTTTCTGTAAAAGTTACCTTCTTTAATTTTTTTCGAAAAAATTCATTTTCTATTTTTACATGAACTTTAACACGATCTCCAGCTACTCTTTTCAGAGTAATCTTTAACTGTTTAGAATACCAGTTAGATTGATTATTTACTATATGGAGTCTAAGTAAAGTCATATTCGCATCTATATATGCGCCAAGGCACTTCGTTCACTCTTAAGAGGCAGTTTGGAGTTTCTCATCAATATCATCCATTGGGCTTTTAACCTCGCATAATCTGCCATTCTTTCACACAGAGCACGCATTAGAGCACGCATTAGCTCAGCATCGCATTAGATGGAGATTGGCTTTTCAAAAACAATTGAATATATTTTCTCATAGAAAGCAAGGTATTCGCGTGAGGAGAAAGTCTTAAAAGTGGTGCTCAGTTACGATTGTGAGGAGTCACTTATCTTAAAACATCGTATCACGAAACCTGCTATTTCATATTATAATATGCATCACGTTTTCCCTTTTATATTTATTATTAAAATATTAGAAAGGAACATATTAATTCTATTAGAGCAACTTGATCCCAACTGCGAGAGGGTGGCTTAGTCTGTAGCACAGGAGGCTCGTAATCTGCTGTTCTCGGGTTCGGCTTCGACCTTGTCCAACGTTGACATTTATCTCCGCACAACCACCCTCCTTGGTCAACAGGGGACCACCGATGGGCTTTGAAAGGCCACAGTTGGTAGGGACATTAAGCCGTGGCTCCGTGTGCATGAGAGCCATATTCTGTGCACATTAAAGAACAGGCTGAATGGTCTTAACGGGAGGCTACAGCTGTCCAATGGGTCCCTCCCCCGCTTTCTCTGATGGGTCCTTGTGACCTGGCCATTAGGGTCTCGGGGGCATTATAACCTGGGAATTTAGTCCATTGTATGCAAAATTAGTGCCGCTCAAAGGTAAAACAAATGAACCGAAATGTTTCCCAAGGTTGTTTACATCACTCGAGAAGAAAGAGGGCATTTAAATAATCGTCACGTGTCACGAATCACACGCTGCTCTATATATCAGTTAAAAGGTGAGAGATATTTTTTCTGCTTTGAAACGAAGACGTCTTCATCTGTAATAATATTTTGTAATGGATATGACTAACCGTTTCAAGGGCTTGAAAAGACTGTAGGCTTATCACTGCAGCACCTTCGCATCTCATAAAACAATATACGTATCATCGTAGAGGTTTACCCAAGGAGCACGTATTAGAATTATCACTATCCTTTTGGAAATGAAATTGCACCCTTGCTGAAATCGTCCTTGATGGCAAGGTCGAGTCCCTCAGTTCGACTCCGCATTCGTCTTCTCCTCCCCCCACTCCAAAACTCAAGTTTTTTTCCGTGAAACGCTCGAAATTTTCCGAGACATATGTTGCAACTTTAAATTACCTCTTCTTCCTGCAGCTCAGCGCATTTTGCTACGTCACTTCCCGTTCCCACCCACCACCAATGGCCAACCGACCGAGCCCCTCCTGCCAGCTGCACAAGACAGATTCGATACTTCAGCTTTACAGCATTCTTCCTCTGAGGTTAGTGACCAGCACGAGGGAAAACGGCCCACTCGCTGCTGAGAAAGGATTACATCTATAAAGGATACTGGCAACGCACCGAACTCTTGCTACCTAGTGACTTTTACTCCACGAGCATGCTGAAACTTCCTTCCGCTTCATTTCAGCGGAAATGTCTGCAAGAGAAAAAGGTATTATTGTTGCTTAACATAACCTGTCACCAACAATCCGCCTCTCCTAAGAACTGTACGCCGCTCTGATGATGACTGCTGAGTAGAGTCGAAAGCGCTCGGCTCCATGTAAATAGGACATTGCAGTACTTGTGTTAATAAATCTATCCGGCGAAAAAAAGCGTTATCCATTCTCAAATGAATCTCAAAAGAATGGATAACGCTTTTTTTCGCCGGATAGATTTATTAACACAAGTACTGCAATGTCCTATTTACATGGAGCCGAGCGCTTTCGACTCTACTCAGCAGTCATCATCAGAGCGGCGTACAGTTCCTAGGAGAGGCGGATTGTTGGTGACAGGTTATGTTAAGCAACAATAATACCTTTTTCTCTTGCAGACATTTCCGCTGAAATGAAGCGGAAGGAAGTTTCAGCATGCTCGTGGAGTAAAAGTCACTAGGTAGCAAGAGTTCGGTGCGTTGCCAGTATCCTTTATAGATGTAATCCTTTCTCAGTAGCGAGTGGGCCGTTTTCCCTCGTGCTGGTCACTAACCTCAGAGGAAGAATGCTGTAAAGCTGAAGTATCGAATCTGTCTTGTGCAGCTGGCAGGAGGGGCTCGGTCGGTTGGCCATTGGTGGTGGGTGGGAACGGGAAGTGACATAGCAAAATGCGCTGAGCTGCAGGAAGAAGAGGTAATTTAAAGTTGCAACATATGTCTCGGAAAATTTCGAGCGTTTCACGGAAAAAAACTTGAGTTTTGGAGTGGGGGGAGGAGAAGACGAATGCGGAGTCGAACTGAGGGACTCGACCTTGCCATCAAGGACGATTTCAGCAAGGGTGCAATTTCATTTCCAAAAGGATAGTGATAATTCTAATACGTGCTCCTTGGGTAAACCTCTACGATGATACGTATATTGTTTTATGAGATGCGAAGGTGCTGCAGTGATAAGCCTACAGTCTTTTCAAGCCCTTGAAACGGTTAGTCATATCCATTACAAAATATTATTACAGATGAAGACGTCTTCGTTTCAAAGCAGAAAAAATATCTCTCACCTTTTAACTGATATATAGAGCAGCGTGTGATTCGTGACACGTGACGATTATTTAAATGCCCTCTTTCTTCTCGAGTGATGTAAACAACCTTGGGAAACATTTCGGTTCATTTGTTTTACCTTTGAGCGGCACTAATTTTGCATACAATGGACTAAATTCCCAGGTTATAATGCCCCCGAGACCCTAATGGCCAGGTCACAAGGACCCATCAGAGAAAGCGGGGGAGGGACCCATTGGACAGCTGTAGCCTCCCGTTAAGACCATTCAGCCTGTTCTTTAATGTGCACAGAATATGGCTCTCATGCACACGGAGCCACGGCTTAATGTCCCTACCAACTGTGGCCTTTCAAAGCCCATCGGTGGTCCCCTGTTGACCAAGGAGGGTGGTTGTGCGGAGATAAATGTCAACGTTGGACAAGGTCGAAGCCGAACCCGAGAACAGCAGATTACGAGCCTCCTGTGCTACAGACTAAGCCACCCTCTCGCAGTTGGGATCAAGTTGCTCTAATAGAATTAATATGTTCCTTTCTAATATTTTAATAATAAATATAAAAGGGAAAACGTGATGCATATTATAATATGAAATAGCAGGTTTCGTGATACGATGTTTTAAGATAAGTGACTCCTCACAATCGTAACTGAGCACCACTTTTAAGACTTTCTCCTCACGCGAATACCTTGCTTTCTATGAGAAAATATATTCAATTGTTTTTGAAAAGCCAATCTCCATCTAATGCGATGCTGAGCTAATGCGTGCTCTAATGCGTGCTCTGTGTGAAAGAATGGCAGATTATGCGAGGTTAAAAGCCCAATGGATGATATTGATGAGAAACTCCAAACTGCCTCTTAAGAGTGAACGAAGTGCCTTGGCGCATATATAGATGCGAATATGACTTTACTTAGACTCCATATAGTAAATAATCAATCTAACTGGTATTCTAAACAGTTAAAGATTACTCTGAAAAGAGTAGCTGGAGATCGTGTTAAAGTTCGTGTAACAATAGAAAATGAATTTTTCGAAAAAAATTAGAGAAGGTAACTTTTACAGAAACTTGTATATATCTAATTATTTTGGGCTTCAAATGAATTACATGGGACAAAATATTTTTACATCTAAAACTGTAATATTTTCAGTTTTACCTCTTGATGGAATTCAGTTTTCTACAATAAAATTTTTTAACTCGGTTTATATTATATATGTGTGATCTTGAATATTTAATAAAATGCGGGGAAGGCTTTTGTAAGACACTAATATGTGAAATTTGAAAGCAGCAGTTTGGGAAGTTGTGTGTATGGGGGGAACACCAAACCTGTCCATTCCGTTTAAGACAGGTTTTCATTCTCATACAGAAGACACTCAGCACGTAGTTGGAAGGAAAAAAAAAGAACAAAATATCAGAAACAACTTTTAGTGTGTGTTGATTTTCCTACAAAATATTTATAATGCTATTACCTGCATTTATGAAATTTAGCGTCGATAAATATATTTTTCTAACATCAATTTTAATCGTATTTTCCACTTAATTTCAACTGATCCCATGTATTTTAGGAATGAGTTAATTTTTATAAATATTTAATCGCCCCATTAGTTCAAAAGCTGACGATCGCCACTAATCCCCAACAACTATAAAATTCAGGAGATAAGAATAAACAATCAATATATTGCTATGGAGCAATTCATTAAATGCTATTTACCATATGGAAATAATTGGCTTTAACTTTCGCCAAAATAATGCAAATATAAACAAAACAAGAAGAAATTTTATTAATCGTAAATTTCACTTCGGAAGGTAGCCTGACGACACAAGTTTCCAAGTGCTTTTAATTTAGTAGAAATCCCTCGAATTATATTCAGTAACTTAAAACGGAATGCTTAAAGCTCAGAGTTCTATTTATAGAAATCTGATATATAAATAAATATGGAATACTAGACATTTCATATACTATATATAGAACTCTGTGGCTTATAGCCTAGAGACATAAAACTTTCGTATTATGGAGGATTGCATCGATACATTTTATTGAAGGTAAAAAAATTCAGGTACTTGTTTTCTGGAGTCAGTATAACATTTAACTGAGGAGAGTCGAAGGAAAAATGTAACAGAGTTCACGAAAAATGTGAGAATAACTTTAAAATTTCAATTAATCAGAAAATTGCATACCTTATTTAATCCGATTTATCCATTGACATTCCTAAATGGCCAATCAAAACAGATATCAAGTTTTATTTATGGCAAATTGTGATATCTAAATTTGAAAACTGGCAACTGCATTTAACGATCTGAAAATTAACAGTTTCTGGTTTCGACTTTGAGTGACTCAGAGTTTTCAGTCGATGTTCCCATCCCGTTGCAAGGTAATATTATTAACATTGAAAGTATCAGCTGTAATTTGTTTTATTAGAACCTTTTAATTCTCATGAAGGAATTGTATAATATTCTTGCAAGATATCTTTCCATGATTTTGTAACCTTTATGGTGTTACGAGTAACCGATTTTCAAAACAGCCATGTTTAATGTAAAGTTTAATCTTAGGAATTTTAATAAGCCTCAAATATGGAAAGTAATGCCTGTTCTTATCTCTCTCTCTCTGAATATTAATAACATTTGACTACGCTGCAGTATAGGGTCCTCAGCCGCCATGTTGTATCTTTCCCCAGGAAAGAAAACCTGTAAAGTTTTTTTGCAATGTGATATCCATCCGCATGTTCCAATGTTTATGACTGATATAAAATAGTTCTCTCTAATGAGATTATTTGTTTTCCGGGCTTTTCTGAAGTTGATTCTGTAGCGATGAATGTTAATAAGGAAATTTACTGTTGATATTTATTTTAGGGTCTTTTTTAAGTGCGAAATAAGGTTTCATTTTTTAGCGATAAGAGTTGTTAATGAAATCTTTTGATGAGATTCTTTATTTTTGGGGTTTTTTTTCAGTAAGGAACAATAAGTTATTCTTTAGCGATAAGGGTTGGGTTGTTTTACTTCTGAGCGGCACGTTTTTGCACACCATGGGCTAAATGGCCATGTCACATGGACCCCGAAGGTTCAGAGAAGGTTGGGGGAGGGGACCCACTGGAACAGCTGTTGGGAGACAGATGGTAACCTCCCGTCAAGGCCATCCAGCGTGTTCTTTAGCGTGCACAGGGTATGGCTCTCCCGCACATGGGGCCACGGCTTAACGTCCCATCCGACGGACGGCGGCCTTTCCAAGCCCATCGGTGTCCCCTACTGACCATGGGCAGGGCGGGAAATTTTGCGGAGATAAATCTCAACACTGACCCAGCTGGGACTCGAACCTGGGAACTACAGATTACGAGCCTGGCGCGCTACCGACTGAGCCACCCCCGCCCCTTTTAGCGATAAGAGCTTTTAATTAAATCTAGTTTTAATCTGAATATTACTTTTTGGGGCTTTATTTTAAGTGTAGAACGAAGGTTTATTGTTTAACGATAACAGTTGTTTATAAAATCTAATTTTGATGGAATTGTTTAAAATCTGGGTTTATTTTTTAAGTGCGAAACAAGCGTTGTTAATCAAATCTTGTTTTGACAAGATTATTCTCAGTAATTTTTTTAAGTGCAGAAACATGATTTTCTTCTATGTAGCGTTGCATCTTTCTTTTACATTTATATTCTTTAAATTATACCTGTATATATATATATCCTCAATACGCATCTCAAGGTAGATGCGGAGGAGACTTCTTTTACCATTCAGACTTTTTTCACCGCTGCGAAATAAAACAAGATGGCGGCTGAAGACCCTATACTGCAGTTCTGCCTAACATTTATATTTGGTGACATGTTTTTCACTAGTGCTTCTTTACTAGAAAAGAATTGTGTTGTAGAAGTCGATAGTGGTTGAGAAAATGCCCAAGTGAATAGAAATACGTTACATTTTAGGCCGTTAAACGTAAATTATTAATGTATGTCGTTTACTGGGAAAGTAACACAAAAGTGTCGCAGAATTTTGAAAAAACATGAAATGTCCTTTTTGTATAAACTCAAAACATGTTTCAAACTAAAAACAATATTTTTTCAAATTTAATTTTTTGAATTTTAGAATCAATTATTATTATAATATTTACTGTTAACTGCGAACTAATTTATTCTGAATGCAAATCATGAATGCAAAATTAACCTTATTAATGCTGTAAAAGTTAGTATTGCTTGTAATCTCAATATGTGCAATTTACGTGCCAGACTGAAAAAGTACGAGCTTTAGAAAAAGTGCCAAAATTTTTGCTTCCATCCACAGATAGATGGAGCTATGAAAGTTGTAAACATTTTTTAGCAACATAAAAGACTCTTAGTTTATAGGAACCTTCTCATACAAGAGCATGCCCTATCAAGACAGAAATCTCTGCTGACCAATACCTCAGTCAGAGTTCATAGAAACAGAAAGTTTACCTTGTGCAACAGCAGATACTTTACTAACTTTGTACCTCTTGCAACATAACTCTGGATTGCTTATCAAGTAGGAATAAAAAACGTCAATCATATATTTTAAAATGTATTTAATAAGTTTTATGCTTTTTCTGACAACTATTAGTGGGTACTACAAATAAAATATAGTAGGAAAAAATCATTTTATTTCAGAAATTGAGAGCATGTCCTCCTTTTGTCCTTCATTTCTAGCTTTTTTGTCCTCCTTTTAGAACACTGTCATCTGTTAACCCTAAGCAGACCACTTTTTTTTGCCTTCAGATATAAAGGAAACGTTGCTCACATGAAGGCATTTACTCAGTTCCCAGCAGGACTGCAGTACATGGTCCTCAGCCGCCATCTTGTTTTCTTTCGCCGTGGTGAAAAAAAAGTCTGAATGGTAAAAGTAGTCGGTTCTGCTTCTACCTTGAGATGCATATTCAGGACATATATATATATATTTTAAAGGATATATATATATATAAAGAACTATGCAACGCTATATAGAAGAAAATGATATTTCTGCACTTAAAAAATTACTGATAATAATCTCATCAAAACAATGTTTTGTTAACAACGCTTATCGCTAAAGAATAAACCTTTCTGCACTCAAACAAAGCCCCCAAAATTAATATTCTCATCAAAACAAGATTTCATTAACAACTCCTATTGCTAAAAAATAACACCTTGTTCCTTACTGAAATAAAGCTCCCCCCTCCAAAAAAAAAATAATGTCATCAAAAGATTTCATTAACAATTCTTATCGCTTAACAATGAAACCTCGTATCGCACTTAAAAAAGTCCCTGAAAAAATTTTCAAAAGTAAATTTGAAAAATCAATTTAGAAAATCCCCGAAAACAAATAATCTCATTAGAGAGAACTATTCTAAACAACCTATATCAGTCATCAACATTGCAACATGCGGATGGATATCATATTGCAACCCAACGTTACAGGTTTTCCTGGGGAAAGGTACAACTTTGCGACAACGGCTGAGGACCCTATACCTCAGCGTAGCCCAGTTCCCTTGTGTCTTTGGTGTGGATGGTTCTAGGGATGGCGAGGCTTGATGAATTATAATTGCCATGGTTTGTCCAATCGAGCAAAATAGGAAATCGAAATCCATGTGGGTAAGAAATGGCTGTTGAAAAGGAATGTAATTCTTAATTTAAACTTCTCACAAATGGTAAATAGTTAATGAAATGTTTATTACGACACAAGAGAATAAACTGCATGATAAATAGCTGTATTGATAAATAACACACAAGTGAGAGATTAGTTTTTCAGCCTGTACTCTGATCATAACCTGCATTACTTGAAATATTACTATTGCCTGACATATGGATTCCAGTCTTTTTTCGTTGTAATACCATCTACATAGCTATAAGAACACAAATCACTTCAGCGATAATGGGATACTCGCTTTAAGAGAGAATATAGTTTATATTTTTATGACTTTAATAACCACTGTAATAGTAATTTCAATTAATACTGAATGGGAAAAAGCAAATCGTAATATATTATTAGTATCTATATAAAAGAAAAATATTAATTTTATTTATTAAAACAAAGCTAAATATCTGAAGAAGAAAATGAAGCAGTAACTCTTTAAAAATCAAATAGCTATAAGAGTGAGCCATATTTTTTAGGGTCTCTGAGTGTATTCGTGCTGTCTATATTTGTCGTCATCAAAGTGAAAGCCGTCATTGGCCATCAGCGCCACTGAAATTAGAATTTATTTCACAAACTTTTAACAGATTTGGGGAACCAAGGACTCCCAGAAAATTGTCTAATCGGTTCCAAATTTTACTGGATTCTCTTGAGAAATATCCGTATTGCATTCCAAAATCAAATCTCTATCTTTAATAGGACCGAGTTTAGTTCTAGACTGCATATTTTTTTACCATTCTCCTGTCTTCATCTATAATAGAACCTGAGTTCGATTTTAAGACTTCCCAATAAAATAATGTGTATTTCCATCCCGCGAAACGTTGGCGGCAGATATGCTAATTAATAATAACAATTAATGGTAATTCATACATTCTAAAAGTTTTAACTTATTAGGTTCTGCTTTCACCTACCTCACTATCTCTGTCTTGTATACTGAATAACGAACACATGAGAACATTCTGGTCGACCACAAATAATAAATAATCGGAACACCAAAATTTAGGTATGTAGACGTCGTCTGCAATAGTGCGGGACACTTTAGAATTCAATACCCCTCTTTTTGAAAAGAGCTCCGTATATTATTTATTTTGTGACAGTTTACCCATTGGCAGTAGGATACACTCCTTTCATTTTTTGCGACCAGCACGTCGTAAAAATCATTTTTATCTCATTTCCTTTGAAAACGAGATAACCGCTTTGTCGTCCGTCTGAAGACATGAAACTTTTTTGTTTACAGAGATAACTTAAACATTATCTTTGTGTTGGATAGGTATTGATAAATTTTTACGATATGTAGCATCAGAATCTCTCTAAAGCTATAATTATGCTCTCTAGTGGAAAAATTTCGAAATGCCAAAATTTAAAAAAATATATTGCATACGACGTATTTATCCTAGAAATTCGAAACTTTGGTGGTGGAATGTGAACACCGTGATGTTTCCATTGGCAACAATGAGTTGATCCCTTGACCGGGGGGGGGGGGGTCAAACGAGTACTACACAATTTTAGTTTTAGGAGAAAATTGTTTGTTTTTAGAGATAAATGAAAAAGTCATTTTTGGTTAGATGGGAATTGATAAAATATTATGATTCACAATTTTCAAATCTGCCGAAAACTATAATTGCGCCCTCTAACGGTGAAAAAGATTGAAAGTTGAAAAATTTCAAACAAATATTGAAACGGTGTATTAATGATAGAAATACGACATTTTGGTGGTGGAATGTGAACGTCATGAAATTTTCATTGGAAACAATAAAACTGATAATTTGAAAACTCTTTTAGTTTGATTTGTATATAATTCGCATTTTTTTAAATACTTGTTTAGTTTTAATATATATCTATCAATCTTTACAGATCAATAAATATGAAGTGTCAGTGTTGTTATCGAGTTTTCCAAATAATATGTATGGAATAGAAATTTGAAAACCTTTTAGTTTATAAGAGAATAAAATGTAGCAATAATCTACCCACTTTTATGAGGGAGGTTGGGAAATGCAACTTTTTAAATTTAAGAATTAAAAGACGAATATTTTTATGTTGTATAATTAGTAATAAAATACCATTTGCATTTTTCCCATCATCCATTGGCTCAAATTAAAACGTTTAAGGAATGAAAAAGTAGGTAAAGGAAAAACGTCATTCTCTTTGAAAACGAGATTCTCATATGCACTAGAGGCAATATGTGGTATTCTAGTTTTCTTCTGTTATGATAATCTTTCAATATTATTTGCAACCAAGACTCATTCTCACGAAACAGTTCAATGAATTACAACATGAAATCTTTAGCACAATGGGATCATCTTGACAAAAACAGAAATTAATGAACCGATGTTTTAAAATGAAGAAATACTTCCTCAAGCAGGTGCTTAACACAGAGGTCTGACAGGAGCCTGTCAGTTTATATGCCATCTTAGTATCTCTCTGAGGATGGCCTGACCTCAGCAGAAAGACAAGAGCAACATCAATGTCATTAACCAGGGGATCGAACCCAGGACCCTCTGATCAGTAGACAAGCACGATAGCCACTCTGACACGAGACTGCCAGACCGATGTTTATGCTGTGAAATAAATGACTGAGCATCGGCCTTCAGATAAGCGCCATAAACATCAGATGACACTTCAGTTCACGAGGCCATTATCTTCTGCCATTCCAAAAGTTAGCCTGAAGAGTCAAAGCGGTTTCCACGCACGAGTACTCTAAACCGGTTCAATCATGGACTGTACGGTTAGACCCTGTACGGTTAGACCTGAAAGACTAGAATGTCTGTGGGGACCTTGTCTCTCAGTAATGGTCGATATTGGCCATAGAAATTAAATCTGTGGTTGCTCTGAATTCGACTCCACATTAGGAAAAAAACACTAAAACTAAATAAATTATAGTTGTAACAGATTAGTAAAGCTGCGATAAATCGTGAACATTAAAAACAGTGGCGTATCTAGGAATCCCTCGATTTACACGACAAAGACAAAAACGAGATTCGTTACTAAACACCACGGTACTCCAATCTTGTTCGTTCCAGTTCTGTCTGAGGCGAAACCACTGAAGACGTGCTTGCATGTCTGCAGATGTGAGGGGCAAATACAGTGCTGGACGATAGGCTCGCAATGAAACCTTTAAAAGCCTAATGTTTACCATCCGGTGTGTTTACCTGTTGCCAGTCCCTTTGCATTTGCATTGTAGTCGCGAATCTGTCACGCAATGCTATGCTTTGCAAATGGCGGCCCTGTCGCTCCGTGGTCATACATTGTCTTCCTGATCCTTGTTGGCCAGTGCTGAATCCTTCTTGAACCCACTGGCGCCATATGTGTACGATGGTGCTGGGATAGCGACCAACAAGGTTAGCCTCATCTCTGTATCACAAACCAGCTTCTCTAAGGCCGATGATTCTTCCATGCTGAAAGTCTGTTAACTGTTGGAACGGCTGTCGACATCTGCATAAGGGCATCTTTAGCGGTTTAGAACAATTTGCACAACGTTTTGTCAACCAGGGAGAGTTGGTTGCCTTCATCTGTGTTTGACTGCTCTGCACCTGTGACGTCAGCCCAGCGCCTGTCCAATTGTTTGGATCGTCCTGCAAACCTAATCATTTCCATATACTACTGCCTGCCTAAATTTCGTTACATTTCCATAACTTCTTGCAAGTGTTGCATTTTTTTCCTCTATTTCTAATTATCTATGCTTTATACATATATACATCGATCTCTCGATTTACACGGTAGATAGGTTCCACGAAATCACAGTGTAAATCGAAACCAACAACTTATGGAAAACTGGGTGATAGGTTTCAAAAATATCGATCTTATGAATAGAACTGTTGAAAGTATTATTTATACATTGTCATTTCAAATTTCACTTCAGCAGTAATAAAAATTAATATATTTTCATATATTTCTTTCTGTTGACGAAAAATACTCATCAGTAATTTATACGTACACTGCTGAAATTTAAAACGAAATTTTAAAGAATAATATTAAATAATGGAATGTAAATTAGAAATAAAGTACGTACGAATCATCTGCATTTAACTTCAAAGTTAAAAGTTGTTAAAAATGAGATAAATCGCGGTTTTTACTACCCCGAAGAATTCAGTCTAAAAAGTCAGATCTCTCTGCTGGTTAAAAACGGACCATTTCATTTAGATGTCGCGAGACAGATTTCATTAAAATGGCAAGAATATATTTCTAGCGAAAGAATATATATATAGCTTGTCACAAATGAATTCAGTAATATACAAATTTATTCTTGAAAACAAATGATATCAATTGAAATCTTTTAGTTGATTTTTCCTTTAGGATGACAGTCTAATAATCTCCCTTGACGCTATATCATTTCTTGACGCCACGTCTTCTTGATTTACACTGTCAAAGAAATCAACCAATTTCGATTTATATCTGATAGATTCGGTTTTACACGGTACGGATTGATATCTTTATTTCATATATGTACAGATGCAATACATATTGTGAAGCAATCCCAGCACCATCGTACACATATTGTGCCAGTGGTTTGAAGAAGGATTCAGCACACTCCAACAAGGATCAGGAGGACAACGTATGACCACGGAGCGACAGGGCCGCTATTTGCGACTCATGGGATTGCGTGACAGATTCACAACTGTAACACAACTGAAAAGGGACTGGCAACACGTCAACACATCGAATACCTACCAGGAGGATGGTAAACGTTAGGCTTTTGCAGTTTTCATTGCGAGCCTATCGTCTGGCACTGCATTTGCCCCTCACATCTTAAGACATGCAAGCACGTCTTAAGTGGTTTCGCCTCAGAGAAAAATGGAACGAAAAAGAGTGGAGTACCGTGGTGTTCAGTAACGAATCTCGTTTTTGTCTTGGTCAGCACGACGGTAGACAACGTGTTCGCCTTCATCCAGGGGAAAGGAATGCCACACAGTGACTGCGATATTGTTGCACAGCTCCAGCACGTGGTGTGCCATTACTCGGATATGTCGATCAGAACTGGTCATCATTATGGGATCTCGAACTGCCCAACGATATGTTACCAACATTTAGCAGCCAGTGGCTGTCCCATTTGTTCAGCAGCACGGAACCTTTTATCAGCAAGATAATGCCCGTCCCCACACAGCCCGCATTAGTCTGCAGTATCTACACGAGCAAAACGTTCAGGTATTGTCATGGCCAACACGCTCGCAGGACCTTTCAAATATTGAACATGTCTGGGACATGACGGTCCGACAACTCCAACAAAACCCAAGAGGTACGCCAACCACTGTCGCTGAAATGGAACAGCGACTTCTCGCTATTTCGCATTCTATCCCTTAAGAGGACATTGTAGTGCTGTACAACAACTTCCCCGCCGTCTTCATGAATGCATTGCTGACGGGGCGGTTCAACATCATACTGATTATCCCACTTTACCGTGTACGTACAGTGGTAATTTTCCATAATTATTTTTTTGTTTTGATAATGTCACCAATCGCGCATTTCAGTGTATACTAACAGCTGTCTTCGTTTCAGTAAAATGGTATTAATCCATCCAGGTTTCGCGGGTTGTTTTCCTCTAGTGCCCTACTAGTCCTAACAGAAAGCATTGCAACGAGCTTAATAAACATGTAAAATATCAGTTAACAGCTGATAAGAATCTTTGGCTTGATAGCTTGGCTGATAAGGCAGAGGAAGCAGTTAGACAGCAAAACATCATCGGTTTGTACCAGACTGTTAATGTTTTATGTGGGAAGAAACAGATATGGTACACAGGGATTGAGGGATAAATATGGCAAGGTGGTTGAAAGTGATTATTCTGGGATGGCTAGGTGGGCTCAGGATTTCAGAGATGTTCCAAATAATGTGATTATTTCTACTCCTATTGTTTGTAATGAGAATAGATGCATTATTGGCTTTTATGATATCGCTATATCACAGCCCGAAATCTCATTGGCCATCTCTAAATTAAAACTGCATAAATCCCCAGGGGTGGACGAAAGCACCATTGAAATGCTTAGAGCTGGAAACATTTGTGTTGTCACACGGCTGACTGAAATTTTGAATATTTTTTATGATAAAGGTGTTCCTAAGGGATTTACTAGTACTATCATTGTCCCGATTTTTAAAAAGATGATCTCAGTTCGTGTGATAATTATAGAAGAATTGGTTCACTTTCTGTTCCAGGTAAAGTTCTTTGCGTGATTATACTTAATAAAATTAACAATTTAGTTGATGGACAACTGCGTGATGAACAATGTGGATTCAGAAGTGTTAGGGGATGTATTGATGAAATATTTTCACTTAGGAAGATTCTTGAGAAATGTTTAGAGTTTCAGAAACCTTTGGTTGCTAGCTTTATAGATTTCAAAAATGCTTTGGATTCTGTTGATCGACATAATTTGTGATTGATTGTTTGATCGTATGGAATAACTGATAAGTTAAATAGTGTAATTAGGGCTCTCTATAATAACATTGAGTCGTGTGTGAGAGTTGGTAGGTCTTGAAGCGATTGGTTTAGCATTGCTAGTGGAGTTAGACAAGGATGCATTTTGTCTCCTTTTCTCTTTAGTTGTTGATTATGCAATGCGAAATTCTTTGCAAGGGAAAGATTTTGGCCTTAAATGATCTAGAGATTTCAAAATTTCTTATGTAGATTATGCAGGTGATTTATCCCTATTGGCTACTGATCTTGATGAGATGAATTAGTTCATTACGGCTGTTGTTGAGACTGGTAATAGAGTAGGTTTGGTGATAAACAGAGAAAAACTAAAGTGATGAAAATTGGTCTGACAGATGGTGCTCCAGTTGCTTTGAATGGCTGTACTGTTGAGCAAGTGTCTCAGTTTAATTATCTTGGGAGCTATGTAACAGATACTGTTGATGTGCAGCATGTGATAAATAGAAGAATAGGGATTCCGGCTGGGACTTTTAAGAATCTATGGAGACTACGGAAAAATAGGCGTATACACCTGAAGACTAAAATTAGGCTGTATGATAGTTTGGTTCTTTCTAAGGTTAGTTACGGTAGTGAAACGCAGACACTTTGTAAGCAGGATAACAAGAAACTTGATGCTTTTGATTCTAGATGCTTACGCAGTATCTTGGGCATTAGTTGGTTTGAATTTGTAATGATGACCTTAGGAGAAGGAGTCATTAACCTCTTTTGAGCAGCATATTGTGCAGAGAGAGACTGCGTTAGTTTGGCCATGTTGCCCATATGCATAGCTGCAGATTGGCAAAGAGGATTATGAACAGTGTACCTAAGGGTATCAGAAAAAGGGGGAGACCTAGGATGCGATGGGCAGACAATGTCAAACAGGACCTTGCTAGAATTGGCCTTGAGTGGCCAAATGCAGCAGATGTAGCTCAAAAGAGACACGTCTGGAGAGGACAATAAATTATATCTCAAAAAGAAGAACATTGTGGCTATTATATTGCTGTGGGATATCCAAATCACCATTTTATTATACTGCCCTTTTACGCATGGGATATCCTTCACATATTATCTCCTATAATGATATAATCATAAGGCACCGATTAACCAAGTGAAAAAAATTGCTGGCTTCCTATCATCCTTTCAAACGAATACCAATAGAGCAAGTCATTTCAACATCGGTATGTTATAGTTTAAGTTTTTTTTAAATCCCGGAAGATTGCTACTCTTAGAAAGTTAATTTACTTTTTATTACATTTGTCGTCTGCATGATCGTCTCTTCCACCCTCTAGTGGTGGAAAATTTTGAAATTTTAAAACGAATATTGCAAACGATTTAGTTATGCTAGAAATTTGAAATTTCAGTGGTGGAATTTGAGAGCAGTGGCGTATTCCGAGTAACTTTGGGGGGAGGCTCCCCCACAGCAACTCGGTCTTGGCAAAATTCGAAGCAACTTCGCAAAATCTAAATGAGTTGTTAAAATTTCTAATTTTTTTGCAAATTTAAGGGGAGATGTCAAAAATTGAGGCAAGTTCGCAAATGTAGGGCAGTTTGGAAAATGGTGAGACGGCAAAATTTAGAGCAGTTGGCAAAATTCGAAGCCACAGTAAAATACAGGTGAGTTGTCAAAGTTGAAACAACTTGGCAAAATCTTGGGGAGTTGGCAAAATTTGTAATGACTTGGCAAAATCGTGGGGAGTTGGCAAAAATCAGGTGAGATCTAAAAATTGGGATTTTTTTTCTGTAAAATTATTGCGAGATGGCAAAATCTAGGGCAGTTGACAAAATTTGAATCCAGTTGGTAAAATTCGGGCGAGTTGTGCAAATTGGGATTGTTTTTGTGAAATTAAGGAGAATTGAAAAAATCGAGAAAACTGTCAAAATTTTGGGGATTTTGAAAAATTTTAAATGACTTGGCAAATTCAGGAGAGATGTAAAAATTGAGATTGTTTTGCGAAATTAAGGTGAGGTGGTAAACTCGAGGCAACTTGGCAAAATCTAAGGAAGTTGGAAAAAGTGGTAATCTCTTGGCAAACTACAGGTGAGTTGCAAAAATTGGGATTGGTTTTATGAAATTAAGGAGAGTTGGAAAAACCGAGAACTCTTGTCAAAATTCTAATCCACTTGGTAAAATATAGGCGATTTGTGAAAATTGAGATTTATTTTGTGAACTTAAGGAGTGTTGGACAAATCGAGGACTCTTAACAAAATGGAGGGCAGTTGGCAAAATTCGAAGCCACTTGGTAAAATACAGGGAATTGTGAAAGTGTGCCTTTCTTGTGCAATTAAGGAGAGTTGATAACATTCGAGAAAAATTGGCAAAACATTCGGGTGTACTTGGCAAATAAGGAGAGATGTAAAGATTGGATCGGGATTGGTTTTGTGAAATTAAGGACAGTTGTCCAAATCAAGGGAAAATCCAAACTGACTTGCTACAATTCAGACAAGATGTAAATACTGGGACAATTTCTGTGTGATTATGGCGGTTCCACAAAATTGGAAGTTAAATGGCAAAATATGGCCAAATGCAAGATAGTTGTGAAAAATTGCCCCCACCGCATCCACTAACCGAAAATCTGGACAATATTAGCTCAGTTGGCAAAATCTGACTTTCGAGTTGCAAAATTTTTCTTATCTCCCCCCAACCCATACTCTGGTTAAATGAAAAATTTATTTTCTTCCCCCGCCCCCAACCATACTATGGCCAAATGCAAGTTAGTCCAACTCCAAATTCAAGAATTTTCCAAATCGAAGGTCGGATGTTGCCAACTGAGCAAATATTGTCCAGATTTTCGCTCAGTGGTGGTGGTGGTTGAGGCAATTTTTACGTTTAGGTGTACTTCACTACGCCCTTGTATGAGGGAGTCACGATTTTCCCTAAGCAAGAATGGGCGAGAGCGAAATGCAATGCAACTTTTTTGATTTAATAGATAATTGTGTGTTTTTAGGAATATATTAAAAATTCATTTCCGGTTGCATAGGTATGGCTCAAATATTAAGATTTGAACTTTTCGAATTTCCCAAAAAATCTCTAAATGCGCCTTCCAACGGTGCAAAAATCAAAAATTCCAAATTTTTTAACGAATATTGCGAATGATGTATTTAGGCTTGAAGCATGAAATGTTGGTGAAGGCGACGAAGTTTCCATTGGGAGCAATGAATTGATCCCTTACATCCAAGGTGGGTGGCAAACGCAACTGTTCTATTTTAATAGATGATTGGAAACTCTTTTTTTTTCTTTGGATTGGTGCTAACAAAATTTGATAATTCGTTTTTTTTCAAATATTTAGGTGTTTACAATGTATATCGTTAAACATCACTATATAGGGAAACGGCAAAATTTTTAACGAATGTTGCAAGCGATCTGTTTATGGAAGAAAATTGAAATTTTCGTGGTAGAGTATCAGTTCCACTGAGAGCAATAATCTGTCCCCTTTTCTCAGAGGGGTGTGAGGAAAATCAACTTTTTAAATTTAAGAAATAAAAGACAAATGCCTCTTATGTTTTACAGGTGCAAAATAAATATATTGTAATCCAATTTACTAAATAAATACTACACAATGCATAATGGATGACGGGGAGAATACAAATATTTATTTCCATTTTCCCCATCATCTATCCCTTGATCGGTTTGCTCGAATTGAAACTTTTAAGTCCTGCAAAAGTAGGAAAAGGAAAAACTTTATTCACTCCGAAAATCCGATTCCCATATGCGTCAGAGAATGAAATACTTTATTCTATTTATACGGATTATTTTTACTTTGAATATACAGTGATATTTTTTAAATATTAAAATAAATCACTCATTTGTTGGAATGACAGATGAATAAAGCATTCTGTATAGTAATAATTGCAGCGCTTTGTTAAATACATTCAAAATGATAACTTTCCCTTTCAGTTTTCTTGTTTTATTTCCTTAGGTAGAAGGTGTGCCACGAAGTATGCTGTCTTCATTGTGAAGATTCGTTCTTCATTTTACGATATGTACTTTTGCACTCTCACATTGCTGTTGCAAATAATATATTGCGATGGAATGACTAGCCAAGAAATTCAAAATATTTAACGGCATAAGAATTGTGTTATTTCACAGGAACTCATAATCCATAATATCATACAAAAGTTTTTATTCCTGTGAGATAAATATGTCATATTTGTAGTAAAATCAATTTCTTCGTAAAGTGGGCTACAGTGCACAAAATGAATATATGATTCGTAAAGATATTTTGTAAAAACTCTGCATTTGATAAACACTAAAATGCTGCACTCAAGATACACAGAAGACAGCTTTAATATTCCGGTAGAAGCATTTTTTAATATACTATAATTAATATTCTCTTAGTGTGCGCACAAAGAAATAAAAGATTTCTGAGAAAGATTTTAGCTTTATAATCAAAATGGTGAAAAGAAGAAATAAATATTCCTATGTTTGTTATTCTTATCGGAAAATATTTCTTAGGCGAAGAAATCTGATGAAACGCCCATTCACTGTTAATAAAATACAGTATTATGGCAATGATATCTGTAAGAAAAAGTCTGATAGAGGAAGAGATACAAAATCTAACACAGATATAATAAAGTTAATTAATGGTTTTGATATTCCTCATAAAATGTTTATTGAAAAACGGCATCTTAAACATACTAGAGAAAAAGCCCGTGGAGGTCATGTTTGTGTTAATTCTTTAGCCACAAAAGAATTACGTGAGAAACATATTTATACTCACAATAAAATAAACCTTTATTCATATGCTGAAAACCAGTGGCATTCGAAAAGCCGTCATTTCACAGATAGAAGACAGAAGTTTTGTTGTGGTGAAATGTACAATAAAGATCTTGCTGAAACACCAAATCTCAAAACGTGTTGCTTAATGCTTAGAAAACAGGAATCTCATACCCATGACCAGCATAATAAAAATGTTTCCAAGTCTTTGCCTCTCAAAAATCATATTTTATCATACAGAAAGCAGAAGCCTCATGTATGTGATATCTGCCATAAAGACTTTTCTCTGATATTGACTCTGAAGAACCATGTTTTAATGCACACAAAAGAGAAGTCTAGTGTTTGTGATGTCTGCCATAAAGCCTTTGCTAAGGCAGAATCTCTCAAACCCCAGTTTTTAACGCATACAAAGGGAAAGCTTCATGTATGTGATGTCTGCAATAAAGCCTTTTCTTGGAAATCGAATTTGAAAATCCATATTTTAACACACACAAAGGAGAAGCCACATGTATGTAATATCTGCCATAAAGCCTTTTCACATATATGGAGTCTGAAATGCCATCTTTTGACACACACGAAAGAGAAGCCTCATGTATGTGATGTCTGCCATAAAGCCTTTACTCAGACAGCATCTCTGAAAAGCCATCTTTTAACGCATACAAAAGAAAAGCCTCATGTATGTGATGTCTGCCATAAAGCCTTTTCTTGGAAATCGAATTTGAAAATCCATATTTTAACGCACAAAAAAGAGAAGCCATGTGTATGTGATATCTGCCATAAAGCCTTTGCACAGATATCGAATCTGAAATGCCATCTTTTGACACACACAAAAGAGAAGCCATGTGTATGTGATATCTGCCATAAAGCCTTTTCACATATATGGAGTCTGAAATGCCATCTTTTGACACACACGAAAGAGAAGCCTCATGTATGTGATATCTGCCATAAAGCCTTTGCTCAGACAGCATCTCTGAAAAGCCATCTTTTAACGCACACAAAAGAAAAGCCTCATGTATGTCATGCCTGCCATAAAGCCTTTTCTCGGAAATCGAATTTGAAAATCCATATTTTAACGCACACAAAAGAGAAGCCATGTGTATGTGATATCTGCCATAAAGCCTTTGCTCAGACAGCATCTCTGAAAAACCATCTTTTAACGCATACAAAAGAAAAGCCTCATGTATGTGATACCTGCCATAAAGCCTTTTCCCAGAAATCGAATTTGAATATCCATATTTTAACACACACAAAAGAGAAGCCACATGTATGTGATATCTGCCATAAAGCCTTTGCACAGATATCGACTCTGAAATGCCATCTTTTGACGCACACGAAAGAGAAGCCATGTGTATGTGATATCTGCCATAAAGCCTTTGCACAGATATCGACTCTGAAATGCCATCTTTTGACGCACACGAAAGAGAAGCCATGTGTATGTGATGTCTGCCATAAAGCCTTTGCTCGGACAGCATCTCTGAAAAGCCATCTTTTAACGCATACAAAAGAAAAGCCTTATGTATGTGATATCTGCCATAAAGCCTTTGCTCATACAGCATCTCTGAAAAACCATCTTTTAACGCATACAAAAGAAAAGCCTCATGTATGTGATGCCTGCCATAAAGCCTTTTCTCGGAAATCGAATTTGAAAATCCATATTTTGACGCACACTAAAGAGAAGCCTCATGTATGTGATATCTGCCATAAAGCCTTTGCTCAGACAGCATCTCTGAAAAGCCATCTTTTAACGCATACAAAAGAAAAGCCTCATGTATGTGACATCTGCCATAAAGCCTTTTCACGTATATCGAATCTGAAACGCCATCTTTTGACACACACGAAAGAGAAGCCTCATGTATGTGATGTCTGCCATAAAGCCTTTGCTCAGACAGCATCTCTGAAAAGCCATCTTTTAATGCATACAAACGAAAAGCTTCATGTATGTGATGCCTGCCATAAATAAATATATATTTCTTGGATATTTCAGAGTCGATTTCCAAATAAATAAATATTTTCTTGGAAATCGACTCGGAAATGCAATATTTTAACGCACACAAAAGAGAAGCCACATGTATGTGATATCTGCCATAAAGCCTTTTCGCAGATATCGACTCTGAAATTCCATCTTTTGACGCACATGAAAGAGAAGCCTCATATATGTGATGCCTTCCTTGACGCCTGTACAAAGAAATCGACTCTGAAAGGTCAACTTTGAAAAACATATACGAAACAGGAGCATCGTTTGTAATGTCTGTCAAAAAGCTTTTTCTCAGACATTAAATCTGAGAGTCCACCATTTTACAGATACAAAGGAAAAACTTCATTACTGTGGTGTTTTATATAAAACGTTTTCTAAAATATTACATCTGTAATGACAACTTTTAACATACCAAAACTACAGCCTCTCTTGCATGTGATGTTTTGAAAAAAAAACGTTTAAACTCTGAAAAATCTACATTTAATGCACACAAAAGAAAAGCCTCGAGTACCAACTAAAAATGGATTCCCCAAAAAACCAGTTTTTTTTCTCTGCCAAAAAGCCATTATCAGACATTGATGCTGAAAAGCCATCATTTTAACACATACATAAGAAAAGCATCATGAATGTGATGTTTGCAATGAAGGTTTTCTCACTCATCAAATCAAGGAAACCATTTTCAGCATAGAGGTATAAGAAACCTCATGGTTATTTGTAATAAATTTTTTTTTCTCATCACATCTGAAAAGATGACTTTTGGTGTAATCGAGTAAATGCTTCATTTCTGCTATGTTTCTCATGAAAACTTTGATGATAAATGTAGCATTGGAATTTATGTTTCAACATAGTGGAAAAGGAACACCTGATGATTGTGATGTGCATTTGAAAATTTATAATTTTATAATTTAAAACATAGCAATATTTTTCTTAAAATTAATACAGATAGTTTAACTATCAAAAGTAACCTTTATAGACATTCCACTGGAATGTAAATGTTTTCTGTGTAACACTTAAAATAAAAGCATTTCTCAAGCTTTGTGCCTTAGAAATTTTGTTCTCAAATGCTATAAATCAGGGGTTACTACAACTTTCGGTATCACACCCTCCTTTTGGATTTTGAAAAACCCTATTTCTTCCCCACCTCTAATTTATTATCAGTCCTCATGTTAACAAGTTCATAATTAAAAATGAAACCTTCACATCCTTGGGCCCCACATTTTCAGAATCTCTGTTACAGGTAAACTGTATCCCAACTAATGTGAAAAGTCGTATATCGATGAATACCGATTCTTTTTTAGACGATTAAAAGAAGTGAAATTGGTACTGACAATTATTATACTTTTAAAGGTCTATTGCCTGTTTAGCTTTAAGTTAAAATGCCTAGTCAAATGAAGTATGAGAAACCATAATGAAACGTGCAAAACATATTTCGATAAAAGGAACGTCCAACAACAAAAAGACCTAGAGTGGAAAATAATAATATGCAGTGGCGTACACAAGGGTTTAGGTATGTGGATATTAGTAAAAGTCTACGATCTCCCTAAGTACTTGAATGACGCTTCCTTAAGGCGGTCTCCTGAATATACCATTGATATCATTATTGCATCCAATACAAAACTCAATTATCAGATAATATTAGTACTATGTGATAAAATATATTTTAGGTAACGTATGCATTTTGTTTTCTACTAATCATTTAGAAACTTCTGGCTATAAATATTGCAATAATTTTATTAAGAATAAGTTTTAATTACGAAAGGGCAAAAGAATAGTTACATTAAATATCTTTGCGAACAACGTAAAGGTACATTGAGAAACGTAATAATTTAATTTATAATTTCAAAAAAAAAAGTGTAATGATTATCTCTGAATTGTTAAAATTTATTTTGAAGACATCGCAGCCAACATGGACGACATTCACTTTCCATGAGTTGAGAAACAGCTTAATACACAGAGTCCATTAAAAAAAAGCTAAATCTGATAGTTGTTAATATTCTTATCAACGCTGACCCAGCTGGGCCTGACGCTCTACCCACTGAGCCACCCCCGGCCTCAGGAATTTGAAGGAACAATCCAAACTCTCTTTTATATCCGTTAATCCTTTGTAAGGAATATTGATCGAAAAGTTATCTAAGAAGATAAATACACCATGTTTTGAAGCACAAATAATAAAGACTAAACTGTAAAAAAAATGATACTACATAAATACAGATATTAAAGACTAGTTAATTATTTTTCAGTAAGTATCTAATGAAGACTGCTTTTTCTTTTCACATGAAACAATTGACTGATTAGTGGTCAATTTTGAACTCTGGCTCACATGAACCAATGGAAAAGGGTTTCTTCAAAATCCGGACATACCTGCTGATCTAATCTTTCTTACTCAAGCAATAACTTTTAAATGGGTAACAGTTTTTTAAATTATATTTGAAGAACTTCGAGGAATATGAGACATCTTGACATTGTTTTTGGCAACTTCATTTTGGCCTTCCTGAATACTTTTTATACCTTTACCTTTTTGTAGCAAATTAAGAATTTTTCGTTATTTCCGATTTTAGTGCAAAACTATGTAGACGCTCAGTCTCTTACAGTACACTTGGTCAAAAACTGAACGATAGATTTCACGAAAGATAAAGTGTGCAAGAAATTTCTTGTGATCCTTTTCTTTCTTGCCCTTCCACCTCTTCAATGATTTGGATGGGGGTGAGTCATTTGGTAGCGTGCCAGGCTCGTAATCTGTCGTTCCCAGGTTCGAATCCCAGCTAAGTCAGCATTGAAATATGTCTCCGCACAAATCCCCACCTTGTCCATTGTCAGTAGGGGACACAGATGGGCTTGGAAAGGCCGTCGTCCGTCGGATGGGACGTTAAACCCTGGTCTCATGTGCTGGAGAGCCATACCCTGTGCACCTTAAAGAACACGCTGGATGGCCTTGACGGGAGGCTACCACTTGTGTCAATAGCTGTTCCAGTGAGTCCCCTAAACCAACCTTTTCTGAGCCTTTGGGTTTTATGCGACCTGGCCATTTAGCCCCTGGTGTGCAAAAAGGTGCCGCTCAGAGGTAAAACAACCCAAAAAATCCTCAATGATTTTTCTAAATGGGCATTTCTCTTATTCCTAGATATTCACCGATCGTCCCTGATGTGTGACAGTCAACAAACTGACAAATTTATTGTTTAATTGTTTAAGTTGACCCTAATTTATTCCCTTTCTTGGAATGTTCATGATAATACATCGACTGGGGTGCGAGATACAGATTTAAACGACACCCTCCTATTTCAGGAAACATGTCCTCACTCCAAGGGAAGGTGAGAGAAACCTCCAGAGATCAGATGTACAGTCGCTCAAAAACATATCAGAATACTGTGGTTGATTACAGAATTCAGAAAAAATATCTGACAATGATTTTTTTTAGAAATTAGTGATCTGGCAACCTTCGTGTTCTTCAAGCCCATCTCAGTCCCCAACTGACCGTGGCCAGGGCAGGAAGTCCATCTGTCTTGCCAGTAAAGAATTGAAAATTCCCCGTGCATAAAGTTCTGCATATATGGTTGCAGCTCCATCCATATAAGCTTGGTTGGGTTCAGCAGATAACATACAACGATTATATCACAAAGAAAAATTATATGTGACATGCTGGACAGTCTGAAGAAAATCCCAGAATTCCTGAACCTGATTATTATCTCCGACAAAGCAAAAGTTCCCACATTTAGGCAACAAAATAAAGAATATTTTGACATTTGGCTAGTTTTACTTCTGAGCGGCACTACTTTGCATGCAATGGGCAAAATGGCCAGGACGCAAGGACCCCAAAGGCTCAAAGAAGTTTGGGGGAGGGGACCTACTGGAACAATTGTTGGGAGACAGATGGTAACCTCCTGTCTAGGCCATACAGCGTATTCTTTAACATGTAGAGGGTATGGCTCTCCCGCATATGGGGCCATGGCTTAAAGTCGCATACAGCGGACGGCGGCCTTTCCAAACTCATCGGTCTCCTCTATTAACTGTGGGCAGGGCGGGGAAGTTTGCGGGGATAAATCTCAACGCTGACCCAGCTGGAACTCGAACCTGGAGAATACAGATTACGAGCTTGGCGCGCTACTGACTGAGCCTCTGGTATTTAGGTAACGAAGAATCCACATCTCACCCTTGAGGTCCAAAGAGACAATCCAAAAGTTAACGTTCGGTGCAACCTCATGTGTAGAAAGATTATTGGGCCATTCTTTGCGAAAAAATCTGTGACAGGTCAATCGTACTTAGCCATGCTTCAGCAGTTTTTGACACAAGAATCAGAGGACTTCCAACCCACACTCATATTCCAGCAGAATGAAAGTCCTACAGACTGTTCTCGTGATGTTCTGTTCTTCCTTGATGCATATGTGCCAGAATGCTGATGGGTAGAGATGAATCCAGTCTTTGGCCACCGAGATTGCTTGGCCTTATGCCACTCGATATTTTTCTCTGATATTACGGCAAAGTGCACAAAGGTAGAGGACGTTGTTCAACAGAGAGGGTGCCTCATATCAGCAGGTGACTTCATATCCCCTGATAGGTGGCTGAGTCGGTAGAGCGCCAGGTTCGTAATCTGCAGTTCCCAGGTTCGAGTCCCAGCTGGGATACAGTTGAGATTTATCTCGCAAAACTCTCCACCCTGCCCACGGTCAGTTTGGGACACCGATGGGCTTGGGAAGGCCGCCGTCCGTCGGATGGGACGTTAAGCCGTGGCCCCATGTGCAGGAGAGCCGTACCCTGTGCACATTAAAGAACACGCAGAAAGAATATATTTTGCCAATTCCTTCAGATTCGCTCTCATTTCATTGACTTTTATTTATTTTTCACAGCATTGAGTAATATTTAACTTCGTTATCTCTGAACACTATAATTTTTTAACGTTTTAATTATTGATTGGCTTTAGTGTAGACAACTAAACAAACAACTCAGTTTACAACTAAGTTAACTGTGTACCTTAAAAGCTCAGAGAAGTTTGGAGAAGAGAATCTAGTGGACAGTTACTAAGAGACATATGGAAAGTTCCTGTCAAGATCATTCAGAGTGTTATTTAACGTGCATATGGTATGCCTCACTTTATCATGGGACACGGCTTAATGTCCGTTTGAACGGATGAGTTTCAAAGCCCATTGGTTTCCACTTTCCCACCGAGGAGAGAACAGGGGTCCGAGGATATTAATCTCAACACTGAACAGATTGGGACTCGAACCTGGGAACATCAGATTATGATACTGGCACACCGAATCACTCCAACGCCCTCTATATCAGTTTGCAAAACTCTCTTGCCCTACGCTCGGTCAGTAGGGGACACAGATGAGCTTGGAAAACCCACTGTCCGTCGGATGGGACATTAAACCCTGGTCCTGTGTGAGGGAGAGCGTACACTGGATGGGGTTGATGGGAGGCTACGATATATTTCCTAACAGCTGTCCATTTCGTCTCCCTCCCCAAAACCTTCTCTCAGTCTTAGGGGTCCTTGTGACCTAGCCATTTAGCCAAATGTATGCCAGAATTTGCCACAAAGATGTAACCCATCGTATCCCTCTGTAGCAGCGGTGAGCAAATAGTTTGGCGGCACATGTAAGATGTGTCAGTCTTTCTTTCGGACCAATAAAGATGGCGTTGGAATCGTTTTCTGACGAATCAAATAGAAAACGGATTGATGGCAGTTAACGAGATTAAATCTCTCAACTAACTATTTAAAAATAGAATTAAAATATTTTGCAAATTATATAGTATGTTAATTTTATTATTATATTCAATTATAAGTATATTTAGGGCAATCCCCAATGTTTTATTCAGGGAAAGTGGCAAGGTCAATAATCAATATTTTTTCACTTGGAACAAATAGATCAGTCTCTAATCCGTATATTTCATTTAGAGCAAATGGCACAGTCACTAATGTGTATCTTTATTTAGCTAGAATGACACAGTCACTAATCTGTTTTCGTTATGTTGGAGAACAGACGCAGCTTCTAATTCATCTCTTGCATGTAATATCTGTGAAAGTGTTACGTCAACATTCTGGTGATCAGGAAATACAGTTGGCCTGAAGGCGTGGAATTTTAGGGATTTTTACCGATTAAACCTATTAAGTCAATAATTCGCACTGTACAGCCTGAGTGAAAAGTTCAAATTCCAAGCCTTGAATTAACAGGCGATTGCACGTGTGTGGCAGGGGGGGTATGAAAAAACTTCCCCACTCTCTTCGGAATTCCACTGGGTTCAATAGCGACAGTTGAAAGAAAGGTTTGATTTTTTTTTACTTTTCCAATACACAATAGTTGGCGCCTCCAGGCGTATACTATTAATCGTGAAGATATGAGTTACACTTGGTTCTTGGTTTAGGACGGTTTGATTCACGCCAGTTTTAGAATTTTCTAGTAATTTCCTCAGTTTCCCTCAAAAAATGCGAAAAATACCATTCCGCTATGTCACCACGAAAAAAGTCACCGCGCAACGCTGATGGGCAGGAGGTTGCTTTAAAAAGTGGCTCTTTTGATTAACGGTGAGTTTATTTTGAAACTCGGTTTGTTGAGTTGAATACTTTAATGTGTTTACAGTCATCTTTGCTATTTATCGCAGGTTTATTCTGTAATTCAACGCTGATGGTAATTGAGTAACCGATTCATAGACAGATGGTCATTCGAGATATAATGGCATCATGGGAGAGCACGTGGAATATAAATTCAAATGAAATGAATTAACACTTTCATGAAAGATGAAACATGAAATTAATCGAAAACTTCAGCGTGAAATAGTTGAAATATTGCAATTTAATTTTTAATTTTCATCCATGCTTCTGTAATAATTTGCATTGTATTGCAATTTGTATTGTAAAACACACTTATTTATACTCACTCTCAGAGCTCATCCATTTTAAATTTAACTACAATATGATGAAATGTGATTTGGGAAAAACAATTTCTAACGCTTCATAAGACACAGAACTAACGGGTGTCGCTAATCATTCATTTCATTCTTATATTATTAATCAGAATCATTTGATGACAAAATTTAAATATTGATGGTATTAAATAAATACCCCATAAAAGCAGCTACTTGCCACAGAGGTCTGACAGGAGCCTGTCAGTTTATAAGCCATGGTAGAAGGTCTGAGAGGATGGCAGGACCTCAGCAGATAAACAACAACAAACCTCCATGCCTTGTCTCGAACCCAGGTCCTTAGATCAGACCACGTGACGGTCATTGATGACATTGGGAAAGAAAGATTTTGAAATAATCGTAGAAATTGAAAGTTCGTGGGTAACATCATTATAAAGCAAAGAGCGATTCTTCTATTAAAGAAAGAGAATAAGTAAATAAAATAATCAAAAGCCAATGATACTTATTTTTAATTGGTAAGATTGATTAAAAGGTTGCAATTATTTTCAAAAAATCCTTTTCATTTTTACTTTTTTTTCTTTTTGAAAATTACATGAAATGTTCGAAATTTCAATAATTCTAATCCCGAAAAACACGAATTCGTCTCAGCTGTATGACATAAGATGGATTGTGAGTGATTGACAGACGACAGACCGACAGGGGAGCAGATAATCTGAAAATTTGCACCTAGGGGTAATCCGGGTCGTAGATCTCGGGGAAAATCCGAAATTTGACCTCTGAAGTGTCCTTCAAGGTCATGGAGGTCACGTGTATGTCAAACGTTGATCTACGAGTGCTAGAGCAACAGGTCCTATAAGAGAAAGCCCGGGGAACCAAGTTGTGACCTCACTATAGGTAGTCCTGTATGCAGGTAATTCTTTATATTTTTTTCTATTATATCTACTGGTACACTGTTATACTAATATTTTTAATAATATTTATTTATAAATATACCTTATTGAGAAGAAAAATTATTTGGATTTATTAGCAGTTACCATAATGCAAATAATTTTTATGTAGAAATTATATATTAAAAAAATATATAAAAAAATATTTATCGTGTAGTGTGACACCACGGTATTCAACCGTTGTTGTCTATTTAGTTTGTGTACCAAATATAGTTGGAGAATCAGGATTAATAATTCTTTTACTGGAAAAGTGAATTGATTGACTTTTTTCAGGGTTAATTCTGATTCTCCATTTAGAGATCGAGCGCTCTGCTTTCTCCAATCCCAGCTGCAGTCGTTTAATAGCCAGACTGCGGCTTAGGGATGGAGAAAGCAGAGCAATATCATCGGCGTAAAGTGCGTTATGATCGGTTTAACATTAGGAAGATCATGAGTGTAACACAAGTGAAGGGCCCAACAAGGAACCTTGTGGGACACCTGCATCTATCTCTATCTCAGTAGACAAGCAGTTGCCAATCTTGACACAGAGAGTTCTTCCATTCAAGTATATGAGTCATACCAGAGGGGAAATCAGCTTTGTTCATGTTCAAAATGAGATCGTCCATCCAAACCTTATCAAACACTTTTTTTACATCTTAAAAGGTAGACGTAATGCTCTCCTTTCTATTTAAAGACTTGGATATTTTTTCGACTACTCTCAGTAGTTGATGCACAGTAGATCGTTTCTGTCTAAAACGAAATTGTTCCTCTGGAATTTAGCTCTTTTGATCAGTGTGCTCCATGAGGTGAATAAAGATTATTCTTTGAAATAATATCCCTAAGCATGGAAGCAGACTGTTCGGTCTATAACTGTGGCGAAAAGTTGGGCTTTTCCCATGCTTCTGTATCATTTTAATTATAGCCTTCTTCCATATTGATGGAAAATATTTTAACCACAGAAGGACATTAAAGATCGAACAGATGTAAACAATGGCCCTATGCGGAAGTTGCTTAATCACAGTTGGTAATATCATGAAGGCCAGGAGCCTTTCTAGGTTTTAACAACTTAATAGAATTACTAAATTTCCGTAGGAGTTGTAAATCATACACTTGAGATCAAGGACTGGGAAAAATGTTTGTGTGCATTTTCAACGTCTTGTGATGTGTCTTCATCTGAGAAATCACCATTGTCCTGAAACTGAACTTCCAAAGAGGTCGCAAAAGCTTCCACCTTGTCCTCATCATTGTAAACAATCCCGTTCCTACCATGACTGGGAGGATAATCAGTAGGTGTATTTCTCAGGAGAGTGGTCATTCGCCAGATAGAATTATCCTCACTTGGAAGCGAGGATAGCTTGGACGAGGTGGATTCCACAAGGCAAACGAGCAATATTATATTAGCAGAAACTTGAACGGAAGTTTAATGAAAGTACAGAACCTAAAGTTAAATAATGACAGTTGAAAACGAACAAGTGTTGCAAAAACTTCAACGGAAGTTTGATTAAAATAAGACAACTGACAAATAAACCTTTATGAGTTAAAACAGAAAATGGAATAAATATTTATCCTCAGAAAGAGATTAAAGAAGTAAGAAAAGTGAAAACACTGCTCTTCATAAAATATGAAGAGATTTCAACTTGGAATCTCTAAAATCCTAAACAAATCCTAAAGTTTAGGTGAAATATTAAGCAATTTGTAACCTATCCTTCCGATCAAGGGCTACACTGGGATTTACCAGATCTCTCCCAAGGCAATTAGGCGATTTAAGTAAAAGTTTAGCTAACTTGATTTCACTTCTTGGAGCACGTCTGCTTCCTTCCAGGTTTGAGCTCCAACTCGAACACAGAAAAGAAAGGGTCATCACTTACTTAAGTAAAACCTTATCGAAAATATGAACGAAAATAATTATTAGTAATAGTGAAAGCCATAGAAAATATCCATCATTACCTTCATGGCCAAACGTTCCTTATTTGCACTGATCAGGCTGCTCTCAGATGCTTACGAAACTTGAAAAATTCCGAAGGAAATAATGCAAGATTTAAGGCATTTAAAGATTTAAGGAGTGTGACGTTTCCATGGAGCATCGCAGGGGCACGTTACATAGGAATGCAAGGGTATTTCCTAGATGCCCATATATTGATTGACTGCAAACACTGTTCTAATGTGGATATGAGATACGGCACACATGAAGTAATGCCAATTCGACAGATAACATCAACAGAAGAAAACAGTGATACACCTGATATCTCGATTCCGATAGAAATCAGAAAAGCCCAGAAGGATAAGGAAGATATTAGACAAATACTGGATTATGCTGAAACATTTATTGTAGTTGGGTTGGGTTCTTTTTCCTCTGAGCTGTACTTTTTGCACACAATGGGATAAATGGTCAGGTCACAAGGACCCCGAAGGCTGAGAAGTTTAGGGGAGGGGAACAACTGGATCAGCTGTTGGGAGACGGATGATAGTGTCCCGTCAAGGCCATTCAGCGTGTTCTTTAACGTGCACAGGGTGTGTCTCTCTCACACACTGGGCCACGACCTAACGTCCCATCCGATGGACGTCGGCCTTTCCAAGCCCACCAGTGTCCTCTACTGACGATAGGCAGAGCAGGAAATTTTTTGGATATAAATCTCGACGCTGACCCAGCTGGGACTAGAATGTGGGAACTGCAGATTACGAGCCTGGCACATTACCGACTAAGCTAACCCCGCCCCATTACAATTGGAAGTAAATATACTGATTTGGAGTAAATATTAAGATATAACGCAACTATCAAAAATTATTGGACACAGCGGAACTCTTTACAAACAAGAAATAATGTATTGTACAGAAGATGACAGAATCCCAGTGGACGATTGATTCGCAGGACAGCGGAATTACTGATGAAATGTATACATCAAAGTGCGGCAGGAGGACACTTCTGTGACAGTGACACATTAACAAAAATTAAGGATCGATTTCATTTGGAGCAGAGGAGGGCGGGGGTTGAAAGCTGGTGCAGCTGAGAAAAGCCCTAAGACTAGAAGTAGGGGGCACCCCTTTTCAGAGAATAGCCATAAATATTATGGGTCCTTTCCATTCACTCCACATAGCGATTTCCATCATCAGTCCTAGGGAACTCTTGTGGGATGGGAGTGGCGAAGTCCTGAAGGACACCCTACCCCACAACAGAGGGTCTGCTCCCAAGGACTGATGAGGGAAATCGTTATTTATTGGTGGGAATGGATTATTTCATGGAGTGGAAAGAAGTCTATCCCATCCAGGATCAGTAGGCAACAAGAATTGCAGAGATGTTGGCGAGTACCATGATCAGCAGGCATGGAGTACCTGTACAACTCCACTCGGACCAAGGAGGAAATCTCGAATCCAATGTGTTTCAATATACAGGTCAGCTACTAGGTATTTAGAAAACCAGAGCTACACTTCTACACTCTCATTAGGATGGCATGGCTGAGTGAGTAAACAGAACAACTGCTCATGTTGCAGCATGGTTCGTCGACGATCATCAACGTCACTTGGATCGCCATATACCACTCTTTTTGTTGGCATTCAGGACAACAGTGTGCGAAACAACTGGGCAAACACCTTCCATGATGCTCTTTGGAAGATAATTGATTCTTCCCTGTGACTTCTTATATAGTCGGAATGAAGAAATGTTTATGTATTTACACCATAAGATATGTGAGATCTACAACAACGGCTAAATTAAATCCATTGATCCGTTAGGCCTAAGATCAATATGTCGAGCAAAATCGAAGAATGGTAGTAAAACAAATGGAGTTGTCTTCAATCAATGATATCTTGCCTGTCTGTCCGGACATTACATTACAATATGATATATTAAAAAAAAAAACATAACTATATGACATATTACCATTATGTGTTGATCCTGATTAATGAGCCTTTTAACAGCTAAATTAGCGAAAGAAAATTTAATGTGACCGAGCAAATGAAATGTGCTATAAGAAGAAATAGAAATGAATTTTGCATTACGTGATACAGCGCGTATTGTGTTAGTACGTTACGTTCGATATGGAACAGACAGCTTTCTGTAGTTTGAAAAGAGATTTTTGTTTAAAGTTGAAGTTATTGATTGAGTGACTAGACCTGTGTGCAGAGTGTGGATGTCGGTGGGGTTGCCGTTATTTGTTTTTTACTTTCATTTTGCATTGTGTTGTTTGATTCTGAGCGGGACGTTTTTTGCATACAACGGGCTAAATGGCCAGGTCACAGAAACCCCGAGGGCTGAGAGAAGGTTTGGGGAAGAGATGGCAATTTCCCGTCAAGGCCACCCAGCGTGCCCTTTAACGTACACAGGGAATTGCTCTCTAACACACAGGGACACTGCCGACAGACGGCGACCTTTCTTCGCCCATCGATATCTCCTACTGACTGAGGGCAGAAAGGAGAATTTTACGGATAAATCTCAACGCTGGCCCAGGCGGAGCTCGACCCTAGGAACTGTAGGTTACGATCCTGATGCGCTACCGACTGAGCCACCCCCATCCGATCATTTTCTCAATAATCAGAATGCTCTCAGTTGTTCAAAAGAATGGTGTCCATATAAAATATGCTACGTATGGTTGATTGTATGACTTGTTATATAGAGAAGTTTGGTAATTCAGCTTTTGAGTGTTATATTCTTTTAGTGTTTGATGTTTAAGGAATGACAATATTAATTAGATGAATGATCTCGGAGCTTTAATGAAAAGTTAATTTACACCTAAAAGGTGAAATAAGACAAAATGTGGAACATGTCATAAGGAAGGCTACAATAGGCGAACATATGAGAAGCAGTAACATGTCTATTTCTTTGCTCTACATTTTATACTGTTATTTTCTTTTACCTAAGGTGGTGAACACAATAAATGAAAAAATGAATAAATTTTTCTCTCTGATTCAAAGTTATGTAGAAAAAAGGAAGCTACTGATGTTACTACCCTGCATTCTCTTTCACAAGAGAAGGCATTTAAAATTCGATACAAAACAAATGGAAATCGAAAAAGCAACTTTTGGCAGCTAAGTTCCTTATTTTCTGTGTTCTCACAGACGCTTTTTTTAACGAAACTCTTTTAGAGTGGACAAAACAATGATGTATGGCATATTACCATTATGTGTTGAAATCCTGATTAATGCGCCTTTTAACACCTAAATTAGCAAAGGAAATTTAATGTGACCTAGCAAATGAAATGTGCTATAAGAAGAAATAGATATGGTACAATTGTACAGTCGCTCAAAAATGTATCCGAACGCTATGGTTGATTACAGAATTCAGAAAAAATATCTGGCAAAGATTTTTTTAGAAATTAATGATCTGGCAACCTTCGTGTCACGTGACACGAAGGTTGCCAGATCACTATTTTCTAAAAAAATCGTTGCCAGATAGTTTTTCTGAATTCTGTAATCACCCATAGCGTTCGGATACTTTTTTCAGCGACTGTACATTGGGTATGAATTTAGCAGTAAAACTTTTTTCTTTAAACTTTGGACACATCGCCGAGATATATCCGTAATATAAAGCTTCAATTTTATTTTATCCTATTGTGAGGATTGAACGAGCAATACATTATTATATTAATGGATTTTATAAACGCAATGGTAGTTTTTGTTTAATTATTTTTCCATTTCCACTTAATTTGTCTTATATTAGGATTGCACTTGTTGTGAGAACTGCTGTTCCACTATAACTTCTTAACTCGTCAACCAATCCGAACGAGTATGTACTAAACGAAAATATTTTAAGGCATTCATCAAAATGAGACGCTAATACATTGCAGATCACCGCACTGAGTTCGATGAAGCTTCATGGAAGATGATTCTGAACTATCAGTTATAATATTTTTCATAACTCTCCCAAATGATCAACACAAAGCATTGAGCACTGAATAACAAAATACAAAGCTTACTGCAGTTCAACCTCGTAGCTTTTGGTGATCCCTTTTTAATAAACGAATCCATAATCAAATTGACTTCGCCTCTCCCATATTTCTTACATCTATTGTTATTGAAAGTCAGAACGCTTTGCTCTGATATCGCACTTACAAATCCTACAGCTAACGTTGCTTGAATCACGTGGCATTTACAGAATCCAGTCTTTGAAATCTCTTTCAGGGAGCCATTTCGTTCGAAACCGTTGTTTACATTGGGGTGTTGGCTTTTTCCAAGTATGAAAGTGTTCGTACGAATGCAAGCAATGGTTTCTCAAACATTTTCCTGATCAGGAAATATCATCATCATCATCGTCCTCAAGCAGCCATGGGCTACGGAGGTCCAACCAGACCGTGCAATTTAGTTCTCTAAGTAAGTCTATCCGGAGCTACATCTACTGCATCTGGCAACTGCACACCAATTCTAACAAGGTCCTGTTTGACATTGTCTGCCCACCGCATTCTAGGTCTCCCCTTCTTTCTGAGGCCTTTAGGCACACTGTTCATAACCCTATTCGCCAATCTATAATTATCCTTACGGGCAACATGGCCAAACCAACGGAGTCTCTCTCTGCACAATATGCTGCTTAAAGGAAGTTGCAGACTCCTTCGCCTAACCTCATCATTAGTTACAAAGTTGAACCACCTAATGCCCAAGATACTGCGTAAGCATCTGGAATCATAAGCATCTACTTTCCTGTTATCTTGTTTACAAAGTGTCCAGGTTTCACTACCATCCCTAACCCCAGAAAGAACCACAATATTATACAGTCTAATTTTAGTCTTTAGGTGTATACGCCTATTTCTCCACACTCTCCATAGATTCTTAAAAGTCCCGGCAGCAATCCCTATTCGTCTGTTAATCTCATGCCGCACATCACCATTATCTGTTACATAGCTCCCAAAATAATTAAACTGTGACACCTGCTCAAGACTGCAACCATTCAGATTAATTGAATCACAGTCTGCCTGACCAATTTTCAACACTTGAGTTTTCTTTCTGTTTATAACTAAACATACTCTACTACCAGTTTCATCAACAGCTCGAATGAAAGAGTTTATTTCATCAACATCATTTGCCAAAGGGGCAAAATCATCAGCATAATCTAAGTCAGAAAGTTTGGTGTCTCCAGCCCATTTAAGACCAAAATCTTTCCCTTGAAGTGAATTTCGGAAAATATAATCAATAACCAAATTAAAGAGAAAAGGAGACAAAACGCATCCTTGTCGAACACCAGAAGTAATGCTAAACCAATTGCTACAAGACTTACCAACTCTCACACACGACTCAGTGTTGTTATAGAGAGCTTTCATTATGTTAACTAACCTGTCAGGTATACCATATGATCTCACAATCAACCACAAATTATGACGATCAACAGAGTCGAAAGCCTTTTTGAAATCAACAAAGCTAGCAACCAAAAGTTTCTGAAATTCTAAACATTTCTCAAGAATCTGCCTAAGCGAAAATATCTGATCCACACATCCCCTACCACTTCTGAATCCACATTGCTCATCACGCAATTGACTGTCAACCAGATTCTTAATTCTATTAAGCACAATCATGGAAAGAACTTTCCCTGGAACAGAGAGTAGGATGATACCCATATAGTTATCACAAGAACTGCGATCACCGTTTTTGAAAATAGGGATAATAATAGTAGTGGTAAAATCCTTAGGGACCATGCTTTATCATAAAAGATATTCAAAATTTCAGTCATCCAAGTGGTAACCGAAACATTCGCAGCTCTAAGCATTTCCGTAGTAATTTCATCTACCCCTGGGGATTTATGTAGTTTAAGTTTAGAAATTGCCAAAATCACTTCAGATAGTGTTATAGGGCCAACATCAAAGCCATCAATGCATCTATAATCATTGCAAACAATGGGAGTAGAACTAATCACATTGCTTAGAACATCACTGAAATGCTCAGTCCACCTAGTCATGACAGAATCCTCACCCTCATTAACCTTACCTTGTATATCCTTCAATCCCTGTATACCTGTCCATTTTCTACCACACAAAACATTAACTCTCTGGTATAGCTCTCTGCTGTTATGTCTACCTGCTTCCTCGGCTTTCTCAGCCAAGCCATCAAGCCAAAGATTCTTATCTGTAGGTAGCTGATCATTTACACGTTTATTAAACTCTCTGTAATACTTTTTATTAGGACTAGAAGGGTACTGATTAAGGTCATTGCTGCAATTCTTTCTTTATGAAATAAGCTCAAGTGCCTTATCACTCAAATAATTCTGTCTCCTCTGCTCCTTTTTTCCTAAAGGAGTACTGTTAGTTTCCAAAAAAAGCCTGTTTAAAATGGTCCCATTCTTCCACAACCTTCAGTAGTAAGCAAACCATGACTGTCATAATGACTAAGTAACCTATCATGGTAAGCTTTAGCTATAACTGGGTCTTTCAGAGCTTCAGTATTAAAGGTAATATTTTTAACCTTAGCACAACACTTTTTAAGTTTAACTACCAATACACTTCTAACAAATTAATTGTCGGATCCAATTTCAGCTCCCCTATATGACCTGGTATTTCTAACAGAACTAACCCATTTCCTGTTAATTAATATGTAATCAATCGTATTCCTATGCAGCCCATCAGGTGAAACCCATGTGTACTTATGTATGTCGTGGTGTTTGTAATAAATGTTAGTTATTTTGAAACCATTGAGTTTACTTACCTGTAGGAGACGTTGCCCATTGCCATTGCAGCTATCAATACCAAAGGGGCCTATTACTCCTACCCAAAGGTACCAACTTTGGCATTGAAGTGACCTAGAACAATGATAATATCTCCTTTCTTGGCAGAATTTGAAATATCCTGAAGTTGTCCGTAAAACCTATCCTTCTCATCCTCATCAGATTTCCTCAGTGGGAGCATAACAGCAGATAGCATTCAAGTCTTTAACGCTTGTCTGAAATTTTGCTGTAAGAAATCTTTCATTAATGCACTCATATCCTAGAACAGCATCACTAGCGTGTCTGTTGAGAAGCAGACCCACAACTAGGTGATGTTTATTGTCGTCCCTCCCTGAAAAGAGAAATTTGAGATTATTTTTAAGGATCTGACCTTTATCTGTCCATCTGGTCTCTTGCAAGCGAAGAATATCTAAATTATAACGATGGAATTCTTGTGTGAGGACATCAAGAGGAAAAGCTTGTGCAGAGTCCTCACATTCCAACTGCCTATGGAGAGAAAATGGTTAGTGGGATGTTTAAAGAAACTATGTTTATTGAGAGAGAGAATGCCGAGAGAGAGAATATCAAACAGAGAGGTTGAATAGACGTTATTGAAATGTACTTAAAAAGTTTGCTTAAATTCATTTCTATCTTTTAAAGTGGCTGAAAAAAACTAAAAAAAATAAACAGATAAAAGTCATTTGAATTAATCAAAACAACCAATTTTTAGCAATAAAATGTTTCAAACTAAACAGGTTTAAAAAATCTAGATCTAGCTTGACAAAGCATTAAATTGACCACGATGATAACATCTGTTAGCTAGGAAGAGGATGACAGGATTTGGGCTAAAACAGTGCTACAAAATGATGAACACCTCCTTGGGATATTGAGCTATTTAATGATGAACAACTCCTTGGAGACTGAAGTATATGGAGACAGAGCAACGGAATTATGAATAACTCCTTGTAGACTAAAATATAGAAAGAGAGTATTGCAATCATCAAGTCTGTTCAAAAAACATTTCATTGCGACAGAGCGAGCAGAGACTCTGTGGCCCCTTTATCGAAGTCACATTTTACATTTTAATTAATAATTTAGTTGAATATAACGCCATTTTAAATTGCAATAGAACTGTCATACTTACTCGGGTCAACTTTACGCAGTTATGGTCATTAGTTTGCTTCTAAATTTGCCGCCCTTAAAATAATGGCTTTTTAATAATTACGTAGCTCAGGTTGCACGTGCTGTAACACCGCCAAACCGTTACGGATCTAAGAAGCTATCAGACAGTAGGGAAAATAAGCTCTGGATCTGAAGAAAGTTTAACTAAATTGTGAATTAAAGCAGAATTATTTCAATACGTAAAGAATAATGGAAACAGGATTGCTGAAGAACCAAATTTGTCAGTTGAACACAAAACTAAGTTAAAACATAAATGATACTTTTAGGTAAAACCGTTATGAATTAAGTGTACTTTTAGAAGTTAGTCTATTAATTTTTCTTATTCTCTTCAGGTTCCGAGAGACGTTTAAATGGGGAGCGATTAATTACCAAAAAAGTGTTAGATGTTACGAAGTTTTGAATATGATATTGTACTGATACAAAACATTTAGGTTGAGAGCACTGTTTCTCAAACAATGGGCTGAAAGGCCATGTCACAAATAACCCAAGGGCTCAGAGAACGTTGGGAGGGATGGCACCCATAGGACAGCTTTCAGAAGACAGATGATAGGGTCTCATCAAGGATATCCAGTGTGTTATGTACAGTACATGGCTCTCCGGCGCACAGAACCACAGCCTAATGTTCCATCCGACGGGCGGCGGCGTTTCCAATTCCATCGGTGTCCCTTAATGACCGAGCGTAGCGAATTTGGTGAATTTAAATCTCAACTCTGGTCCAGGTGTGACTCGAACCTGATGAAAGAACAGCCATCTGATTACTATACAGCTATGGGGTGTGTTTCAATTATATCTGTAACAATTATGCTGACTGATAAAATACGTGGTGACCACAATTTAACAATCCCTGTACTAGACGACAGGAACAGGAAATGGAAATTAGTCAGTCTTGAGGGGCAAAAGCTAGCTGATGATTGGTTGGCCCCAGGGGAAGTCGCCCACGTTTCATCACTGTATGGTGCAAACGATGGATTAGTAACTGATAGTACCGTGAACGAAGTGCCTTGTCGCATATATACTGATGCGAATATGACCTTAGTTAGATATGATATAATAAATAATCAACTTAACTGGTATTCTAAACAGTAGAATGATTCTCTGAAAACTGTAGCTGGAGATCGTGCTAAAATCCATGTAGCAAGAGAAAATGAAATTTTTTTTTTAAAAATTAAATAACATTACTTTTACAGAAACTTGTATATAACTAATTATTTTGGGTTTCAAATGAGTTACATGGGACAAAATATTTTATACCTGTAACTGGAATATTTTCAGTTTTACCGCTAGCTGGAATTCAATTTTCTAAAATATTTTTTCTTTTTTCTCGGTCTATATATACATGTGTGATCTTGAATATTTAATAAAATGCGGGGAAGGGTTTTTTAAGATACTAATATGTGAAGTTTGAAATCAGCAGTTTGGGAAGTTGTGTGTATGGGGGGAACACCAAACCTGTCCATTCCGTTTAAGAAAGGTTTTCATTCTCCTAATTCACGTAGTTGGCAGAAAAAAAAAGAATAAAATGTCAAAAAACAACTTTTAGTGTTTGTGGATTGTCCTAAAAAATATTTATAATGCGTTTATGAAACTGCAGCAATAAATATATTTTTCTTACATCCATTTTAATCATATTTTCCACTTAATTTCAACTTATCCCATGTTTTTTAGGAATGATTTAATTTCTGTAAATATTTAATCGCCCCACCGTTTAAGAAGCTCACGATCGCCACTAATCCGCAACAGCTACATAATTCAGGAGAATAGAATAAGCAATCAATATATTACTGTGACTGAATTCATTACATGCTATTTATCACCTGAAAGTAAATGGCGTCAACTTTCGCGAAAAGATTGCAAATATAAATAAAACAAGAATAAATTCTAGTAATCGCAAATTTCACATCGGGAGGTTCCTGGCGACACAAGTTCCCAAGTGCTTTTAATTTAGTATAAATCCATCGAATTATATTCAGTAACTTAAAACGGATTGCTTAAAGCTCAGAGTGCTGTATATAAAACTCTCATATATATATATATAAATATAGATATGGAACACTATATATTTTATATACTAAATGTAGAACTCTGCGGCTTAAAAACTAGACACGTAAAACTTTTGTATTATTTAGAATCAGATAGATTGTTTTTTTTTCGTCAGTATAACATTTAATTGAGGAGAACTGAAGGGACAATATAACATAGTTCACCTAAAATGTGTGAATAACCTTAAAATTTAAATTAATATGAAAATTGCCTACTTTATTTAAGGCGATTTATCAATTGACATTCCCAAATGGCCAATCAAAACAGATATCAAGTTTGATTTATGGCAAATTGTGATATTGAAATTTGAAAACTGGCAACTGCATTTAACGATTTTGGAGTTAGCAGTTTCTTGTTTTCGAATCAGAAATGAGCGATCCATATTTATCAGTCTATGTTTCATCTTGTTACAAGGTAATATTATTATTTGAAAGTATCAAGTGTAATTTGTTAGATGTTTTATTAGAAACTTTTAATTCTCATGAAGGAATTGTATAATATTCTTGCAAGATATCTTTTCCTGTTCTTGTAATCTTTAGAGTGTTACGAGTAATCGATTTTCAAAACAGCCATGTTTAGTGTGTAGTTTAATCTTAGGAATTTTAATATGCCTGAAATATCGAAAATAATGTCTGTACATATCTCTCTCTCTGAATATTAATAACATTTATATTTGGTGACATGTTTTTCACCAGTGCTTCTTTACTAGAAAACAATAATGTTGTAGGAGTAGCTGGTGGTTGAGAAAATGCCCAAGTGAATGGAAATGCGTTAAATTGTAGCCGGTTAAACATATATTCTAATGTATCTAGTTTACTGGGAAAGTAACACAAAATTACTAATCAACATAAGAAGTTAATGAAATCGCTCGAAGAGAAGTTTTATAACAGACTAAATCTGAGTCTTTTTTCATAGGTTCAATGTCACGATTTCGTTCTATGATTTTGTTACTGTAGATTTGTCGTCTATTAGAAAATGGGGTAAACAAAAATATCACCAACTGTATATTTAAAAACAACAGCGTCAATCAATCTGAATTTTGAAGAAGAATAAAAATATTTAAAATCTGTAACTAATCAACCGTGAAATTAATGAAATGGGATACGGGGTATACCCTCGTACTCCCACAAAAACAAGTCCTGTTTGTCACAAGGGAAAACAGATTGGCAAATATAGATGAAAGATGATAGGTTTGTCCAATCGTCCAAAATAGGAAGTCAAAATCCATGTGGATAAGAAATGGCTATTGAAAAGGAATGTAATTCTTAAATTAAACTTCTCAGAAATTGAAGTCTTAAACATTAAAATTAGTCGTATAATTATAGTGCGCAGGTAAACAGTTAGTGCGATGTTTTATTACGACCCAAGAGAATAAACTGCATGATAAATAGCTGCATATAAAACTCACAAGTGGCAGATTGATTTTTCAGCCTGTATTCTGATCATAACCTGCATTACTTGAAATATTACTATTGCCTGACATATGAAAGCCATGACGTTTCCATTGGGAACAATGAATTCATCCCTTAGACCCAGGAGGGGGGGATAAAATGATTTTTGTTTTACCAGATAACTGTTTGTATTTAGAGAGAAATAATCTTTTTAGGGTTACATAGCAATTGATAAAATATTTTGATTCGCATTTCGGGAATCTTTCAAACGATAAAATTGCGCCCTGTAAAGGTTAAAAAGAAAGTTTGAAAATTCAAAAATTTCAAACGAATATTGCAATGATCTATTAATGACAGAAATATGTAATTTTGGTGGTGGAATGTGAACGTCATGAAGTTTCTATTGGAAAGAAAAAAATGATAATTAGAAAACTTTTTATTTTCATTGGTATTAAGAAATATTATAATACGCATTTTTTCAAATACTTATTAGTTTTAATATATATGTGTTTACAGATCACTAAATATGAACTGGCAGCGTTGTTATCAAGTTTTCCAATTAATATGTATAGAATAGAAATTTGAAAACCTTGTAGTTTTTAAGAGAATAAAATGTAGCAATTATCTATCCACTTTTTTGAGGGAGGTTGGGAAATGCAACTTTTTAAATTTAAGAATTGAAGACGAATATTTCTATGTTGTATAATTAGTAATAAAATACTATTTGCATTTTTCCCATCATCCACTAGCTCTAATTAAAACCTTTAAGGAATGAAAGAGTAGGTAAAGGAAAAACCTCATTCTCTTTGAAAACGAGATTCTAATATGCACTAGAGGCAATATGCGGTATTCTAGTTTTATTCTGTTATGATAATCTTTCAATATTATTTGCAACTAAGACTCATTCTCACGAAACAGTTCAATGAATTACAACATGAAATCTTTCGCACAATGGGATCATCTTCACAAAACCAGAAATCAATGAACCGATGTTTTAAAATGAAGAAATACTTCCTCAAGCTGCTGCTTACCACAGAGGTCTGACAGGAGCCTGTCAGTTTATATGCCATGGTAGTATGTCTCTGAGGATGGACTGAACTCAGCAGAAAGACAAGAGCAACATCCATGCTATTACTAGGGACTCGAACCCAGGACCCTATGATGAGTAGCAAAGAATGCTAACCACTCAGCTACAAGACTGCCAGTCAGATGTTTATGCTACGAAATCTTGGACGGACTGAGGATCGGCCTTGAGATGGCGCCACAAACAACAGATGACACTTCAGTTCAGGAGGCCATTATCTTCTGCCATTCCAAAAGTTATTGATCTGAGGAGTCAAAGCGGCTACCACACACGAGTACGGTAAACCGGATCAATCCTGGACTGTTCGATTAGTTGGGTTGGGTTGTTTTACCTCTGAGCAGCACTTTTTTGCACACCATGGGCTAAATGGCCAGGTCACATGGACCCCGAAGGCTCAGAGAAGGTTAGGGGAGGGGACCCACTGGAACAGCTGTTGGGAGACAGATGCTAGCCTCCTGTCAAGGCCATCCAACGTGTTCTTTAACGCGCACAGGGTATAGCTCTCCCGCACACCGTGCCACGGCTTAACATCCCATCCGACGGACGGCGGTCTTTCCAAGCCCATCGGTGTCCCCTACTTACCATGGGCAGGGAGGGGAATTTTGCGGAGGTAAATCTCAACGCTGACCCAGCTGGGACTTGAACCTGGAAACTACAGATTACGAGCCTGGCGCGCTACCGACTGAGCCACCCCCGCCCCCCTGTTCGATTAGACCTTAAGGTCAAACTAAGGCAGTGGGGACCTGGTGACAGAGTAACGTCCGATTTTGGCCATAGAAATAAAATCTGTGGTTGCTGTGAATTGGACATTCGCATTACGAAAAAACACTAAAACTTAATTGATTATAGTTGTAACGGATTAGTAAAGCTGCGATAAATCGTTAACATTAAAAACAGTGGCGTATCCAGGAAAGATGAGGTGGGGATATTATATTATATAGATTAGGTATCGGATATGTTGTAATGCAATGATCGAAAATCAGAGACTCGATGATAACAAATCTCGCCTTCCCCCTTTGGACTTTTATGGGGCATCATTGATTACAAATTCAGTTTAAGGGTTTATTTAGTTATGGCGTCATTTTTATAATGCCAAAGACGGATTCAGTATTTAAAAACACAGAAAAAATATCTAAAGCCTAAATATTCAGAGTAAATATCACAGCTTTATTGTGTATAAACTAGAAGCAGATTCACTAGCATCCTTCAGTGATTTAATTCCATTTATCAGTCTTTTATATAGGAATAGCAGGGAAGGGGATGTTAGTTAATCTGATAATCCTAATGTATAGATTTACGGATACACATTTACATTCCGCTTTAACAGACTTTACGGATGTATTTTCGCACACGAATGGTTTTATTATAAACAGTTTAGGGAGGCGGTAGTTTATGGAAATGCATGTAAATGATTGGGTTTGCAGGACGATCAAAACATTTGGGCAGGCGCTAGCTGACGTCCAGGTGCAGAGCAGTCAAACACAGATAAAAACAACCAACTCTCCCTGGTTGACAAAACGTTGTGCAAATTGTTCTAAACCGCTAAAGATGCCCTCATGCAGACAGATGTCGACATCCGTTCCAACAGTTAACAGACTTTGAGCATGGAAGAATCATCGGCCTTAGAGAAGCTGGTTTGTCATACAGAGATGAGGATAACCTTGTTGTCCGCAGTCCCAGCACCATTGTACAAATATGGCGCCAGTGTGTTCAAGAAGGATTCAGCACTGGCCAACAAGGATCAGGAAGACAACGTATGACCTCTGAGCGACAGGGTGGCCATTTGCGACGCATGGCATTGCATGACAGATTCGCGACTACAAAGCAACTGCAAAGGGGCTGGCAACACATCAAATACCAAGAGGATAGTAAACATTAAGCTTTTACAATTTTCATTGCGAGCCTATCATCTGGCTCTCAGTTTGCCGCTCACATCTGCCCACATGCAAGCACGTCTTCAGTGGTTTTGCCTCAGCCAAAAATGGAACGAAAAAGAGTGGAGTACAGTGGTGTTTGGTAACGAATCTCGTTTTTGTCTTGGTCAGTACGACAGTAGACAAAGTGTTCGCCTTCATCCAGGGAAAGGAACACCCCCCAGTGCCTGCGACATTGTTACACAGCTCCAGCACCTGGTGTCTTAGTGTGGGGTGCCATTAGTCGGACATCTCGGTCAGAACTGGTCGTCATAAGATGATCCCTAACTGCCCAACGATACGTTACCATCATCTTTTAGCCAGTGGCTGTCCGATTTGTTCAGCAGCACGGAACCTTTTATCAGCAAGATAATGCCCGTCTCCACACAGCCCGCATTAGTCTGCACTATCTACACGAGCAAAACGTTCAGGTGCTACCATCGCCAACACGCTCGCCGGACCTTTCACCTATTAAACACGTCTGGGACATGATCGGCCGACAGCTCCAACAACACCCAAGAGGTGCGCCAACCACTGTCGCTGGAATGGAACAGCGACTTCACGCTCTTTGGCATTCTATCCCTCAGGAGGACATTATAGTACTATACGATAGCTTTCCCCGCCGCGTTTCAATAAAATGGCATTAACCCTTCCAATTGTCGCATTTTTTTCCTTGTAGTGTATTCAAAAACTGCTGAATACACTACAGGGTAAAATCGTACTTTGGCTGCAGGAGCTTTAAAGGAAATAGATTTGTCTTGTTACAAAGTGCATGCAAACTGAGAAAGAGAAGAATGAATTTAAGCAGCATAAATATTGCTTTTTGTTATGTCGCAGTTGCATCCTAGTAATATTGCATTTTCTTTATAACAAAATATAATATTTATGCCGAAGCGAGCTTTGCGATTCTGGAAAGTGTACTTGATTTAAATCTTTCTTTAATCAAAATTATACCGCAATATGGCTATTATGTAATTGTAGAAAAATAATTTTTCTTCTGGTTATGGGAATAATTAAAATATTATTTCTATACGGAATTGATGCGTAATAGAGGATTGCCGGTGACAATTAGGGCACTTTGAAAAGGGACATGATCGATTGTGAACTGCATGTTCTGTCGAGGTGTCGTCTTCCTTACAGATCTTCTCTATGAGGAGGGCTTATGCTGACAGGCTCCTGTCAGACTTTAGTGATAAATAGTTGCTTAAGGGATATTTTCTTTTTTAATAATTTGTGAATGCCCCCAAAGATAAATTATACTGTCCTTTTACATGGCAATTGTCATAATGCTGGCTAATATGTGGGGCATTTCGCATTGGGCAAATGGATACGTTATGTGGTGAAGAGAGAAGTCTTTACAAATATAAAATGTGACATTGAGGCTGCGACACGACACATAAATAAATTTCTTCTGGTCCTCTAACTCAATGTAAAAGTACATCATTATTTTCGCGTGATTGATCTTACATGTTGCTTTCACTACTGAGAGATTTCAGCGTTGGAAAAAGGTTCAACATCCCTGTCGTACGACACTCGTATAGAAATAGTTCTTTAGCCATGCAAATTCGAGAGAAAAAACAATCGCCATTTAAATTCAATTATTTTCTTAAACTATTTGCTTTATTCATTAAGACAACAATGTATTAATAGATATTCAGACAACTTTCTCGATAATGCACTATTAATTAAAGCTATAGAGCAGTTTAAAGGTATTCCCCTGTATTGATTAGATACAAAGTTATAAATACCTTTAGACATTGTTTTGGAATATTGCCAAAATACGGGTCTTTAAAGCAGATTTGTTCCCAAATGTGGAGTTCGAGGTTTATCATTATAATAATTTATGAACTCCACATTTCGGAACAACTCTGCTCTGAAGAACTGGATTTTGTCAATATTCCTAAACAGTGTCTAAAGGTATTTATAATCTTGTATTTAACCAATGCAAGTGTATACCTTTAAACTGCCTTGCAGCTTTAATAGTGCATTGTCTGTAAACTTGCCTAAATATTAAATGAAAATTTGTGAAATTATTGTGTATAAACAATTTGTTTTCTTTAAGCAACTATTAATAAATATCCATCGATTTACTTTATTATTGTATTGAATTTGGACTACATTCATCGAAGAATAAAAAACTTGAAACATCATAAAGCATGTGTTTCCTTCAATAATGATAAAAGTATTGAGCAATATTTTCCTGCTGATCGCAATAATGCGAAAGATGCCAACATTTGAATAGAGTACATCTTTCTACCTATCTTCCTATTGCTTTTCATTTCCTCTTTCTCGGTTAGTGTTTCTGGAAACGGTTGTTCCACTGCATTTATCCATGGTTCCGCCGTATTATTCCCCACCAGTTAAGCGATCTGGACTCTCATGTGCCAGATGAAAGCTTCACATGCTCAGAGTATCATAGGATGTAATCCCTTTCCCCCCTGTGCTTTCTTCCCTCCGAAAATGAAAGCATCCGATGTGTCGACTTGTCGACTATCGTGTCGCCTCTACCCTTCTTCCTCACTGAAAAAAAAAGGGGATGGAAAGTTCAGGACAATAAATTATATCTCAAAAAGAAGAAAATTGTGGCTATTATATTGCTGTGGGATATCCAAATCACCATTTTATTATAGTGCCCTTTTACGCATGGGATATCCTTCATATATTATCTCCTATAATGATATAATCATAAGGCACCGATTAACCAAGTGAAAAAAATTGCTGGCTTCCTATCATCCTTTCAAACGAATACCAATAGAGCAAGTCATTTCGACATCGGTATGTTATAGTTTAGTTTTTTTTTTTAAATCCCGGAAGATTGCTACTTTTCGAAATTAAATTTACTTTTTATTACGTTTGTCGTCTGCATGATCGTCTCTTCCACGCTCTAGAGGTGGAAAATTTTGAAATTTTAAAACGGATGTTGCAAACGATTTAGTTATGCTAGAAAGTTGAAATTTTAGTGGTGGAATGTGAGAGCAGTGTCGTATTTCGAGTTACTTTGGGGGGGGAGGCTCCCCCACAAAGCAACTCGGAGTTGGCAAAATTCGAAGCGACTTCGTAAAACCCAAATGAGTTGTGAAAATTTCTAATCTTTTTTTTTTTGCAAAATTAAGGGGATTTGTCAAAATTGAGGCAAGATGGCAAATGTAGGGCAGTTTGGAAAATGGTGAGACGGCAAAATTCAGAGCAGTTGGCAAAATTCGAAGCCACTTAGTAAAATACAGGTGAGTTGTCAAAGTTGAAACAACTTGGCAAAATCTTGGGAAGTTGGCAAAATTTGTAATGACTTGGCAAAATCGTGGGGAGTTGGCAAAAATTAGGTGAGATGTAAAAATTGGGATTTTTTTCTGTAAAATTTTTGCGAGAGGGCAAAATCTAGGTCAGTTGACAAAATTTGAATCCAGTTGGTAAAATTCGGGCGAGTTGTGGAAATTGGGATTGTTTTTGTGAAATTAAGGAGAATTGAAAAAATCGAGAAAACTGTCAAAATTTTGGGGAGTTTGAAAATTTGAAGTGACTTGGCAAATTCAGGAGAGATGTAAAAATTGGGATTGTTTTGCGAAATTAAGGTGAGGTGGTAAACTCGAGGGAACTTGGCAAAACTGGAAACCACTTGGTAAAGTACAGGTGAGTTGCAAAAATTGGGATTGGTTTTGTGAAATTAAGGAGAATTGGAAAAACCGAGAACTCTTGTCAAAATTCTAATCGGCTTGGTAAAATATAGGCGATTTGTGAAAATTGAGATTCATTTTGTGAACTTAAGGAGTGTTGGACAAATCGAGGAAACTTAACAAAATGCAGGGCAGTTCGCAAAATTCGAAGCCACTTGGTAAAATGCAGGGAATTGTGTAAAGTGTGCCTTTCTTGTGCAATTAAGGAGAGTTGATAGCATTCGAAGTGACTTGGCAAATTCAGGGAAGATGTAAAAAGTACGATTTTTTTTATTTTGTAAAATTATGGGTAGTTGGTAAAATCTAGGGTAGTTGGCGAAATCCGAATCCACTTGGTTAAATATAGGCGAGGTCTGATAATTGGGATTGTGAAATTAAGGAGAGTTGAAAAAAATCGAGAAAACTTGGCAAAACATTCGGGTGTACTTGGCAAATAAGGAGAGATGTAAAGATTGGATCGGGATAGGTTTTGTGGAATTAAGGAGAGTTGTCCAAATCGAGGGAAAATCCACACTGACTTGCTACAGTTCAGACAAGATGTAAATATTGAGACAATTTCTGGGTAATTATGGCTGGTCGGCAAAATTGGAAGTTAAATGGCAAAATATGGCCAAATGCAAGATAGTTGTGAAAAATTGCCCCCACCCCACCCACTGAGCGAAAATCTGGACAATATCAGCTCAGTTGGCAAAATATGACTATCGACTTGCAAAATTTTTCATATCACCCCCCCCCCCCAACCCATACCATGGTTAAAATTAATTTTTTTTATTTCTGCCCCCCCTCCAGACCATACTATGGCGAAATGCAAGTTAGTCCAACTCCAAATGCAAGAATTTTCCGAATCGAAGGTCAGATTTTGGCAACTGATCAAATATTGTCCGGATTTTCGCTCCGTGGTGGTGGTGGTGGTTGAGGCAATTTTTACGTTTCGGTGTACTTCGCTACGCCCTTCTATGAGAGAGTCACGATTTTCCCTAAGCAAGAATGGGCGAGAGCGAAATGCAATGCAACTGGTTTGATTCAATAGATAATTGTGTGTGTTTAGGAATATATTTAAAATTCATTTTCGGTTGCATAGGTATGGCTCAAATATTAAGATTTGAACTATTCGAATTTCCCAAAAAATCTCTAAATGCGCCTTCCAACGGTGGAAAAATCAAAAATTCCAAATTTTTTAACGAATATTGCGAATGATGTATTTAGGCTTGAAGCATGAAATGTTGGTGAAGGCCACGAAGTTTCCATTGGGAGCAATGAATTGATCCCTTACATCCAAGGTGGGTGGCAAACGCAACTGTTCTATTTTAATAGATGATGGGAAAACTCTTTTTTTCCTTTGGATTGGTACTAACAATTTTTAATAATTCGTGTTTTTCAAATATTTAGGTGGTTTCAGTGTATATCGTTAAACATCACTATATAGGAAAACGGCAAAATTTTAACGAATGTTGCAAGCGAACTGTTTATGGTAGAAGCTTGAAATTTTGGTAGTAAAGTGTCAGTTCCACTGAGAGCAATAATCTGTCCCCTTTTCTCAGAGGGGTGTGAGGAAAATAAAGTTTTTAAATTTAAGAAATAAAAGACAAATGCTTTTTATGTTTTATAGGTGCAAAATAAATACATTGTAACCCAATTTACTCAATAAATATTTCGCAATGGATAATGGATGACGGGAAGAATACAAATATTTATTTCCATTTTCCCCATCATCTATCCCTTGATTATTTTGCTCGAATTAGAACTTTTAAGTACTGCAAAAGTAGGTAAAGAAAAAACTTTATTCTCGAAAATCCAATTAACATATGCGTCAGAGACAATATACGTTATTATATTTATACGTATTGTTTTTACTTTGAATATATTGTGTTATTTTTTAAATAATAAAATAAATCACTCATTTATTGGAATGACAGATGAATAAAGCTTTCTGTATAGTAATAATTACAGCGCTTTGTTAAATACACTCTGAATGATAACTTTGCCTTTCAGTTATCTTGTTTTATTTCCTTAGGTAGAAGGTGTGCCACGAAGTATGCTGTCTTCATTGTGAAGATTCGTTCTTCATTTTACGATATGTACTTTTGCACTCTCACATTGCTGTTGCAAATAATATATTGCGATGGAATGACTAGCCAAGAAATTCAAAATATTTAATGGCATAAGAAGTGTATTATTTCACAGGAACTCATAATCCATAATATCATACAAAAGGTTTTATTCCTGTGAGATGAATATGTCATATTTGTAGTAATATCAATTTCTTCGTACAGTGGGCTGCAATGAACAAGATGAATATATCATTTGTAGAGATATTTTGTAACAATTCTGCATGTGATAAACACTATAATACCCCCCCCTCACAAGATACATAGAAGACGGCTTTAATATTCCTATAGAAGCATTTCTTAATGTACTATAATTAATATTTACTTAGTGTGCGCACAAAAAAATAAAATATTTCTGATAAGGATTTTAGTCTTCTAAACGAAATGGTGAAAAGAAGAAATAAATATTCCTATGTTTGTTATTCTTATCGGAAAATATTTCTTAGGAGAAGAAATCTGATGAAACGCCCATTCACTGTTAATGAAATACAGTATTATGGCAATGATATCTGTAACAAAGAGACTGATAGAGGAAGAGATACAAAATCTAAGACAGATATAATAAAGTCAATTAATGGTTTTGATATTCCTCATAAAATGTTTATTGAGAAACGTCATCTTAAACGTACTAGAGAAAAAGCCCGTGGAGGTCATATTTCTGTTAATTCTTTAGCCACAAAAGAATTACGTAAGAAACATATTTATACTCACAATAAAATTAAGCTTTATTCGTATGCTGAAAACCAGTGGCATTCTAAAAGCCGTCATTTCACAGATAGAAGACAGAAGTTTTGTTGTGGTGAAATGTACAATAAAGATCTTGCTGAAACACCAAATCTCAAAACGTGTTGCTTAATGCCTAGAAAACAGGAATCTCATACCCATGACCAGCATAATAAAAATGTTTCTAAGTCTTTGCCTCTCAAAAATCATATTTTAACATACAGAAAGCGGAAGCCTCAGGTATGTGATATCTGCCATAAAGACTTTTCTCTGATATCGACTCTGAAGAACCATGTTTTAATGCACACAAAAGAGAAGTCTAGTGTATGTGTTGTCTGCCATGAAACCTTTGCTAAGGCAGAATCTCTCAAATCCCACTTTTTAACGCATACAAAGGGAAAGTTTCATGTATGTGATGTCTGCAATAAAGCCTTTTCGTGGAAATCGAATTTGAAAATCCATATTTTAACGCACACAAAAGAGAAGCCATGTGTATGTGATATCTGCCATAAAGCCTTTTCACAAATATCGACTCTGAAACGCCATCTTTTGACGCACACGAAAGAGAAGCCTCATGTATGTGATGTCTGCCATAAAGCCTTTGCTCAGACAGCATATCTGAAAAGTCATCTTTTAACGCATACAAAAGAAAAGCCTCATGTATGTGATGCCTGCCATAAAGCCTTTTCTCGGAAATCGAATTTGAAAATCCATATTTTAACGCACACAAAAGAGAAGCCATGTGTATGTGATATCTGCCATACAGCCTTTGCTCAGACAGTATCTCTGAAAAGCCATCTTTTAACGCATACAAAAGAAAAGCCTCATGTATGTGATGCCTGCCATAAAGCTTTTTCTCGGAAATCGAATTTGAAAATCCATATTTTAATGCACACAAAAGAGAAGCCATGTGTATGTGATATCTGCCATAAACCCTTTGCAAAGATATCGAGTCTGAAATGCCATCTTTTGACACACACGAAAGAGAAGCCTCATGTATGTGATGTCTGCCATAAAGGCTTTGCTCAGACAGCATCTCTGAAAAGCCATCTTTTAATGCATACAAAAGAAAAGTCTCATGTATGTGATGCCTGCCATAAAACCTTTTCTTGGAAATCGAATTTGAAAATCCATATTTTAACGCACACAAAAGCGAAGCCACATGTGTGTGATATCTGCCATAAAACTTTTTCTGACATATCAAATCTGAAATGCCATTATTTAATGCACACAAAAGAGAGGCCCCATGCGTGTGATGTGTGCCACAAAGCCTTTGTGCATACATCGTCTCTCAAAAATCATATTTTAACGCATACAAAAGAAATGCCTCATGTGTGTGATGTCTGCCATAAAGCCTTTTCTTTGAAATGGAATTTGAAAATCCATATATTAATGCACACAAAAGAGAAGCCACATGTTTGTGATATCTGCCATAAATCCTTTTCACAAATATCGACTATGAAAACCCATCTTTTGACACACACGAAAGAGAAGCCTCGTGTATGTGATGTCTGCCATAGAGCCTTTGCTCAGATGTCGCATCTGAAAAGCCATCTTTTAATGCATACAAAAGAAAAGCCTCATGTATGTGATGTCTGCCATAAAGCCTTTTCTCACAGATCAAATCTGAAATGCCACCTTTTAACGCATACAAAAGAAAAGCCACATGTATGTGATATCTGCCATAAAGCCTTTTCACAAATATCGACTATGAAAACCCATCTTTTGACACACACGAAAGAGAAGCCTCATGTATGTGATGTCTGCCATAGAGCCTTTGCTCAGACGTCGCATCTGAAAAGCCATCTTTTAACGCATACAAAAGAAAAGCCTCATGTATGTGATGCCTGCCATAAAGCCTTTTCTTGGAAATCAAATTTGAAAATCCATATTTTAACGCACACGAAAGAGAAGCCATGTGTATGTGATATCTGCCATAAAGCCTTTGCACAGATATCGACTCTGAAATGCCATCTTTTGACGCACACGAAAGAGAAACCTAATGTATGTGATGTCTGCCATAAAGCCTTTGCTCAGACAGCATCTCTGAAAAGCCATCTTTTAACGCATACAAAAGAAAAGCCTCATGTATGTGATGCCTGCAATAAAGCCTTTTCTCGGAAATCGAATTTGAAAATCCATATTTTGACACACACAAAAGGAAAGCGACGTATGTGATATCTGCCATAAAGCCTTTTCACATATATCGAATCTGAAACGCCATCTTTTGACACACACGAAAGAGAAGCCTCATGTATGTGATGTCTGCCATAAAGCCTTTGCTCAGACAGCATCTTTGAAAAGCCATCTTTCAATGCATACAAAAGAAAAGCCTCATGTGTGTGATGCCTGCCATAAATAAAAATATATTTCTTGGATATTTCAGAGTCGATTTCCAAATAAATAAATATTTTCTTGGAAATCGACTCTGAAATGCAATATTTTAACGCACACAAAAGAGAAGCCACGTGTATGTGATATCTGCCATAAAGCCTTTTCGCAGATATCGACTCTGAAATTCCATCTTTTGACGCACATGAAAGAGAAGCCTCATATATGTGATGCCTTCCATGACGCCTGTACAAAGAAATCGACTCTGAAAGGTCATCTTTGAAGACATACGAAACAGGAGCATCGTTTGTAATGTATGTCAAAAAGCTTTTTCTCGGACATCAAATCTGAGAGGCCACCTTTTTACAGATACAAAAGAAAATCTTCGTTACTGTGGTGTTTTATATAAAACGTTTTCTAAAATATTACATCTGTAATGACAACTTTTAACACACCAAAATTAGAAGTCTCTCTTGCATGTGATGTTTTGAAAAAAAACATTTAAACTCTGAAAAATCAACATTTAATGCACACAAAAGAAAAGCCTCGAGTACCAACTAAAAATGGATTCCCCAAAAATCCAGTTTTTTTTGTCTGCCAAAAAGCCATTCTCAGACATTAATGCTGAAAAGCCATCATTTTAACACATACATAAGAGAAGCATCATGAATGTGATATTGCAATGAAGGTTTTCTCACTCATCAAATCTAGGAAACCATTTTCAGCACAGAGGTATAAGAAACCTCATGCCTGTTCGTAATAAAAAAAATTTTTTCTCATCACATCTGAAAAGACGTCTTTTGGTATAATCGAGTAAATGCATCATTTCTGCTATGTTTCTCATGAAAACTTTGATGATAAATGTAGCATTGAAATTTATATTTCGACATAGTGGAAAAGGAACACCTGATGATTGTGATGTGCATTTGAAAAGTTATAATTTTATAATTTAAAGCATAGTAATGTTTTTCTTAAAATTAATACACATAGTTTAACTATAAAAATTAACCTTTATAGATATTCCACTGGAATGTAAATGTTTTCTGTGTAACACTTAAAATAAAAGCATTTCTCAAGCTTTGTGCCTTAGAAGTTTTGTTCTCAAATGCTATAGATCATGTGTTACTACAACTTTCGGTATCACACCCTGCTTTTGGATTGTGAAAAACACTTTCCTTCCCACCTCTAATTTATCATCAGTCCTCATGTTAACAAGTTCATAATTAAAAATGAAACCTTCACATCCTTAGGACCCACATTTTTGGAATCTCTGTTACAGATAAAGTATATCCCAGCTAATGTCAAAAGTCGTATCTCGATGAATACCGATTCTTTTATAGACGATTAAAAGAAGTGAAATTGGTACTGACAATTATTATACTTTTAAATTTCGATTGCCTGTTTAGCTTTAAGTTAAAATGCCTAGTCAAATAAAGTATGAGAAAGCATAATGAAACGTGCAAAACATATTTAGATAAAAGAAACGTCCAACAACAAAAAGACCTAGAGTGGAAAATAATAATGTGCAGTGGCGTACACAAGGGTTTAGGTATGTGGATATTACTAAAAGTCTACGATCTCCCTATGTACTTCAATGACGCCTCCTTAAGGCAGTCTCCTGAATATACCATTGGTATGATTATTGCATCCAATACAAAAATGTCATGAATAGTGGCCATTTATGAGATAATATTAGTACTATGCGATAAAATATATTTTTACGCAATGTATGCATTTTGTTTTCTACTAATTATTTAGAAACTTCTGGCTATAAATATTGCAATAATTTTATTAAGAATAAGTTTTAATTATGAAAGGGCAAAAGAATAGTTACATTAAGCAACATTGTGAACAAGGTAAAGGTACATTGAGAAACGTAATAATTTTATTTATAATTTCAAAAAAAGAAACTCTAATGATTGTCTCTGAATTCTTAATATTTATTTTGAAGACATCGCAGCCAACATGGACGATCTTCACTTTCCACGAGTTGATAAACAGCATAATACAGAGAGTAAATTAAAGAAAAAGCTAATTCTGAAAGTTGTTAATATTGTTGTTAATAATGAGCAAAATGTTTATATGTTTCAAATGCCATCAATTATTAACATCCAGTGCAGTAATGTACAGTATGCTTTAAAGGCCGATATTCAATTATAAGAATGTGAATTTTTGTCTATTATTAAATGCAGAAATGTGATTTCAAAATGGTTACGATTTTGAAACAAAGAGAATATACATAAAAATTATTCTAGTAATGTTTGCGGAAAATTAGAGTTTTTTTTATTATATTACGTGAGAAAAATCGTATTTTAATTTAAGTAATTGTATCTTTCTGCCTCCAGCTAGAACTCTGGCCCAGGTAGTAATATAAGTTTCGAATATAATACGAAGTTTGTAAATTTCGTTGGTCTTGTTCTCACTTCACCAACCTCGAGTTCTTTTTTGCTTAATACTTCAATTCTCGATTAAACTGAATTAAAAGTTCAGCAAATAACCTTAATTCATCGTTACGAATTTCAGAAGAAAATTGTATTCACCTGGGTGGAGATATCTACGAGACATCATAGTGTCTTGGTTAGTATCATTCCTGGTACGAAACATTTATCATTTGAGATTGATATATAAATAATATAATGCAGAAAGATTATTAATAAATGCATTTGAGATTGGTATATATAAATATAATGCAGTGATACATGCATATCACTGCATTCTTTTATTTTCCAACACTTACGGTTAGTCTCCGAAAGCGACTGATGCGGATATTAGGCAATTTCTCCACTGAATTCTGATATTTCTCAATTTCCTCAACTAATCTCGTTTTCGTCGATTGCTAACATTAGTTGTCACGTGTATTCCGGCTAAGATCGATTCACAGTAATTTTAAACATAACAATAATTCTTCCTCAAGCAGCTTCTTGCCACAGAGGTATTACAAGAGCCTTATGAGTATAATGCGCCATAAACAAAGATTTGTGAGGATGGCGAGATCTCAGGAGAAAGACAACACGAATATCCATGCCTTACCCGAGGCTCAAACCAAGGCCCATTTTATTTATAGCCAAGCGTTCTAACCACATCACAAGAGCACCATTAATAGGACACCATGGGCTAAATGGCCAGGTCACAAGGATCCCGAAGGATCAGAGAAGGTGGGGGGAAGGGACCTCTGCAACAGCTGTTGGGAAACAGATGGTAGTCTCCCGTCAAGGCCATCCAGCGTGTTCTTTACCGTACACAGGGTATAGCTCTCCCGTACACGGGGCCAGTACTTAACATCCTATCCGAGGGAAGACGGCCTTTCCAAGCCCATCGGTGTCCCCTACTGACTGTGGGCAGGGCGGGGAGTTTTTCAGAGATAAATCTCGATGCTGACCCAGCTGGGCCGGCCGCCTCTACCCACTGAGGCCGCAGTACCATCGGCCTCAGGAATTTGAAGGAACAATTCAAACTCTGTTTTATATCCGTTAATCCTTTATAAGAAATATTGATTGAAAAGTTATCTAAGAAGCTAAATACACCATGTTTTGAAGCACAAATAATAAAGACTAAACTGTAAAATAAAATGATACATAAATACAGATATTAAAGACTAGTTAATTATTTTTCAGTAAGTATCTAATGAAGACTGCTTTTTCTTTTCGCATGAAACAATTGACTGATTAGTGGTCAATTTTGAACTCTGGCTCACATGAACCAATGGAAAAGGGTTTCTTCAAAATCCGGACATACCTGCTGATCTAATCTTTCTTACTCAAGCAATAACTTTTAAATGGGTAACAGTTTTTTAAATTATATTTGAAGAACTTCGAGGAATATGAGACATCTTGACATTGTTTTTGGCAACTTCATTTTGGCCTTCCTGAATACTTTTTATACCTTTACCTTTTTGTAGCAAATTAAGAATTTTTCGTTATTTCCGATTTTAGTGCAAAACTATGTAGACGCTCAGTCTCTTACAGTACACTTGGTCAAAAACTGAACGATAGATTTCACGAGAGATAAAGTGTACAAGAAATTTCTTGTGATTCTTTTCTTACTTGCCCTTCCACCTCTTCAATGATTTGGACGGGGGTGACTCAGTTGGTAGCGCGCCAGGCTCGTATTCTGTCGTTCCCAGGTTCGAATCCCAGTTAAGTCAACGTTGAGATTTGTCTCTGCACAATTCCCCACCTTGTCCATTGTCAGTAGGGGACACCGATGGGCTTGGAAAGGCCACCTTCCGTCTGATCAGACGTTAAACCGTGGACCCGTGTGCGGGAGAGACATACCCTGTGCACCTTAAAGAACACGCTGGATGGCCTTGATGGGAGGCTACCACTTGTGTCAACAGCTGTTCCAGTGAGTGCCCTCCCCCAAACTTCTCTGAATATTCGGGGTCCATGTGACCTGGCCATTTAGCTCATGGTGTGCAAAAAGGTGCCGTTCAGAGGTACAACAGCCCAAAAAATCCTCAATGATTTCCCTGAACGGGTATTTCTTTTATTCCTAGATTATATGTGACATGCTGGACAGTCTGAAGAAAAACCCAGAATTCCTGAAGCTGATTATTTTCTCCGACAAAGCAAACGTTCCCACATGTAGGCGACAAAATAAAAAATATTTTGACATTTGGGTAGTTTTACTTCTGAGCGGCACTACTTTGCACGCAATGGGCTAAATGGCCAGGACACAAGGACCCCAAAGACTCAGAGAAGGTTGGGGGAGGGCAACCACTGGAACAATTGTTGGGAAACAGATGGTAACTTCCCGTCAAGGCCATCCAGCGTGTGTTCTCTACCGTGCACATGGTATGGCTCTCCAGCACACGGGTCCACGCCTTCAATGACGGACGGCGGCCTTTCCAAGCCCAGCGGTGTCCCCTACTGATCGTGGGCAGGGCGGGGAATTGTGCGGAGATAAATCTGAACGCTAACCCAGCTGGAATTCGAACCTGGTGACTAGAGATTACGAGCCTGGCGTGCTACTGACTGAGCCCCTGGTATTTAGGTAATAAGGAATCCACATCTCACCCTTGAGGTCCAAAGAGACAGTCCAAAAGTTAACATTCGGTGCAGCCTCATGTGTATAAAGATTATTGGGCCATTCTTTGCGAAAAAATCTGTGACAGGACAATCGTACTTAGCCATGCTTCAGCAGTTTTCGACACAAGAATCAGAGGACTTCCAACCCACTCTCATATTCCAGCAGAATGAAAGTCCTACAGACTGTTCTCGTGATGTTCTGTTCTTCCTTGATGCATATGTGCCAGAATGCTGAATGGGTAGAGATGAATCCAGTCTTTGGCCACCGAGATTGCTTGGCCTTATGCCACTCGATATTTTTCTCTGATATTACGGCAAAGTGCACAAAGGTAGAGGACGTTGTTCAACAGAGAGGGTGCCTCATATCAGCAGGTGACTTCATATCCCCTGATAAGTGGCTGAGTCGGTAGAGCGCCAGGCTCGTAATCTGCAGTTCCCAGGTTCGATTCCCACCTGGGTTAGGATTGAGATTTATCTCGCAAAACTCTCCACCCTGGCCAAGGTCAGTAGGTTCACCGATGGGCTTGGGAAGGCCGCCGTCCGTCGGATGGGTCGTTAAGCCGTGGCCCCATGTGCAGGAGAACTGTACCCTGTGCACGTTAAAGAACACACAGAAGGAATATATTTTGCCAACTCCTTCAGATTCGCTCTCATTTCATTGACTTTTATTTATTTTTCACAGCATTCAGTAATATTTAACTTCGTTATCGCTGAACACTATAATTTTTAACGTTTTAATTATTGATTGGCTTTAGTGTAGACAACTAAACAAACAACTCAGTTTTCAACTAAGTTAACTGTGTACCTTAAAAGCTGAGAGAAGTTTGGAGAAGTGAATCTAGTGGACAGTTACTAACAGACATATGGAAAGTTCCTGTCAAGATCATTCAGAGTGTTATTTAACGTGCATATGGTGTGCCTCACTTTATCATGGGACACGGCTTAATGTCCGTTTGAACGGATGAGTTTCAAAGCCCATTGGTTTCCACTTTCTCACCGAGGACAGAACAGGGGTCCGAGGATATTAATCTCAACACTGAACAGATTGGGACTCGAACCTGAGAACATCAGATTATGATACTGGCACACCGAATCACTGCAACGCCCTCTATATCAGTTCGCAAAACTCTCTTGCCCTACCCTCGGTCAGTAGGGGACACAGATGAGCTCGGAAAACCCACTGTCCATTGGATGGGACATTAAACCCTGGTCCTGGTTGAGGGAGAGCCCATACCCTGTGCACGTTAAAGAAAACTGTGGATGGTGTTGATGGGAGGCTACGGTATATTTCCTAACAGCTATCCATTTCGTCTCCCTCCCCAAAACCTCTCAGTCTTAGGGGTCCTTGTGACCTAGCCATTTAGCCAAATGTATGCCAGAATGTGCCAAAAAGAGGTAACCCATCGTAACCCTCTGTAGCAGCGGTGAGCAAATAGTTTGGCGGCACATGTAAGATGTGTCAGTCTTTCTTTGGGACCAATAAAGATGGCGTTGGACTCGTTTTCTGACGAATCGAATAGAAAATGGATTGATGGCAGTTAACGAGATTAAGTCTCTGAACTAGCTATATAAAAATAGAATTCAAATATTTTGCAAATTATATAGTATATTAATTTTATATTATATACAATTATAAGCATTTTTAGGGCAATTCGCAAAGTTTTATTTAGGGAAAGTGGCAAGGTCAATATTCAGTATTTTTTCACTTGAAAGAAATAGATCAGCCTCTAATCTGTATTTTTCATTTAAGGCAAGTGGCACAGTCACTAATGTGTGTTTTTATTTAGCGAGAGTGGCACAGTCACTAATTTGAAATTGTGTAATTCGCACTGTACAGCCTGTGTGAAAAGTTTAAATTCCAAGCCTTGAATTAACAGGGTATTGCGCATGTGTGTGTGTGTAGGGGGGGGGGGGGGTATGAAAAAACTTCCCCAGTCTCTTCGGAATTCCACTGGTTCCAATAGCGACAGTTAAAAGGAAGGTTTACTTTTTTTACTTTTCCAATAAACAATAGATGGCGCATTCAGGAGTTTACTATGAATGTCGAAGATATGAATTACACTTGGTTCTTGGTTTAGGACGGTTTGATTCACGCCGATTTGGATATCCGCCAGTTTGAAAATTTTCTATTAATATCCTCAGTTTCCCTCAAATATTTTGAAAAATTCTCTTCCGCTTTGTCACCACCAAAAAAGTCACTGCGCATCGCTGCTGGGCAGGTGGAATCGACCCACTTCGAAGGTTCTAGAGTCTAGAACGTAAACAAAAGGCAGCGATATAAATACTGGCGAACCGAGTATTGTGTCTGAGATTAAAGACAGGCAATATGTTGCTTTAAAAAGTGGCTCTTTTGATTAACGGTGAGTTTATTTTGAAACTCGGTTTGTTGAGTTGAATACTTTGATGTGTTTACAGTCATCTGTGCTATTTATCGCAGGTTTATTCTGTAATTCAACGCTGATGGTAATTGAGTAACCGATTCATAGACAGATGGTCATTCGAGATATAATGGCATCATGGGAGAGCACGTGGAATAGAAATTCAGATGAAATGAATTAACACTTTCATGAAAGATGAAACATGAAATTAATCGAAAACTTCAGCGTGAAATAGTTGAAATATTGCAATTTAATTTTTAATTTTCATCCATGCTTCTGTAATAATTTGCATTGTATTGCAATTTGTATTGTAAAACACACTTATTTATACTCACTCTCAGAGCTCATCCATTTTAAATTTAACTACAATATGATGAAAGGTGATTTGGGAAAAACAATTTCTAACGCTTCATAAGACACAGAACTAACGGGTGTCGCTAATCATTCATTTCATTCTTATATTATTAATCAGAATCATTTGATGACAAAATTAAAATATTGATGGTATTAAATAAATACCCCATAAAAGCAGCTGCTTGCCACAGAGGTCTGACAGGAGCCTGTCAGTTTATAAGCCATGGTAGAAGGTCTGAGAGGATGGCAGGACCTCAGCAGAAAAACAACAACAGACCTCCATGCCTTGTCTCGAACCCAGGGCCTTAGATCAGACCACGTGACGGTCATTGATGACATTGGGAAAGAAAGATATTTGAAATAATCATAGAAAATGAAACTTCGTGGGTAACACCATTATAAAACAAAGAGTCATTCTCCTACTAAAGATAGAGAATAGGTAAATAAAATAATCAAAAGCCACATGATATTTATTTTTAATTATTATTAAAAGGTTGCAATTACATTCAAGGAATGCTTTTCATTTTTACTTTTTTTTCGCAATTTCATTAAATGCTATAAATTTAAATAACTCAAATCCCGAATAAATCGAATTCGTCTCAGCTGTATGACATAAGACGAATTGTGAGTGATTGACAGACGACTGACAGACAGGGGATCAGCTAATCTGAAAATTTGCACCTAGGGGTAATCCGGGTCGTAGATCTCGGGGAAAATCTGAAATTTGACCTCTGAAGTGTGTTTCAAAGTCATGCAGGTCACGTGTAGGTCAAACGTTAAACATCCTATAAGAGAACGCCCGGTGAACAAAGTTTGACGTCACCATAGGTAGTCCTGTATGTAGGTAATCCTTTTATATTTGTTTCTATTATATCTACTGGTACACTGTTATGCTAATCTTTTTCATAATATTTATTTATAAATACACCTTATTGAGAAGGAAAATAATTTGGATTTATTAGCAGTTACCATAATGCAAATAATTTTTATGTAGAAATTATATATTAAAAAAATATATGAAAATTATATAAAAAATATTTATCGTGTAGACTGATACCAAGGAATTTAACCGTTGGTGTCTATTTAGTTTGTGTACCAAATATAGTTGGAGAATCAGGATTAATAATTCTTTTACTGGAAAAGTGAATTGATTGACTCTTTACAGGGTTATTTCTGATTCTCCATTTAGAGATCGAGCGCTCTGCTTTCTCCAATCCCAGCTGCAGTCGTTTAATAGCCAGACTGCTGCTTAGGGATGGAGAAAGCAGAGCAATATCATCGGCGTAAACTGCGTTATGATCGGTTTAACATTAGGACGATCATGAGTGTAAAACAAGTGAAGGGCCCAACGAGGAACCTTGTGGGACACCTGCATCTATCTGTATCTCAGTTGACAAGCAGTTGCCACTCAAGTTTCCGAGTATCTGGCGCCCATTTGGTACTTCAAAATATTTCGTCTTTATGAATGAATATGATAAATAACACAATTTTACACTGTCTGCAGTAGTAGCATTCAAAGTGAACTTCCTGATGATCATTCATGCATTTAATCTGTACAAAGGTTGCACTAATCACAGTACAATACATAACACAAACTTTATTTATTCATTGCAAATCTTTGTATAGTAATTCACTGTACACATGAAAATTAATTCGTTTTTGCAAGCACTTGGCTATGTTGACTATACAATCTTAGGATAACATTAAAATACTTCGCATCTGAATGGACGTCCGAAAGATTTATGTCGGTGGGTGGGGGATGACAATTGGAAAATATCATTTTTATCACAGGGATAAGCTCGAATTTTAAATTTACAGTCTTTGTTTTGGATTAATTCTTTTTTATTTCCGGCTTTGAATTTCCATTTTTTTTTATTAATTTAATTTTTCTAATATTTCTTAAAGAACGTCCATGATTTCTAGTTCATTAAGACACGAAATTTCGTAACCATTCTGTAACCAAACTATCAGAAAACCATTTCCCTCTGTTAATCGTGCATGATGAAAAAAATTAACAAAATAACAATTTCAAAATAAGTTCTCTAAATGTGAAAAATAAAAATTATTTTTTATAACAAAATTTGGTTAAACTTATCTTGATCGCACTCCGACGTCATGTTGCGTTAGTGACAATGCAATTATTGTTTTAATTTAAAAAAAAAAGGAAATGAAATTTCTCTCTTTCTTTTTCTGCTGCCAACAGGTACAGTCGCTCAAAAAAGTATCCGAACACTATGGTTGATTGCAAAATTCAGAAAAATATCTGGTATTGATTTTTTTAGAAATTAGTCATCTGGCAACCTTCGTGTCACGTGACATGAAGGTTGCCAGATGACTGATTTCTAAAAAAATCAATGCCAGATATTTTTTCTGAATGCTGTAATCAACCATAGTGTTCGGATACTTTTTTGAGCGACTGTACAACGAAAGTGTCAGGCGCTGGAGTTTCGAGGATTAAAAATATTCGGTGGAGTTCAATTTCAAAAGCTGGGTGGGACCCGATATTCAAATTAGGGTCCAACTCCAACAGAGTGTTTTTCTTTTAAACAGGGGGAGTAATATTAGAAATCGTATTCTATATATAAGCGGGAATTTTCCAATTCTAAGGAGATGTTCTTATCCTTAAGGAGGTAAGGGTTGAATTCTCAACGAGTTTTCATAACTCTCAAACACGAGATCCGGTTCTTAAATTGCATTGTTCAAGTTCTGAGCAATCCCTAAAGTTACTGAAATCTTAAATGTTAACAATCAGTGAAATGTGTGATAATAAAAGTGATCCTATTCCGTTCCATCTCAATAAGTGAAATCCAATCACTCTCACCTATCACCATTTGCACCTTTTCTTTCTGAAATCCTTACTCAATTCAGAAACCATAACATTGCGATCAAACAGAAAACGGTTTGAGCATCACTAGATATAAAGGAAATTCAATACATTAATTAAACACTAAAGGAAAATTATGAATTATTACAGTGAGTTCAAAGATTTCTAAATGGATAAGAGATAAATTGATCTGACCTTTCCAAGGTCGTTGCACTGCAGACAGGTCACGTGAGAAGATCCCAGAGTCGTAGTTGAAAGGGAAACATCTGATGGTAGCACCTTGAGGATCAGCATCTCTATGGAAAAAGGTGGTCTTCCCTCATCAACATCAACGATCAGCATCCTCGGGATCATGTGAAAAGGATCGAAGACGACGGGAAGGGGGTGGGGAATTGTCTCTACTGCCAGATCAGGCGCCCGACGGAAATAAATTTCGTTTCTCGTTAACAGTGCATTCAAAGCAATATCCTGTTGCGTGGAAAACTGCTTCATTCTTAATCTCATTGTTGTGTCCATTTTCATCTCTTCAACCGATTCATTGTTGCCATTGCATTGTTTCGTTTCATCGTATCAGAAATTCAAATTTAAAATCTCATGTCACGTCAAGGAAATTTATCTAGAACAAAAAAATGTTAAATTCGCATTTTAAATGCCGGATTTTTACTAATGCTTATAAAAAATACAACATTTATGTGTTTCGTCGTGCCTGACAAATTCAATTTCTTTTAAATAAAAACAAAATCAATAAAAGAGGCATTTTTTTTTTCCTTTGGATAAGTTCTAACAAAAAGTTAATCTTTCCATTTTTCGAATCTTCCAGAAGTTTGAATTTCTGAAGTTAGAAGGATGTTTGAATCGTAATATGACAAATCTTTAAATCAACATCGTTTCTGATTTATTAATAGGGATATTTTTTTCGATAGAGTTTGACAAAAGGAATGTTTACATTGGCAGCAGAGATTTCACACTCTCTCGTGGGGTGTTTAGGAGGAAAGGCGAATTAATTTCGGAAATTTAACATTTCATTTTAAACAGACGTAATTTCTTCTTTTTATATGCATTCCATAATTCAAATGTCATCTTTCAGGCAAAAAAAAATACTTTGGCTAAATTTTCCTTCTGTCTTTGTCAAAAGCAAAATTTTTTGTCACAAAGCCCATATGTGAAGGATTCTTATTATCATTTTGCAAACTATAAAATAAATATTAAATGAGCATTCCCTCAAGCAACTGTTTGACCCAGAGGTCTGACAGCAGACTGTCAGTTTACGTCCCATGGCAGAAGATCTGTGAGGAAGGCGAGACCCCAGCAGAAACACAACACAAACATCCATGCCTTACCCGGGACTCGAACCAGGTCCCTTTGGTTAATAGCCAAGCACGCTAACCACTCGGTAACCGAGATGGCAAAATATTTATTTCACACTTTGAAATAATGGCACTCATTTTATGGCAAAATTAAAACGTTTAATGCTATTTGGAACCAAAATTATTTAGAAATATTAGAAGGTCACAAAGATCCCGAGCGATCAGAGAAGGTTGGGGACCACACTAGACAGCTGTTGGGAGACAGATGAAGACTCCTGATAAGCCGTCAAACCTTTTTCTTAACGTGCATAGGGTATGGCTGTCCCATGGCTTTACATCCATGACGACGGAAGGTTTCCTTTCCGAGACCATCGGTGTTACCTTTGCTGACCAAGGACAGGGAGGTAGAGTTTTAATACATCTGAATGCTGGCCCACTGGATTGGGATGTTTTACATCTGAGGGGAACCTTTTTGCACACAATGGACTAAATAGCCAGGCCACAGAATCCCGAGGACTCAGAGAAGGTTGAGGGTTGGGAACTCACTGGCCAGCTATTAGGGCACAGATGGTAGCCTCCCGTCAAAGCCATCCAGCGTGTTCTTTATCATGTACAGGTAGGGATCTTTCGCACAGGAAATCACGGCTTAAAGTTTTATTCGACAGACGGCTGTCTTTCCGAACTCATCGGTGGTTCCTATTAACCAAGAGTTTGGCAGAAATAAATCTCAGCGCTGATCCATGCGGACTCGAACCTATGAACTTCAGATTGTGAGCCTGGTGCGCTATCGACTGTAATCGAATCTCTAGAGACCGATCAACAGACGATGAAATCAAGATAATAGATCGTTTGAGAAAACGATGTAAAAATTAAATAAAGGTAATTCGATTTAGGTCTGTAAATGGTAGCTAGGTAGTCACTGGAAGGAGAGCTATGCACCAATCCCCTGTGATGATGCATAGAACCGGCCAGGCCTAGCACCTAATGTCCGACCCCGCCTTCTCGTGGTGCAGACCGTTAGTACCTTTCAAAAGAGATACTCTCTTGTGGAAGTGAACGGAAGGGGAGGGCTGCCAGATTAGTGTGGCCTACTGATCTGGACAACTATGGCTACTTTTCTTTTTTTTCTACCCTGCTGAGGAGTGGTCAACCACACAGGGTCCTGGTGCTCACCATATAAACCCACTGGACTGGACAGATATATGGCTCTGAGCTTGATTATGGATCCTGATTTTGCTGCACTGGTGGGCTTCTGTGGAGGGAAAATCTTCCGCTGTGTTTTCTGTTTGTTTGTGGGTTGACAGTCCCAAGTGAATAGATTCACAGGATATGTTTATCAGCTGGTGGATAATCCTGAGCAGAGGTCATCGCAGGCACCTGAACTCTTTGCTTCTATTGGCATCGTCAAATTCTACATTGGAGGAAGTCTTCCACTGTAGATGGCTTCAGACTTTAGTAGAGGAGGAACGGGTCTTTGCCCCATGTCTGCGATTAGGGGGCTGTTTGATATTGTCGGCATTCCCTCTCTCAATAAACATAGTTTCTTTAAACATCCCACTAACCATTTTCTCTCCATAGGTAGTTGGAATGTGAGGACTCTGCACAGAGCTTTTTCTCTTGATGTCATCACACAAGAATTCCACCATTATAATTTAGATATTCTCGGCTTGCAAGAGACCAGATGGACAGATAATGGTCAGATTCTTAAAAATAATCTTAAATTTCTCTTTTCAGGGAGGGACGACAATAAGCATCACCAAGGCGTGGGTGTGCTTCTCAGCAGACACGCTAGCGATGCTCTTCTAGGATATGAGTGCATTAATGAAAGGTTTCTTACAGCAAAATTTCAGACAAGCGTTAAAGACTTGAATGTTATCTGCTGTTATGCCCCCACTGAGGATGCCGATGAGGATGAGAAGGATAGGTTTTATGAACAACTTCAGGATATTTTGAATTCTGTCAAGAAAGGAGATATTACCCTTGTTCTTGGTGACTTCAATGCCAAAGTTGGTACTGACTCTGACCTTTGGGGAGGAGTAATAGGCTCTTTTGGTATTGGTAGCTGCAATGGCAATGGGCAACGTCTCCTACAAGTAAGTAAACTCAATGGATTCAGAATAACTAACACTTATTACAAACACCACGACATACATAAGTACACATGGGTTTCACCTGATGGGCTGCATAAGAATATGATTGATTACATATTAATTAACAGCAAATGGGCTAGTTCTGTTAGGAATACCAGGGCATATAGGGGAGCTGAAATTGGATCTGACCATTACCTTGTTAAAAGTGTGTTGCAACTTAAACTTAAAAAGTGTTGTGCTAGGGTTAAAAAATTTACTTTTAATACTGAAGCTCTGAAAGATCCAGTTATAGCCAAAGCTTACGATGATAGGTTACTTAGTCATTATGACAGTCATGGTATGCTTACTACAGAAGTTGAGGAAGAATGGGATCATTTTAAACAGGCTTTTTTGGACAGTACTCCTTTAGGAAAAAAGGAGCAGAAGAGTAAGAATTATCTGAGTGATAAGGCACTTGAGCTTATTTTGGAAAGAAAGAACTGCAGGAATGTCCTTAATCAATACCCTACTAGTCCTAATAGAAAGCATTACAGAGAACTTAATAAACGTGTAAAAGATCAGTTAGCTGCTGATAAAAATCTTTGGTTTGATGGTTTGGCTGACAAAGCCGAGGAAGCAGTTAGACAGCACAACAGCAGATAGCTGTACCAGATAGTTAATGTTTTATGTGGTAGAAAATGGACAGGTATACAGGGATTGAAGGATAAACAAGGTAAGTTTGTAGAAGGTGAGCATTCTGTCATGGCTAGGTGGGCTGAGCATTTCAGTGATATTCTAAACAATGCGGTTAGTTCTATTCCCATTGTTTGCAATGATGATAGATGCATTGGTGGCTTTAATGTTGGCCCTATAATACAATCGGAAGTTATTTTGGCTGTTTCTAAACTTAAACTTCATAAATCCCAAGGGGTAGATGAAATTACTATGGAAATGCTTAGAGCTGGGAATGTTTCGGTTACCACTTGGATGACTGAAATTCTGAATATCTTTTATGATAAAGGCATGGTTCCAAAGGATTTTACCAGAGCTGTTGTTATCCCTATTTTCAAAAAAGGTGATCGCAGTTCTTGTGATAACTATAGGGGTATCAGCCTACTCTCTGTTCCAGGTAAAGTTCTTTCCATGATTGTGTTTAATAGAATTAAGAATCTGGTTGACAGTCAATTGCGTGATGAGCAATGTGGATTCAGAAGTGGTAGGGGATGTGTGGATCAGATATTTTCACTTAGGCAGATTCTTGAGAAATGTTTAGAGTTTCAGAAACCTTTGGTTGCAAGCTTTGTTGATTTCAAAAAGGCTTTCAACTCTGTTGATCGTCATAATTTGTGGTTGATTGTGAGATCATATGGTATACCGGACAAGTTAGTTAACATAATGAAAGCTCTCTATAATAACACTGAGTCGTGTGTGAGAGTTGGTAAGGCTTGTAGCAATTGGTTTAGCATTACTTCTGGTGTTCGACAAGGGTGCATTTTGTCTCCTTTTCTCTTTAGCTTGGTTATTGATTATGTTATGCGAAATTCACTTCAAGGGAAAGATTTTGGCCTTAAATGGGCTGGAGATAGGAAAATTTCTGATTTAGATTATGCTGATGATTTAGCCCTTTTGGCAAATGATGTTGATGAGATGAACTCTTTCATTCGAGCTGTTGATGAAACTGGTAGTAGAGTAGGTTTGGTTATAAACAGAGAGAAAACTAAAGTAATGAAAATTGGCCAGGCAGGCTGTGATTTAGCCCTTTTGGCAAATGATGTTGATGAGATGAACTCTTTCATTCGAGCTCTTGATGAAACTGGTAGTAGAGTAGGTTTGGTTATAAACAGAGAGAAAACTAAAGTAATGAATATTGGCCAGGCAGGCTGTGATTCAGTTACTCTGAATGGTTGCAGTCTTCAGCAGGTGTCACAGTTTAATTATCTTGGGAGCTATGTAACTGATAATGGTGCTGTGCGGCATGAGATTAACAGATGAATAGGTATTGCTGCCGGGACTTTTAAGAATCTATGTAGAGTGTGAAGAAATAGGCGTATACACCTAAAGACTAAAATTAGACTATATAATAGTTTAGTTCTTTCTAGGGTTAGTTATGGTAGTGAAACTTGGACGCTATGTAAGCAAGATAACAGGAAACTAGATGCTTTTGATTCCAGATGCTTACTCAATATCGTGGGCATTAGGTGATTCAACTTTGTATCTAATGATGAGGTTAGGCAAAGGAGTTTGCAACCTCCTTTAAGCAGCATATTGTGCAGAGAGAGACTCCGTTGGTTTGGCCATGTTGCCCATATGGATAATTATAGATTGGCGAATAGGGTTATGAACAGTGTGCCTAGAGGCCTCAGAAGGAGGGGGAGACCTAGGATGCGGTGGGCAGACAATATCAAACAGGACCTTGTTAGAATTGGTGTGCTGTGGCTAGATGCAGTAGATGTAGCTCAGGATAGACTTGCTTGGAGAACTAAATTGCACGGTCTGGTTTGACCTCCGTAGCCCACGGCTGCTTGATGATGATGATGATGATGATGATGATGATGATGATGATGATGATGATGATGATGATGATGATGATGATGATGATGATGATGATGATGATGAAATCGATTTATGTTAATTTCAAAGAAAGTTAGGGAGCTGGTAAAGTATTTCGTCTAACAAAATAATTCGACTTTTAGAGACATTTTTCCTGAACATGAATTGCTCAACTGATTTCATCACTGGCAATATGCTTCACCTTAACAATTTGGGTTTCACAATACAAAGAGTAAGATGGTTCTTTAAAGGTGGATTGTTTACTGCCTGGAACACATACACTGCTATGAATTATCCGAAATGAATGGAACCTTTCTTACTGACAGAAGTATTCTGTGTCCCTGCAAAGTCCTATAAAAGCCGTAAAGGCAGTGGTGGAAAGCGAAGTCAAGTGCAACATGGGTAAAAAGGCTGATCTGGCTGACTTCGAAAGGTGTTCGTTTGGGTTGTTTTACCTCTGAACGGAATTTTTTTTGCACACATGGAGCTAAATAGCCAGGTCACAAGGACCCCAGGGGCTCGGAGAAGGTTGGGAGGAAAGAACCCACTGGACAGATGTTAAGAGACAGATGCCCAAATCTTTCCATCAAGACCATCCATCGTGTTCTTTAACGTGCACAGGGTATGGCTCTCCCACTTTGGGTTGGTTTACCTCTGAGCTTTTTTGAATACAATGAGATAAACGACCAGGTCACAAAGACCCCAAGGGCTCAGAGAAGGTTGAGAGCAGGGGACCTACTGGAACAGCTGTTCTGATACAGATGGCACCCTCCCGTCCAGGCTATCCAACTATCTATCGGTATCCCATACTGACCCAGTGCAGGGTATTTTGAGGAGATAAATCTCAACGCTGGCCCAGCTGGGATTCCAACCTGAGAACTATAGATTTCGGCCTGGCGCACTACTGTTTGATCTACGCACTCCCCACTTCGAAAGGAGACATCATTGGATCGCGATGGCCAGAATCATCCATAACTAAAGACCCAAGACAGCCATACCCTGTGAACATCATTGGATCGCGATGGCCAGGATCATCCATAACTGAAGACCCAAGACAGCCATACCCTGTGAACATCATTGGATTGAGATGGCCAGGATCATCCATAACTGAAGACCCAAGACAGCCATACCCTGTGAACATCATTGGATTGAGATGGCCAGGATCATCCATAACTGAAGACCCAAGACAGCCATACCCTGTGAACATCATTGGATCGCGATGGCCAGGATCATCCATAACTGAAGACCCAAGACAGCCATACCCTGTGAACGACAAAGACGATGCTGGATGGCCTTGACAACGGGAGGCTTCCATCTGTCTCCTAAGAGCTAGCCAGGTGATTCCCTTCCATGAGCCCTTGGGACTTGACCCTCACTTGACTTTAGCAATCTCTGATCAAAATAATGAGCTCAGAGGTAGCACAACAGAACCGTACTTTTTTTCGATCATACAACGTTTGTCGTCTGGTAAAGTTTTGTACCCATAATGCCTGAATAATTACACATTTTGAAAATGCAATACAGGGATACCTCGTTTATCGCTAAGGATGCGTTCCTGAAATAGAAGCGTTCAATGAAGCAGCGTTAAAGGAGGACTCATTCACATTAGAAGTGTTCCGAAGGAAACCTTTTCTATACGTATATATTTTTTTAACTTTTAAATATATTCCGAAAAAAAAATTAAATTTGTGTAATTACATATATTTCTTTATTTAAAAATTTTGCAATTTATCATTTAATCCGTTCACTTTTATTATCGTAATGAAAATAAAATTCAACTATAAGAATATTAAATAAAATTCAAATAAGAAAATTTAATAAAATTCAAATCTAAAAAATTAATGAAATTCAATCTAACAAACTTTAATAAAATTTACATTTAAGAAAATTTAATAAAATTCAAATCTAAGAAAATTAATAAAATTCAAATCTAAGAATATTTAATAAAATTTAAATTTAAGAAAATTTAATAAAATTCAAATCCAAAAATATTAAATAAAATTCAAATCTAAGAAAACGAAATAAAATTTAAATCTAAAGTTTTTTTATAAAATTCAAATCTAAGAAAATTTTATGAAATTTAAATCTAAGAAAATTTAAAAAATTCAGATCTAAGAAAATTTAATAAAACTAAAATTTAAGAAAATTTAAGAAAATTTAGATCTAAGAAAATTTTATAAAATTCAATTCTAAGAAAATTTAATAATATTCAAATCAAAGAAACTTTCATAACACTAAAATCTAAGAAAATTTAATAAAATTCAAATGTAAGAAAATTTAATAAAATTCAAATGTAAGAAAATTTAATAAAATTCAAATATAAGAAAATTTAATAAAATTCAAATCTAAAAAAATTTAATAAAATTCAAATGTAAGGAAATTTAATAAAATTAAGTTCTAAGAAATTTTAATGAAATTCAAATATAAGAAAATTTAATAAAATTCAAATCTAAGAAAATTTAATAAAATTCGAAAGAATATATGACAAGTTAGTGATCTTAGGTCTTTAGAAAATTATCTAAAGTTGATTGTTTTACGGTGTTATTCTGTTTCTGCTTTAGAAATTCAGTGTAAGGTGATAAAGAATTTAATAATCCACGTTTTCAAGATCATTCAAAATCAATTGCGTCTTTCATTATCTTCTTAAAAATATATTTCTATCGTATTTAAGTAGTGTGGTGCATTTTGTATTTCAAATAACATTAATAGATATCTTAGCAACTCATAAAAAAAGAGAATAAAATAAATTACTCTCTTTAAAAAAAAAACAGAGACTTAGAAGATGTTTTGCTGTACAACCTTCCTATTTATGACAATCTCTTTTAAAAGACGTCTGCAATTTTTACTGTTTTTGAGAGTGTCCTTCAACCGAGGGTAAAGCTGAAACCACCTATCAGCTTGAAAGTTCAGTTTTAACCATTTTAATAAATCGTAATATGCAACGAAGTGAAGAATTAATAATTTTTTTTAGAATCCAAGTTGAAACCTTAATTCTAGCTTAATCAGAAGTCTTATAATTATGACAGAGAGTTCATTCTTACGTTACTGAATAATTCGTATTTTGACGGAACTGGAAACAGAGTTGGGCTGTTTTACATCTAAGTGCAATTTTTTTTACAAAATGGGCTAAATGGATCGCAAGGTCATAAGGACATCAAGAGGTCAGAGGTGATTGTGAGATGGAGACTCACTGGCTCAGTTGTTGGGAGAGAGCTGGTAGCATCCATTGAAGACTGTAGGGGACACCGATGAGCTTGAAAAGGACATCGGTTTCCCCTGCAGTAGGGATACACCGACGGAACTAGAAAGGACATCGGTTTCCCCTGCAGTAGGGGGACACCGATGGACCTAGAAAGGACATCGGTTTCCCCTGCAGTAGGGGGCCACTGATGAACCAAGAAAGGACATCGGTTTCCCCTGCAGTAGGGGGACACCGATGGACCTAGAAAGGACATCGGTTTCCCCTGCAATAGGGGGACACCGATGGACCTAGAAAGGACATCGGTTTTCCTTGCAGTAGGGGACACCGATGGACCTAGAAAGCACATCGGTTTCCCCTGCAGTAGGGGACACTGATGGACCTAGAAAGGACATCGGTTTTCCCTGCAGTAGGGGGACACGATGGACCTAGAAAGGACAACTTTTTCCCCTGCAGTAGGGGGACACCGATGGGCCTAGAAAGGACATCGGTTTTCCCTGCAGTAGGGGGACACCGATGGACCTAGAAAGGACATCGGTTTTCCCTGCAGTAGGGGGACACGATGGACCTAGAAAGGACAACTTTTTCCCCTGCAGTAGGGGGACACCGATGGACCTAGAAAGGACATCGGTTTCCCCTGCAGTAGGGGGACACCGATGGACCTAGAAAGGACATCGGTTTTCCCTGCAGTAGGGGGACACGATGGACCTAGAAAGGACAACTTTTTCCCCTGCAGTAGGGGGACACCGATGGGCCTAGAAAGGACATCGGTTTTCCCTGCAGTAGGGGGACACCGATGGACCTAGAAAGGACATCGGTTTTCCCTGCAGTAGGGGGACACGATGGACCTAGAAAGGACATCTTTTTCCCCTGCAGTAGGGGGACACCGATGGACCTAGAAAGGACATCGGTTTCCCCTGCAGTAGGGGGACACCGATGGACCTAGAAAGGACATCGGTTTTCCCTGCAGTAGGGGGACACGATGGACCTAGAAAGGACAACTTTTTCCCCTGCAGTAGGGGGACACCGATGGGCCTAGAAAGGACATCGGTTTTCCCTGCAGTAGGGGGACACCGATGGACCTAGAAAGGATATCGGTTTTCCCTGCAGTAGGGGGACACGATGGACCTAGAAAGGACATCTTTTTCCCCTGCAGTAGGGGGACACCGATGGACCTAGAAAGGACATCGGTTTCCCCTGCAGTAGGGGGACACCGATGGACCTAGAAAGGACATCGGTTTTCCCTGCAGTAGGGGGACACCGATGGACCTAGAAAGGACATCGGTTTTCCCTGCAGTAGGGGGACACGATGGACCTAGAAAGGACAACTTTTTCCCCTGCAGTAGGGGGACACCGATGGACCTAGAAAGGACATCGGTTTCCCCTGCAGTAGGGGACACCGATGGACCTAGAAAGGTCGCCGTCCGTCGTATTCGACGTTAAGCAGTGGCCCCGTGTTCTGGAACTCAAAAATTAATTAAAAGTCAATGAGTATTGTTTCATTTCATTATATTTTAGAAATCTCCGTAACGTAATGATTTTTTCAAAGCTTGGCAAATATAATGTGTTTTTTTATATAAAACAAGGTAATTTCTTATTAGATATCTCAGCTTCCATAACTCTTTAAATACTGAATGAATAATGTTGAATATCGAGATTTAAATAATTGGATAATGATCTATATCTTCAGTCACATTTTTCCATTAAATGAATGTTTCAGAAATTATAGAGCTTCGAGGATTTCCCATTGACTTAACAATGAAATTCTTTAATATTTGGGTGGGGGCGCGGATGACTCAGTCGGTAGCTAGCCAAGTTCGTAATCTGCAGTTCCCAGGTTCGAGTCCCAGTTGAGCCAGCGTTGAGGTTTATGTTGGCTAAACCTTGATCAGCAAAGGATACCGATGGGCTTGGAAAGGCCAACCTCCATTCGATGGGACGTTAAGATGTGGCACAATGTACTGGACAACACGGTGCACCCCCTGTGCACCGTTTTTCCCATCACACAGCGCCACAGCCGTGTGCTGGACCCTGTGCATGTTAAGGAACACGCTGGATGTCCTTCACGGGAAGCTATGATTATTAACACTCTAAGAGCCCCCAACACTATCTGAGCCCTTGGGTCATTGTGACCTGGATATTCAATCCAATGCGTGCAAAAAAGTGTTGCTCTCAAGTAAATCAATCCACCTCAAAACAAGTTGTACGTCTTTAACGAGCCAAACAAGAGATTGAAATTAGAGCTAGGCAAAAAGTCTCGCGATTTTCAAGGGCCACGTGGACTACGGTTTGTAAACATGTTGTATACAGGAGGCTGCATGAACGAAGTCTGAATGCACAAAGACCAACCTCACTCCATTCAACACAAAGGCTCATTCCAAGGGATGCAGAAAACAGTAATCATTGACGTCCGTGTGATTGTTCGAAATGAGCGTCACATTCACGTCACATGACCACCCTATTGATGACAATGGGATGCTGAATTCCAAGCTCTATAATTTTTAAAAGCAGCGTTTTGTGAGAATATGTGATGGAGGATAATTTAGAGGTCTGAATGAAATATATCTAAATCAAGATTGTTAACAATATTCTCACAGTTTTTAAGCAGATATTGAAGTTTAATCTTTTTAAAGCAGCAATCTCTTCTAAGAAAGTTATTAAAAATACTTTTAAGAAATTATTTGCACACACTTTTAAAGTATGAACTGGTTTGAAATAATATTTCCCATTTTACTTTCAATTAACTTTCAATATCTAGTAGTACTGCTATCATTATATGTTTAAACTTCCATAATTCTTTAAATACTGGAGGGATATTGGACTTACCACTGAGACTTTTAAGAATCTATGGAGACTACGGAAAAATAGGCGTATACACCTGAAGACTAAAATTAGTCTGTATGATAGTTTGGTTCTGTTTCTTTCTAAAGTTAGTTATGGTAGTGAAACGTAGACACTTTGTAATCAGGATAACAAAAAACTTGATGCCTTTGATTCTAGATGCTTGCGCAGTATCTTGGGCATTAGGTGGTTTGAATTTGTAAGTATTGATGACGTTACAAGAAGGAGTCATTAACCTCTTTTTGAGCAGCATATTGTGCAGGGAGAGACTGCGCTGGTTTGGCCATGTTGCCCGTATGCATAGCTGCAGATTGGCAAAGAGGATGATGAACAGTGTACCTAAGGGTATCAGAAAAAGGGGGAGACCTAGGATGCGATGGGCAGACAATGTCAAACAGGACCTTGCTAGAATTGGCCTTGAGTGGCCAAATGCAGCAGCTGTAGCTCAAAAGGGGAGAAAATTTGTCAGAGAATCAAATCTGGAGAGGAAAATTACACAGTCTGGTTGGACCTTCGTAGCCCATAGCTGCATGAGGATTTTTTATCTATGTATGTAAATTATTTATTATAATGCAAAAGTGCTCTATATATTTACATATAACTTATAGGAACACCGAGTATATTATAAATATTACATAATTTTTCTCGCTTTTTTCGCCCAAAATCTTTTAATTACGTCATCAAAATTGACCGATTTCGCTTTCTGTTGAAAGAACAGTTAGTCGTCGATTAGAGGATTCTGCTATTGTATTTACTACTATAAATAAATAAAATAATAAATACCCCCTCAAGCAGCTGCTTGCCACAGAGGTCTGACAGGAGCCTGTCAGTTTATATGCCACAGTAGAAGATCTGAGAGGATGGCAGGACCTCAGCAGAAAAGCGACACAAACAGCCATGCCTTACCCGGGGCTCGAACCCAGGTCCCGTAGATCAGTTGGGCTTGGAAAATAACTGACATGCACTCTGGTGGTGGGATGTGGAGCTAGAGGAATGAGGATACATTGTATCGGCTGCTGTGTTAAAAATAGGAAAATGGCGTCGTTTTTTCGATGAAATTTTTCGTCTCTTAAAGCACGGGGCCGGGTTCCAGGGAATACGCTGAACCTGCCTCGCGCCAGTCCTGGGTGATTCATTGTAAACACTCAGTGAAGTACTGTAGAAGCTTGGTGGAACAGTAGACAAGGATGCATGGCACATTTTAGCACAAGCATTCTGACACGAGGATGGGACCCTTTTGACGGTTGTGCTTATGATAGAAAATTTTCCTGAAGTGCTCTTGGATCCAATTAGGCGCTTGCGACAATTATAATCGTCATTGTCTGTGATCTCTTGTATACATCGATAGCTGGTGGCGCTATATTTCAAAATATGTCGAAAAGTTTCTTAAGCAGATATATTTTCATGCCGTGTCTGTGGAAAATTAAATCTTCGATAATGATTATTTCAAACGAGGAAAGAAGAATACACAGTTGTCGTATGCAATTGTTAGATATGTGCCGCGAAGTCGTACCCAAAGTCACAAGAGATTTCATAGTGAAGAAAATAAATTCGTTCCTGAATATCTTACGTAAAGAACACAAGAAAGTGGCTGATACAAAGCGAACTGGTAATGGAACAGATATTTATACTCCAACATTGTGATATTACGATATACATTGTAGTGTAGTTCGCGGTATAATGGCCGCCATTTTTTTTTACGCAACGTAATGCTTCGTTGCACTTTTACGTAATTTCCCACCCCAAACCGGCTACCAATGAAAACGAAAAATGTTTTCGCACTTTTTTTAATAAAAAAAAGTCTCTAATTTACTTCTATAAAGAAAATTATTACTAAATATGCAACATAATAAATAACCTCACAGAAATCGAACGTTATCAAGAATAACTAAGTTTTACAGATAATGGCCAAAAACTTGCATTACCAGGCACAGTACAACGAGAATATAAGAAAAAGGAATTTATTGATAAATTCTTATTTACAAGCGTAAAATTTTGCTTAATATATAAATAAATTATTATTATTTATTTATATATTATTATTATATTAAAATATAAAACATCTACCAAATTAACTTTTTATAGGGAATATATTAACAACTATGCATATCGCTCAATAGCACACTTTAAAAAAGCACTAAAAATATAAGCTCACTGGATAATAGATTAGTCGTCTCCCGCCATAAGACGATTACGTCCGTTCAACAGCAACAGAGGGCACACCAGTAATAAACTCATCCTATAAATAGCTGTGTCATGCGCTACTGGGTTCATATAGTGACAAGAAGTAGCTGTGTGCCACGGGTGTGTTAGTCACTCCGTGAAACATGGGTCGCGCCAAAATAACGAATAAGTGGCAAAAACGTGTTATTGCATTTGGCCGAACCAAAGGGCATAGTGTACAAGAAGTTGTTGCCTTTGCAGATGTGTTGAAAAGTACTGTCCAAATGGTCTTCAAGCAAAGTACTGTCCCAATGGTCTTCAAGCAGTGGCCTTCATCGCAGTCCACAGCATCGCAGTCGCAGTCTTTCTGCTGTAGTTCTAATTGTCGCCAGAACTGCAGCAGAAAGACTGTGCTCACCAATAGTGTACACGAATTTGATGCCTTTGCAGATGTGTCGAAACGTACTGTACAAAGGGTCTTCAAGCAGTGGCCTATATCGCAGTCGCAGTCTTTTTGCAGCTGTTCTAATCATCGCCAGAACTGCAGCAGAAAGACTGCTCACCAATAGGACAATACTCACCAATAGGAGAAATACCAATAGATCGAAAACTCACTTTTGCAGATGTGTTGAAAAGTACTGTCCAAATGGTCTTCAAGCAGTGGCCTACATCGCAGTCGCAGTCTTTTTGCTGCTGTTCTAATCATCGCCAGAACTGCAGCAGAAAGACCAATAGGGACACCAATAGGACAATACTCACCAATAGGAGAAATACCAATAGATCGAAGACTCACTTTTGCAGATGTGTTGAAAAGTACTGTCCAAATGGTCTTCAAGCAGTGGCCTACATCGCAGTCGCAGTCTTTCTGCTGCAGTTCTAATTGTCGCCAGAACTGCAGCAGAAAGACTGTGCTCACCAATAGTGTACAAGAATTTGCTGTCTTTGCAGATGTGTCGAAACATACTGTACAAAGGGTCTTCAAGCAGTGGCCTACATCGCAGTCGCAGTCATTTTGCTGCTGTTCTAATCATCGCCAGAACTGCAGCAGAAAGACTGCTCACCAATAGGGACACCAATAGGACAATACTCACCAATAGGAGAAATACCAATAGATCGAAGACTCACCAATAGGGACAACAGGGACTGCTGCAGTGTGTCACGCACTATTAGGGCAAACCGCTTTGCAATGATGAGGCAGAAATTGCTCCAGTCAGTCAATGCAAGACTACAACAAGCAGTTTCCGAACGAACACTCCGAAGGGAACTGCATGCCATGAATATCTGGAACAGAGTATGTGGAAGAGACCCGTGTTAACAGCTCTGTACAGCTGCAGTAGGTGTGGCGCTACAAAAACTGGACTATCGACTCTTGGAAGCGTGTGATCTGATCGGATGAGTCACCTTTATGCTTGTACTCGAATGATGCGAGGTGATGGGTGCAACATAAGTCACATGAAGCTTTCCATGCTGACTGTGTGCAAGGTTCTCTTCAAGCTGTAGGAGGGTGTGTGATGTTCTGTGTGACGTCACACTTGAACCAGAAGAGCTATATGGAGCTATGGATGACCACATGTTGCCTTTTGTGCAGCATCTCCAAAGTGAACACCAGAAGGATACCCCCCAGTCTTCAAAGACGAAAACTGTCGCATGCACAGGACTTGAATTGTGTCGGATTGGCACAACGAGTATTCTGAAGCCTTCGAACATCTCGACTGGCCCACCACATCCACGGATTTGAATCCCGTAGAAAACCTGTGGGACTACATAGGAACGATGTGCATTGCAACACACATCTTGTCTAATTTGAAGCAGGGAAAATCCGCCACTGAGCTGTCCTCTTACAGGCTCATTACTCTGTCCTCTTGCCTCTGCAAGATCTTAGAGAAACTAGTTCTTGAACGTCTAGATTGGTGTCTGGAGTCCAAGGGCCTCCACGCTGACAGCCTCTCATGTTTCCGTAAACGGAGGTACATATCTGGTAATATCGACTTCACCTCCGCTGCTGATCAGGTGCTTTCCGAGAGACAGACTTCAGTCACTATCTTCTGCGACATTCAGAGGGCATTCGACTCCCTGTCACACTCAGATATTCTCTGCAGGCTCCATGATCTCGGCCTCAGAGGCAATATCATCCACTGGATCTCGATTTACCTCTCCAACGGGACGGTTCGTGTGAAGCTGGGCAACATACTCAGTGCCTCCCACACTATAAATCATGGAGTACCTCAAGGGTGTGTCCTCATCCCGTGGTACTGAACATTTTGCTGTCAGACCTACACTCTCGACTCTAGAATAGAGGGGGTACTTCCATCTATGCAGATGACATCTGTGTCTGGTTCCATAGCCAGGACCTCTCCTATGCTCTGCTCAAGTTGTGATCACAGTCGTCAAGTTCTTCGACAACCTAAGCCTCACTCTTTCCACTAATAAGACTATGGCCATGGTTCTCACTAAGAGACACCTTCTGCCCACCTTCCCTGGCCTCGTGCTTGGGCTAGACCACATCAAGGTCACCAAACAGCATAAGTTCCTGGGTGTGGTCCCAGACAACAAGCTGACCTGGGGACCACATCCAGCATCGTAAGACAGTTGCCACTGCACAGAGAAATATAGTCTTTCCTTGCTGGTACCAACTGGGGAAATTCCTGCAAGACCAAGAGGGTCTTGCAGCAATTTCCCCAGTTGCCACTTCCCCAGTGCCCTTGTACCAGCAGTTGATCCTCTCCCGTGTCAACTACAGTGGTCACCTTCTGAGCAATGCCTCTCTTTCACTTCTGAGCAAGTTGGCCACTGTGCACACTATAACTCTGCACCTCTGTCTCGGACTCTGCCCTAACACACCAAATGCGTTTGTTATTGCAGAGGCTGAGGACATGCTTTTCCACCTGCACTGGAAGAGAGATATTCTGTGTCATCTCTCAAGGCTCCATTCAATTCATTTTAACCATGAGCTCCTCAGGAAATTGCAAGACAGGCCTGATTCTGCCATCGCCATGTCTACCACTGACAGTACGACCAAATTGTCTTTGCCAGCTCCACTGTTGGCAATACGCCCTTCCCTGACCTTCCACCCTGGAGTAACAATGATCTTATAGTCAATGTCACTGTCCCTTCTCTAGGTCAAAAGAGCGATTCAGAATCACTGGCCGTCTGACTTCTCTCCACCTCCTCCTATATCACTGCACGATATGAGAGATGTCTACACTCTCGGATCTGTGGACTGGGAGAGATTATGTGCTGCCTCTGTCTTTGCCATCCCCGATACGGCATTGCCAGAGGTTTCCGTCTCCTGAATCTCGTTTCCTCCACCTGTGCAGAGTTACATGCTATCCTTGAAGCTGTATTCTTTATTCTCAGTCTCTAGAGCAGCAACTTTGTCATCATCTGTGACACGAAATCATCCTTAGAACTCTCCAGAAGTGAGAGAGCAAGAGCTGCAACCCCCAACTGTCAGAGGGTACTGAATGTGTAAAATAACTAGAAGAACGCTTATCGCCTCTGGCACACATGGGAATCTCGTTTTCAAAGAGAATTCTTCTTTTGCCTACTTTTTCATTCCTTAAGAGTTTTAATTATGGATGTTTGTGTTGCTTTTCTGCTGAGGTCCCGCCATTCTCATGGACCTTCTACTATGGCATATAAACTGACAGGCTACTGTCAGACCTTTGTACAAGCAGCTGCTTGAGGGGTTATTTGTTTACATTTTAATATATGATGGGAGAAATGCACAGAGTAATATTTTATTAATAATTTAAAAACATAAAAAGTATTTCTCTTTTAGTTCTTGAATTTAAAAGTTGCTTTTCCCTCTCTCCTCTGAAAAGAGTGGGCAGATCATTGCTGTCAGAGGAATTTCTATTGAAACAGAATGCTACCGCCAAAATTTCTATCAAAAAGAGATCGCTTAAACATTTGTTAAAGTTGTGCCATTTGGATATTTAATGATCTATAATGATATACATTAAAACTACCGTTGAAAATGCGAATTATATTTCGTTAGCATCAACTAAAAAAGGAGATTTTCATTTATCTCTTAAGACAAAACCGCTCCGTTTCCTACCTACCTTGGTCGTAGGGATCAACTTATTGTTGTCAGTGGAATCTTCAAGACTGTCACATTCCTCGACCAAAATTTCAAATTTCTAGCTTAACTACATCGTTTGCAATATTCATTTTAATTTTGGAATTTCTTGATTTTTTTTTTTCACCGTTAGAGGGTGCAATTATAGCTTTTAGGAAATTCCGAAGACGCATATTTTAATATTTCATTAATGCCTGTCCAACTAAAAAATTTCTTTATCTCTAAAAACACATAATTTTTTGTTAAAAATAGCTGTATTCACCCCCCCCTATGGGTCTAAAGGTCAAGTGATTGTAACCAATGGTAATTTCGTAGCCTTCAAATTTCAACACCAAAATTTCAAACTTTTAACCTAACTAAATCGTTTGGAATATTCTTTTGATATTTTGTAATTTTCAACTTTTTCCGCCGTTAGAGAGCGTATTTTTGGGAGATTCGAAAAATACAAATTGTAATATTTAATAAATACCTGTCCAACACACAAAGAATTTTTTATTTATCTGCATAAACAAAAAGTTCAATTTCTGCAGACAGACATCAACAAAGCGAAATTATCTCTCTTGTTTTTTAAAAAAAGGCCCTAATAGTTTCTTTTCCCTTTTAGCTGTTTTTTAAGGGCTTCCAATCGTGAGCACTGAAATCTATATCAAATATTAGCCTTCCTATTTCCGGAATCCACATGTATCCGTACAGCACCATTCAGCATTGCACGCCAAACAATCTGAACGACGACAAAACATGGAGTGCAATTTTTAATAGATCGTAGTTCAATAATGATATTCGATGTTTCGGGCAATACAGTACCCTTGACCATCTCCATCTCAGGTTGTGCCTAATTGGCATGAGTTTAAAAACAAAAGGTAAACACCCTTGGTTGGACCCCGAAGGGCAAGTAACTAAAAGAGCAAAAAGCAAGATATGATCGCACAAGAGACCTAAAATGGAAAGCTCTCCTCAGAGAAGGCCATCATTTTAGGCCTCTTGTACTTGTTCAAGACAGTGTGATCATAAAGTAAAAGACGAGAAATAATCTCGTTAGGATTATCAGCCACACCCTCGAAGAACTTTTTCGAGGTGGTGTAAATGTGGGTGTAAATGTGGTCGATGCCCAAGTCTGAATGAAGTCGTCTGTTAGTAACGAACCATGGGGCATCGACCGCATCTCTCAAGATTTTATTTTGTAAGACCTGAATCTTATGAATATTGATGGCGGTGGTATTCGCCCATATAGGCGATGCATATAAGATCACGCAATTTTGAGATGGCCAATCTCTACCTATATAGGACCTCTAATCCTACCTAATGACATATAAACCGTAACCTGTATTCATATGATTTAATGGCTGCGCTTATTTCGTTATTTGAGTTGTACAACAAATATAGTTAAGTTTGTGATTTTTGGCACAAGACGAAAGAAGTAAATTTTGCTTTGGAAACTACTGGAAAAGCTGCAAAATGGTTTGTGAGAAATGTAAGTAATGCTTTTCTGTTTGCAAATATACTCAGTGTGGAGGCACTGAGTATAAACTGACAGTTTTAAACATGATTTAGATTGTGTATTGTTTTAGTTCGTACATTATTAATTTTGAGTAGTAATGCTCACATAGTTAGGTACGTCCTCCAAAAGGAGGACATGTCCTCCCAGAATTTTGAAAAAACATGAAATGTTCTCCATTTTCTATAACATGTTTTAAATTACAATTAAGGCACGTTTTTCGTACTTTCCTTTTTTAAAAATTCTTGAACCCATGACTATTATACAATTTACTGTTAATCGTGAAATAATTTACTGTAAATGTTAAATTAATTCTGTTAATGTAAAAGTTACTATTTTCTGTGATATCAATATGTGCAGTATATATGCTAGATTGAAAAAAGTATGTGCTTTAGAAAGTTGCATAAAATTTTGCTTCCGCCCTCCGAACTCCGTTGTACTATGAAAGTGGACAACACTTTGTTTTTATTTGTAACATACAAGGACAACAAATGAACTTTTCCTAATTTACAATCCTTCTCATATAAGAGATTGATACATACAGAAAACTAAAAAACACTGAAGTCACTGCTAACAACTACCACAGTCAGAGTTAACAGACACACAAAGTTTGCTTTCTGGAACAGTGTAGTAGATAGTTACTAACCGCTATAAGAACAAGTAGCTCTTGATTGCTTATCGAGTATAAATAAAAATCTGCAAATCTTATATTTTGAAGCGTACTGAATAATTAGAATTATATCTTTTTCTGACTGAGCTGTTAGTAGGTACTTGAAATAAATCTTTTGTAGGAAAAACGTGTTTTATTTCCCATATTGAAAGCATGTTCTCCTTTGTCCTCCATTTCTAATTTTTCTGACCTTTTAGATCACTGGCATCTGGTAACTGGTGTGCAAAAAAGTGCCGCTCAGAGGTAAAACAACCCAACCCAGCATCTGGTAACCCTACACATAGGAGAAATTTGTTAGTGAATGCATATTAATCTACCTGAAACAGGCAAAAAAGGAGTTGTAATTCCTTAGGAAAAGGGACCCACTGGATAGCTATTAGGAGACAGATGGGAACCTGCCATTAAGGCAGAGGTAAATCTCAATGCTGACACACTGACTGCCTGTCAGTTCCTTCCCATCAAGTGTCACCTCATAGAGGGCACTAATTGAGTAGTGATAACAAGCATGATATAGCGTATAGTTCTCTTGCTGTATTTTAGCAATTGTGGCATATATTTCTAACTTTTAAAGTGTTTTATCATTAGTTTAATTTGCTGAAAATCATCATTTTTTTATTACTTTTATTATAACTTCCTGAAGGAACATAGAATATATATAATTTTTTTTTTGAGTCGTAAAAGAGCATTTTGTTGCAGGTGCAAAATAAATATATAACTGGACTTGATTCCCATTAATATAAAAAATAAGTATCATTATTTGAAAACTTAAATTGTGGATTCTTTGTACCACTATTATGTACTGAATGGTTAATGTAAAGACACTACCCTATTGATATTAAAACAGTGAAAAGGACAAAGCATTTTGGCAACTTTTGAAGCAAACATAAATTTAACTTCTGTTCCCCCCAAAACCTTTTAATGACAGGGCAGTTAATATATGTGCTTAATTTGCTAAATAATAAATTATTACATTGCATATGAAATATATTTGATAAAAACTAAATATCTTTGGCCCAATGTTGCAGATAGTTACAATATTTTATCCAATCTGTTCTTAGTTGGAATATCAATATTAATAGTGTGGATAACTATCAGTCGTTTTGAGGAAGCCATTTAAAATTATTTTCGTTCAGGTCCACAAAACATTTTAATATTGTTTACTGGACTATATGTAAACTAAGGATCTTTTTCTCATCATATATTCAAAGTCACTAATTATAATGTAACTTGGGGGGAATTATTTATTCATCACAGGGATGTACCCATATGGGGGTGGTCTGAAGCCCCCCCCCTCCCTCTGGGTTTCATTTAAAGTTCTATTTAAATAATGTCATAAAATGGAAATTTATTCATTATTTTGCCATAGGTTTATGAACTACATCCATTATTAGGCAAAATTTTCTTTTTTGATATTATTCAACAACTTATATTTTTGGTTGTGTTCGTTTTTCTGCTGAGGTCCTTCCATCCTCTCAGATACTGTGGCATATAAACTGACACAGGCTCCTGTCAGACCTCTGTGGCAAGCAGCTTCATGAGGGGGTATTTATTTTTTTTATTATCTTATAAATGCTTTAATGACAGTACTTCATACATTAAAATGTATCCTTAGAGGGTCTTAATGAATCCTTAGTGGTCCTATATAGGGAGAGGTTGGCAAACAGCACTCACGAGCACCATGTCTGGGCTCTGCAAATGTGTCAGTTTAGCAGACTGATTATCTAGCTTCATAAACACACATGGGGATGGTGCAACTTTATAATAAGATTTGTTACTTAAAACTCATGGAAATGCTTCCTTTCCATTCTGAATGAGTTTGCTACCGGATTAGATTCTGGTAGCAAGAGTATTCAACTGGAGATTTGTTGAAGCAAGCAAGCTTCCTTTCCAGATGATTGTTATCTGTTCTCGGTATTTTATAATATTTTTTGATTGATTATATTACAATTAAGTCAATTCATTAATTTGGAAATTTAAGCAATAATTGTTTCTTCATACATTCAGCCCCAGATATTAAATTTTTATTTAAAATATAAAAATGCTTAACTTTCCTGAAAAGATAAGGCAATATTTTTTTTATTTAGGCTCTGATTTATGCTTTTGCAAAATTAATATTAAAATTCTGTTTCAAAAATAATAGTTGACCACTTGTAGCATAAGCAAGATTTATAAAAATATTTTTCATATTCTGAAACCTGTCAAAATTATGCTATATATTAAAAACTAGAACATTCTAAATCATTTTTTTTTCTTTATTACACTATGCTATTTATAAATATCTCACTAGAAAAAAATGCCACCTCCCCAATTTCAGTAATTAATTTACTTTTGCAATTATCAATCTCATCGCAACACTTTTGCTTGACTTTCCATTTTGTTTCTGTCTTTTTAAAAGCTACTTCATTTCTACTGTTTCAATTCTCATACAAAACACGATAAAACGATAGTTTATGCTTAATATTATGACAGTTTCAAAACTGAAATTGTGAACCAGTTTCTTTTAATATCTTTGAAGCAGTGCTTTTTGATGTTGATAATGTTTAAGTTTGTATCTGTTGAAGTTTACGGAAATATTTTTCACACATTATGAACATGTTATTAATTTTGGCACTAGATTTTACCAAAGAGTTTTCTTTTCAGCTTCTCAGTATGTTTAGTGGGGCAGGAATGGCTCAGTCGGTAGCGCGCCAGGCTCGTAATCTATAGTTCCCAGGTTCGAGTCCCAGCTGGGTCAGCATTGAGATTTATCTTCGCAAAATTCCCCGCCTTGCCCACAGTCAGTAGGGGACACCAATGGGCTTGGAAAGGCCGCCGTCCGTCGGATGGGACGTTAAGCCGTGGCCCCGTGTGCGGGAGAGACATACCCTGTGCACGTTAAAGAACACGCTGGATGGCCATGACGGGAGGCTACCATCTGTCTCCCAACAGCTGTTCCAGTGGGTCCCCTCCCCCAACCTTCTCTGAGCCTTCGGGGTCCTTGTGACCTGGCCATTTAGCCCATGGTGTGCAAAAAGTGCCACTCAGAGGTAAAACAACAACCCAACTCAGTATGTTTAGTAAAGCACACTCAATATCATTAACTGCGAAAATTAGATTTTTATCGAAAAATGTCACTAGAAATGAATTAAAGTTCTTGTACAAATCTTTCAAATTCTCAATTTTTCACAACATTCTTTTAATATTTAGTGTTATTAAATTGAAAACATTTAACAACAAATGCTGCTGCAAATGCTAATTCTAACATTTTCAAAATTAATTGATTATACAGTACTTTTCGGTGGGGCGGGGGTGGCTCAGTCGGTAGCGCGCCAGGCTCGTAATCTGTAGTTCCCAGGTTCGAGTCCCAGCTGGGTCAGCGTTGAGATTTATCTCCGCAAAATTCCCCGCCCTGCCCACGGTCAGTAGGGGACACCGATGGGCTTGGAAAGGCCGCCGTCCGTCGGATGGGACGTTAAGCCGTGGCCCCGTGTGCCGGAGAGCCATACCCTGTGCACGTTAAAGAACACGCTGGATGGCCTTGACGGGAGGCTACCATCTGTCTCCCAACAGCTGTTCCAGTGGGTTCCCTCCCCCAACCTTCTCTGAGCCTTCGGGGTCCATGTGACCTGGCCATTTAGCCCATGGTGTGCAAAAAAAGTGCCGCTCAGAGGTAAAACAACTCAACTCAACTTTTCGGTTATCTCCAATCACATTTTCTTGACGACTTTTTTTGGAAAAAAATGGCAGTTTTTGATGGAATCAGGAAGGTTAATGAGTAATTTAGGGGTGGGTTATTTGAACTATAAGACGTTTTTTTTTTTTTGGTTGTTGTTGTTGTCTCTGATGAGATTATTTAGTTTCAGGATCTTTTTTATAATTTGGTCAGCAGTGCACTGTTTCCAATTTTCATGCTTTTTGGTATGTGTTGTCTCCAATGAGATTATTTAGTTTCGGGGGCTTTTTTATAATGCCGGTCGGCGATGCATTGTCAATGATGTTCTTGGTTTACTTTGCTGTTTATTTTTTGTTTATCTTTAGTTACATTTTCTTGGTGATGAAAAATAAACACCAAAGTAAACCAAGAACATTGACAATGATTCACCGACCGGTATTATAAAAAAAAACCCAAAACTAAATAATCTCATTGGAGACAACACATACCAAAAAGCATGAAAATCAGAAACAGTGCACTGCCAACCAAATTATAAAAAAGCCCCAAAAACTTAATGTCCTTGCAGACAACACAAACCGAAAAACATGAAAATCGGAAAGTGTACTGCTGACCAAAATATAAAAAAGCTCCCGAAACTAAATAATCTCATCAGAGACAACAACAAGAAAAACATTTATAGCTCAAATAACCCACCCCTAAATTACTCATTAACCTTCCTGACTCCATCAAAAATTGCCATTTTTTCCAAAAAAAAAAGTCGCGAAGAAAATGTGACCAGAGATAACTGAAAGAAAATGTTTCCGGAGATAACCGAAAAGTACCGATTATACAAACTTCTAATGCAGCATTTATTTTAAGAAGTTTAAAAATAGCTTTTTGCAACAAATAATGCTACTGATTACCTCCAGTGACATATTTCTGTATAACTGAAATTTTCACGGGAATTTCAATTTACAAAAATGTTTCTTCAATAATTTAGTGAAACTAGAACATTTAATAGTGATGTCACTTTTAAATTTTCTCACAGCAACATATTTTCTTCAAAATACGTAAAACAAAAATCATTATTAAACCTTTAAAATTACACTTATTTATTTCAGCAAAACTTATAAGCATCGATGTGTTTTAATTAGCTTTTGAGATTAAATCACGTGGAAAGTGTTTGCGCTGCTAAGCCAGCTTCTACGTTTTGAATGGCAATGAATGTGATGGAAATGTGATTTCAGTGACATCTTCCTTTTATCTTAAAGGACATTTTTCTTTAAAAAAGATTATATTTGACTCTATGAAGTTACAAGTTTCGTTTTCTACTGGCTAAATGAGAAAATTCAAGATGATTTGATAGAGCCAGAGCGTTGGCAAACTATTCAGAAGATATTAGTAATATTTCAGCAGTAGAGCAAGGCATTATTGATCTAATTTCATCGTCAGTTTGACTGTTTTCACACACCACATTTTCCGAAGAAAATACATAACATATATTACAAAGATAAGAGAAATAGGGAAAGAAAGAACCTCAGAAAAGAAGAAAAGTTAATCGCCATCACTCACATCCATTAAGATTATGAGAAATCCATAATAAAAACACAACCATACGTAAGTCGTGTGAAAGCAGCAATAATATGCTTGATGGTGCATCCCGGATAGAGGGCCTCCAGTGTTGTTGCCGTGCCAGCATGAAAGGCAGTAGAGTGAGATGTCAATCACCCGGGCGAGGCGTCACTCACAGCAGATCCAAGCTCGATCATTGGCTTAGCACTCTGAGAGACTGCTCGCCAACAATGCAGTGCCATTTTCATTTAATTCCAATTCCCTAATTATTCCAGAATTTCTCGTTTTAAAATAATCTTTCATCCATATCGATCGCTAGTATTTTTCACGTCTGTTTCTCACTTTTTTCAGCACTAAAATTGCAGCACTTATACCTGCTAACATAGCGGCATCAGTTACGTCCATTGCAACTTCAAGTCTACATTGGTGAAAAATGAAAACTATTTGATGCACAACTGTAGACAGTTCAAGGCATGCATCCAACGCATTTCATCTAAGACAAGCGCTAGACTACTTGGTGTTGAAAAGCAGAATTGAAAGTGAAATTGAAGGTGAACAAGTGTGGACATAGCCGTTGAGGAGGTGATGACTGGCATATGGGACTCGAATTTGAAAATTGCAGATTATGAGCCTAGCATGCTTACTGACTAAGCCAACCTGCACACTTCCTAGAAGGATGACATTCTATATTTAACCCATTAATGTTAAATGTCCCATTTTTGGGACAATTTTTATGATGAATAAAATTATTCTGCAAAAGAATTATAGTTTTTTTTTGGTGGCAGCATTTAATTCCTAAACCTGTCAAAACTATCTTATGAAAATGATCATATGTTATTTATTTTTTGGCCAGGAGATAAGAACAAAGATATTATAATTAAAATTCTATACAGTATAATTATGGCCTATAATGAGTTAAAGACATTCTGAAAAGTTATTCCGTATGATTGAAATCCAAAGTGAATGCACAGTATTCCCTGTTAAGAAACAATAATTAATAGATTCTGAAAAAAATTCATCGCCGCCACGGCGGGAATCGAACCCGCATCTCTCCAGATTCATGCCAGAGCGCGCTACCATTGCACCACGCGTTCGGACAACGAATATTTTCAGAATATGACCTTTTAAGTTTTTCTTCTTGAGACGTGACTGAGACAGCGCCATCTATACTCAAGGAGATGCAACGTTTTACAGTCGTTGCATTAGATTATCAGATGTTAATGAGAAGGTCGCTAACGCTACCGCGTTAAATATATAATTGAAATCCAAAGTGAATGCACAGTATTCCCTGTTAAGAAACAATAATTAATAGATTCTTCTAATTAATTAATCTATTATAATTAATTATTGTTTCTTAACAGGGAATACTGTGCATTCACTTTGGATTTCAATTATATATTTAACGCGGTAGCGACCTTCTCATTAACATCTGATAATCTAATGCAACGACTGTAAAACGTTGCATCTCCTTGAGTATAGATGGCGCTGTCTCAGTCACGTCTCAAGAAGAAAAACTTAAAAGGTCATATTCTGAAAATATTCGTTGTCCGAAGCGTGGTGCAATGGTAGCGCACTCTGGCATGAATCTGGGGAGATGCGGGTTCGATTCCCGCCGTGGAGGCGATGAATTTTTTTCAGAATCTATTAATTATTCCGTATGAGACAAGCAAGAAGGGTACATCCATTTGAGAAAATAGTTGGGGTGATGTGTCAGTTCCTCAGATGTAAAGAGTGAATATGTATTTTATTGCTATTAAATATATATATATATTACTACTATATACTGTAGTTATTGTATGTAATAACTACAGAACTGAGTGTTGCTGGGTTAATGTAGTTTATATTGATTGACACTTCTGTCCATTTTAACAAGCAATTGGTAGAAATCAGTGCAATGGTTATGCAAATTAATTTGTGATTGACATTAAAAAGGGGGCTTCACTGTAAAGTCATTTTAAAAGAAGTGCTTTTGTAATACATTTATTGTTCCACTCTTTTAAAAAAAAAATATTCTGTTTTATTCATGACGTGTAGAATTTCAAAACAATTGTTATTTTTAAGTAATCGAATATGATTAGTAATAGTATGTGAAACTTGTTGTTGTTGGGTTGTTTTACCTCTGAGCGGCACTTTTTTGCACACCATGGGCTAAATGGCCAGGTCACATGGACCCTGAAGGCTTAGAGAAGGTTGGGGGAGGAGACCCACTGCAACTGCTGTTGGGAGACGGATGGTAGCCTCCCATCAAGGCCATCCAGCGTTTTCTTTAACGTGCACAGGGTATGGCTCTCTCCCACACACAGGACCACTGCTTAACGTCCCATCCGACGGACGGCAGCCTTTCCAAGCCCATCAGTGTCCCCTACTGACCGTGGGCAGGGTGGGGAATTTTGCTGAGATAAATCTCAACGCTGACCCAGCTGTTACTCGAACCTGGGAACTACAGATTACGAGCCTGGCGCACTACCGACTGAGCCACCCCCACCCTGTGAAATTTGTATATTCAGATAAGATTAGTTATTTGTCTTAAGTGATTTTATTCAATATATTGAATTAAGTAATTAGTATTAAGCAATAATAGTTTTTAATCAATCTCTCATGCTTCTGGGTTCAGTTGGTTTATGAGATTTTCCTTTGATGTAGCCAACTGTTGCAGGATCAATGCCATGATATTCACAAGATTTTATTTGGCTGTTGATTTGACCTTGGTATTTTTCCTTTACTGCTAGTAATGTAGCAGTGGTAAAAAGCTATCATAATGGATCACAAATGAAAATGTGCAGGAAAAGACAAGTTTTTTTTTTATGTTATTCATTGACCGAGCAGTATATATACTAGTACTATATTCAGTGTCGCTTTAGCATGTACAATAAGGGTGAGAAAATTAAAAAAAATCTGACCAGCTAGCAGTTTTTACCTCAAGCCAGAGTAAAGGAATCACTATTGTTGTAAGAAATTGCAATAAATTTTCCTGCTTTTATAAGCATTAATAGTGAGCATGCAATAAAAATGATACTGCATTCAAAGATGAAAGCTGATATTTTGATTTCCTGAATTTTGGTGTTAAAAATTAATTTCTGAATTGTGCATATTTTTTATTGTAAGAAAAAAATAAAAAATAAATACCCCCTCAAGCAGCTGCTTGCCACAGAGGTCTGACAGGAGCCTGGCAGTTTATATGCCACAGTAGGAGATCTGAGAGGATGGCAGGACCTCAGCAGAAAAACGACACACACATCCATGCCTAATTCCGGGGCTCGAACCCAGGTCCCTTAGCCGTCCCATGGCCAAGTGGTTAGCGCGCTTGGGCTACTGATCTAAGGGACGTGCGTTCGAGCCCCAGATTAGGCATGGATGTGTGTGTCGTTTTTCTGTTGAGGACCTGCCATCCTCTCAGATCTCCTACTGTGGCATATAAACTGACAGGCTCCTGTCAGACCTCTGTGGCAAGCAGCTGCTTGAGGGGGTATTTTTTATTGTAAAATTTAAAAATTAACAGTAATTTTTTCTCATTCAGGCCAGAAGAAGCTTGGCAAAGTAATAACGCCAGATCCATGGAAAGCTGGAGCTCGCAACACTACAGGTAAGCATTATAGTAGAATATTGTTCCCTTTTTAATAAATTAATAGATTAAAGTTTCTTAACAGGGAATACTGTGCATTCACTTTGGATTGATTTTAAATATTGTTCCCTTGTTTTTAAAATCTGCTGAATAAAAACAGTTAAATTGCATCAAACATTAATTAATAGAATCTGAAAAGAATTTCATTAGACTGAAATTTTGAATAACTTTTATGATAAAGGCGTGGTTCCTAAAGATTTTACCAGAGCTATTATTATCCCTATTTTCAAAAAAGGTGATCGCAGTTCTTGTGATAACTATAGGGGTATCAGCCTACTCTCCGTTCCAGGTAAAGTTCTTTCCATGATTGTGCTTAATAGAATTAAGAATCTGGTTGACGGGCAATTGCGTGATGAGCAATGTGGATTCAGAAGTGGTAGGGGATGTGTGGATCAGATATTTTCACTTAGGCAGATTCTTGAGAAATGTTTAGAGTTTCAGAAACCTTTGGTTGCTAGCTTTGTTGATTTCAAAAAGGCTTTCGACTCTGTTGATCGTCAAAATTTGTGGTTGATTGTGAGATCATATGGTATACCAGACAAGTTAGTTAACATAATGAAAGCTCTCTATAATAACACTGAGTCATGTGTGAGAGATGGTGAGTCTTGTAGCAATTGGTTTAGCATTACATCTGGTGTTCGACGAGGGTGATTTTGTCTCCTTTTCTCTTCAGTTTGATTGTTGGTTATGTTTTGCGAAATTCACTTCAAGGGAAAGATTTTGGCCTTAAATGGGCTGGAGATACGAAAATTTCTGATTTAGATTATGCTGATGATTTAGCCCTTTTGGCAAATGATGTTGATGAGATGAACTCTTTCATTCGAGCTGTTGATGAGACTGGTAGTAGAGTAGGATTGGTTATAAACAGAGAGAAAACTAAAGTGATGAAAATTGGTCAGGCAGGTTGTGATTCAGTTCATCTGAATGGTTGCAGTCTTGAGCAAGTGTCACAGTTTAATTACCTTGGGAGCTATGTAACAGATACTGGTGATGTGCAGCATGAGATTAACAGACAAATAGGGATTGCTGCTGGGACTTTTAAGAATCTATGGAGATTGTGGAAAAATAGGCGTATACAACTAAAGACTAAAATTAGACTGTACAATAGTTTGGTTCTTTCTAGGGTTAGTTATGGTAGTGAAACTTGGACGCTATGTAAACAAGATAACAGGAAACTACATGCTTTTGATTCTAGATGCTTACGCAGTATCTTGGGTATTAGGTGGTTTAACTTTGTAACTAATGATGAGGTTAGGCAAAGGAGTTTGCAACCTCCTTTAAGCAGCATATTTTGCAGAGAGAGACTCCACTAGTTTGGCCATGTTGCCCGTATGGATAATTATAGATTGGCGAATAGGGTTATGAAGAGTGTGCCTAAAGGCCTCAGAAAGAGGGGGAGACCTAGGATGCGGTGGGCAGACAATGTCAAACAGGACCTTGTTAGAATTGGTGTGCAGTGGCCGGATGCAGCAGATGTAGCTCAGGACAGATATGCTTGGAGAATTAGACTGCGCAGTCTGGTTGGACCTCCGTAGCCCATGGCTGCTTGAGGATGATGATGATGATGATGAAAAAAAATTCATCGCCGCCACGGCGGGAATCGAACCCGCATCCCTCCAGATTCATGCCAGAGCGCTCTACCATTGCACCACGCATCGGACAACGAATATTTTCAGAATATCACCTTATAAATCATATTACTGAGACAGCGCCATCTATACTCAAGGAGATGCAACTTTTTCAGTAGTTGCATTTGATTATCAGATGTTAATGAGAAGGTCGCTAACGCTACCGTGTTAAATATATAATTAAAAATCAATCCAAAGTGAATCCGACGCGTGGTGCAATGGTAGCGCGCTCTGGCATGAATCTGGAGAGATGCGGGTTCGATTCCCACCGTGGCGGCGATGAATTTTTTTCAGAATCTATTAATTAATGTTTGATGTCTATCTTAACAGGGAATACTGTGCATTCACTTTGGATTGATTTTTAGTTAAATTGCATGTTAATTGAAAGGAAATTTCTATCTAAAGAATGTAATATTTTACTTGGAACATATTTCTTTCTTTTTATAATTCTTTTCAGTGTGGCACTTTTTTGTTAATCTTCAGGAGATTTTCAAAAGTTTAAACAAAGGGTTTTTTGATAATAGTTCAAATCAAACTTATGAGATTAAATCAGGGAGTTGCTTCAGCATAATGTTAAGAAACAAATCAGCAATACTTGGATATCAATTCTAAGAAATGGCGGTCAGATGACTTTAACAGATTATTTATATCATAGTTTAATAAAATATGCATCAAACTGAAAAATAAAGTGTTATTTTTCAAGCATTAGTAATGCATATTTATAAGATATAAAAAAATTTTCAAATGCAAATTTAAAAAAAAAAATCATAGTTTCATTGTACTAAGAAACTGGTTGAACATCATTGGTCTCCTATTTTGCATTTTGTCATATATATATACGTGGGTGGATCAGAAAGTAAGGTTATAAGGTTGATATGTCACACTCAATATCTTTAACCCTTCCAGGGTCCAGGCTGAAAAACAGGTTTCTATCCAGGGGCCAAGCTGTTTTCTGCCTATGCTCAGCCAAAAAAAACTTTAACTTTAGAACTTTTTTGCCAAATAACTAATGAAAGGAATTATGGCATGTTGTATGCCAAATTAATCAGCATTTAATTCTGGATTTTCTGAAAATCAAGTATTTAACAAAAAAGACGATATGTTTTAATAGGACTTTTTTAGAGTCATGTTGTAAAAAAAAATACATCAAAAAACTAATAGACAGAAATGATTGCAAAGCACATGAATAGAATGACTATATATTTCTGAATAACAAAAAAATTACTTTTTTGGTTTTAAGTAAATATTTTTCTCGTTTCGTAATTTTTTTCTCGGTACCATACATTAAGAAAATTCCAGGCTTTTAGCCAACTGTGCTGAATCAGATAAACAAGTCAACTTTAGAATTTAAAAAAAAAATAACCAATCAACAGAAATAGGTCATGTTATATACAAAATTAAACAGAATTTAATTGCTAATTTTTTGAAAATAAATAATATAAACGAATTTGCAAGCATATTGATTTTAATAAGCCTTTTTCAATGTGATATGGTGAAAAAAAAATCGCACTATACAATTCAGGCTTCGTTTTGGAAAACCTGATGAATAAAAATAGTTAAATTATATGTTTATCAAAAGGAAATTTCCTCTTGAATAATATAATATTCACCTGAAATATGATTTTTATTTCTTTTAATGATTCTTTTCAGTATTGTATATTTTAAACACAGCCAGTGTTATACGTGACTTGGCCTCACATTCATTCACGGGATTTTCATGAATATTCACGGGATTTTCTGAAATGGTTATGAAATAGAAAAAATACTTCCTTGGCTGCTTTTTTTTACTAAATGTTGTAAATTTTTTCTTTGGGTGTTGAAGTTTGCCGATCATGGCTAAGTGCAGAAAGGTTTGTGCACCAAGGACCAGCTCTTCCCAAAATTGCCCTGCCAAATGATGGCCGATTTCTGTAGCAAGGAAGTCTATTTGCTTTCATATCCAAGACATTCAATTTCAGAAAATGGTACACGCTCAAAGTTTTTTTTATTAAAAAAAACAATAAATAATAAAGAAAAAATTACATATAACCTAATGGGATGTTAAATAATATATCCGCAACAACTTTTGAGCCGGCTTCTGATCTAGCCAACCCAAAAAGATATATCAGTAATCGATAAATCAGCCGATCTGAAAATCACTAACGAAAGTAAATCTACAGAAATTAATTTGCTTCCTTATCCAAGACTTCATTTATTTTGAGAAGATGATACTAGATCAAAGTTTTACTGGAAAAGTAATAAATAATAAAATGAAAATTAACATATAGTCTTAATGCGATGTTAAAATATCTGTAGCAACAATGTGTGGCCGATGTTACGATGTAGCATGAAAAAAATCAATATTTATCAATCGGGCAAAAGATTGCTAATTTCCGAAAATAAATCTACTGAAATGAAAACTAACTAAAGTTTAAATATAAAAAAATACTAAATTTACAAAGAGTATCCAATACGCTGGACCAAAACTGTAAATAATAAATCACACGCAATGGAGATTGCATCAGCTATCTGCATCTTGTTTGCGTCAGTGAAGCATAACTAATTAAATGCAGGTGCCATCAGAATGTCTAAGAAGGATGTGTTTACTTTCAGTTTCAATTTGAAGGCGGAAAAGATTCATAGAATGCTGGGAAAAATGATAAAAATAACTTGGGAGTACTGAAATATGTTTGCAACAGAAAAGAGTGTGAAACGGGGGAAAAAAATTGCAGTACGTATTTTGTAATTACTTCCATATTCTATGGTTTTTAAAAATAGCAGTTTTTTTGTTAATTTTTAAGAGATTTTCGAAAATTTAAGGAAAAATTTGATGATAATTGCTCAAATCAAATTTGCGAGCTTAAATCAGAAGGTTGCTTCAGCAAATTGGAAATAGAAAAAATAAAAACAAGCAAATCAGCAATAGCGTTTAGTCTTTTAAAATATGGCAATCAGATGGCTTTATAAAATTATTTATATTGTAGTTTAGTAAAATATGCATCAAATTAAAAAACAAAATGTTATTTTTGAAGTCTGAATTATATATTTTTATAAGATATATATATATATAAATCACAATGGCAATTTTTATTTTTAAAAAATCGATATATTTTTGTTGTACTAAGACTGTATGAGCAGACAATGTACTTTTTCTAAGACCGTCCCATGGCCGAGTGGTTAGCGCTCTTGGCTACTGATCTAAGGGACCTGGGTTCGAACCCCGGGTAAGGCATGAATGTATGTCGTTTTTCTGCTGAGGTCCTGCCATCCTCTCAGACCTCCTACTATGGCATATAAACTGACAAGCTCCTGTCAGACCTCTGTGGCAAGCAGCTGCTTGAGGGGGTAGTTAGTTAAGACTGTATGCATACATCATCGACACTCGCATTTCAGATTCTCCATTCATATATATATGGGTTAGAGCCTGGAAGGGTTAATGCACACAACTAACTATATAAAGTGAAACCTCAACCAATACACTTTTTTTTTTTAACAGAATCACCTCAAATATTCACACTTGTCAGTATGTGTTAATGAGCTTATCCATTCCATTAGCATAAAAGTCCTGTCCTTAGTGATTCAATTGTGCAGAGACGACACACAATTTAAGGAATCATATTTGTTTGTTTTCTTCATTGTAAAAGTTGGAAAATTTTTTTGTTTTTAAATTTCAATATTGGAAGTTATGGATATGTAATTAGTTCACCTGGCTAATTTTATTATCCAGAATGCTATGGAAAAGTCATTGTTGCTTTGTGATATATTTTGGTATATTTGTGGCCTGATCATTTAGCTAAGTGCATAGCAAAAAAAATCATCATCCTCAAGCAGTCATGGGCTACGGTGACGTAGCCATGACTGCTTGATATAACCAGACGTTGCAATTCAGTTCTTCAAACATATCTGTCCTGAGCTACATCTGCTGTATCTCACCACTGCACACTAATTCTAACAAGGTCTTGTTTGACATTGTCTGCTCACCGCATCCTAGGTCTCCCACTCTTTATGAGGCCTTTAGGCACACTATTCATAACCCTATTTGCTAATCTATAATTATCCATACTGGTAACAATGGCCAAACCAATGGAGTCTCTCTCTGCACAATATGCTGCTTAAAGGAGGTTGCCGACTCCTTTGCCCAATCTCTTCATTACTTACAAAGTTGAAAGTACATGTAAATAAATATAAAAAGAAAATAAATAACCTCTCAAGCAGCTGCTTGCCACAGAGGTCTGACAGGAGCCTGTCAATTTATATGCCACAGTAGAAGGTCTGAGTGGATGGGCCAAACCTCAGCAGAAAAACATCACAAATCTACATGCCTTACCTGGGGCTCGAACCCAGGTCCCTTAGATCACTAGCCAAGTGCACTAACCATTTGGCCATGGGATAGCTGTATAGGTAAATAAATAAAAATAAAATTAATTCCCCCTCAAGCAGCTGCTTGCCACAGAGGTCTGAGAGGAGCCTGTCAGTTTATAATGCCACAGTGGGAGGTCTGAGAGGATGGTGGGACCTCAGCAGAAAAACATCGCAAATGTTCATGCCTTGCCTGGGACGCAAACCACTCGGCCATGGGATGGCTGTACATGTAAATGCTATATATAAATTGTTGCAAAAACCAATAACTGGTGCACATGTGCTTTTCTCTTCTATCTAGAATATTTATAATCTTGTGGCTATTAAGTAAAGAATATTGTACTCTATAGGTATAATTTTACACTTTTGTAAATTAGCATATAGTCTGTTTTTAATTCAAGTAGTGGATAACAATAAGTAATTATTGTTTTGTTTTTTCAGAAAGTGGTGGCCGAATAGTAAATGAAAACAAAGCTTTAACTGCCAAAAAAGCTAGGTAAGTTTTGGCTGAAAAATAGTTTTTTCAATTAAAGTACTATTTTTTATTATTAGTTGTGTAGAATACATGTACTGTATATTAATTTCTAATTTGGTGTTCATTGTAAAAAAAATAATGTGAATGAAAAGATAGAAGTATAAAATATATAATTTAATTTTTATTTCTTTAATTCAGACATGGGTTGGGTTGTTTTACCTCTGAGTGTCACTTTTTTGCACACCATGGGCTAAATGGCCAGGTCACATGGACCCCGAAGGCTCAGAGAAGGTTGGGGGAGGGGACCCACTGAAAGAGCTGTTGGGAGACAGATGGTAGCCTCCCATCAAGGCCATCCAGCGTGATCTTTAACATGCACAGGGTATGGCTCTCCCGCACACGGGGCCACGGCTTAACGTCCCATCCAACGGACGGTGGCCTTTCCAAGCCCGTCGGTGTCCCCTACTGACCATGGGCAGGGCGGGGAATTTTGCGGAGATAAATCTCAACGCTGACCCAGCTGGGACTCGAACCTGGGAACTACAGATTACGAGCCTGGCGCACTACCGACTGAGCCACCCCCGCCCCCAATAAATAATTCAGACATGAATATCCAGCATAATTTGATGATTAAACAACTCATTGCCAATTGATTTTGTTACTATGCTATGTGTTTGATGTCATAGGTGTTCAGATTTCCACTGCTTATTTGTGCTTTGCATTTAGGAAGGAAATTATGATAGACCTAAAATGGTTGGTGAATAATTAAACTGAAGTTTCATGTGTAAGAAAATATTTCAACTACTATACAGCATAGTTTGCAATAAATTTAAAAAGCAACCATTATGTATTAACTTCAAAATCTACCTTTTTAGGATACGTATAAAATTGTCCATTTGGTTTCAAGGTTGAGCCTGTGATGGTTTCTGATCAGCATCATATGCTAACTGACAAAAATTATTGTTGTAGCTTAAACACTAGCAAACAGAAAACAATGATGGTTTCCTTCAACCAAGGCCAACCAGTACAATATGTCCAGGATCAAAAACTGAAATTGTAGTCAGTAGCATCGCAAATATTTATCAGCAGTGATGAAAGTATGCCAGAATATACTTGAACTAAACTACCAGAGTTGACATCATTATACTTTGCTTAAAAATTGTCTGCTTTTCTTCGCAAGTATAATATGCCACTCACATTTTATATCTTTGTACTTCAACATGCTGACTGACTCCCATTCAGATTCATAGGCTGGATAATATAAAACTTTGAGTTTTAACAAACTGTGATGATGTTTACTGTGTTTGTGGCTTGGTATTGAATGGGGTTATTTCTCTCTATCTTTATAATTTCTTTGTTTTTCTTCCCTGAAGTGCTCTAGGAATAAGTTATTTACATTCCCAATGCATTCAATACACTTCGTGTGCTCACTGAAAGTTCACATTCCATCTCTCGTGGGGGCGGGGGTGGCTCAGTCGGTAGTGCGCCAGGCTCGTAATCTGTAGTTCCCAGGTTCGAGTCCCAGCTGGGTCAGCATTGAAATTTATCTCTGCAAAATTTCCCGCCCTGCCCACGGTCAGTAGGGGTCACCGATGGGCTTGGAAAGGCTGCCGTCCGTCGGATGGGACGTTAAGCCGTGGCCCCGTGTGCGGGAGAGCCATACCCTGTGCACGTTAAGAACACGCTGGATGGCCTTGACTGGAGGATACCATCTGTCTCCCAACAGCTGTTCCAGTGGGTCCCCTCCCCCAACCTTCTCTGAGCCTTCGGGGTCCATGTGACCTGGCCATTTAGCCCATTGTGTGCAAAAAAGTGCCGCTCAGAGGTAAAACAACCCACAACCCATCTCTCGTGAAATCTATTGGTAACACCATATAACAAAGATTTTTCCTAGAAGTGGTTAATGCACTAGAAATGTAATGCATCTGTCTAGATTTTTTTTTTAGAATATAATTTTTATTCATAACAGTAAAGAATACAAATACATTTACACTTTGACCCGCAAAGCTAAATAGCTTATCTGCAGGAAAATGAATAAATTATATTAAACATAGGTCATTCAGCCACAAAAATGGTGTACATCAAATAAATCCACAAAACACAACACATGAAAATCAGCTAACTAGAAAATACCAAATAATTTTTTAATTCCATTTTAAGTCTTCTAAAAGAATCTATATTTAGTAATTCTTTTGGAATAGCATTAAATATAAGTGGTACTTGATATTTGGAGGTATGTTTTCCGTAATTATTTCGAAAATTTGGCAATTTGTTATAACCTTGGTTTTGAAGTCTTGTATTTTTATTATGTTGAATTTTTAGTTTGTAAGTTTCGTCAAAAAAATTTTTAATTATTACATTATATTTATATAAATTGCTGTAGTATAAAAGATTTAAAAGTTTCAATCTATTGGTAGAAGTTTTATAAATTTTGTGCAAATGAGACGGAATAATATTTTTAGCTATTATAGACTGCAGTTTTTCTATTTTATTTATGTTAGTTAAGTTAGTTGTTCCGTGCACAATTATTCCATAATTTAAAATAGATTTGCATATTGCTTTATAAAATAGTACACGTTTCCATATTTAATACATATTTCAATTTTTGAATTTTTATCGCCGATATTCTCAAGCTTTCACATGTGGGATATGTGGGCATTCCATCTAAAATATTCATCAAAAATGATTCCTAAGTAATTTATTTTATTTACTTGCTCAACAAGTGGGCAACTGCATAATGATTCATAATTTGAAGCATCCTTTTTTCTGCAATTTATTTTATGAGTTTTGATAAAGAGGTTTTGATGAATATGTTTGTTTTTTTCTCATTTAAATAGATTTTATTATGATTTAACCATCTAATAATATTATTGTAATCTGTTTGAACCGCTGAAATGCTATCATTTAAATACTTCTGACTGTTTATTAAAACAATGTCGTCTGCATATAGATAAATAACACTGTTTAATTTTATATTGAACATATCATTTATGTATAATAAATAAATAAATAAATAAATACCCCCTCAAGCAGCTGCTTGCCACAGAGGTCTGACAGGAGCCTGTCAGTTTATATGCCACAGTAGAAGCTCTGAGAGGATGGCAGGACCTCAGCAGAAAACAACACGAACATCCATGCTTTACCCGGGGCTCGAACCCAGGTCCCGTAGATCAGTAGCCAAGCGCGCTAACCACTCGGCTAGGAACAATAAAGGACCTAAATTTTGAGCCTTGGGGAATTCCACATCGTGTAATTACTTTTCTGCTGTAGCAGTTTTTTATTTTAGTAATTGTGTATCTGTCTGATAAATAATTTCTAAACCAATCTAACAATATACCGCGAATACCGTAATTTTCCAATTTATTTAGTAAAATGCTATGATCTATTGTATCGAAGGCTTTCTTTAAATCTAAGAACATAGTTACAATTTTTTCCCTATTATTCAATGATTTATTAATATTATTTGCAATTTTGGAAATTAGTTGAATTGTGTTTTTTCCTTTTTGAAAGCCAAACTGATTTTCATTAATTATGTTGTGTTTAAGTAAAAAGTTAAAAACAGTATTATAAATATATTTTTCCATTGTTTTCAAAAAAATAGGCAGAATTGTTATTGGTCGATAGTTAGAAAAATCCTCCTTAATACCACCTTTAAAAATAGGTCTTAAAATACCTGTTTTGAGTTCAGTAGGTATGTTCCCAGTAAATATAATCTGATTTATAATTTTTGATATAATATTTAGTAGTGTCTCTTTATTAAATTTTATATGTTTAATGCAAACATTATCGTAACCAGGTGATTTATTGGTGTCTAATGAAGTAATTATTTCATCAGTTTGTTTTTCAGTGATTTCATGTATATAGATAGATTTCAAAACTCTTTGTATCATGGTTGGAACATAATTTATATCGTCTTGGTGATTTGTATTTCTTATCTGTAAAATTAGTGTATTATAAATGTCGTAATTATTTGCTATTTCTTCCACAGATAATTTCGTTTTGGACATATTGTCAATTATTACATCGTCCAATGATTTTTTCTGTTTTCCTTCTAATATTTCATATATTAATTGCCAGGTAGCCTTCATATCATTTTCTTTCATTATAAGTTTATTTCTATAATAAAGTTGTTTCTGATTTCTAATATGAATATTAACCATATTCCTTAATTTTTTATAGTTATTTTTATAAGCATCACTTTTATCATTGTTTATAAATTTAATCCAAGCTTTATCTCTTACTTCAATTAATTCTATCAATTTCGGTGTTATCCAATTTTTGCTATGATTTCTTTTTACTTTTCCAACTCTCCTCATATATATTCTATTTTTTCCTAAAATTCCATCATAAATGTCTTTAAATACTTTGTATAGGTTTAATTCATCCATTGGGTTGTCTCCATAATTTTCTAAAGTCCAATTCATTTCAGAAATAGCTTTGTTTATATTGTTATGGTCAAATGACCAATTCTTATTTTCCTGGTCTGTTTCATTATAATTAGTATTATTTAAATTGTTATTGGTGTTGCTAATCACTGTTAAAATCACATAGTGGTCTGCTATTTTGCTTGTTTGAATTATTGAATTTGCTGACATATTTTTAATCAGTTTAATATTAATATGGTCTATACAGGTTTTGGTAATTTTATTTTTTACTATTTCTTCTCGTGTAGCTTCCCTTATTAATCTTTCAAAATTCATTTCAGCCAATAGTGTGATATATTTTTCTGTGCCATGTTTTTTAGTATTCATTGTATCGATATTAAAATCACCTATTAAAATCTGATTTTGATCTTTTTCGGTATTTTCCATCCAGTTTCGGAAATTCAACAGAAAAGAGTTCACATCTGTACTAGGCGATCTGTATAGTGCTAAAACATGATATATTATATTATTATTTTTTACTTTTATATATATAGTTTCTGCTGCAAGTGTTTGTTGTGAAATAATTTCAATATTTAGATTTTCTTTATAGTATACTGAAATCCCCCTAATATTTTTATTTATATTATCATTTGTGATTTTATTAAATTTATCAATATTATATAAATAATTTTCATATTTATTTACATTTGTTTCAGTTAAAACAAGCAAACCAATGTGTTTCATGTAATTGTTAATACTTAATTTTAATGTGTTCTTTGACTTCTTATATTAACATGAGCAATTCCTAATTTATTTTTGTGAATAAATTTACTATAATTCGAACCAAGCCTCCACTTCTAAACCTGTACTTACATAAGCAACATCATAGTTGCTATCAAGACCTTCAAAATTCAAATCAGACATAGCTAACAAGAATATTCATAAAAAAAAGCAAAAGAAAAGAGCAAAAAAAAAGAAAAAAAGCAAGGTTTATCGGACATATCTAAAAGTTAAAAAATCATCAAAGTTGGTGAACATATCCACATTGATAATTCTTTCACCATTTGATTTCCTCATTATAACTTTTCCATTTTTCAACCAAACATACTTATAATTTTTTTCTTTTGCACACATCCTAGCTCTCCAGAAAAGTTCTCTGTTAATCATAGTCATGTTTTCATTAATATATATTGGTGTTCCTTTATCATCAAGATCTGCAATAGTGGTTGTAATTTTTTTCTTTCCTCTTTTTTATCCAAATGTCTCTATCTTTCCGTGTAACGAATTGGACAATTATCTTTGGGGTTTTGCTTTTATTTCTTTCTGGAAGTCTGTGAACTTTTTCAATCATATTGTCTGTGTAGTTGACTATGTTTAATGACTGGGAAATTTTATACAGCTTTATTTTAAGCTCTGTTTCATCCTCCCCTTCAATTATGGGAACACCATGAATTTCTATATTTTTATTGCGTCCATATTGTTCCACGTCATTAAGATTTTGTTTCAGCTCCTTAATCTCTTCTCTCATTTCTGTGTTTAAATTTTCGGCTTCATAGATTTTTGTAGTTAAATCCTTTTAATTTTTTTTCGTAATTTATTACTTGTTCTATTAGTTTGTTATACTTGTGGGGCGGGGGTGGCTCAGTCGGTAGCGTGCCAGGCATCTGTAGTTCCCAGGTTCGAATCCCAGCTGGGTCAGCGTTGAGATTTATCTCCGCAAAATTCCCGCCCTGCCCACGGTCAGTAAGGGACACCGATGGGCTTGGAAAGGCCGCCGTCCGTCGGATGGGACGTTAAGCCGTGGCCCCGTGTGCGGGAGAGCCATACCATGTTCACGTTAAAGAACATGCTGGATGGCCTTGACGGGAGGCTACCATCTGTCTCCCAACAGTTGTTCCAGTGGGTCCCGTCCCCTAACCTTCTCTGAGCCTTTGGGGTCCATGTGACCTGGCCATTTAGCCCATGGTGTGCAAAAAAGTACCGCTCAGAGGTAAAACAACCCAACTCGTCATACTTGCTAGAAAAAAATTCTACACTTCGTTTTCATTCTCTGATTTCTGTCTTTAAATCACAGATCTCTACTATCAATAGATTGATGTCACTTGTTGAACTGTCTCTGCTTCCCATGTCTAAGGTTGCTTTTGGGTTTATTTCGTTCGACTTACATTCAAAACATAACCACGCATTCTTCTTTTCTAGGGACAGCTTTTTGTAATTTTTTTCTGTTGTGCTTGAACAGACAAAATGCAGTTTGCCTTTGCATCCGCTGCAAACTATGTATTCCGAGTTGGGTGGTACTGCTTCGTCACATCTGTTGTAAATTGAGGTCATTGTTGTTAGCGGAAGCAATATGCCTCTGGCAAAAACAACAAGAGCCACCCGTGACAACAGGGAGATTGCAACAATAGTCTGAAAGTTCGGTCTTTTGATCTTTTGCAGCACACAGCACAGAAGGCACTGTACACGGAGACTGACGTCGGGGAGGGGCAGGAGCAATAAAAGTTAACAGCACTTACAGGTCCGAAGAGTCCCAGATGGTCAACCGATGGTGGTCGGGGTGGTGAAGGATATCCAAACACGACGGGCTAGCGGGAGCTCCAAGAAAGTACGTCCGATCACGACAAGAACTAAGGGGGAACTGTTGCTACAGCTGACTCAATTTTTGCTTCATGTTTAGTAAATATTTTTTATACTAATGTTTCTTTTGAGTTATTGAACAAAAATGGCGGAAGGAGAGCTATGCACCAATCCCCTGTGATGATGCATAGAACCGGCCAGGCCATATAAACCCACTGGACTGGACAGATCTATGGTTCTGAGCTTGATTATGGATCCTGATTTTGCTGCACTGGTGGGCTTCTCTGGAGGGAAAATCTTCCGCTGTGTTTTCTGTTTGTTTGTGGGTTGACAACCCCAAGTGAATAGATTCACAGAATATGTTTATCAGCTGGTGGATAATCCTGAGCAGAGGTCATCGCAGGCACCTGAACTCTGCTTCTATTGGCATCGTCAAATTCTACATTGGGGGAAGTCTTCCACTGTAGATGGCTTCACCCTTTAGTGGTGGGTGAATGGGTCTTTGCCCCATGTCTACGATTAGCGGGCTGTTTGATATTGTCGGCATTCCTTCTCTCAATAAACATAGTTTCTTTAAACATCCCACTAACCATTTTCTCTCCATAGGTAGTTGGAATGTGTCGAACTTTTTCTCTTGATGTCCTCACACAAGAATTCCACCGTTATAATTTAGATATTCTTGACTTGCAAGAGACCAGATGGGTAGATAAAGGTCAGATTCTTAAAAATAATCTTAAATTTCTCTTTTCATGGAGGGAAGATAATAAGAATCACCAAGGAATAGGTCTGCTTCTCAGCAGACACGCTAGTGCTGCTCTTCTAGGATATGAGTGCATTAATGAAAGGTTTCTTACAGCGAAACTTCAGACAAGCGTTAAAGACTTGAATGTTATCTGCTGTTATGCCCCCACTGAGGATGCCGATGAGGATGAGAAGGATAGGTTTTATGAACAACTTCAGGATATTTTGAATTCTGTCAAGAAAGGAGATATTACCCTTGTTCTTGGTGACTTCAATGCCAAAGTTGGTACTGACTCTGATCTTTGGGGAGGGGTGATAGTCCCTTTTGGTATTGGTAGCTGCAATGGCAATGGGCAACGTCTCCTACAGGTAAGTAAACTCAATGGATTCAGAATAACTAACACTTATTACAAACACCGCGACATACATAAGTACACATGGGTTTCACCCGATGGGCTGCATAAGAATATGATTGATTGCATATTAATTAACAGCAAATGGGCTAGTTATGTTAGGAATACCAGGTATGAAATAGGAGCTGAAATTGGATCCGACAATTAATTTTTTAGAAGTGTATTGCAACTTAAACTTAAAAAGTGTTCTGCTAAGGTTAAAAACTTTATCTTTAATACTGAAGCTCTGAAAGACCCAGTTATAGCTAAAGCTTACCATGATAGGTTACTTAGTCATTATGACAGTCATGGTTTGCTTACTACTGAAGTTGAGGAAGAATGGGATCATTTTAAACAGGCTTTTTTGGACACTAACAGTACTCTTGTAGGGAAAAAGGAGCAGAAGAGACAGAATTATCTGAGTGATAGGGCACTTGAGCTTATTTCGGAAAGAAAGAACTGCAGAAATCACCTTAATCAATACCCTACTAATCCTAATAGAAAGCATTACAGAGAACTTAATAAACGTGTAAAATGCATCTATCATCATTGCAAACAATGGGAATCAGTTAGCTGCTGATAAGAATCTTTGGCTTGATGGCTTGGCTGACAAAGCCGAGAAGCAGTTATACAGCACAACAGCAGAGAGCTGTACCAGATAGTTAATGTTTTGTGTGGTAGAAAACGGACAGGTATACAAGGATTGATTAATAAAAAAAGGTAAGGTTATAGAAGGGGAGGATTCTGTCATGGCTAGGTGGGCTGAGCATTTCAGTGATGTTCTAAACAATGTGGTTAGTTCTACTCCCATTGTTTGTAATGATGATAGATGCATTGGCGCCTATAATGTTGGCCCTATTACACAATCTGAAGTTATTTTAGCTGTTTCTAAACTTAAATTACATAAATCCCCAGGGGTAGATGAAATTACTACAGAAATGCTCAGAGCTGGGAATGTTTCGGTTACCACTTGGATGACTGAAATTTTGAATAACTTTTATGATAAAGACATGGTTCCTAAGGATTTTACCAGAGCTATTGTTATCCTTATTTTCAAAAAAGGTGATCGCAGTTCTTGTGATAACTATAGGGGTATCAGCCTGCTCTCTGTTCCAGGTAAAGTTCTTTCCATGATTGTGCTTAATAGAATTAAGAATCTGGTGACAGTCAATTGCGTGATGAGCAATGTGGATTCAGAAGTGGTAGGGGATGTGTGGATCAGAGATTTTCACTTAGGCAGATTCTTGAGAAATGTTTAGAGTTTCAGAAACCTTTGGTTGCTAGCATTGTTGATTTCAAAAAGGCTTTCGACTCTGTTAATTGTCACAATTTGTGTTTGATTGTGAGATCATATGGTATACCTGACAAGTTAGTTATCATAATGAAAGCTATCTATAATAACACTGAGTCTTGTGTGAGAGTTGATAAGGCTTGTAGCAATTGGTATAGCATTACTTCTGGTGTTCGACAAGGGTGCATTTTGTCTCCTTTTCTCTTTAGCTTGGTTATTGATTATGTTATACAAAATTCACTTCAAGGGAAAGATTTTGGCCTTAAATGGACTGGAGATACGAAAATTTCTGATTTAGATTATGCTGATGATTTAGCCCTTTTGGCAAATAATGTTGATGATATGAACTCTTTCATTCGAGCTGTTGATGAGACTGGTAGTAGAGTAGGTTTGGTTATAAACAGAGAGAAAACTAAAGTGATGAAAATTGGTCAGGCAGGCTGTGATTCAGTTAATCTGAATGGTTGCCGTCTTGAGCAGGTGTCACAGTTTAATTATCTTGGGAGCTATGTAACAGATAATGGTGATGTGCGGCATGAGATTAACAGACGAATAGGGATTGCTGTCGGGACTTTTAAGAATCTATGGAGAGTGTGGAGAAATAGGCGTATACACCTAAAGACTAAAATTAGACTGTATAATAGTTTGGTTCTTTCTAGGGTTAGTTATGGTAGTGAAACTTGGACACTTTGTAAACAAGATAACAGGAAACTGGATGCTTTTGATTCCAGATGCTTATGCAATATTGTGGGCATTAGGTGGTTCAACTTTGTAACTAATGATGATGTTAGGCAAAGGAGTTTGCAACCTCCTTTAAGCAGCGTATTGTGCAGAGAGAGACTCCGTTGGTTTGGCCATGTTGCCCGTATGAATAATTATAGATTGGTGAATACAGTTATGAACAGTGTGCCTAAAGGCCTCAGAAAGAAGGGGAGACCTAGGATGCGGTGGGCAGACAATGTCAAACAGGACCTTGTTAGAATTGGTGTGCAATGGCCAGATGCAGTAGATGTAGCTCAGGATAGACTTTCTTGGAGAATTAAATTGCACATTCTGGTTGGACCTCCATAGTCCATGGCTGCTTGAAGATGATGATGATGATGATTTAATGAATATTTAATGTTTAATATCATTATACATTTTGTTTCACTATGACAACATACATAGGTGAAAGATGATTTAGAATGCTTGAATAATTTTTATTTCCTTTTTTTCCAATGTATTTTAGAATAAAATTTTTTCATTGTAAGTCAAAATATTTTTCTCCGTTAGGTTCACTCCATATGCAGTTTTTCAGAAGTGTGGGATATGTCGACAAAAAGTGCACCAAGCTGGATCTCATTACTGTCAAGGTAGTGTAAAATTATACTTTTATGTTATGAGAACCTAAATGTTAAAAATTTAAGTGTCTAATTATTTTTCCTTCATCCCCTTAGATCCAGCTCCCTTTGTATAGTTTAGTGATACACAAAGCAACATGTTGCAGCATTGAGGCATAGAGATTTCTTATAGTGTCCTAATGGATGCTCCATCATGCCACATTCCTGTTGTCCCATATAGCAACTTTTGTTTAGGCTGGTAGAGGGTGGACCTGCAATTAACATCTTCTGCTGAGGTCCTGCCATCCTCTCAGACCTTCTACTCTGGCATATAAACTGACAGGCTCCTGTCAGACCTCTGTGGCAAGCAGCTGTTTGAGGGGGTATTTATTTTATTTATTTCATGTCCCAAACAGGTTTGATAGCAATATGTCTGGGGAGATGACTGGCCACAGAATGGTTTTGGTGCCTTATAGACATGTTCTGGAGATGACAGCAGTATGTGTGCAAATATTACCTTTCTGGAAGTTGCCAGAAATGGTAGTGTTAGTGGCTATAGGACTCATCAGGAATTTGCATAAACCAATTATACCAGAAGTGACCTGCTATAACTGATAGCTTCCCAAATGAGGACACCCAATGGGTGAATATTATGACAGCTGGATGTAATGATTGTCAGCATCCGGGAAGAACCAGGAATCTTTGCTGAAGACAAATCACTATTCGTCATTCCAGTTAACTCTAAACTGATGAGTTCAGCTAAGTGGTTTGTGGTCAAGGGAAGTCTACGCAATGGATGTCAAGTTGCATTTTTTCCTTTGTTGGTATCCTGGCAATGACCTTTGTTGTGATAAGAACTTCATAATTGTAGGTACAGTTTGTTTAATGGTAGCTATAAGTTGCTGTTGTATCTGTTAGTGCTTGCCAACGAATGTAGCAATTCATCCATGTTATGCATGTGACAAGTGCCTGACCCTATGCAGTGACTCTGAGTACCTTAAGACCATTGGTATCAAAAGCATCCCAATTCTCCTTGCATTTCAGCCCACAGATGTGGTGATACAGTTGGTAGATCATCCAGCTTCACACAACATTCAGTTAGACCATGTTCAAAGGCATCCAGCTGCTGATGTGAAAGGGTGCATCATGGCACACATGGTGATTGCATCACATCATGGTGATTGCATCATGGCACCTCTGCACTTCTTCATCAATGTCTGCTATTCATATTTTTTGTACCTCGTTGCAGACAACTACAGCCCCGAAACCTTTGATTTAGCCACTCAACTGTGATTTTCCACAGATACTACATATTTGTCATGGAAACATCATTTGTATACATCCCTTACGCTCTTATGCTGTTTTGGAAGCAAATCTGACTGCTTCTTCTGGACGGGTTCAGTTTCAGTGTTGAGCAGTGTATTAAGTCATTGCTTAACTTAGGGACAGGGGTAGCTCAGTCGGTAGCACGCCAGGCTCGTAATCTGTAGTTCCCAGGTTAGAGTCCAAGCTGGGTCAGCATTGAGATTTATCTCCGCAAATTTCTCCACCCTGCCCATGGTCAGTAAAGGACACCAAAGGGCTTGGAAAGGCTGCCATCCATTGGATGGGACATTAAACCGTGGCCCTGTGTGCGGGAGAGCCATACCTGTGAACGTTAAAGAACACTCTGGATGGCCTTGACGGGAGGCTACCATCTGTCTCCCAACAGCTGTTCCAGTGGGTCCCTACCTGAGCCTTCGGGGTCCTTGTGACCTGGCCATTTAGCCCATGGTGTGCAAAAAAGTGCTGCTCAGAGGTAAAACAACCCAACTTTGCTTAACTTCTTTCTGGTATAACATTGCAAATTTTTTATGGTAAGAAAATTTACTTATTTTCGGTGTGGCACATTTATGAAATTTACCATTTCATAAAATCATTATTATAATGTAGGAAATGATTGTTCGGCTGTGATTTATATCTTGCTACATATTTTGATGCATCTGAGCTGAATAGTCATTGCTGTCATCTCACTGCATGGTTCTGTTAATATTATAAAAATCAGTTGAATTCATCATTCTTTTAGTAGTGAATGACTAACTCTTCTAATGTTCACAATATAATAGTAAATATAGCAGTAATTTAAGGAAATATTTCCCATATATGGCACTTTCTTCACACTCACAAAAACTTGTGTTTACATAAAATGGACTACCTTAAATAAATTTCTTGAAGTTTAATTTAAATAATAATGGTTTTCATTTTCAATAGAAGGCTTCTGCACAATGTTTGCAACAATACATGTTGACTTATCACAGCAGTTTTTCATGTGGGACATCTCAGTAAAGGTACATGCCCTTAGATTCATTGTAGAAGAAGTTTTTTTTTTTAATAGATTTGGACCTCCCATAAATACTTTGTTCCCAAATTTTGAATATGGGTTTCACCCCCCCCCCCCCTATATTACTCCCCATGCTATATTTGGTGTTTTGTAAGAAAAACAAAAATCCTACCTATCATAGTAGTTGATTTTGAACTCCCAACCGCTTTTTTCACCATTTTTATAATTTTATCTTTTTTAATTTAATAATCTTTGACACCCCAATCATAATTTCCCAATACTTGACTACCAAGTCCCAAATTTGTTATATGAGCTGTACCAGATAGTTAATGTTTTGTGTGGTAGAAAACGGACAGTCATACAAGGATTGAAGGATAAACAAGGTAAGGTTATAGAAGGGGAGGATTCTGTCATGGCTAGGTGGGCTGAGCATTTCAGTGATGTTCTAAACAATGTAGTTAGTTCTACTCCCATTGTTTGCAATGATGATAGATGCATTGGTGGCTTTAATGTTGGCCCTATAACACAATCTGAAGTTATTTTGGCTGTTTCTAAACTTAACTTCATAAATCCCCAGGGGTAGATGAAATTACTACGGAAATGCTTAGAGCTGGGAATGTTTTGGTTATCACTTGGATGACTGAAATTTTGAATAACTTTTATGATAAAGGCATGGTTCCTAAAGATTTTACCAGAGCTATTATTATCCCTATTTTCAAAAAAGGTGATCGCAGTTCTTGTGATAACTATAGGGGTATCAGCCTACTCTCTGTTCCAGGTAAAGTTCTTTCCATGATTGTGCTTAATAGAATTAAGAATCTGGTTGACAGTCAATTGCGTGATGAGCAATGTGGATTCAGAAGTGGTAGGGGATGTGTGGATCAGATATTTTCACTTAGGCAGATTCTTGAGAAATGTTTAGAGTTTCAGAAACCTTTGGTTGCTAGCTTTGTTGATTTCAAAAAGGCTTTCGACTCTGTTGATCGTCATAATTTGTGGTTGATTGTGAGATCATATGGTATACCAGACAAGTTAGTTAACATTATGAAAGCTCTCTATAATAACACTGAGTCGTGTGTGAGAGTTGGTAAGGCTTGTAGCAATTGGTTTAGCATTACTTCTGGTGTTCGACCAGGGTGCATTTTGTCTCCTTTTCTTTTTAGCTTGGTTATTGATTATGTTATGCGAAATTCACTTCAAGGGAAAGATTTTGGCCTTAAATGGGCTGGAGATACGAAAATTTCTGATTTAGATTATGCTGATGATTTAGCCCTTTTGGCAAATGATGTTGATGAGATGAACTCTTTCATTCGAGCTGTTGATGGGACTGGTAGTGGAGTAGGTTTGGTTATAAACAGAGAGAAAACTAAAGTGATGAAAATTGGTCAGGCAGACTGTGATTCAGTTAATCTGAATGGTTGCAGTCTTGAGCAGGTGTCACAGTTTAATTATCTTGGGAGCTATGTAACAGATAATGGTGATGTGCGGCATGAGATTAACAGACGAATAGGGATTGCTGCTGGGACTTTTAAGAACCTATGGAGAGTGTGGAGAAATAGGCGTATACACCTAAAGACTAAAATTATACTGTATAATAGTTTGGTTCTTTCTAGGGTTAGGTATGGTAGTGAAACTTGGACACTTTGTAAACAAGATAACAGGAAACTAGATGCTTTTGATTCCAGATGCTTACATAGTATCTTGGGCATTAGGTGGTTCAACTTTGTAACTAATGATGAGATTAGGCAAAGGAGTTTGCAACCTCCTTTAAGCAGCATATTGTGCAGAGAGAGACTCCGTTGGTTTGGCCATGTTGCCCGTATGAATAATTATAGATTGGCGAATAGGGTTATGAATAGTGTGCTTAAAGGCCTCAGAAAGAAAGGGAGACCTAGGATGCAATGGGCAGACAATGTCAAACAAGACCTTGTTAGAATTGGTGTGCAGTGGCCAGATGCAGTAGATGTAGCTCAGGATAGACTTGCTTGGAGAACTAAATTGCACGGTTTGGTTGGACCTCCGTAGCCCATGGCTGCTTGAGGATGATGATGATGATGACTTCCTCCTTGTTACTTATAATTTTATTAAAATTTTAAGTCTCTATCTATGACAGAACCCAAGCTTGAGTTTAAAGCAATTTTTTTCCTTTCTATGGGGTCTCTTAATCCCCATCTAATTCTGCTGAGGTCCTGCCATCCTCACAGACCTTCTACTGTGGCATATAAACTGACAAGCTCCTGTCAGACCTCTGTGGCAAGCAGCTGCTTGAGGTGGTATTTATTTATTTATTAAGAGCCCCCTTGGCTTAGTGATTAGTGCACTTGGCTATTGGGTTCGAGCCCCGGGTAACGCATAGATGTTTGTGTTCTTTTTCTGCTGAGGTCCTGCCATCCTCACAGACCTCCCATCCTCAGTTTATGGCAAGCAGCTGCTTGAATTGATATTAAGAGATCCACTGAATTTTAGCTGGAAATTTGCTAGTTTATATGCATTTCATTTTCATCAAATTCCATCTAGAATTGTCATTAGCTTAATCGTTATAAATAAAATACATTTGTTTTATGTATGAGGAGGCCCCTTGGAACTCCCACATAAATCTGGCCCTGACAGTTTGTATACTAACATGTGGAAATGCTAAAACATCAGTAGTGACCTTTAATATATTACAGCAACATATAGCATAGATCTTACCAGTTGCTTCAGACTGTGAATATGTAATCTATGTAATAGCATCCATTTGTTATTTGGAGGGATTTGCATATTTCCTATTGATTATTTTTCTTGTATGTATACAGAAGGTCCATCAGATACTCTTCTGAAAGAAATTACTAGCAAATTATTTTGCCCAATCACACAAAAGCACTCTAAACATTAGATATGCATCTCATTAAGTATGAATGCTGAATACCTTTCACATATAATTCTGCCAGTTGTTTATTAAACCAATTGTTGCTTAAAAAAAAATGTGGAAAAAAAATGCAAAAAAAAAGACGTGGAAATCACACGAGGAGAAAAAGATACGGATTGTGTAGGATTTTTCTAACATTTTATTGCATTTAGTAAAATGTTGACGATTTTTGCTATGTGTGAATGAGTATTAGCATAAAGGAGGATAATTCCCTTGATGTTTTTTCTTGGAAACTTATTCTTAATGGCTCTACAGTGTCTTGTTTTGGGCATGCAAGCGTGTTCATAAATGCAGTTTATAACCAGTGATGATTCTCTGCACCTAAAAACTGCCTTGTCTCAGAATGCCATTTGATGTATGCTGCGGAAATGTGTTGTACGCAACACCATTGCTCTCTTTAAAAGTTTTAATTTCTTTTCATGTTATTTGGTTTGCATACAGAAGTAGTAATTTTTTTATGCAACATTAAGTTAATAGCATATGACAGCACCTGCAGTTACTACTATTTTAACTTTGAACTTGGACTTTGTGCTGTAAATCTCCTGCACTGATTCTAAGTGTAATTTCATCTGCATCTTAATCATATAAAATTCACCATTTTCATGAAACTTGCAGTTGGGACCAGTACCCCAAGAACCATCTTTCTGTAGTCATCCAGAATGAGGATGATTCACAAAGCATCGTGAAACAACATTGTAAAGTGACTTTTGTTGTTTTTCAGATTCATCCTCAACCATTAGGCATTGGTGCCAGAATTAGACATGGATCCTTCTAATAATTTTTATTATTGGATAGTATTTCTGTTCAGAATCTTGGTGTGTATGTTTACCATGTACTGCATCATAGCCTTTTACGAATTTTGATGGCACTTTTTCTGTGGTTTTCAAACAGTGTTTATGATACAGTGTTATACATGCTGATCCTATTAGCTAGAATTTGAATGTGATTTGCCGTGGTTTACAAATTTCCACTATCTATCATGCAGCAGATCATCTGTTCTTCAATGCTCATCTGACTTACTGCTCTACACTATTAATGATTTCGTGTCAATGGGATTCTTCCAGGCCCAAATCTAGCAAAACATTTATACTTGGAGGGTACAATATTTTACAGCACACAATATTTTTATGCCTATTAATGGTCTTTAAATATTTCCTTTCAAAATACGTGTGATAAATATTTAATATTTTTTTGCCTTTGTTCTGGTTGTTAACTGTTCTAATTGAATTCCCTATAAATATGTATTTTGAATCAGTTTGTGTTTATAAACTATATTCTGAGTTCCACCAACTGCTTGTGGATGGAATAATGTTGTCAAATTATTTTTATATGTGTATCAATTGTACTCCATATACATTTTTTTTCACATATATATTTTTAATTATATAATCCAGTATTATACCATACCAGTTCCGTCAATTTCCTGGTATTTGTTGCTAAGTCATAAAATATTTTGCTTTTCTTTATAGCAAAAGTACAAGTGAACCTCGAGTTACAAACAATTTGCATTTATGAACATTCTACATGCGAAGGAATTGTGACTGCTTGTTCAGTTAACGAATGCATTTCTGAACTTGAAACTTTGAAAGCCACACAGTTATTTAATTTTTATAATGGGATTATTAGTGACTTGTTTAGCTCTTTTTTTTTTTTGGGGGGGGGGGGGGCTTTGTTTTGGCAATATTTAGCTATTTTTTCTAATAGTGAGATGTCCAGAAGTTTTTTTTTCGATGATTTGTACAGCACATATAATTAACTAATGATATGTTTCATAGTATCGGAATAAAATATGAGAACTGGAGGAAGATGTCATTATATAGCGCTATTAATTCAGTGTTGAAAATAAGAATATTTCAATAATGTGGATGCATAAATTTCAAAACTGATTCTGATAAATACTATACACAACTACTTTGTATAGCCAATTAATTTTTTTTTATAAAGAAATATAAAAGTTTGTTATAAAGAAAATAAGAGAATATTTAAATCGTGAAAGTTTTTTTTTTTGATATTAACAAAAGAATTTAAAATTATTTCTAATGGGAAAAATCAATTCAGCTTACCAATATTCAACCTACAACAGACAGTCAGCTTACAAACGTCAAGATCCACATTACATTTCTAAATTGGGGTTCACTTGTAGTTTTGTGTGTTTAAAATTGTATAAATAAGAACATTTTATATTAATTTTCTTTTAAGAATTCTGCCTCGTGTGAAAAGTCTGCAATATTTGTAATATTTATTTTTTTTCTTATTACAGCTTGTGCATATAAGAAAGGTAAGTTGTTTATTATGTATAATATTAGTAATATATATATAGTGAAATTTTAAGATTGATTTCATGTAAAAGTTTCCTGGCATAAACTCCGATGCATAAACACAACTGTCATAAGGTCAGTGTTACCCAGAGACACATAGAATAGATCCCCTTGTTGAAGTTGCATCAATATATAATGTAATTGATGTTGTTTATTGATTAGTGAAAAAAAAAACCTAAATGAATATCAGCTAACTTCTAAAAGTATATAATAATTCTCCATGATAAAAAGGATAATAATTGGACCAAATTATAAATAAAAATAAATAAATGCCCCCTCAAGCAGCTGCTTGCCACATATGTCTGACAGGAGCCTGTCAGTTTATATGCCACAGTAGGAGATCTGAGAGGATGGCAGGACCTCAGCAGAAAAACGACATACGCATCCATGCCTAATCCGGGGTTTGAACCCAGGTCCCTTAGATCAGTAGGCAAGCGTGCAAATTACCCTGTGTTAAAAAATTTATGCAATTTTAGTAGACGTTGCTGAAGTCATCACCCTTGGTTTTGCAGAAATTTTCTCGAGTCCTGCATAGATGTTTTAAGCAATGTAATTGCAGTTAAATTTTTATGTTCTCAGAAGCAGAGGTTAATAATTATATTAGATGATATATTTAGAAAACTGATCATCATAAGCCAAAGTTCATTTGTAATAGTACACATATAACAAGATATTCAAAATATTTATGATGCTGGTGTACCGAAAAATTGAAATTTCAGTAAGAGTATAAATATGTTAATATGCTCTTTTTGCCATCCCATGGCCAAGTGGTTAGCGCGCTTGGCTACTGATCTAAGGGACCTGGGTTCGAGCCCCGGGTAAGGCACGGCTGTTTGTGTCGTTTTTCTGCTGAGGGCCTGCCATCCTCTCAGACCTGGCATATAAACTGACAGGCTCCTTTCAGACCTCTGTGGTCTGAAATTACAAGCTGAACCTTGATTACAAACTGTACATGCTATTTACAGCAAATCCCTGCCAAACTGCAGAAATAAAACTATACAAGGAATAAGAAACTTCAAATCAAGGATGTTTTATAGAGAATGAAAATCGATGCCGGTCAAGATTTGTGGAAGGGCCAAAAGTACCTTAAGTGGCAGCTTGATTTGAAGAGATTGTGTTAGATCATAAGACCCTACCTGGTGTAGTGATTAGCATACTTGACTACTAAGACAAGCGGGGCATGTCCATGTGTGTTTGTATGCTGTGTGGAAACGAGGACAAGCCTAACATAGCTGCTAAGTTATTTCTATCCTTTGTGTAGGAAAGTACCTTCTTCCTTTTCTAAAATTAAAAAAAAATGCTTAAAATATGAATTAACTAAATCTCTAAAGCTAAGATTAAATACTTAGAACTGAATTGCAATATTTTAGCTTTTTAAAAGCAGTTTCAATTTCAAATTAAAAATAACTTACAGTTATATATATACTTGTTAATTACTTATCACTCTAAATACTTTTGGAATTATGTGTATTTAGTATATTACCTGAGGCAAATTTTCATCATTATCAGAGACTTTGCAGAATATGCCACTAAAATAACTTGTGGAGTTATAATATTATGTTCACAATCACAAAATTAAGTCGAATGTACATTTGTGTAATTAATATGAACATTGTTGGGTGTATCAGATAAAATAAAAAAAAAACTGATATATTGAAAAATGGCTGTGATATATCGGAAGTGTTAATGAAGTTGCTGCATCACACATTCAAAGCAACTTTGCATAGCACATCAAAGTGCATTTCTGAAATGTCTTGTTAGGATTTGAACAGGTGTTAGTTGTCAGGATTGAATGCAGACCAGACATCCCTAGAGAAACAGACTAGTAATAACTATAACATCTTTGGGGGGGGGGGGGGGCTCAGTTGGTAGCGCACCAGGCTCATAATCTGCATTCCCAGGTTTGAGTCCCACCTGGGTCGGTGTTGAGATTTATCTCCACAAAACTGCCCACCCTGCCCAGAGTCGGGGACACTGATGGACTTCGAAAGACCACTATCTGTCAGATGGGACTTTAAGTTGTGACCCCATGTGTGGGAGAGTCATACCCTGTGCACTTTAAAGAACACACTAGGTGGTCTTGACAGGAGGCTACCATCTGTCTCCCAACAACTGTTCTAGTGTGTCCCCTCCCCTAATCATCTCTGAGCCTTCAGAATCCTTGTGACCTGGCCATTTAGCCCATTGTGTGCAAAAACGTTCTGCTCAGAGGTAAACCAAAACTATAACATCTAGGAACAAACATGCAACATAGATTCAACAACAGAATGAAAGTGAATAAAGAATGTGAGAACCAGCATGGCATCACAGTTCTGCACTTTAAGTAAGAGCATATTCAACATGCCTACTACTATCAACCACAATATGTGTTGGTATGTGTTTCAACTGGCACAAATGTTACCTAACATTGCACAGGGTTGGGTGTTTTACCTCTGAGCGGCACTTTTTTGCACACCATGGGCTAAATGGCCAGGTCACATGGACCCTGAAGGCTCAGAGAAGGTTGGGGGAGGGCTCACAGAAGGTTGGAACAGCTATTGGGAGACAGATGGTAGCCTCCCGTCAAGGCCATACAGCGTGTTCTTTAACATGCACAAGGTATGGCTCTCCCACACACAGGGTCACGGCTTAATGTCCCATCCGACGGACGGTGGCCTTTCCAAGCCCATCGGTGTCCCCTATTGACTGTGAGCAGGGCGGGGAATTTTGCGGAGATAAATATCAACACTGATCCAGCTGGGACTCGAACCTGGGAACTACAGGTTACGAGCCTGGCACCCCTGCCCCAATGCACAGGAAAAGTGCTTCAATGTGATTATGGATTTTGTAAATGGGATAAACTTGAGTCTTGAGGTAACTTCACAGAAAAAAAATCAAATTTAGGAGCTCTTGGTGATTATTTCACACGAACATCAATACCTGTCTTGGTAGTTGAATTTAAAAATATCAATGTTTCTTTTCTTAATATATCAGTTGTTTTTCAATATACCAGTTTCCGTTTAATATCATCAAACATAATTTAACGCACCTGACAACTCTCATATGGGCTGTACAAATGTATACAGGGTTCAATTTAATGATTGTGAATGTTTAACCGTAGTGTCTAGAGTGATTTCAGTGCTACATTTTGAAATGTCTCAGATCAGAATGAAACTTTTATCTGAGACAGACTGCATCCCGAATATGCATATTTCTAGAGATATTCATCGTGCAAGAGAATTAACAAGTCACCCTGTGTATTATTAATGCTTATAATATATTAATATCAAATTGATTCAGTTTGCAATTTCTATTCAGGAATTTGCGCAATGTGTGGCAAGAAACTTTTAGATATCAAGAACTACCGACAGTCGTCTGCCTGAAAAGCTCCCATATTTGAAAACCTGCTTTTGATATCAGCAGATGAATAATTTTATAGAAGACTTTAATGGAGAAGTATTGAGATCAGAAAAGAAATTTGTAATATATTCCCATGGTCATGCTTATCACATTTCATCACTTCAGTCTCATGCTTTAAGATCCGCACCGTACATGTTTATGTTCGGGAAATAAAGATGGGATTGTACTTGCTAAAATAGCAAATTGTATTTAGTTTGTTGACACCTGGAAGTTAAAATTATTTGCACTTGTTTCTTATGTAGATGTACTGGATAATGTATTTTTCATTGCCATTGAAATATACTCGGAATATGCAAATGAGTAAAATGGAAATATGCCATTTTCATCTTATTTTGTACTATAAAGTGTGATATATATATATATTTAGTAAGAATATATGAATGTGTATATAACAATAAATTTAATGTGGGTTAAACTGCAGCTTGTATTAAAATTGTTGGCTTTTGTTTTCTATAATAGTACATATATTCGTATGCATTTATATAATAGTACATACATTCATATATCGCTTAATATACATTTGTTTATAAATGAATGAAATGGAAAATTCTCCTCAGGTGAAATCAGAATGGCAGGCATTTCCCAAGAGTCCATTTGACGACATGCATACATGATCCTCAAGCGGCCAAGGATTATGAAGATCCACTCAGACTGTGACCAATTCTAGCAAAGTCCTGTTTGACAGGGTTGGGGTGCTCAGTTGATAGCGCATCAGGCTCGTCCCTGCCCTCAGTAGGGAATGTTGATCAGCTAGGAAACGCTAGCATCCTTCGGATGGGGCGTTAAGCTGTGATCCTGTGTGGGAGATCAATATTCCACACAACACCACTGCTGAGAACATGCTGGATGGCCTTGACACCTCCTCCAAGCCCTTGAGGTACTTAGATGGCCATTTAGCCAATTGTGTGCAAAATAGTGCTGCTCACAGATAAAAAAATCCAACCCTGTTTGACATTAACCTACTTCCCCCATTACATTCTAGATCTCCCTCTGAAGCATCTGGGTACCCTGTTTATAACTGTTCAGTAATCTGTAGTTCTGCATGTGGGAAACAATGCAGTTTCTACCTACATAGAATGTTACTCAGTGGTTAATTATTTCATCTGACCTCACCATTACTTACATGGGTTGGGTTGTTTTACCTCTGAGCGTCACTTTTTTTCACACCATGGGCTAAATGGCCAGGTCACATGGACCCCGAAGGCTCAGAGAAGGTTGGTGGAGGGGACCCACTGGAACAGCTGTTGGGAGACAGATGGTAGCCTCCCGTCAAGGCCATCCAGCGTGTTCTTTAACGTGCACAGGGTATGGCTCTCTCGCACACGGGGCCACGGCTTAACGTCCCATCCGACGGACGGCGGCCTTTCCAAGCCCATCGGTGTCCCCTACTGACCGTGGGCAGGGCAGGGAATTTTGCGGAGATAAATCTCAACGCTGACCCAGCTGGGACTCGAACCTGGGAACTACAGATTACGAGCCTGGCGCGCTACCGACTGAGCCACCCCCGCCCCTCTCCAGTGAACACTTATAAACGCTGGTTTTCACACTCGTCATTTCTACCGTGGATTGAACAGTCTATTGCCTTCCCTCGCATTCCCGTCCGCAGCTCCATACATGAAAGGCATGTCTGCCTTCTGATTCGTGAAACAATCCATCCGTTCTGCAATCCACGGTAGAAATGACGAGTGCGAAAACCAGCGCTTATAAGTATTCACTGGAAGGCGCCCTCTATCGCTTCACCGCTTGAGTTCCGACCATGAATTGTATGACGAAAAGTGCTTGTTTAGGTGTGTTCTATCACCCCTTAAAGTTTGGCCCAAGAGTTTTTCATTTGGACATTCTTTTTGTCACTGAAGGCTTACGGCACACAAATTCCGGCTGCCAGTTTTGTCACCCGCAACTTTTCCTCTTCAAGACTTGCGACATGAACTAAAATTATATTCCGCCTTTATCAAAAATATTTATCCATACATAGTTATAACACATCTGAAACTACATAATTTATACTTGTCAATCTGACTTCAAACGAAAGTTTACTTTCTAACAGATACTTCTGAAAGAGTGGCTCAGAAGATTCGAGTTCGAACCAGGAGGGGCGGGGGTGGCTCAGTCGGTAGCGCGCCAGGCTCGTAATCTGTAGTTCCCAGGTTCGAGTCCCAGCTGGGTCAGCGTTCAGATTTATCTCCGCAAAAATTCCCCACCCTGCTCCACGGGCAGGGGACACTGATGGTCTTGGAAAGGCCGCCGTCCGTCGGATGAGACGTTAAGCCGTGTCCCCGTGTGCGGGAGTGCCATACACTGTGCACGTTAAAGAACAGGTTGGATGGCCTTGACGGGAGGCTACCATCTGTCTCCCAACAGCTGTTCCAGTGGGTCCCCTCCCCAACCTTCTCTGAGCCTTCGGGGTCTCTGTGACCTGGCCATTTAGCCCATGGTGTGCAAAAAAGTGCCGCTCAGAGGTAAAACAACCGAACCTGACCAAACGAAAATTTACTTTCTAACAGATACTTCTGAAAGAATGGCTCAGAAGATTCGAGTTCGAACCAGGAACAACCCACAAGCGAGTAATACACAGTCATGTACTCGCTAACTGTAGCTGTGATGAGTAGAGGATTTAATAATAGACAAATGCAAATTTGGTTTAAACAATAACAAAAAAAAGATCGCATGCCCCACTTTGAGAACCCCTACTCTAGACTATAGAGTACATGGCAATTCACAAGCTTTCATTGGGTATAAATATCGTTATTATCGATCACCCTTTCTTTTAGGGGAGGAAAGAACTGGACATAGTTCGAGGTACCCATAATCCTGGCTACGTCAGAAGTTTCTAAACCAAAATCCGGAATTTCTTTACTCAGATAATCGAACTTTTCAAATCACTTCCCACCAGAGTTCTTCAGACACAGTTTGCCAGGCATATGTAACTTTATAAATAAAAATAAATAACCCTCAAGCAGCTGCTTGCCACAGAGGTCTGACAGGAGCCTGTCAGTTTATATACCATAGTAGTATGTCTCTGAGGATGGCAGGACCTCAACAGAAAACAACACGAACATTCATGCCTTACCCAGGGCTCGTAGCAAATGAAAATTAACTGTGGTCTGAAGTGCAAAATAAGTAAAGATACTAAAAAAATTATTAAAGAAATTATTTATTACTTAACATAATATTTAACGCATTTATTAATATATCTAATGAGATATAGGTACGTACATTTATAAATGTTTGCATATTTTTCGAAGGTGATTTTATATTCCGATACGATTTACCTAGCCTTTGAAACTTTCAACAAAGAATCTTGTGTTCTGCTGATGATCAACTCTTCCTGTAACAGAAAGCCAGAGAACAAAATTTATGGCATCAGCTTAAATAGTCCTACCATATAGGAGGGGCGGGGGTGGCTCAGTCAGTAGCGCGCCACGCTCGTAATCTGTAGATTCCAGGTTCGAGTCCCAGCTGGGTCAGCGTTGAGATTTATATCCGCAAAATTCCCCGCCCTGCCCACGGTCAGTAGGGGACACCGATGGGCTTGGAAAGGCCGCCGTCTGTCAGATGGGACGTTAAGCCGTGACTCCGTGTGCGGGAGAGAGCCATACCTTATGCACGTTAAAGAACACGCTGGATGGCCTTGACGGGAGGCTACCATCTGTCTCCCAACAGCTGTTCCAGTGGGTCCCCTCCCCCAACCTTCTCTGAGCCTTCGGGGTCTTTGTGACCTGACCGTTCAGCCCATGGTGTGCAAAAAAGTGCCTCTCAGAGGTAAAACAACCCAACCTACCATATAGATACTTCTTATATTTTTTATTTTTATATTATTACTGGTGGATTCTGTGCTAATCTTTATACTAATGTTTATAAATAAATATATTTTATTTAGGAGAGATTTTATTTATATTAATTAACATTATTATATTTAATAATAAATACGAATATTTTTTTTTCATAAATAAAATATTTATAGATAAACATTAGTATAAAATTAGTACCCGAGTCCACCAGTAATAATATTAGAAAAAAAAATTTAAGAATTATTTATGTAGTAGGACTAGTTAGTGACGTCAGAAATTTGGCACATTGGCTTTCTGTTGTAGGAGGTGTTGCTTCAATATCTACAGACGCTCGCGCTTTTGACCCCACAAACTGAAAAATGACTTTATCACGCGAAAGCAGAAAGAAATTAGTTTGATTCATTCAGTATTTCAAATTTATTGGTGGCAACAATTATTTTGAATAACTTTCAACCGTTAATGTTAAGTCTATGGGGATTCTGAGAAATTTAAATCCGCCCACTCTAATTTTGGTTGATCCCAGTGTGTTCGCATAGAGCCTATATTCTTCCCCTGGGTGAATAGTGCAAAGTTTGATGCTACTAACTCTTCTGGGGGTCGAGTGCTTAAGCGGAGAGAAAAACAAACACTTTCTTCTTTATACAGGGTGATTCAAAACACTTTGGGTCAAACTTTAAGGGGTGATAGAACACACCGAAACAAGTAGTTTTCGTCATACAATGCATGGTCGGAACTCAAGCGTTGAAACGCTAGGTGTTAGCAGTTACTGTGTCAGGGTTGGGTTGGGTTGTTTTACCTCTGAGCGGAACTTTTTTGCACACAATGGACTAAATGGCCAGGTCACAAGGACCCTGAAGACTCAGAGAAGGTTGGGGGAGGAGACCCACTGGAACAGCTGTTGGGAGACAGATGGTTGCCTCTCGTCAAGGCCATCCAGCGTGTTCTTTAACGTCCACAGGGCATGGCTCTCCCACACAAGGGGCCACGGCTTAACGTCCCATCCGACGGACGGCGGCATTTCCTCATCGCGACGGACGGCGGCATCTAAGTACCTCATGGGCGTACTTTCAACAAAAGAGTTTTGAATCCAGAGTTGCAAATACTGACCGATTTGTATGTCAGAAACAATATTCCAGGCTGCAGTTTCCTAAAAAAAAGGGGGGCGGGGGTGGCTCAGTCGGTAGCGCGCCAGGCTCGTAATCTGTAGTTCCCAGGTTCGAGTCCCACCTGGGTCAACATTGAGATTTATCTCCACAAAATTTCCCCACCCTGTCCACGGTCAGTAGGGGACACCGATGGGCTTGGAAAGGCCGCCATCCGTCGGATGGGACGTTAAGCCGTGGCCCCGTGTGCGGCAGAGCCATACCCTGTGCACATTAAAGAACACGCTGGATGGCCTTGACGGGAGGCTACCATCTGTCTCCCAACAGCTGTTCCAGTGGGTCCCCTCCCCCAATCTTCTCTGAGCCTTCGGGGTCCATGTGACCTGGCCATTTAGCCCATGATGTGCAAAAAAGTGCTGCTCAGAGGTAAAACAACCCAAACCCATAGACGTTCTATTGGATTGAGATCCGGTGAAAACTGCATTCCATTCTTGGATACCTTTTTCTCAAGGTGTTGATTGGTTAGTTTTGGTGTGTGAGGATGGGCATTATCGTCCATCAGAAGGAAATCACCTATTGCAGCAGCATAGGGCTTGACACGATATCAAGAATCTTACCCCAATACCTCAGAGGATTCAAAAATCATCCATCAAACACTTGACGGTTGGTTCAGTCAGCGACAGACACCGCCACAGAAATCCTGTCATACTAAATCCGAAACAATTGTCTTTGCTTAATTTTATTTTAGCCGTATATTTTATGTCCAACATTAAAAATAGATTTAAAAAAAAAAAACTATAAAATCTTCCATATGGAATATTATTTTAATCTTTTGTGTTCAGTGGAATATTTTAGTAATTGGGAAACCTTACTCAGTATTAATCTCAGTTAATTTTATTTCTCGTTTTTTAACAACCACGCATCAGAACAAAGTTCGCTCTCCTGCCCCCTTACTCCTGAAACTAAATCGTGGGTTCATCAGGACCCTGAAAAGGCTCAGAGAAAGTTGGGGTGGGGATCCACTGGAACAGCTATCGGGATACAGATGGTAGCCTCCCATCAAACGTCTTCTTTACAGTTGTTTTACCTCTGAGCAGCACTTTTTTGCACATAATGGGCTAAATGGCCAGGTCACAAGGACCCTGAAGGCTAAGAGGTTGGGGGAAGGCGACCCACTTGAATAGCTGTTTGGAAACAGATGGTAGCCTCCCATCAAGTGTGTTCTTCAAAATTGTTTTACCTCTGAGAGGCACTTTTTTTGCACACATTGGGCTAAATGGCCAGGTCAAATGAACCTCGAAGAATAAAGAGGTTGGGGGAGAGGACCCACTGTTGGGAAATAGATAGTAACCTCCCGTCAAGGCCATCCAGCATGTTCTTTAATGTGTACTGTATGGCTCTCTACACATGGGGCTACGGATTAACGTTCCATCAGACGGCGGTCTTTGAAAGCCCATTGGTGTCTCCTACTGACCATGGGCAGGGTGGAGATTTTTGTGGACATAAATCTCAACGCTGACCCAGCTGGAACTCGAGCCTGGCGCGCTATAGACTGTGCCACCCCCTCCCACAATTACAGGTAAAGTTAATCAGTTTTTACATAATGAACCACCAAGGAAGTCCAAATGTTACAAGATGCCTCTGATATGCTACACACTTTTTCGGTCTAACAATGCTTGCTATTGGGTTTTGAAATGGAAACTAAATATAATAATTGTACCGATATATTAAGTAAAAAAAATAAATAGCCCCTGAAGCAGCTGCTTGCCACAGAGATCTGACAGGAGCCTGTCAGTTTATATGCCACAGTAGGTCTTGCAGGACCAGTAGAAAAACGACATATGCATCCATGCCTTACCCGGGACTCGAACCCAGGTCCCTTAGATCAGTAGCCAAGCTCGCTACGAAGCATAAATCTTTGAGGTATATAATTCTGCTTCCGTTATTATAGGTCAAAATATTTTGCTTTAAGCTAATTTCCACTGGTACATTCTCATTGTAAAAGATTACGTACCACGTTCCATAAGTAGTTGCGGATTGATACAATTTAAGAGTTTGATTGGATTTCGTTGTTAAGCGACAATTGAATAACCCTTTTGAGGTGGAACTGCTATTCCATTTATCTGGAATAAAGTACTCTTCACGAAAATTACAAAACCCGCCTGAAGGAAATCAGGCTGCATATAGGTAAACCACGTCATAACGCGATGCTCGTGGTCCACAGAATCGCATCGCGATATAAGCGGGATCCCGTTAGCAAAAATTCGTCTTTTTTCGTCATTCAAACTTCGTACATCGGCCACCTATATCATCTTTGCCGCTTTCTTACGCTATAAATTGCAATAGGATTCACGGGAAAATTAAATGAACAATATTATTACACGGAAAATTAAAATAATTATGCGATATAGTGCACATGTAGTTCTTGGATGAAGAATTACATTTCATTATTTTTTTAATATTAATACCCCCTCAAGCAGCTGCTTGCCACAGAGGTCTGACAGGAGCCTGTCAGTTTATATGCCATAGTAGGTCTGAGAGGATGGCAAGACCTCAGCAGAAAAACCACACATCCATGCCTTACCCGGGGCTCGAACCCAGGTCCCTTGGATCAGTAGCCAAGTGCGCTAACCACTGGACCATTTCATACGGCCTAAAAAAAAACTGAAGCCACGCTTGCATCGCGTTTTAACGGGATTTACCTGAATTTATCTGTACAATATTGAATACCATCACAAAAATTCGGTGTGACATGTGTAACTACGTAACCTACCAAGATCAGTTGGGCCTTTATTTTATAATGAAAGTGTAATAGCAGAAAGATTGATTCGGATTACCGGAGAGCCTTTTCTCAAAATCCCCATACTTAACATTAAGGTTGAAAGTTATTCAAAATAACTGTTGCCACGAATAAATTTAAAATAAGGAGTGATTCAAACTAATTTCTTTCTGATTTCGGGTGATAAACTCGTGCAATTTGCTGGGTCACGAGAGCGAGCTTCCGTGGTACGAAGTCATCCTAATTAAGCATGAGCGGTACACGAGATTCTTTGTTGAAATGAAAGCTTCAAAAACTAAATTTGTATCGGAAGTTAAAATCATTTACTTAATTTGAAAAGCATGCAAAAGCTAATAAAGGTATATACAAATAATTAATGTTTAAAATATTATGTTAAGTAATCAATTATTTATTTTAATAGTAATAATTCTTCTGTACCTAACCGTTTTTTATGCACCTCAGACTATAGTTAATTTTCTTTTGCTATAAAGTTACATTGTACCTGGCACATGGGCGTCCGCAGAAAATTTACCAGGGGGGGGGGGGGGGGGCAAAAGCTTGGAGACAAATAATTACATCAGTAAATTTTATTTAATTTTTCAGGGTTTTTTTTTCACAAGTAGATTATAGAATACAGTATTGCATCAATACAAAAACATATAATGTATATAAATTACGTTTAAATTGTTACGATTATAATTCGTGGAATTTTTTACTTGATCTAGGGGGGGGGGGGGGGTCAAGTGCCCGTTTGCCCCCCTCTGAGACGCCCATGGTCTGGCAAATTGTATCCGAGGAACTCTGGTGGGTACGTGAAGTGATTTGAAAAGTTCATCAGAACGAGGAAATTTGTTTTTGGTTTAAGAAACTTCTGATGTGGGGAGGTTGGGTTGTTTTACCTCTGAGCGGCACTTTTTTGCACACCATGGGCTAAATGGCCAGGTCACATGGACCCCGAAGGCTCAGAGAAGGTTTAGGGGAGAGGATCCACTGGAATAGCTGTTGGGAGACAGATGGTAGCCTCCCGTCAAGGCCATCCAGCGTGTTCTTTAACGTGCACAGGGTATGGCTCTCCCGCACACGGGGCCACGGCTTAACGTCCCATCCGATGGACGGCGGCCTTTCCAAGCCCATCGGTGTCCCCTACTGACCGTGGGCAGGGCGGGGAATTTTTGCGGGATGTGGGGAGGATTATGGGTACCTCAAACTATGTCCATTTCTTTCCCCCCCCTAAAAGAAAGGGTGAAAAATTAAACGGGAGAGGTTGATCGTAACGACTTTAAGCCAAATAAATGCTTGCGACGTGGGGAGTGCCATCCATTCTATATTCTAAAGGAGTTTCAGACCGAGCAACCGTCGGGTAAATCTGCCAGTGTTTTATACTTAAGAATTCATATAATTTTGTTCCTACATCAGGTTTTAACATTTAGTACTTTTTATAGCAGTTAGTAAATTTTAACTTTACACTGTGAATATAAAAATTAATAGCAATAAAACGTTAATATTTCAGAGTTTTACTGCAAACCAGATTTGATTGTTTAAAAAGGTTGACAACAACAACATTGTGATAATTAAGTTGTAACCGAGTAAATGAAATATTCACTCTAGTATTACGGCCCATAACTGGTCTAGTGATTAGCGTATCTGACTACTAAAACTAGCGGGTACGTCCCTGTGTTGTTTTACACCTCTGAGCGGCACTTTTTTGCACACCATGGGCTAAATGACCAGGTCACAAGGACCCAAAGGCTCAGAGAAGGTTGGGGGAGGGGACCCACTGGAATAGCTATTGGGAGACAGATGGTAGCCTCCTATCAAGGCCATCCAGTGTGTTCTTTAATGTGCACAGAGTATGGCTCTCTCGCACACGGGGCCACGGCTTAATGTCCATCCGATGGACGGCGGCCTTTCCTAGCCCATCGGTGTCCCCTACTGACCGTGGGCAGGGCGGAGATAAATCTCAACGCTGACCCAGCTGGGACTCGAACCTGGGAACTACAGATTACGAGCCTGGCGCACTACCGACTGAGCCACCCCCGCCCCATTACGTCCCGGTGTAGAAGCCCAACAGCTTCTAAGGTCATCTTTTCCTCCTTTGGGTATGGAAGCACATTCTTCCTTTAAAGAATAGATATCTTAAAAAAATATTGATAGGAATTAAGCAAGTTTTCACACTTCACAAATTACTGAAAATGATTATCACTGTAATGTGATTATCACTAAAAAATATTACTGTAGTGTGATTTTTCACCTAAAAGTGATTATTACTGTAGTGTGATTATCACTGAGTCAATCCTTCTTTAAAAAATATTTCTATTACAATTAATTGATGGACATTTTTGCAGTCCGAAATACATCCATGCACCTATATAAACTAGAAGTTAATCTAATCAGCAATGACTGACCTGATATTCAAATTAATTTTAACATAAAATATGATTTGTTTTTTTTTACTGTTTGAAACCTGATGATTTCTGCTTAACCTTAATTTTTGTCCCATGCAGAAATCCCTTAAAGTCTCTAGACTAAGCACCACTAAGTCTTCTAACAATACGAAAATAAACACATGAACACAGTTGAGATTTTTCTAACCATATTTCAAAATGTTAAACAACTATTTTAAACGAAATTAAACATGTTCAGCATAATAGATCACTGATAATTTTCCATATTTCAAAATGTGTAATTTAATCTATTCTAATCTTTTTTACTGTTCCTGAACTCTATTTTATTAAATCAAACAATAAATTATGGTAAATATAGTCTAAGCCAGTGGTGCTGAACCAATTATGCTTCACGTACCCCCTGGAAATGTGTATGTAACTGGCGTACCCCTTGTATAGATAGATAAAACTATAGTTAGAGTATAACAATGGGAATAAAACTTTACTAGAGTTAGCGACTTTTGAGATCTCACGACATACCCCCAAAAAATTTTACCGCGTACTCCACGTTGAGAACTCCTAGTCCAAGCTATAAAAATAATAAAAATAAATAAATACCCCCTCAAGCAGCTGCTTGCCACAGAGGTCTGATAGGAGCCTGTCAGTTTAATACGCCATAGCTAGGATAAAATACAATTAATGAAAATTTCATATAAGTGCAACATATATTATACATCACGGAATTCCTTTCCTAAACAACGACCGAACTAGAATCCTTACAATTTCCTAACTGTGAATGCAAAGACAGTTGATAATACAAGCCTTAATAAGATTAAAGGAAAATAATAATAAAAAAAGACACCTAGACATTTAAATATGAATTTATTTAATTTGAATAAAAGTGAACTGGAAACACATGACAGGAGACATGGCTTCTAAGGAAACAAAAAAATGCTACCGAAACAGAAGTCACTGTAAAGGTTGTAAAAGCAATGTGAACTTACAGCACCATGTTTGCACTATTAAATAATAGGTTGGCGAGCTAATATTCTAGATGGTAACCAGTCCAATGATGACTGCTGAAAAACCCTGAAACTCCAGTTCCACCAAATGTAACAGAGGAGACAGCTGCACAACTGCTGGATGTGGAAAATTTTTTTGCAGATCATATGTCAGATTATGTGGAGATGAAGGAACTCTGCAGATGATTACAGTTCGGGACTGCAAGAGTTCCTGAGTGTCCTTGTTTGAACTGCTGAAGAGAGAGCTTTTTTCAATCTTAGAGTTCCTCCTGTAAAACAAACTGTTACTGAAAACAAAAATTAAGATGTCAAAACACACTTTAATAAACAAGGCACATGGTAGTAGCAATAATATACAAACTGTAGCATTAAGATATTTTTTACCTTAAACATTTTTCCCTGGTGTTAAAAATTAACGTTTATATCTGACATTTTTTTTTTACCAGTTAGTAACTTTCATTGTAAAGATTGCTAAATAAGTTCCATTTCTTAGATGGCATATTAAAGGCCATTCTACCTCTTTTCTCTTTCACTTTTGTACACACAAATGGGGTAAATGGCCAGGTCACAAGGGCCCCTAGCGCTCAGAAAAGGCATGAAGGGGGCAAATGGACAGCTGTTAGGAGACAGGCAGAATTCTCCCATCAAGCATGTTCTTTAACATTAGTGTCTAACTCTCCTGCACACAATGCCCTATATGAAGGATGGTAGCCTTTTGAAGTCCATCAGTATCCCCTTTCAAATCAAGAGCAGGATGAAGGATAGTGGAAATAAAAAGCACAAGTTACTTTGTAACCTGCTGAAGAATTATTTTTTTTAATAGTAATTAAAACTGAACGTGTAACAAATAGAATTTGCACCCTTGGTTTGATTTGTGCCCAAGGCACACGCACCACTTATCCCTGGGGATGACTATTTACATCTCTTTCCAACAGTCACTGGACAGCCGTCAGGAGACAAGCTGTAGTCTCCTGTCAAGACTATCCAGTGCTTTCAAAACAGGACCCTGGCTTAAAATCACATCTGATGGATGCCTATTTAAGGCTATCTATGTTCTCTTCTCTGAACAAAAACAGGGCAGGGGTCAACAGAAAGAAATCTGAACACTGGCACAAGTGAAATTCAAACCTGGGAACTGATGATTACAAGTTCGCCATGCTACCGACCGAACTAACTCCACCCCTATAATCTTTCATATAATAGGTTATACCAGGGGTGGGCAACTGTTTTCGTATCTACACTGTGCATGCGTATTGACGTGGCTGTCCTACTGGAAAATACGAGACGAATCTTCGGTCGCGCACGGGAAGAAAATCTCAGTTCAAGGCGGATTTTTCTGACTGTCTTGGCGGGCCACAAAAAACTCTTAGCGGGCCGAATGTGGGCCGCGGGCCGCTATTTGCCCACCCCTGGGTTATACTATAACTTTTATATCTGAAACATTTCTCTTCAGATCAACTAACACTGCAATGAAATTTCTGGAAGCAGAAGATATTCACAGATATGTTATACAGTTATAATAGATAAAATTGGTGAATTGCACATTGTGAATTTAGAATCTGCCTGTTAGAAGTCCACTCATAATTTTAGATACCTCATGAATACTAACATTATGAAGTGAGAAACACAGAAATATTAATCAATTGAAGCAGGAAAGAAAATCAAGCTTTCAGACACAATATTAGGAGGTTTGGAGAAAACTGATATACATTTATTGTGCACAAAGTAGCCATTAAGCATGATCCATGGCTTAAACTTCAATCCAACTGTTGACAGCTCTCTGAAAGTTCTTTGATTTCTTAAAAATTTAAGTATTTTTTTTGCATGTGAGTTTCAATTATATAAAATAGTAATTAAAATAGTCACTATAAATAGTGATAAGCACAATAATATCTTGATACATAAAAGATTTTTTTCTTGGAGTGTCATTTATATATCAAAACTTGGTATATTGAGTAACTTATAACATTAGTACTATGAGAATATGTGCTCTGCCTTCGTAACAAACAATAAACACTTTGACCAAAGATAATTTATATTAAAAATAATATACTTCATACTGCTTAGTACTAAAATTAAAAACTATCAGGAACGAAAGAAACAGTATACTGCAAAATATATTCACATAAACGCCAAATCTTACAGAAGGTAAAACAACTTTGTTGCTCCAAGAGAATTTTAATAACTGGAATGAGGGTCAAAAATATTAATTTAATACACATAACTCTGCACAAATATTTTTTGAAACACCACTAAAATGGAGGAGTAAAGATCTGCTTTTGTAAAACCTCATTAAGTCCTTTTTTTTATGCATGTTCTCAATTAGACACCAATTTATCCAGAAAATCATCGTCTTTTACCTGCCAAATCCCTTACGACATTTTGCACGCTAAACATGCTTATTCCTGAAAATGCTCAATAAATTTACTGTACAGAATATCACATTAAATACTATGAATAATACTGTCAAGGCAAGATTTCTCAAAAACAAGTTGCCTGACTTAGTGTTTCAAAGCCAACAACATATTTTACTATTTCAAAGAATAATCTAACGTAAACAAACAATTCGTGACCATTGCAATGTGTAAAGTCAAGAATCCATATTATAATTTTATTTATATTACTGTAGATCAGTGGAGCGGGGGTGGCTCAGCCGGTAGCATGCCAGGCTCGTAATCTGTAGTTCCCAGGTTCGAGTCCCAGCTGGGTCAGCGTTGAGATTTATCTCTGCAAAATTTCCCTGCTCTGCCCACGGTCAGTAGGGGACACCGATGGGCTTGGAAAGGCAGTCGTCCGTCGGATGGAACGTTAAGCTGTGGCCCCGTGTGCGGGAGAGCCATACCCAGTGCACGTTAAAGAACACGCTGGATGGCCTTGACGGGAGGCTACCATCTGTCTCCCAACAGCTGTTCCAGTGGGTCCCCTCCCCCAACCTTCTCTGAGCCTTCGGGGTCCTTGTGACCTGGCCATTTAGCCCATGGTGTGCAAAAAAGTGCCGCTCAGAGGTAAAACAATCCAAAACAATACTGTAGATCAGTAATTCTCAAACTGTTTTTGCTCGCAGCGCACTAAAAGTTTAAGTTGACAACACTTTGGGAGACATATGTAGTTTGCCTTCAATAACGGCCATTTCTGTGGAGTCATATTTTAAACACAGAGCTATTCTGTTCAAGTTGTGACTTGTATTGAGATTAGTGCATACACTGCACCTGTTACCAGCTAGACTAGTATTGAAATTTATCTCCGCACAACTAATCACTCTGCCCACAGTCAATAAGGGGCACTGAAAGGCCACTGTCCATTGGATGGGACGTTAAGCCACGGTTTGTGTGTGGGAGAGCTACACCCTGTGCATGTTACAGAACACGTTGAATGGCCTTGATAGGAGGCTACCATCTGTCTCCCAACAGCTGTTCCAGTGGGTCCCCTCTCCCAACCTTCTCAGAGTCTTCGAGGTTCTTGTAATGTGGCCTTTAGCTTCTGTGTGCAAAAAAAGTGCTGCTCAGAGGCAAAACAACCCAACCACACCTATTATGAGCATATTTTGTGTTAATTTTGGTTTTAACATAAAGATTTAATATGTATAACTTTTTGATTAAATGGAAAAAGTTAAATAAAGAATCACTGGCACTTATAAATTTCCATTTATCTTCAATATTATCTAAAATTTCATGGAACACCTAGAGAATTTCGTAGCACACCCTTTGAGAACCACTGCTGTAGATCAGTACAATTACTCATTAATTCATATTTATTTATCATTTTACCATTTATTTAGAGTTTCTTTTTAATAATAAATCCCAAAGTTCATTACACCAAAATCTCATATGTTCAATATCGGCATATTAAAATATTACTACATATAAAATGTTAAACGACTGATTAAACATCTCATTTATCTCTCAGATTCATCATAATCTCATCAAGATTTATTACGTTAAGGTAGCTGATCGCTATCTTGATGGCTGTGTTAATGTCAGTAGCAAAATGTACACTTGAAATTCTTTAGGTGACATTACATGGTCTAGAAACTCGTGTGATTCAAGAAAATTCTTAAAAATGGCTAGTCCAGTTAAACTATTGTCATTCACTGAGTTTCATTACTGCAAAACTTCTTATTCCATGAAAAAAAGAAATATATATTTTGTGTGCAACGAAACAAACACCAATCTCTACTTCAATGACTCTAGACCAGCAAAATATTTAAAAAAGGTAAATCTGTAGAACAAGCTTCTCAAACAAAACAAATATGTCACACAAACTTTTAGGAGAATAAAAAAATATCTAATCATTGGAAATATTAATATGGGAATTTTTTTCACAAAATTAATTCTAAAAATATATATTAACTCTATTCAAATACGCAACTCCAAAATTCTAATTAAACTTCAGTAATATTTTAAATTGCATGCGTTAAAATTTAAAAACACACTGTATATATTTTGTTACAATTAAACACATTATATTCTCAAGCAAATTTAAATGCAATTTGGTTTCCTGTATCATTTTTGCAAGTGGTCGTTGTTTTACCTCTGAGCAGCACTTTGTTGCATACAATGGGCTAAATGGCCAGGTCACAAGAACCCCAAAGGCTCAGAAGGTTGGAAGCAGGGACCCACTGGAACAGCTGTTAGGTTGGGTTGTTTTACCTCTGAGCGGCACTTTTTTGCACACCATGGGCTAAATGGCCAGGTCACATGGACCCCAAAGGCTCAGAGAAGGTTGGGGGAGGGGACCCACTGGAACAGCTGTTGGGAGACAGATGGTAGCCTCCCGTCAAGGCCATCCAGCGTGTTCTTTAATGTGCACAGGGTATGGCTTAACGTCCCATCCGACGGACGGTGGCCTTTCCAAGCCCATCGGTGTCCCCTACTGACCGTGGGCAGGGCGGGGAATTTTGCGGAGATAAATCTCAACGCTTACCCAGCTGGGACTCGAACCTGGGAACTACAGATTACGAGCCTGGCGCGCTACCGACTGAACCACCCCCGCCCCACTCATACAATGGGCTAAATGGCCAGGTCACAAGAACCCCAAAGGCTCAGAAGGTTGGAAGCGGGGACCCACTGGAACAGCTGTTAGGAGACAGATGGTAGCCTCCAGTTAAGACCATTCAGCGTGTTCTTTAAAGTGCACAGAGTATGGCTCTCCCATACATGGGGCATGGCTTAACGTCCCATCCAACAGACAATGGCCTTTTCAAGCCCATCAGTATCCTTTACTGATTGTGGGCAGGGCGGGAAATTTTGTGAAGATAAATCTCAATGCTGACCCAGCTGGGATTCGAACCTGAGAACTGCAGATTTCGAGCCTGGCGTGCTACTGACTGAGCCACCCCTACCCCCATTTTTGCAGGAATAATATATAAACATTATAACTAGTATATACCATTCTTTAAGAATATTTCACATGTTCCACACAAAGATTCACTACCTTTAGGTGTCTCCTGCTCTATTAAAAGAATGAGAAAACTGTCTTATAGTGTGCATTACTGACAACAGCAACACATAATAAATAATTGGGGTCAAACTGCATCAGGGGATGCTTTTAATGAAACTAAAATTTTGAAATTTTTGAACAGTAGGTTATAAAGCTATTTAATAACTCTGTGACTTTACTGATTGTACTATGTGCAATCAGAGAAAATTTCAATTCATTACAAGATGTCTGAAAACAATAGTTTGAAAATTAAAAGCGTGCAAATTACTTACATTATCAGTTTTTGGTGTTTCCTGATTGAAATAACCTGGATTTTAAATTAATGTACCGAGTGACATTTATAATTTACCTGATGTCAAAATTGATATTTATGGACAATTTTACTTGAATTATCCTTCATTTCTAACAATTATTACTGTTAGTTTTTATATGCATGTTCCAATATTCAGGTTAGGGCTGCAAGCAACACAGAACTGATGGACGGGTGTCACTGGCTCATAGAAAATATCTTACAGAACTTAAACTGACGGTTATAGCTGAAATATTTAGTTTTCATCTGAATATTCCGAATTAAAAAGATAACTTGCATATTCAAAAAACTTTAAAAGATAAGAGTGGTAAACAGAGTTTCTTTTCCAAGATATAAAAAAATTATGAAAGTCATTAGGTTCTACAAAAAGGCATATTTTTACTTATACATTAAACATTTTTTAAGTAAAATATGCCTTTTTATTCTTTTTGGAAAATGTTTCAGCATATTTCACCCAAAATACAACTCTGGAGATTAGATCTAAAAATAGTTTTGCACATAAACTGCAAAGAAATGTCTGTGCCCTGTTTTTTCACTGATTACATTTTACATAATATTTATATCACAGGTTGGATGACACATCTAAGATTGAATTTCACTTTTAAACAATTTTATAGAAAATACTTTTAACCAAATATTTTTACTAGAAGTTATAATATCTGATCTTAAAAACACTAATACTGCATAATTCAACAAAGCTATATCATACACTGTAAAGGGAAATTAATAATGTTCACAGCAAATGAAGTGAATGATAATCAGTGCCTCTATATCCAGGAAAATTTACCAAAATCTGGGGATTTTTGCATAAAATGTGAGAATGGAAAACATTGATTTTTTTTTAATCTGTTAAATCCTGGGAAATTTTCAATCTAATTACAATTCCCATTATTTTTTTTTGAAATTTAATCCTGAAATTTATCTTAATGTTGATGTAGATCAGTGTCTTGCAAACTTTTTTACTCTGCGGCACACTGAATCTAATTTTTTTTCCGCGGCACACCTAAAAAAGAATAAAAACAAACACTATATAATCGTCGTTATATTTGCGCTTTGTTGAAGTCATCAGCCTGGTTTTACTTGAAGATTTGCTCTCGTCCTTTAATTCATAACTCGGTGTTTGTTTTAAATATTTGTCCATTCTATGGCTTGAAATAATCAAAAATTAATACCAAAATTTGGAAAAAGCTTGATAAATACTTACAAGATCCCAGTTGATAAAATCTGAAAGATTTTTATTAAAGCACGTCGATAACACAAGTCAAGTCAAAATGAAATCTTTGGAATATCTAGTGTCAATTTGAAAATCTCTCGTGGCACACTACTGCGCCGCGGCACACAGTTTGCGAGACACTGATGTAGATAAATAAAAAATGTCAAACTTTGAGAAATATTTAAGATAGAAGTGAACTCATAGTGAATTCTGAGTATTGCCATTTTCTTTAAAATCAAATCGAATGTTTAAAGAATAAGCCTATTGATGAAATACAGCATGTAATTTCTAAAATGTAAGATTTTTCTATAAAATTTATGTTTTTTCTAAATTAGCTCTGAAGGTTTTAGCAATGCCACATTCAAATGCAGAATGTGAGAGAATTATTTCAATAGTTACAGACATTAAAACTAAAAAAAAAAGAGTACTAAGAAAATTAAAATGCTCAATTTTAGTGTAATTGTCAGATCTGCTTTTAAAGTAAAAAAAGTTATAGTTTTGGTAATTACAAAAAAGCATTTATGTTTACATAATAAAAATATATATGCCAGAAAAACTGGCAGACTGATAAAAGTAGTAACGATACTGATGACATTTTAATGAGGAGTCATGAGTCATCATGATAATTAAATATTGTGTATAATAATTGTCATACTCCAAGAATATCTAACCCCAGAATATAACAAGCCATAACTTATTGCATGACAATATTTTCTTTTATTCTGCAACATCTTGATACGAATGGCATAACAAATTAAAAATCAAATATCAAACGCAATAAAAACATGCATGACAATTTGAAATATCTAGAAAAAGTTTTTAGAATGAAAAACAAAATCTGATAAGATTTAACAGTTTTTTTATGCTCTCAAAATATCGATTGTTTTTCACATTTATGACTAGATACTAATATATACATTTATATGCTAGAAACACAAGTCTATGTATAATCCTATTAAACATAATTTTCAACACACTTTATATTTTCATCTTTATTAAATTTTAAAATTTTCCAGAAATAGTTTGCTTCCTGTATAAAATATTTTTCAATAAAACTTTCATATAAAACAAAGAATGTATGAAAGTGATAACACTATATCAGAAGATTACTTAAATATCGCATGTTTTTTCTATACAACATTATGATATAAAATTTGTAAAGAACATTAGTTATCTTCAACTATCATCTGACATCTAATCATACATTGAATAAATATAGCTTATTCTTTTAGTCGATATATTTACTTGTTTATATTGATAATTTTCTAGCTTTGTAATGTAAATGAAATTTAAAATAGTGTATAACAAGAAAACATAAAGAAAAACCAATGAATTAACTACACATAAAAAAAGCCGTTTTAATATATAAAAATAATCTATGAATTTTTTTCATCAGATTTGGGAAATTTTTAGTACTGGCCCCCAGGCAACGAAATTTTTAGTGCGGCCAATTTGAAAATTGGCAGCACAATATAGAAGCAGGAATGATAATGCATTAACAAGATTTCAACAACACATAAACTTCCCTATGAAACTGCGAAAAAAGAATATTTCTAATAGCAAATTGGAATATTAATAGTTTAAAAAAGTAGAAGACCTCTGTATTTATATAGATGAAATTGATCTCACATTTATGAAAGCTAAATAATCATATTCAAAACAAAAATTTAAAAATTAAAATATGTACTAAATCACTATACAAATCAATTAAATCATGCAATAGTAATACACAGAGCCACATATTTGGCCAATATAAAGAAAATCAAAATATTGCAATCTGTAATAATTAAAACTATAGTAGTCCATAATTATACAAAAGCTATTAAACTGAGACTACACATTTCATAAACCTTTGATATTATAGAAATTTATATAGCTTAATTCTCATCATTCCCCATAATGTTTCTTTTGATGACAGATGATACCACACAGCACAAACATCAAAACAGGAAAGGACAATCCCAGTATCCTCCTCAATAATTAAAATGTTCTGCAAAACTTAAAACAAATGGAGTTAGCAAAAAAAATAAGAGATCTAAGATTAGCAGATTTTCTGATTATTATTGAGTGCTAGATCAGTTGGGTTGTTTTACCTCTGAGCGGCACTTTTTTGCACACCATGGGCTAAATGGCCAGGTCACATGGACCCCGAAGGCTCAGAGAAGGTTGGGGGAGGGGACCCACTGGAACAGCTGTTGGGAGACAGATGGTAGCCTCCCGTCAAGGCCATCCAGCGTGTTCTTTAACGTGCACAGGGTATGGCTCTCCCGCACACGGGGCCACGGCTTAACGTCCCATCCGACGGACAGCAGCCTTTCCAAGTCCATCGGTGTCCCCTACTGCCCGTGGGCAGGGCGGGGAATTTTGCGGAGATAAATCTCAACTTTATCAAAGCTCAATTTCTCTGCTAAATCTTTTACCCAAATATTCCTGTGATGTAAAGCTTGGAAACTGCCTATTTCAGTGAGTTAGCACCTACTGAATGGATTATTTGTCTCTGTTTTGACTTGCATTACAATAAAAAAAAGATATGAAATTTATAAAATGTGAAAATAAATAATTTGAGATTTAGAGTTAAATTTTCTATAATAGAATTTAAAGTTTAACTACAACATATGCATGGTTCAATGGTTAATAAATCACTAGAAAATAATTTATTTTTAAGCATGTATGCTTAAAATTACTTTTATTACTTATTTAATAATTATATACAGCACTTTAACTGCAGCAATTATATATATATATAGCACTTTTAAATATTTTTTTATTATCATCCTCTACATAAGAGTCATTGAAGTGAAAAGTCAGATATGAAGTGTAAATGATTTATTGATCTGTTCAAATTCACAGTCTATTTCAGAAATTTGTCCCAACGTGAAATTAGCAATATAATCTCTCTCATCACAGAAACTTTGGTTGTTGCATGAGGATGTTTATGACAATGCACTGCATGTCTTCATCCAACTTCAATTTCATTCCTTTAGTGTTTTTTTTAGAAGTCCAAAGACATGAAAATATAACAGGAAAAATGCCACATTTATGAAGAGAAAGTTCCAAGGCATTTCCAAATATATCTATTTAACATTGTCATGGTTATTTAGGCAATTTGGGAGTGATCAATGTTATGCAACAAACCAAGCTTCTTAATTTAAAGGCAAAAAAAGTCCCGATTGCTGCAGCTTTATTGCTTGCCTTCAAATACTCATAGTTTTAAAATATCGTTGCGAGCTGATGGTTTCGCCAGGTCCAGAAACTCCATCAAAGCAGACCTCAATGGCCAAATTAAAATGTGAGCATATCACATAATGTCCAACTTTGGATTCAATTGTCTTTGGAGTTATCTCCACCTACACCCACTCATGGCTATCCATTTTCCATTCAGGATGACTTTTTTTTTTCAACAAGACAAGCCCAGTCTCATTGTTCCCGTTTGGTGAAGGACTGGTTGGAGGAGCATTCCAGCAAGTTCACAACTCGTGATGAATGGCCCTGACATTCTCCCCAGATTTAAATCCTATTGAACATCTGCAGGGTGAAGTGGAGTGATGAATTTGTGCCAGAACGCCCCCCCCCCCCCACCACCACCACCATCAGCAACTCTCGGTGATTTATGGACAGCAGTCCTGGAATCATGGGTCACAATACCACCTGAACATTTCCAACACCTGGTAAAGTCCATGCCATGTGTTGCTGCTGTTATGAGGGCAAAACGTGGACCCACACATTATTAGGTGGATGTGTATAATAAATTATCCTTTCAGTGTGGTGCTATATGTGAGTATACCACTGCTGTATGCTCTTGTTCACAAGTACTTATATCGTAATTACCTTAGCATTTATTGCATGTCAGAATAAAAAAGTTTCTCAAGTTTATTTTTAAGATATCTGTTCCAACTCTAAAGATAAAAATCATACACAGCGAATTGAAAATATCCACCAATGTCCATTCAAGTAGAAAGTGAATCCACCTGAACAGCAGACGATGCTATTGTTATTGTGTATCAAAATGCACATAGAGAAAAATAATATAGAAGAAGCAGGAATCAATACTAAAGTTAAGAAATGCTATCAAATACATTATACAAGACAGAATTTATAACTCTACCTTTTGACCTAGGTGACTGTGGCCTTTTCCTTGGTGCAGAATATGTTTCTGGCGACTTCACTTTGCCTTTTACTGTCTCTTTTATACTGTTCCTATCTAAACAAAATTTGTTCTTTATTACATCATCTTGTTGCAACTGTTGTTGCTGAAGCTCCAATCTCCGCTGCATCACTAAGAGCATGGCAGGAGTTGGATTATCGAGGGAACTATCATAATCATCAGAAAGTGAATCTTTTGACTTTGCAGATTGCAGTCCTGGAGTTGCAGATGCCACTTTTCTAATCTTCTGGTGTGGTGAAGAAGCAGCACCTGCACATTCAGAAAGCATTTTTTGCCTCATTCCTTTTCTCATCTTATTTGGAGGAGTCGAGTTCAAATTACCTTTTGCAGCAGGCCTCTTCAAACTCTGAAATTAGTAAAAGTTAATTACCTTTCTTCAAAAATGCAAAATATATATGTGTAAATGATTATTATTCGATTTCAGTAGAAACTGGGAGGATTAAAGACCCAGACAATAACAGTTACTAAATAAAATAGTAATAAAGCCAAAAACATAAATATACATATATACCTCTCATTTTACAGGGGCGGGGGGTGGCTCAGTCAGCAGTGTGCCAGGCTCATAATCTATAGTTCTCAGGTTCGAATCCCAGCTGAGCCAATGTTGAGATTTATCTCTGCAAAACTCCCTGCCCTCATTCAGTAGGGGACACAGATGGGCATGGACAGGCTGCTGTCCATCAGATGGAGCTTTAAATTGTGGCCCCATGTGTGGGAGAGCCATACTCTGTGCACGTTAAAGAATATGATGGATAACGGGAGGCTACCATCTGTCTCCTAACAGTTGTTGAGTGGATCCTCTCCCCCAAACTTTCTGAACCCTTGGGGTCCCTGTGAATTGGCCAATAGCTTATTGTGTGCAAATGAGTACCACTCAGAGGTAAACAAACCCAATCCAAATCACATTTTACATGGTCCATGCATTCCTGGAAATGACCATGCAAAGTGAGGTGGATTTTCCCTAAATATTAAAGTTAAAATAGGGAATTCATTACCAACCCATAGATTTCCATAAGAATATTGTTATCCAAATTATTGAATTTTAACCATTTCAGTGTTAATTTAGAATTCCTAGAACAATTCAGTGGCAGTTGAAAGGACTCTAAAACTTACAGTTCATCTTTGCCCAGGCAAAGGCATTGAAGTTAGCAGATTTCATTACGACAGATGTATTCAGTGATGTATGAATTACAATATAATCTGTAACTTTCAGAATTAGTTGTTTTTTGTAGTTATGGTTCTTGACCCAATAAAGGTTTCCAACCTTCTGCAGTCAGAATGTTAGGGACAGTAATGATAAAAAGGTTCAAAGTAAGATGGAGAATAGTTAAACACTTAGAGCCACTGTAGATATGGATAGAATGGTTTTTAATTGTATGCACTATTATTTGTACTACATATTATAAGCCCTACAAGCTATTAGAAAAATTCTTGACCTAAGTCTGGATGACATAGCTATGGAAATTGAAATTTTTATTTCCGTCATTGAGGTGTATGTTGAGATCCATTTTTAGATCGCTTTAAAAACAAGAGCTACTGTTTTCGTCTGTCCATCCATTTGTTATGCATTTCTGAGTTGAATAAACCCTAATGTAAATATTACTACTTGCTTTTTTTAAACCTTCCATTAATTTGAATTTTTACCATTACGTCAATAAAGTTGCAAAATTACGAGTTGATAAAATTAAAGTTGAGAAATTTATTCTTTTTGAAAATGAACACTGCACATTTGCCAAAAGGGGACTGATCATTCCAATTAGAAATTTAAATTTAAATTCTTGTTCGTGCTCAAATATAAACATTTTTGTTTTGCACTGCTTGTTTTTTACTCATATTGTGCAGATGCCTGCAGTATTTGTTTTGTATTGATATATTAAAAAAATGAACAACTTCAATAAATTGTAACTTACATTTAATTTTCAATTGCAATGCATTTAAAATAATTAATTGGTTCATATATTACAGCTTCCCTGATGTTATCAATTGTGAAAGAAGCATTATTCACAATCAACATATTCTTTACCATATGCAAGTAAACAAATTACCAGCAAGGCTTCAAAAACACTTCTGTAACATAATTTTTTTTTTTCATTTTCCCACTGGAGTTCAGAAAGAATTGGATTTATTTTAGTGCATTCATTTACTAAAATATTAACTCTCTCTCTACCATACTAGCCCAAACTGCAGGTATGAAGCAGTGAAGAGGAAGGAATAGCATTGATTGGACGAGTCCATTTAAAATATCATCCGTTTTGGGCCGGTATGATACTGAAAGGGTTAAAGGGAAAAATCCTAATTAATGGCAAATTCTGGTAGAAACATGCTTAATCATCCCAAGGTCTTCATCATCTGTAGATGCTGATTCTGAAATGCCAGGCCAGAAAAAGATACATCCATTTTCAGTAAAAGATATTCAACTTTTAAAATATAGAAATTCCTAACCAAATGTTTTCATACAAATTTTTATAATATATATAGTTTAGACTCAATAACTATTGTTTATATTTTCAATTTGATTCTTGTGTAATGATGATCCTGGTAACGTATACATTGAAGAGCCAAAACATTATGATGACCAGTGCATCTTTATGCAAATCAAAGCAACTGCAGGTAAACGGCGGTAAGTGTGAAGGTCATAAAATGGTATAAATAACACCTGATATTGAGCTCTGTTAATCAGTGTTATTCTTGTTCTTCAGATGGAAAAGGCAGCAGACTTAAGCAAGTTTGACTAAGGCCAAATTGTAATGGCCAGACGACTGGGTCAGAACACTTCCGAGATGGCAAGGCTTGTGGGGTGCTCACGGTCAGCCATGGTTAGTACCTTCAAAAAGTGGTTAGAGGAGAGAAAAACCATGCTGGCAAGGTGTGCGCCAACCATGGCTCATCAATACTAGAGGTGAGTGAAGTCTATCCCGTATGGTACGAGCCAACGAAAGGAATACTGTGGCACAACTCGCCCGTAATTTGAACACTGGTGATGTATCACAACACATTGTAATGCATCACAACACATAGTACATTGACACCTGCTGAAAATGGGACTGCATAACTGCAGGCCGCTCCAAGTGCCCATGCTAATCTCGGTTCACTGTTGAAAGTGCCTACAATGAGCATGCGAGCATCAAAACTGAACCTTGAATGATTGGAAAAAGGTCATCTGGTCCAATGAATCTCATTTCCTGTTGCACCATGTGGACTGCCAGGTATGTGTGTGTCGTTTACTTGGGGAAGTTTAGCACCAGGATGCACCATGGGACAAAAACAAGTTGGTGGAGGAAGTGTAATGCTTTAGGCAATGTTCTGCTGGGAAACCATGGGTTCAGTCATTCATGTGCAGGAAATTATGACTTCTACCATCTACTAAGCATTATTGCAGAACAAGGTACATCCTTTCATGGCAACAGTATTTCCCTCTAGTAGTGCTTTCTTTCAGCAGGATAATGCATATCACATACTGCCATGATTGTTCAAGAATGGTTTGTGAACATGAGGAAGACTTCCAGGTATTGCCTTGACCTCCAAATTCCCCACACATCAATCTAATTGAGCATCTGTGGTTTGTGTTGGAACAGCATATCTGATCTGCGGCAGCTCAATCACTGCTGGTAACGTGTTGGTACCAGATATCACAAGACGCTTTTAGAAATCTTGTAGTGCTCCTGACTCACTGGGGTAAGAGCTGTTTTGGCGGCATGTGGAGGACCAACATCATATTAAGCAGGTGGCTATAATGTTTTGGCTTTTCAGTGTATAGTTTACTACTATATTTTGACGACTTATCAGATACCCTTGCTACAGGTGTTATTACCATTTCTAAATACCAAAATATTTCTGCTCACGAGTTGATCTGAATTGTTGCATTATGGTTTTACCATAAAGTTTCGAAATGCTTCTGAAAATTAGTGAAAAAAACCTTAATCTTCTTAATTCGAAAAAGTTGCAGAAATTCATTCATAACATATACTACGACACCTGTGTTATATGAATGGAAAACATTTACCGAAAAGTGTAAAAGGATATAAAGATATCACTCAAATCTCAATTTTCAACAATATTCATTTCATATTTAAAGAACTATAAAAGCTGAAACATTTAACAGATGCATTGCTAGCCATAAGAATTTACATCAAAAAGTTAATCAAATAACAAATCACATTTATTTGAATGCAATGTTAGAAGTTTGTGAAATTGTTCTTTCAGTTTTTGTTAATTCTGAAGTACAGAAAGCATTACAGAGAACTTAATAAACGTGTAAAGGATCAGTTAGCTGCAGATAAGAATCTTTGGTATGATGGCTTGGCTGACAAAGCCGAGGAAGCTGTTAGACAGCACAATAGCAGAGAGCTATACCAGATAGTTAATGTTTCGTGTGGTAGAAAACAGACAGCTATACACGGATTGAAGGATAAACAAGGTAAGGTTATAGAAGGGGAGGATTCTGTCATGGCTTGGTGACTGAGCATTTCAGTGATGTTCTAAACAATGTGGTTAGTTCTACTCTCATTGTTTGTAATGATGATAGTTGCATTACTGTCTTCAATTTTGGGCCTATTACACAATCTGAAGTTATTTTGGTTATTTCCAAACTTAAACTTCATAAATCCCCAGGGGGTAGATGAAATTACTACAGAAATGCTTAGAGTTGTGAATGTTTCGGTTACCACTTGGATGACTGAAATTCTGAAACTCTTTTATGATAAAGGCATGGTCCCTAACGATTTTACCAGAGCTATTATTATCCCTATTTTCAAAAAAGGTGATCGCAGTCATTGTGATAACTATAGGGTGTCAGCCTAATCTCTGTTCCAAGGAAAGTTCTTTGCATGATTGTGCTTAATAGAATTAAGAATCTGGTGCTTGGAGAACTAAATTGCACGGTCTGGTTGGACCTCCGTAGCCCATGGCTGCTTGAGGATGATGATGATGATGATGATTAGAATGAGCATAACAGCAATAATACCTGCTGTTAAATGTTCCAGCCTCAAGAACTTTTTAAATACTAAATGAATATTGTTAAAAATCAAGATTTAATTAAATTTGAAAGAGATCTTTAACAATTCCAGTAAAAAAATTTTTGAAAAAAAAAAGGAGGTTAAATTTTATTGAATTCCCTTATTATCTTTGAATGTTAGTTCCCATTTACATAACAGATTTGGGTTGGGCCATTTTACCACTAGATGTCTTTTTTTTTTGTACACAACAGAATATAGGGCTAAGTCACGACACCAAATGCCTACAGCTGGTAGGAAAAAGAGAACAACTGGATAGCTTTTAAGAGGAAAATGAAAGCCTACTGTCAAGGCCATCCAGCATGCCATTTAACATCCCCAGGCTATGGTTCTCTTGCACACGGAGTCACAACTTGCTATCGCATCTGATGAACAGCAGCCTTTCCAAACTTACTGGTGTCTCCCTTTACACTGAGGGAGAAAGAATGTTAGTGGAGAAAATCGCAAAATTCAGTTGGGACTCAACCCTCATCCCACATAACATAGAAATGTTACAATCTGGAAGGTAGTGCATATACACTGCTGGTGTAATAGTCCATCCATTCATTTTTACTTTTTCTTAACCAGTTTTACTTTATTTACATTATATTTATCAGTTTGGGGATTATTTAAGTTTTTTGGACCGACTGCAATTCACGTTTCTGAGCTGTAGGAGTTGCACATGCACAACTCCGACCTTTTGATTGTCAACTGCTAAAGCGTGCATGAAGGACACGACCCCTCTTTATCATATTATGCAAATGTCTTTCCCGGCATGCAATAGACACATGCCAGACTTGTACACGTTATAACTAAGTACTATAATTATTATTATTATATATTACAGAGTTAGAATGAGAGTTAGTAGAGTGGTGACGTTGGGTCACAGAGTGGAGGTGTAGTATTGTAGTGGAGATGTAGATTTTGTGTAGTGAGTAGCAGAGATGTAGGAGTCGGAAGTATTGTGAGAAGTAGGAGATTTAGATAGATGCGAGTTGTTAGTACTCCAACTTTTGTATTCTACCACTGAGTTTGGTGAGTTTTAGAAACTTTTGAATTTTTGCTATTTTTCTCTTGAGCAATGTCAATTGATTTTTGATTAGATTTAAACTTTAATTAAACTTGACAATCCTTTTAGAATTCTTACTTGATAAGTAACGCTATATACGTAACAAACCCTATTTCAACTTGGCAAGTTATTATTGCCTGGTACCTGATACAGCTATCTGGAATTTGAATAAATTTGGATCAGACAAAAGGTCCAACTTTAAAAGTTAATAATCTTGTAGTGTTACACTGGCCATTAAAAGTGCAACACCAGGAAAGACAAGAGATATCAAAGCGATATTTAGTGAATACATAGATTATGTAACAAGGATCAAATGATTACAAACACAACTTGGTTAGACTCGTGGAATACAAAAAAATCAGTATCTTGTGTAGCCACCATGAGCAGCAATAACCACTGCTACACGGTCCGGCATTGAGAAGATGAGACGTCAGATGTGTGTTTGGGGAATGTCAGTCCGCGCAGTTTCGATACGTAGTCAAAGTTCATCTGTTACAGCAGCTGCTGATGTCTGGTGTGCTAGTCGTCATGAGATCATGGACCAGACATGTTCAATTGGGGACAGATTTGGTGAACACACAGGCCAAAGCGGAAATGTCACATAGTAGCTATCCAGGAATTGTTGGACGATGCATGCCACATGCATCATGTTGTCGGGCATCATCCTGTTGGTAAATGGCACCAGAGAACCCCTGAAGATTAGGTATGACCATAGGCTCCAGCTCAATGATGTAACACTGGCTGTTCAAAGTACTGGTAATGCGTACAAGGCGTGTGCATTATTGGAGTCCAATGGCACCCCATAACACCAGGGGCTGGACCTGTATGGCGCTGCATCATGCAGGTCTCACTGAGCCTGTTGTGGTACCGCCAGATACGGATTTGTCCATCATGTGCTGCATACAAAAGCGGGATTTGTCTGAAAAGACAATGTGATGCCATTCGCACATCCATGAGTTACGTTCTTGGCACCATTGCAGTCGCACACGCCTGTGTTGTAGAGTCAATGGTAGCCGAAGCAATGGCCGCCTAGCAAAGATGCCCTGATGAACCATATGTGCGAACACTGGTTGATGAGCAACACACCCTAACTGTTCAGCTAAGGTGTTTGATGTGGCTGTACAATCATTCAAAACCATGTGCATGAGATGTCTGTCCTCTCGTTCATTTGTGTCACAAGGCCATTGAGATCCCTCACATCAGTGAGTTCGTTTCTTCTCTACCCACTGACACCATATTCTCATCACTGTGGCAGCATTCCATCCAACACGAACACTGATGTCTTGGTATGATAATCTGCCTTCCTGTAATCCCACAATTCTCCCTCAATCAAAGTCAGAAACCTGGTCGTATGGATGCAGTGTTCTTTGATGGGGCATACTTGATCCTTTAGTGCGCAACAACTGCAAACACAATTCCAGTGCTTTACACTGGCTCTTTGTAATCTCATCTTATACCACTTCCAGAGGGCATTACTGTCACACATGATGTGCATATGTGCTGCACTTTGAATCATTTACATGTTCTCCCATGGGCTACCCATCTTGCATATTTCGGGACAATCTGACGAGTTCTTCCTGTTGTTGCACTGTTAATGGCCAGCAGTGTAGTTTACTACTATATAGATAAAAATTTGTTCATTCAAAGTAGTGTTTATTTTAGTGAGCATATATAAGTTATTACTACATTTAAACCAGGAAAAGTGGTGAAAATGCTAACAGAAGATGGGGAAGTTGAAACAATGTCAAGAAATGTCTCTTTTCCTGATCAGGCAGGAAATATTTGAGGCCAGAGTTGGAGTGGAAAACAGTACAGCAGCACTTGGAAAACTATTGTAACTAATGTTTTAATGCCTTGGGGTCAATCCACAAAAGAGCCTCATAAGGGAAAGCCTGATTGAACTTAAGGACTTCTAACCAAACAAGAAGTGGAGATCCTATTCTTATCACAAAAAAGAAAATCAACCGAATTGCATGGTTGACCCTGGTAAGCCAACTCAGTGATTAATCCCAAGTGAAAACTCTAACACTACCCATTTCCTTGAAGCTCCTACACTAAAGTTGTGATGGAAGATTTAAAATTTGGCAGTCTCTGGAACCACACGAAGTCATTATGGGTTAAAGGACTTAGTGACTGCATCTAACCTCATCAATGCTTATATAAAATTATCTAATCAAAAAAATGTGTATGCATCTGAAATAAAAAGCACCAAGTCTCCTGTTATCATGCTTAGAGAGGGCCTAAGTTTCATTATCAGAGCAAACTTTAGGAAGAATTCACATGGTAATTTTTTTTTTTATCTTGACATAAGTGTAAAATGTGCAACAAAACTGGTATTGGCCTTACTCTTGGAGATGCACTTTTCTCACGAGAGGAACTTCCCTGACTTTTGTACACTAGTCTACCATCATCCTTAAAACCCGCAGCTGTGATAGCGGATTTTAATATGCTCCGGCAATGGTCATAGTCAGGCTCATCATCAAACTTAAGGTCTGCTACATAAGTGAGATACTCTGCAACACCCTCTGCAAAATAAGAAAAACACAGATTACGGTTATGCACCTAAAAAAAATTCCTAACAGAGTTCATATATGTAAGTAAGCATAAACCATAGTAAAATTTATGGCCAAAAATATACAAGTAGTAGTCCAATATTTAAGACTCAGAACAAATATTATGATAATAATTGGTCGGGATCACCTTAAATAACTATATAATAGTGAGCACATCTATATATTATAATCTGTAGCCTAAATTAAACCAAATTTCAATTGCCATTATACTAAATTGGGAAAATGTGCCATTAAACAAAGGAGTATCATTCTCTCTCTTCTAAACAAGGACAGGATTATGATAAGTGAAGATATCTCAATGCTGAAAGACGGGATCAAATCTGTAAAATCCAGGTTATCACAAAAAAAAATACAATTATGTACATGTTACAACTAATACCAGCATCTGCTAAACCTGCATTTTAGTTAATGTCCAAGTCAACTAGTGTTTTAAATGCACTTCTGCTAAAAAGCAGGAATAAGTTGCTCCTGTTAATAGAGCAATCCTCATGGACAAAGTAAAAATGATGGTCACAAAATTCGCATAAATATAACTCAAACCTAATGACAGATAAAAAGAACACAACAGTTCTTGTGAAAAAACACAACCAAGTGCGTTTCTTAAGTAAACAAGTATTAACAGTAAAAACTGGACTGATATTTCATATAACATACAAAATAATTTTACTCTGTAAAATATGGTGATGAAACTGAACTTTAAAGGAAAAGTGTAAAGAGAAATTATTATATATATGTGGGATACAAGTCTAGTTATATTATTTTTGTGTAATTAGACTGTTATGGCATAAAGAAAAAAAAAGATTCGAAACAAAGAGAAACTACATCAACAACTGTAATGCTTAGATCATTATAGGAATCTCAACTATATTCATTGATCAATAGAATACAGAGCTTTGTAATTAGGAACACTTCTCATTCTATGCAATTACACAACTTCCTCCTAAAGCCAAAAACTCATTTATGTGTTCTTTCTTACATCACAAGTTCCATAATTTAACCAACTGTAAAGGGTTGGGTTGTTTTACCTCTGAGCGGCACTTTTTTGCACACTATGGGCTAAATGGCCAGGTCACATGGACCCCGAAGGCTCAGAGAAGGTTGGGGGAGGGGACCCACTGGAACAGCTGTTGGGAGACAGATGGTAGCCTCCCGTCAAGGCCATCCAGCGTGTTCTTTAACGTTCACAGGGTATGGCTCTCCCGCACACGGGGCCACGGCTTAACGTCCCATCTGACGGACGGCGGCCTTTCCAAGCCCATCGGTGTCCCCTACTGACCGTGGGCAGGGCGGGGAATTTTGCGGAGATAAATCTCAACGCTGACCCAGCTGGGACTCGAACCTGGAAACTACAGATTACGAGCCTGGCGCGCTACCGATTGAGCAACCCCCGCCCCCCAACTGTAAAGGTATGCAGAAAAGAATTACAGACCAGGAGGAAGATTTGCAAAAGGTTGATGTTTTAGATGCAATTCATGCAACTTTGCAGATGTACAAAAACATGAAAAACACTGTTTTGAACTATGTTGCAACAAGATGTTATTAATCATTAGTTTTGCATCTTTATATATATATGGATTAAAATACAGTTTTTATCATAATGCAACCACACAATCTAATTTAATTCTTTGCAATCTTGTACTGCAAAATGAATAAAGGTTAACAAACATGAAAAGAATAAATTTAGTTTTATGTAAATCAGTTATCAAATATCTTACTGTTAAAAAGACATGATTAAAACTGTGTTACATCATTGCAACCATAAAATCACCATCTAATAAAGCTTGGTCAATGTTGAATATCTTTGCAAAACTCCCTGTCCTGCCCTGTCAGCAGGAGACACCAATTAGCTTGGAAAGGCATCCATCTGATGGGACATTAAGACATGGTCCCATGTATGGAAGAGCCATACCCTATGCACATTAAAGAAAGTCATACCTTATGCATGTTAAAGAACACTCTGGATGACCTTGACAGAATAACTTGTCTCCTAACAGCTGTTGAGTGGGTCCCTAACCTTCTCCGAGCATTTGGGATCCTTGTGACCCATTTAGTCAATTGTGTGCAAAAAAAAGTGCCGTTCAGAGATAAAAAAAAAAACCAACCCTTATCTAATAAAGCAGACATTAGGCATATATGTCACCAATTCAACTTGTTAAAAATCCACAAGCTTATCTCCACAAAAAACATTTTGCACAATATCTATAATCAACAGCTAGATGACACTGCATCCCCAATTGAAAGGAAAAAAGCAATTTTACTCTTACTCTGGAGTCTACAGCATTCATATATATTTAGAACTGTGATGCCTAAAATTTACTATATCAAAATAAAATGATTGTTAGGATGTTTTTTTTAGTCTTCTGGGCCGTTTCATTGGTCTGATTGTGAATTCAACATTTGGAAGGAACGTGTTATTTCAGGAAAGAATCTCACTATGAGGTATGCTTAGAAATCAACATTTTGGGAATTTACCTTTAAACATTTCATCTGATCTTCCTGCTAGGATAATGTTCCCCACCTCACACTTATTATTCAATGCTACTACTGATATCCATTCTGGGATACAAGTCTATGACTATTATTGCTCTCTTTGTGGTTAACACACTTGGCTACTGATCTAAGGAACCAGGCTTTGAGTCCCAGGTAAGGCAAGGATGTGTGTGTTGTTTTTCTGCTGAGATCCCACCATCCTCACAGACCTTCTACTATAGCATATTAAACCGACAGGCTCCTGTCAGACCTCTGTGGAAAGCAGCTATTTGAGGGGGTATTTTTTTTTAATTTTATTTAAGATACCAACATAGTAACTACAATTTCTTTTTCATACTGTTTATTCATGCTGTTAACAGACCAATGAGTCATAAATTTCTTGTGAGGTTTAATACATCCTTTTCAACACTATCACGTGGAATAAGTTCAGTTAACAATGTTTGATGACTCTGGGTTGGGTTGTTTTACCTCTGAGCGGCACTTTTTTTGCACACGATGGACTAAATGGCCAGGCCATAAGGGCCCCGAAGGCTCAGATAAGATTGGGAGGGGATCCACTGGAACAGCTGTTTGGAAACAGATGATAGCCTCCCATCAAGACCATCCAGTGTGTTCTTTAACGTGCACAGGGTATGGCTCTCCCACATGAGGCCATGACTTAACATCCCATCCGACAGATGAAGGCCTTTTCAAGCCCAATGATGTCCCCTACTGACCGTGGGCAGGGCAGGGAGTTTTGTGGAGATATATCTCAATGCTGGCCCAGTTGGATCTTAAATCTGGAAACTACAGATTACGAGCCTGGAATGCTATTGACTGAGCTACCCCTTGATGACTCTGGGACTGAGCCTAGGACCATTATTTTGAAATGCCAACTTTGTAACCCCTACACTACAGAACTGGGTTACATCAAATAGATTTATGCTTCCGAGTTTCTCATTTTTAAATTATAAGCAATAATAATATGAAATATTGCAAAGTTTCAGATATTTCAAAGCTGGTGCCACACAATTTGGTGAATTAGAGAAAAACTTGAAACATTTCTTAGAATTCCTGCTGAAAAGCATAATTATACCAGGTAGGTGTTTGCTACCATTGTGCCCCAAAAAGAGAAATTTGAAATTATTTTTAAATGTCTATTTGTTCATCTAGTCTCTTGCAAACCCAAAGTGACCAGGTTATTTACACCAGAACTCCATGCAAAGATATTCAGAAAATAACATTTATTAAGAGTCCTTACATTCCAAGCAGCAGTGGAAATAAAATTATTAGCATGTTCCTTTAAAGAATCTAGGCTTATTGAAAGAAGAATTGTTAAGAGATTACTAATATTATTACACTTGACTTTAAAAAACAAAATAGCTATGAATAACGTTACATTTGGAGATAAGCTTTGTTGAAAGGGTGTTGTAAATACAGTATCAGGTATAACTTTGATTTACCTCTGCAGCCCTTCTTTTCACACAATGGGCTAAATGGCCATGTCAGGAGGATCCCAAGGGCTCAGAGACAGTTGGAGGAGGGGACCCAATGGATGACTGTTGGAAGACATATGGCAGCCTCCCATCAAGGCCATCCAGTGTACACTTTAATGTGCACAGGGTACAGCTCTCCCATACACACAGCACCATAATTTAATGTCCCATCTGGCAGATGGTGGTCTTTCCAAGCCCATTGCATCCCCTACTGACACAGGGCAGGCGAGAAGTTTTGCAGAGATAAATCTCAATGCTGACCCAGGCAAGACTTGAGCCAGGGAACTGCAAATTACAGTAAATTATGACTACATATTATGTAGGAAAGACTAACTCAATGAGAATTAAAAAACATACTGGATTGACTTGACAGGAGTTTAAAAATATTGTGCATGTGAAATTTCACCCCCCCCCCCACCACCACCAACTTCTAAAATGCCCTGATTGGAAACTTGTGTAAGCAAACTGACAATCAGAGGCAAATCAACTCAAAACTCTCAATGAATCTTCATACTACAAATTACAGCAAAATAAAAGTATTTTTTCAATTGATTCTAGTTGGTTTTGAATTATTTGCATTCACAAGTGCTTTTTAGCATAAGTTCAGCCTGAGTTCACATAGCATCAAGTTCATGTTCAAGTATGCATCAGGTTCACATAGCATAAGTTCAGATTTTTAGTAATCTGCATTGTTAAATATACTGCTCACAAAAATTAGGGGATATTTCAAAATGAATATGAAGTGATAAAATATCCCCTAATTTTTGTGAGCAGTATATTTATGCATAATGAATATTTTTTTCAGATCACTTTTATATAATTTTATGGTGATTGTGTTCTCATTGTGTATAGTGTAATCCTGTAAAAGTTTTATTGATTAGCAATTAGTAGAAGTAAAACAAAATCTAGCTTAAAAATTTTTGAAGTCATTTTAAATAATAACTTGATGAATTCTGATCATGATCATCAAACAGATCTCCATAAACAAATTTAGATACATTATTACTGATTATAAAGATATTACGTGGAGCAGGACTTGATGGAAAACATCTTCTCATCAAAAGAGGAATGTCTGACATATACCTAGAGAGAGAAATAAAAAGTTAAATATATTTACATCTAGCAAAAAAGTTTGAATTTTTCACACACTAAACAAAAATATGTTATATTTCTTTATATTTTTAGAGCAAAAAACGACAGTATTAACAAATTGAAAAAATTGTCAAATCATCTGCTATTAAGCAGAATGAAATGGTGATATTTTAAAACTTTTCTATTCAATAATTTTTCACTTTTTCTAATGTACAATAATCAATAAAAATTTGCAATGGTATAAAATATGCTGACTGTCTGATTGTTGCTAAACTTGTCAAGTCATAATGAAAGCATGCAGATGTAAAATATAGCATGTAACGTTAGAACAAGCAAAATCATAACATATGTTAAGGCTAAAGCCACAAGTAGAGCAAAACAATAATGATGACAAAAGTGTACATGCTATTAAAACCCCTAGAAACTTTGAAAAACAAAAAAATATGCGAGATAAAGAGGCATAAGATAAAAATCCAACTGTAAAGAGCTTAAGGCATAGATGATGGAAGTTACATTCTTGATTAAAATTAGTACAGTTTCAACTGAATTGTTGAATAGAGAAAATGGTGTAGCAATACTTGGCATGGGTTGATTACCTGCCCATAAAAATCAGTTGATATTAAGCTGAGCATATTGTTGTTGCATCTTTCCTTTCATGCAACACCTGTGAGAGAAGACTGACATGGTTTGGTAAAAAGCTTGATTGGTAGGGAGGAAAATACTAAGTGTGAGAGTTATTGTGGCTTTTTTGCCAACTTCATGTGGCAATAATAGCTGTGACAGTCTTCTTCAGAGAGCATGGTTTCTAAGTGTATAATTAATGGCGATTTTTTGAAATTCACCGCAATTCTCCCCATTCCTTGGGTGTTTCATTACTATTCACATTTCAAAAGTTTAATACAGTTGGGTTATTTTACCTCTGAGTGGCACTTTTTTTGCACCCAATGGGCTAAATGGTCAGGTCACAAGGACCCACTGAAATAGCTGTTGGGAAACAGGTGGTGGCCTCCTGTCAAAGCCATCCGAGCGTGTTCTTTAATGTTCACAGGGTATGTCTCTTCCGCACATGGGGCCATGGCTTAACAACACATTCAACAGATAGCAACCTTTCCAAGCCCATTGGTATCCCTTATTGACCATGGACACAACTGGCAGTTTTGTGGAGATAAATCTCAATGCTGACCCAGTTGGGACTTGAACCTCAGAACTGCAGATTATGAGCCTGGCATGCTACCGACTGAGCTACCCCCACCCCTGTTTAATACAGTAGTTTCTAATATTTTCAAGTTCTGATCCTAATTATTTCTGAAACCACTGCACATTCCCCCCACAAAAGTCATTTTCTAAAGCTGATTCAGTTTATTTTTCCATAATAATCTCAATATTTCTGTTTAGTTCACGATATTAGCAAAATAGTTTTCTGCTGCAACATGAGCAGTTAATTAACTGCCACTGATGCCACACCATGCCAGGCATGGAAAAATTGAGAGTCATGTAATAATAAAATGTATCTAGCAATAGAAATAAGAATAAAAAAAAAACAGACAAAAATAACCATACTGCATATGAATAGACAGGCTAGTTATTTCTGAATAACAGAAAAATTTTGTCTGCTCTGCAATTTTTTCTCAGTGATAGACTTTGAGAAATGTCAAGACTTTTGTCAACTCTGCTCAATCAAAAGGGCCAATTTTGGAGGGTTTTTTTTTGCCAAATAACCAATTAACATAAATAGGTAATGCAATATACCAAAAGAGTATTTAAATTGCGGCTAAGAAAATGTCGAAAATTCAAAGAAAACAAACAAGAAATTTTTATAAGCATTTTTTAAATACAAAAGTTTTACTGTATTTTTTCCCCTTTTTATCTTCAGTAAAACTTTTTCAATTATTTTGCCATATTTTCTAAAATATATCATTACTTTAATATAAATAATTAATAATATTTCTATCATTACTTATATATTTCATTTATATAAATTTTAAAAAAACATTTTGTTCACTTATGCAAACACATAATGTGTACGCTCAGCATTTTTGCTGATCAGCAAATTCTGCAACTAAGGTACAGAAATATATGCAAAACACAGCAGACATTTAAGAAAAGTTTAGCTTAGATATAGATATATTAACCTTCATTGCTTCTTACACAATGTTAGTATTTTTTGAAAATGCAATAATGCTGTCTTTGGGTTTAATGCAAAGACAGCATTATCATGTATAAATTAAATATTCTTAAATATCTGTGTTTGAATATATTTTTGCATAATTGCGTATGATTAAATATTGTACACGGCCTCAAATAAAGAGACCAATCATCATCATCCTCCTCAAGCAGCCATGGACTATGGAGGTCCAAGTAGATTGAGCAATTTAGTTCTCCAAACCCATTTTTTCTGAGCTACATCTGCTGTATCTAGCCACTGTAGACCAATTCTAATGAGGTCCCATTTGATATTGTCTGCCCACCATATCTTAGCTCTCCCCCTATTTCTGAGGTCTTTACGCACACTATTCATAACCCTATTCACTAATCCATAGTTATGTATATGGGCAGCATGGCCAAACCAATGGAGTTTCTGCATAATATGCTGCTCAAAGGAGGTTGCCAACTCCTTTGCCTAATACCTCGTCATTACTTACAAATTTGAACCACCTAATGCCCAAATGCTGTGTAGTATCTAGAATCAAAGGCATTCAAAGTTTTCTCAAATCAAGAATCTCCCTAAATAAGTTGTTACTTAGGCTTAAATTCCTTATGGATTTCTAGAAGCTTAAAGTAACTCCTAAATTTTTGCAAATTCTTAAAAGGAAATAAGATAAACTTTTAAAAAAAACTTTGGAAATAGCAGAAAATAAAATGTTACTCACAGCAATTGGAAGAACAAGGGATGAAATTAGAAAAATAGAGAATGAAACTTACTTAGAATACCTAAAATTAACCAACAGAATATTTGAGTTGTTTTACCTCTGAGTGGCACTTTTTCACACACAATGGGCTAAATGGCCAGGTCACAAGAACCTTGAGAGCTCAAAGAAGACTGGGGGGGGGGGGGGGGCAACTATTGGGAGACAGACAGAAGTAGCCTCATGTCAAGGTCACTCAGCAAGGTATGGTTCTCAGGCACACTGGGCAAGGCTCAATGTCCCATTAGGCAGAAGGCAGCCCTTCCAAGCCCTTCGGTGTCCCCTACTGACTGAGGGCAGGGCGGGGAGTTTTGCACAGCAAAATCTCAATGTTGGTCCAGACGGGACTTGAACTTGGGAACTATAGATTATGAGCCTGGCATGATACTGACTAAGTCATCTCCCACCTCAACAAACAGAATAAATTTTATACAATTAAATAAAGTAATGGGCAAGTTAAGCCGTCCCATGGCCGAGTGGTTAGCACGCTTGGTTACTGATTTAAGGGACCTGGGTTCGAGCCCCGGGTAAGGCATGGATGTATGTGTTGTTTTTCTGCTGAGGTCCTGCCATCCTCTCAGACCTACTCTGGCATATAAACTAACAGGCTCCTGTCAGACCTCTGTGGCAAGCAGCTGCTTGAGGGGGTATTTATTTTTTTTTATTTATTAATGGGCAAGTTATACTATTGAATAGAAAAAAAAGAAACAGAAAAAGTAGTTCTAGTTAATAAAAATAAGTTAGAAAATTTTAAAACTAAACAGCATATTTACATTAAGCCTTCATTACAAAATAGGCAATCCAGATATTTAGAATTGAACCCCCCAGGTAATGAAAATCAAATTAATAAACCTAGGTTTATTAACTTATCTAAAGGTCAACTAGAGACAAAGCAAAACCAACTGTTAGAACAAGGAATAAAATTTGCCTGCTCATCTGTATTGCTTAAATTGAACTGATCCCTCAAATAGAGCAAACAATTTAAAGAATATTGGCATTGTTAAAAGATAAAAACTATTTAAAATACATCATAGTATAAAATATCAACAACAAAAGAAGAAAATATAGAGAAAGAAACTACAATACAGTAGACTCTCTCTTATTTGGTCTTGGCTCAACAGGCCTCTGCTTTAACCGGTTGTTCCAAGAAGAGGAAGCAAGTTGCCACGTGTTTTGTTTATAGTACAGTACATATTTGCTTCAGTTCCTCTTTGTGAATATTACAGTGTATTGTTGCGTATACAGGAGTGTGTGTTGTGATCTATTAATTATTGTGTGGTACAAAATGAGTGGGTGCAAACGTAAGCGTAATGTCATTATGATGGAGATGAAATTAGAACGTATTGACAAAGGTGATCCAGTAAAGCATATTTGTGATGAACTAGGTGTTGGTAAAATCACGTTAAATGACTGGAGAAGGAATAGAAAATCTTTACAAGATTTTTGACCTCAAGTCTGAAAAAATGCTTTCTTCTCGGTGCACTCTTAAAAAGCCGAAAAATGAAATTGTTGATGATGCACTTTGGTTATGGTTCATGCAATAGCATCAAAAAGGAATGCCAATATTGAAAGAAAAAGCATTAATCCTTCATTCTAAAATCGATAATGCGGAAAATTTTTCAGCAAGCGAGGGATGGCTTTCTTGCTGGAAAAAACGGCATGGTGTTCATTACCTTGATGTTTATGATGAGAAATAATCATCAGGTGATCCTTTAACAGCAAGGAAATTTTCAGAAAAACTTTTAGCACTTATTGAAGAAGCCTATGTGCAGAACAAATCTATAATGTAGAAGAGACGGTTAAATTTTAAAATTCTTTCAATGAAAAAGTTTGTGACAGCGCAAGAAACCTCAGCATCAGGATTTAAAACAAACAAAGAATCACTGTGGCTGTGTGTACAAATGCTACAGGTACACACAAACTTCCTCTTTTTGTAATTGGAAAATCAGCAAAACACTGAGCATTCAAGCATTTAAATTTAGTTGCTCTGCCAGTTTACTATAAAGCTCAAAAGTCTGCTCAGATAGACTTGCATTTGTTTAAAGAGTGGTTCTTTACAGAATTTGTTCCAAAAATAAAAAACCACTTGACAAGTCTTAAAATGCCTGTAGCGGCCCTACTCATTCTCAACAATGCCCCAACACATCCAAGCAAACTCATTTCTGATAACATAAAAGCTATGTTTTTGCCACCTAATGGTTCATCAATTTTTTTTAAATATTTATTTTAAAAATATTCATTTTTTAAAATGGTTCTTATCATAACCATTTTAATGGCAACCAATGATAAAGGGGCGGGGGTAGCTCAGTCGGTAGCGCGCCAGGCTCGTAATCTGTAGTTCCCAGGTTCGAGTCCCAGCTGGGTCAGCATTGAGATTTATCTCCGCAAAATTCCCCGCCCTGCCCACGGTCAGTAGGTGATACCGATGGGCTTGGAAAGGCCGTCGTCCGTCGGATGGGATGTTAAGCTGTGGCCCCGTGTGTGGGAGAGCCATACCCTGTGCACGTTAAAGAACACGCTGGATGGCCTTGACGGGAGGCTACCATCTGTCTCCCAACAGCTGTTCCAGTGGGTCCCCTCCCCCAAACTTCTCTGAGCCTTTGGGGTCCATGTGACCTGACCATTTAGCCCATGGTGTGCAAAAAAGTGCCGCTCAGAGGTAAAACAACCCAACCCATGATAAAGGCGCGTTTATAAGTTTAAAAATGCGATACAGGAGAAAGCTTCTTTCAGAAATTCTATAGCGAACCAAAAATGACAGAATAGTACTTTCAAATGCTTTGAAAACAATAAATATTAAGGATGTGATCTACATGTTGGCAACAGCTTTTGAAGAAATGCCTCGTACAATGTTTGTGAAGTCATGGAGAAAACTTTGGCCCAAAGTTGAAAACTGTAAGAAAGTACCAAAGACAACAACATGAAAGTATCACATGAGCCTGCACCTGCTGAAGATATGATGGGTAATAACAATATTTCGCTGCTTAATGACTTTAAACCGCTGTCTGGATGTGACACACTTGAAGAAGATGACATTGAAAAATGGTTAAAAGGTGACGAACAGTTGGAAAATGAAACACTGAATGATGACGAAATTATCAATGCAGTCTGCCAAGAAGGGAATAAAGAAGAAGCATAGAATGAAGAGAAAGAAAGTTACCCATATTGAAGGAAAAGATGCTTTTGATGTTGCAGTAAGATACATTGAACAACAGGCCTGATCTGCGATTGATATTATGTTTATTAAAAAATGGCAAGACTTTGCAGGTAAAAAAAGTGTTAAGTTCAAAGAAACAAAAGGAAATCACAAGCTTTTTCAAGTGAGTGTGAGTAAATTGTTAATATTGTACAACCAATTATTAATTAAAATACAATACAGTTAGTATTTTTGTCATGTGCTGTTTTTATTCATTTTCTGACACAATTTTCGAGTTGCAGTAAGATACATTGAACAACAGGCCTGATCTGCGATTGATATTATGTTTATTAAAAAATGGCAAGACTTTGCAGGTAAAAAAAGTGTTAAGTTCAAAGAAACAAAAGAAAAATCATAGGCTTTTTCAAGTGAGTGTGAGTAAATTGTTAATATTGTACAACCAATTATTAATTAAAATACAATACAGTTAGTATTTTTGTCATTTGCTGTTTTTATTCATTTTCTGACACAATTTTCGAATTAACCAGCCTTTCGTTCATCAGGCCAGGGGTCCAGTCCCATAAGGGCTGGATAAGAGGGAGTCTACTGTATTAAATAAATTGAAAAATAACCCTGAAATTAAAATACTAGCAGACAAGACAGAACATATAATCATAACAGATAAAGTAGAATATGATATTAAAGTAACTCGGTTGTTAACAGAATTAAAATGTCGACCAGTGGATACAAATATCAAAAAATCCAATGCTTAAAACTCTTAAAAAGCTGTAGAATTGAAGAGTGACCCTTTCTTATCCCCTTTAATAGCAAAAGCTTGCATTGCATTTGTATAGATAGATATCCCCCAGTTATTTATAAGAATTAAATTGCAGAAAAACAATGAGTACCTGGTAACACAATTTGTTGGAGGAAAATCTTAACTTTTTAGCTTGCAGAAATCATTCTTTTTCTTGTCAGATTTTTGTCATGGAAACACAGGAATTTCACTGTATTTCATGCCAACCTTTTGGTAACACAATTTTGAACAGAAGACTGCAATTTTTCAAACTATTCATGAAAAAGACATCACATATTCAAAACTTCCATACCTCCAGTTATTATATGCAATGCAAAGTACTATTATTGTGGTGTTAAATCTGTTAATATCACGTCAGTTAAAATACCCAAATAGATGTTTTTTTTAAATTATATATATTACCATCACTAAAATTTTTTTTCTAATCATTGTTTATTCCCAAATCACATCAATCACCAAATGTATAATTAAATAAAGATTATGCATAAAATTAATAAAGATTATACATAAAATTCCACAAATGCATTTGTCAAAACTATATTTATAAGAAAAATTGTTCATCAATAACCATTTAATTTACTACAATAGAGGTGTCCATTTTTCATATCCTTCCACTTTTCAACAGGAAATTTGTCCCTGAAAAAGGAAATTCCCTCTGTAAAGTATCTTAAATATTCTATTTTAAGACTACAAAGTCTCATAAGAAATGCTATTCACTGGTATTGCTAGCTAAATTGTTTCCATCAAAGTGTAATATTGGAATACACATCTTTGTATAAATATTTTAGAAATAACTTTTGTAATTTTTGTAGTGAAAGGACAAGGGCATAAGACATGAATACAATTGTATTTCATATTTCTTTATCTTTTGAATTTCCGTTCTTTCTGTGGACCGCAAAATAAAACTTACACAGGTCACAGGCAAGGACAAAAACACTATGTTTATATTGGGGGCGGGGGTGGCTCAGTTGGTAGCGCGCCAGGCTCGTAATCTGTAGTTCCCAGGTTCGAGTCCCAGCTGGGTCAGCGTTGAGATTTATCTCCGCAAAATTTCCCTGCCCTGCCCACGGTCAGTAGGGGACACCGAAAACCGAAACCGCTTGGAAAGGCCGCCGTCCGTCGGATGGGACGTTAAGCCGTGGCCCCGTGTGCGGGAGAGCCATACCCAGTGCACCTTAAAGAACACACTGGATGGCCTTGACGGGAGGCTACCATCTGTCTCCCAACAGCTGTTCCAGTGGGTCCCCTCCCCCCAACCTTCTCTGAGCCTTCGGGGTCCATGTGACCTGGCCATTTAGCCCATGGTGTGCAAAAAAGTGCCGCTCAGAGGTAAAACAACACAACAACACAACTATGTTTATATAAAAAAAAATAAATTACCTCCTCAAGCAGCTGCTTGCCATAGATGTCTGACAGGAGCCTGTCAGTTGAATATACCATAGTAGAAGGATCTGTGAGGATGGCAGGTCCTCAGCAGATTTAACATAACTTGAACTCCACTTGATGTCTTATAATATGCTTTATATTTTTATGCATTTATTTTCCCCATTTCTTTTGCAAAGATAAACACACTTTGTATTTTGCTACTGCATTTTCACACATCTTCTCTGCATGCCACAAAATCTCATTTGACATTTAGCACTCGCCTACGGGAATTCTTTTAAAAAAAGATGATTATAAAAGTTAATCATCAACATGTAGTTTTCCTTGTAATACAGGGCAGGTGACAAAGTGGATGGCTTCAGTCAGTGTTGCTGACATATCTGTCACAGGTAAAGAGTTCATATCAGAATGATGACCAAACAATAGTTTCCACTTGGTTACTTTTCTAATGTGTATCTATATATCTTACATTTTATCCCTTATATATTTTAACACAGATTTACACAAATTATTGAACAAAAAAAATAGTTACATGGTCTTTTGCTGGCTAACGTATTCTTTGTCTTTCAGGTTTTCTTCCCATGGAAGTCTACCACAAAGCCACTGCAACATATTATATCCTAATATCTCCAAATCTCCTCGCCTCGAATGTGCTGCAAGAAAAAAACATATGTAACAAAATATGCCAACATCTGTTAGTTTAACATAAATTTGAATACACTGCCAGAAAAAAAGTGTCTTATTAGTATCAGCCTCCAGTGATTAAATGCAGCTGCTAGTGCTCAGAATAGTTATTCATGGTGAATTATAATAGTCTGATTGGATTTCCGTAGCCTATGGCTGATAAAGTATGCACTACATATGACATATTAAATGCTAGGGCCTAAATTGTAGACAGATAATAGAGCAGAATTTGTAAATAGTGGTCAGATCTCAGACATGGACTAGATGTTTGTTTGAATTCAATTTTCATGAAAATGGAATTGTACAGTTGCTTCAGGAGTGTTTGATGGCATGGACAGATTTCTAAAATTTTTATATAAAACACTGGAACAGTTTTGTGTACATTTTTTATGCAAACATTTCATAAATTAATAATAAAAAAAAACCCCTGCACACTAATTATTGGGTCTCAGTTAGTTTTAATTTACTTTGTAACCTGGAAACAAATTGTAGCTAGATACAAGAAGGAAATTGCAGTCTGTGCTACTATTTGAACATTTATGGTATACATATACACAAAAAATATTATATGCAATTCAAACTTCTCAGTATAAATAGTATAATGAAAAAATCATTACAACCATTCTTCAAAACAGGCATTTCTAGTCATTCACACTATGCAACTAGATAATTGAAAAGATTTTAATTAGTGCTTCTCAACCAGTGTGCTGTTAAAAAATTCCTAGTTTGCTATGATACTTTTTAACATTACATTTCACTATAAACTAATCACTAAACTGGACTCAAAAATTTCATGTTTTCCACAATTTGAAAATTTCAATATACGCAATGTTAGCTTATTCTTTGCAATAGATTTTGTTTCTGTTATACGATCCTATTAACTATCTTTGATTAGTGCACCAAAAAAAAAACCAAACAACCAACCAACCAATTTTTGGTTAGTTGTACTGCAAACACCAAACATACTCAAATATATCAAGAAGCATTTAGAAGATATTGGATTAAACCAAAAGTTGATTCAGTATTTTGGCAAAAATTCAAATTCAAATATTAAATAGTAAAAAATACATTTAACCCTTCCAGTGTTTAATCCTTCAAGCTATTTTCTGTCTATGCTCAGCCAAAAAAACTTTAACTTTAGAACATTTTTGACAAATGACTAATAAAAGGAATTATGGTATGTTGATGCCAAATTAATCAGTATTAAATTCTGCATTTTCTGAAAATCAAGACATTCAATTTCAGAAAACTGTACAAGCTCAAAGTTTTTTTTATTAAAAAACAAGAAATAATAAAATAAAAATTACATATAACCTAATGGGATGTTAAATAAAATATCTGCAACAACTTTGAAGCCGGCCTCCGATCTAGTATAACTCGGAAAAATCGATAAATCAGCCGACTGAAGATCGCTAACTAATGAAAGTAAATATACAGAAATGAATTTGCTTTCATATTCAAGATCTCATTTATTTTCAGAAAATGATACTATATCAAAGTTTTACTGGAAATTAATAAATAACAAAATAAAAATTAACGTATAACCTAATGCATTGTTAAAATATCTGCAGCAACAAGTTGTAGGCCGGCCAAACGATGTAGCATAACTAAGAAAAAAATCAACACTTATCGATCAGTCAAATGATCACTAATTTCCAAAAATAAATCCACTGAAATGAAAACTAAGGTTTAAATATAAAAAAAAAATACTTACAAACTTTACAAAGAGTATCCAATATGCTGCACCAAAACTGTAAAAAAAAACTTATAGCACACGGAACGGAGATAGCGTGTGCCAGCCATCTGTGTCTTGTTTGACTCAGTGAAGCATAACTAATTAAATGCAGGTGCAACCAGAATTTCTAAGAAGGATGTGTTTACTTTCAGTTTCGATTTGAAGGATGCTGGGAAAAATGATAAAAATAACTTGGGAATACTGGAATAGGTTTATGACAGAAAAGAGTGTGAAATAGAAAAAAAAAAAATTGCAGTATGTATTTTGTAATTACTTCCAAAATCTATCATTTTAAAAAATAGCAGTTTTTTTATTTTTAGGAGATTTTCGAAAATTTAAGGAAAAATTTGTTGATAATATTTCAAATCTAACTTGTGAGCTTAAACCAGAAGGTTGCTTCAGCAAATAGGAACATTAACAAGCAAGTCAGCAATACCATTTAGTGCTTCTAAGAAATGGCAATCAGGTGGCTTTATAAAATTATTTATATTGTAGTTTAATATAATATGCATCAAATTAAAAAACAAAATATTATTTTTGAGGCCTGCATTATAAAAATAAAAAATAAATACTCCCCTCAAGCAGCTGCTTGCCACAGTGGTCTGACAGGAGCCTGTCAGTTTATATGCCACAGTAGATCTGAGAGGATGGCAGGACCTCAGCAGAAAACAACACGAACATCCATGCCTTACCCGGGGCTCTAACCCAGGTCCCTTAGATCAGTAGCCAAGCCTGCTAACCACTCGGCCACGGGACGGCCGTATTATACATTTTTAAAAGATACATATATATATAAAAATTACAATGGCAATTTTTATTTTTAAAAAATCAATTTTTTTTGTTGTATTAAAAATGTATGCCTATGTCCTCAGCATATTTATTCAGATTCTCCGAATGTGTACAGACAACACACAACGTGGACACTGGAAGGGTTAATCAATAATGTATTCACCATTTTGTTTGATTATCATAAGGATGCTATTATTCCAGTTGGGCAGCTAGTATTCCGTAGGTGTAGAACTTGGTTGGTTTTTGTTGAAGAACTGATCGAGGTGGTTTTTTGATGGCCTCCAAAGATTAGAAATCTTTTACCGTTCAAACAGTTTCACAGTGACCAGCATAAATGGCAATCCAAGGTTGCAATGTCAGGCAAATATGACATGTGGCACAAAACATCCCAATCCAACTGCAACAATTTTTGCTGGGAGGTCGAAGGCATGCGATCTCGTGTTATGGTGGAACACAACTCCTTTGCGATTCACCAATTCTGAATGTTTTTCATCAATCACTGCCTTCTGCATACACAATTGCAAGCAATACTGATCTGAATTAATTGCTGGATTGCTTGGCAAGAGCTCATAGTGAAAGGTCCTTCCAATCTCGTGTGTTTTCTGGGTGTGTGGTGGAAGTGTGTGGTGGGATTGGAAGGGCTCAAGAGCCCTTCCAATCCCACCACACACAGAGCATGACCTTCTTTGGATGAAGGCCAACTTTGAGGATAAAGCCACAGGTAAATAAAATATTATCCTATATGAAAAAGGCAATCTTTTTGCTGGCAAAGCAGAATATAAAGTCAAAAAATTACTGGGGGGTTATTTAGAAAAAGGGAATTAAATATCAGTTGAATGAAAATTTCAGTCGGGAAGATCATGAAGTTTTAGAGGGGAATTAATGGGTAATAAAAAGGAGTGTCTACTCATAATTACTGAAAACTGCACATACCAAAAGGTAACTACACCAAAAGTTTCTGGCCCAAACATGTTAGAACAAGAATTGACAGGTCTAACTCCATCAACCCCCCCCCCCCCCGCCCACCCTATGTTTTGTTGCACTGTAGTTAAAATTTTGCAGCTCTAACATCAGTAGCACTCCTGCTAGCATTGCAGATAGAAGTGCTGTTGCCCAATATTTTAAAATGTTTAAACTTGAGTTTCGCAGACAATAAATATTTGGCAAAAGCCTGGCAGAAATTAAATGCCATTTAGATTAAAAAATGTTTTTAATTTTTATTATTTTAAAATAATATATTTTTATTTTAAAACAGGGGATTTTGGTAGTCGACTTTAAGGAAAGGAATATTACAGTTACTGGTGAATATTATGCATCATAAATGTACAAATTGAAGGATAATTTCAAAGAGAAATGACGAGGAAAGCTGTCCCGGGGAGTGAGGTTATTGCACGACAATGCGCCAGTGCTTCAATTGCTACGAAGGCTGCTATTCAGCAATGTGGTTTCCAGGAAATAAATCACGCACCAAACATCCCCGACATAGCCCCTAGCGACAATTTTTTGTTTTCAAAATTGAAGTGAGATCTGCATGGGAAAAAATTTACAAGTGATTAAATCATTTCTGCAGTATTAGACCATTTTAAGGACAAAAATTCAGATTATTTTTTCAGTAATATAGAAAAGTTAATTAGCCATTTTAAAAAATGTATTGAAATAAAGGGTTATTATATTGAAAAATAAAAATTATTGTTTGATTCTATTACCTCTTTAATACCCTTGGGCCGGAAACTTTTGGACCTTACAACGCAAAAGAACAATATTAATTCAGAAGAATTTGCAAAATTAGAATGAAGTAAATTTTTGTCTAAATTTACTAAAGCATATTTTTAGGAACAAAAGGCTTTTTATTTTTCACAGCATATTTTTACAGTTATTAATTAATAAACCATTAGGCTGATTTCTTTTACTCACATACATCAGACATCAAAAACATGCAAAATCTTTACAGTTATTAAATAGGCAATATAAACAGATGCTGATAATGTTTTGCAGATGAGGGTGTGGATTGACCTTGCAGGGAGCAAATAGAACTTTTGCTATCCATGCAGGGTTCTACATATGGTAGTTTGCTATGTTCAGGGGCAGATAAGACCTCTGAAATGGAGTGGGAAATATTATACTGTAATGGATATCCAGTCTTTTTACCCCCCCCCCCCACCTTCTTTTTTCTGATTCAATTTTCTCCTCATTTTTTCTAGATCCAGGCTCCATCATAACCTGCAGATAAGCTAGTAGCTTTATGGGTCTGATCACAAATTGAAATTAAAAAAAAAAGGTACCGAATTGAGTGATGCCATTATTGTAATATTTTTATGCTTTATTTACTGATCTACGGGACCTGGGTTCGAGCCCCGGGTAAGGCCATGGATGTGTGTGTCGTTTTTCTGCTGAGGTCCTGCCATCCTCTCAGATCTTCTACTGTGGCATATAAACTGACAGGCTCCTGTCAGACCTCTGTGGCAAGCAGCTGCTTAAGGGGGTATTTATTTTTATTTTTTATTATGTTTTTGAAGTTAAAAATGTAAACTTGCAATGGTTTTGGAAAGAATAATGCCTTTAACATGCATTTCTCATATTCACTTAATGGAAGTGTTTTGAAATGAATTAAATTTGTTATACAGGGGGTCCACTGCATTCTAGATACATTTATCAGGATATATTTTCCTATCACTTGGACAGCTTTACTTACAAGGCTTACATGTGAACTCTTCCATCCAACTAATGCATTGCTAAGTTTTAGTTCTTGATCAGTACTCCATTCAGGGCAAGGAAGGATAGTAAATAACTAACTTTTCAAGTCAATCTTAAAACTTTTTCCTGTTTTCCTCCAGAAAATTTTGATTACAGCATCTGACAAACTATTCTACTGAATTCTGAACTCAGTGAATTATGACAGAAAGAATTCATTTTGTTATATGCAATCCTGATCATTTGCATTAGAAGTTCATTACAAATCAACACCAAAGTCTCCACTTGTAGTAAATTAGAGATAAGTTCACACTCTAACTTTCACCATTTATATATAATTACTGATACCAGATCCAAACTAATTTTGATAATTATTGAGCCCAAGTAAGAGAAAAATTAACTTCCAACACATAAAGTATATATATGTATACACAGAAGTGCATGAAATTAAACCATTTTTGAATTCTTGATATCTTACGTTTTAACAAACTAAAATAATTTTAATTATTTGAAGATAAAATTAAAATCTTTAAAAAAGACCCAAATGGTATTTATTTTGAATTATTAAAGACACATTAAAAGACTGAAATTATATCCAAAAGAAATTTATTTATACTTTTTGCAATTGCAAGGGAAGTTTTGAAATTTGAATTATGACTGAGCCCAAAGTTGTTTGTGTTATTCCAAGCTTAAACTCCTCTCAAGAATAATCTGATTTCCTGAAACTACAATGAGGCTACTCTTGAAGACAGAATTATACTTCATAATACTATTTCTACAAGTTTCTAAATTCTTTTGTGCAAGGCAAAAACTTTTTTAAAGAGAAAACTTACCTCCAATATGGGCATCTCTACTAGTAAATTCTATTGTACCATCATGAGCTTTACGGAGATCTTCTTTATATTCTTTGTGTTTGCCATCAGATATATATTTACATGCCAAGCCAAAGTCAACAAGATGAATCTTTAAAGATATGATTAAAAAAATTAGTGACTAGAAAAAAAAAATTTATTTATAATTTACTTTTATAGTAGGCAACAGGGCAATATATATTACTTGTCAATGAAATTACCCCATCTACAAGTGCTCACCTTGAGCTTGAAACAAATGGAATGGCAGATAGCAATGTAGACAAGAAATTATTACGTTTGCCTATCAAATCAGCAGTATTTACTTATGGTAATGCAAAGTACATCAATACAAAGTATGTTATCCCAAAACAGCAACATAAGTGGGTTGTTGTTTTGGGTTGTTTTACCTCTGAGCGGCACTTTTTTGCACACCATGGGCTAAATGGCCAGGTCACATGAACCCCGAAGGCTCAGAGAAGGTTGAGGGAGGGGACCCACTGGAACAGCTGTTGGGAGACAGATGGTAGCCTCCCGTCAAGGCCATCCAGCGTGTTCTTTAACGTGCACAGGGTATGGCTCTCCCGTACACGGGGCCACGGCTTAACGTCCCATCTGACGGCCGGCGGCCTTTCCAAGCCCATCGGTGTCCCCTACTGACCGTAGGCAGGGCGGGGAATTTTGCGGAGATAAATCTCAACGCTGACCCAGCTGGGACTCGAACCTGGGAATTGCAGATTACGAGCCTGGCGCGCTACCGACTGAGCCATCCTCGCCCCGCAACATAAGTGGACAAATGTCACAATAGCAAGTTAAAAAGATAATGAATGTCATCTTGAAGAACACTGATCATGCACTTGTGCCATGAGCTAAGCAACAGTAGTAGAAGGTTGAGAGGCAGTGGTCAGTGAACATCTTATCACATCCCAAATGTATTTGATGGACAACAGATTATTGAAACATGCAGGCCAAGGAACGTGAAGGATGCACCATGTGGGCAATGTCAAGATATGAGAGCCATGTGGGTGGACATTGTCCTGATGAAAAATAGCATTTGGGATGAAGGACAGAAAGAGCAGAAACACTGGTACCACAATGGTTTCAGCATACCATCAGTAAGAACCAGAAGTGAATGCTATTTTAACTCCCCATACCAATTCTAGATGTTGGCCAGGTATGATGATCCCCAACACAGGCTGTATTACTTTTATTCTTGGCGGGTCTTCACACATGCATATGGCCATCACTGGATGCCAAAAAAAGAGATGACAGTGAAAATGCAGCTCTGATTCTCAGAGTCATCTTCCAACCATTCTCCCCAACACAGTGCATACAGAGATTCTATTTGTTATTGGAAATCTGATGGCTTGTGACAGATCTGTCTCTTGTCAGCAGATCTGCTGATTCTTCTGTTTGGACATTATACTGATGCCACCAGAGCCTTGGCAATGCAATCAGTTGCCTTCAAATAGCGTCCAACCATTCGTCCAACAATTCCATCATCATGACTCACCAAACGGCAATTTAGCACGTTACCATCCAGCTTCTGGCAATGCAATGATCACACTCTTTTCAAATTCTGTCAGCTATACATACATTGACTTATGCATGCTAAAAGAACTGCATACTCCTTACAGATCATTCATTTTGGGTTGTTTTACCTCTGAGTGACATTTTTTTGCACACAATGGAATAAATCGAAGGTCACAAGGATTCCAAGAGCTCAAAAATGCTTGGGGGGAAGGGGATCTGCTGGACAGCTGTTAGGAAACAGATGGTAGCCTCCTGTCAAAGCCATCCAACATGTTCTTTACTTGGAAACTGTAGTTTACGAGTCTGGAATGCTACCCACTGAGCTACCTCTGCCCCAGCCATTTGCTTACCATTTTGTTTGCTGGCAGACATTTAATCCCATTTTTACAGCCCCTTCAGATTCCTATGTTAGCCTGATACCATTCACATTATTGGATGTTTTACTGCATCAATCAACTTGACATGCAAATTGTTTACATCCATAAAAGTCATAATTCTGCATACAAATCTTCAGATTAATCCATTCATTCGTTCTAAGTAGGGCAATTTCAATGACAAGTAGTGTATATATAACATGTTAAAGTATTTTCAATTTACTGTAAACTGTGTTTGTATAATCTTTTTTAACAATACATTAATAAATAAAGTCTATTTTGTAACATAAAATTTCAGCCAAGAAATGAATAACACTGACAGTATTTACTTATGGCATGCAGAATTAAAGTAACATCAACAAAAACATGTAAATCAAGTATCACTTTAAACACAGGTTGAAGAGCGAGATCTGAATCTCATATAGCATGTACAGAATGCCTTGGATTGTTAAGTCCATCCAGGGGCTAAGAACTGTTCCCTTCTGTAGCAGCTGGCTACACATTATCATACTGTATTTCAACCTTTTGGCTGAAATACGAATCAATGGCCACAGGTGAATGGGAAAAATATGCAATTTGAACCTAAAATGAAATACTATTATCCTTTTTCCATAAAGTTTGATAAATTGTAGAATATGAATACATCTATTGCTTATCTCTAAATGTGCTTTATTACATTCAAATGAATCCAACAAATTGCTTGAAAACTATAGCACAGGAGTTCACTTTTTTTGACTCCTGTGTTCTAGTTTATTTAACTATAGCACATCAACTTAATTCTATTTAAATACCAAAATCAAAAACAAGTTTACTGATAACACTGAATACAATGATAAAATACTGTAAACGATAATACCGAATGAAAATAATAAGATTTAAAAAGGTAAGAGGTATATAATTATAAAAATAGCGAATACTATTGAAAATATTTCAAGTGGAACAGACTAATTCCCCTCCCCTTCAAGTATTGTGAAATCTTCTGAAAAATGCTTATTGAGTTAAAGATTTATAATTATTATCTTCACTTCTCATTGTAGGCACCATCTTTAATATTTAAGTTGTCTAGCCATATACTGCACACCAAAATTAACAGAATACTGAGAATAAACTATCACTATTCTACATGACCATGTCTAGAGCTAGGGATGGAGGGAAGGTGGTCATAAAGACCTCCCCCGCCCCTTTCTAGAACCTCTTGAGAATGCTAGTAACTCAACTGAAGGTAAAAAATATTAAACACATACACTTGAGTGATCATTTGAATTTTATGACCTCCCATGTTATGCCAACAGAATGCCACTTCAAAGCTCTAAGTTTTAAAATAAGTGTTTTACAGGAAGATGTGACTAAAAGTAAATTTAAGATCTCAATCAATTCTATCTAAATATCAATTTCAACAATATTCCTTTGGCATTCACAAAGTTATGGAAGTTGAGCATTTAACAATAGCAATTAACAAAGAGACAAAAGAAATTTCCCTTGAAGTTAATTGAAACTGAAATAAGAAATAATATTTCGAGCATTTCGTAAAAAAACCTATACATTCAAAAAGTGGGTGTAAATAATTCCTTTAACATTCAGTTAACATTTTGATAATTTTCTTAGAACACATTGCTGCTCTGAAATGCTTAAACATCCATACTTGTTTAATTATTGAAATATTAAGGCATGGATGTTCGTGTTGTTTTCTGCTGAGGTCCTGCCATCCTCTCAGATCTTCTACTGTGGCATATAAACTGACAGGCTCCTGTCAGACCTCTGTGGCAAGCAGCTGCTTGAGGGGGTATTTATTTATTTTTATTATTGTTGAAAATCGAGATTTTGATAGATTTCATTGAGATCTTTATGCTCAGCCACATTTTGAAATAAAATGCTTATTTTAGATGTTCTAGATCTTTGAAGTTAGCTTTCCATTGCTAACATATGGAGTATCCTCACTGAGTGTATATTTTGCATACATTTTTCAAGAATATTTTTAAAAGCATTAAAACCGAAGAAAAATTATATGTTGCAATAGCAATTCCTCCATTTTTTTTTCTTGATCCAGTCAGTTGCCCCCTCCCCAAAATTTTTCTAGATCAGGGTCTGGATATGTCTATTGTCTTATGTAAAGTATATTATTCAGGGGATGAAAAGAGTGGTTTATGCAATGTGTGACAGTATATTAATTACTTTACACTATTTTTCCATTTAATTCAAAAAAGCTTATTTTCAAAGCTATATCATTTCAAATGTATAATATGCTCAATGAATTGATAAAAATTTCCCACAATTTTGGGTTTTAAAATACCTGATTTTGCTTCCCTTTGCCAAAGCCAGATAGTAAATTTGATGCTTTTACATCGGCATGAATATAACCATGACTGTGTATATACTCCAAAATATCCAGCTGTAATAAAAAAATTAAATTTTTATTCTGATTATATCAACACTTACAATTATAAAAGAAATACGAGTAGCTGATTAGTAAATAATGACATTTAGATGGCCAACCTATATATTTATTCACAAAGTGCAACACATTATTTTTTTAAAGTACCCTTCTTGGGGTGAAATATATTTGTATGTTATTGATATCATTTTTGGATAGCTGTGTCAGAATCAACATTACAATTTTCAGACAATTATTGTGGGAATAAAAACAATGTCTTACAAGATTTTTTTTTGTCTTTTAAGAGCATTCAGAATTGTAGGAGATAAAAAATACCGTAGAATGCATATAGAAAAATCATTACCCCACTTTCATGCAGAAAACATGACAAGATATAAATATGTCTTCATATAAATATGAAGCACAAGAATTTCCAATTTTGTTCCATTAAGCATTTATGATGAGAATACTGCTTAATATATAGTATATGCTGGTAAATTAAATAACATAAGAACTATTATCTTTACCTGCACTTTTGAATCCATTTTTCGCGATTGGTGAACTAAGAATTTTTCACTGATTTATATTGTTTTTTCATGAGATAGTTGTGGTACACCCATGATTTGTCTGCTGTAAAGATATTGTGAATGAATTCACCACTCTTTGCCTGAAGTTTTTCCCATTCCACACATAAAAATTGCACCTGCTCAGTGATTTCAATGATGATATATTCATTTGTCCCCAAACAGCATCATAATGGGTTGCGAGCTGCCATAAGAAAATGAAGCAGCGACAAGGTATTGAACAGTTGTGCAATTGCATATTCTTACAATTGCTCAGGCAGTATTCATAAGCCACATCTAATGTTCATGATGAAATCTTCCATTCACAAATTTCATTACCTCTCTCATATTCTTTTAAAAACGTTTTCTGCTAAAGAAAAACACTTTATGCTTTCTTATCTATAATCCTCATTAATCATCTCTGATGTTTACATTCTGGTCTCTCTAACTGCATAGAAAAATCCACATTGCGACACTGTTTAGATTTTTACCTATTTTACATTTGTGGAAACAGAACACATCGAAACTCAAAAACTGCAACCATCTGGAACTGTCATTCTAGATTGGTATGTGTGTTCTAGGTTTGTTGCGTTGTAATAAGGAAAAATTATCTCTAATAGATAAAATCCCATCAAATGTTACACAGAAAATCATTAAAAACCACTGAACAGTTCATAAGAACAACTGGAGGAGAAAAACATTAAATTAGCCTACATCTGTTACATTACCTATAGATGAGAAAGAAATCATATATTTTCCGAATTACTTTGCAACATGCTACATAATGTGAGTAAATGAAGTGAATGGAAAAGGAAGAAGGAAGATTATTACAGCTGAATTTCAGAAAATGGCAACAATGGATTTATTAGCAATTATCGTTTCACACAGGAATTTAATTAGAAAAAATAAGTGTTACAAGCTTAAAATTCAATTTAATCACAACAATTATATTGTCAAAATAATTATTTTAAAAGACAATTTACCAGTCTGGACAATGCTATTGTATTACAGTCCATTAAGCAATGTAATATATGCTACTAAGATTTAAGTTTACTGTTATCTTCTTAGCAATTTTCACAAGTACAAGTAAAAACAAATGCCACAGGTGACATCATAAACCGAAACTTGATGTGTGTTAACTAGTATTGCTTTGAAGTTTTTCTGACTCACATACCATAAGGCTGCAGAATCAATTATTGAGTCTTAAATGTTGCAGCATTTCCTCTTTTAGTTGATGATAGTTTGTAGACTCATATCCACAGTGCTGAATCGATGATACCAGTCCTTTGCTTCCATGCTGTTTCCACTAGCAAGCTGATACTGAATATTTTGCAACTTTGATGATTTGATGACATTTGTAGTTTCACATAACTGCACTTTTAACAACTGTAATTTTATTTGTGCATTTCACATCAAGCCAAGTTCCAGACCAGTAACTACTTTTTAAAAAACTTTCATATTAAAAGAGCTTTAAAAAAATTAAAATTGTTTATTAAAATCGACAATCTGACATTATGCATTTCCCAGGACAAGTGCCTGCCTAAGGCATCGCCTAATTTAAGTAATATGAAGTTATAATTATTAAAAATTAACTTCCATGTGGAAAGCAATGGTTGTATTACAGACATTTATCTATAAGTTGTTAATATACAGGTTTTCAGTGAAGTTTTGTTGGAATTTTGTGGAGATAGGATAAATTACATCCACTGTCAGAAAATTCCTAATCAACTCATTTAAAATTATTGTTTGTGACAGAGTTGTATGAAGAGTATTTTTGTGCAAATCTTGTATTTATTCATTTATTATAATATCCAGTTTTTATGTGTGCAACCAATAGAGTTATCTTTATTATCTAAAATATTTTTAGGGTCATTTAGTTATTTACAATACTATTAGAAATATTTTCAGGTCATAATTATTCTATTAGGGTTTTAAAACTGAATGATATTCAAGTGCCAATAACTATTGTTAATAACATTAAACAATTAATGACAAGGATCAGAGTACCCCTTCAGGAGGAATTTATCTGATTAAATGACAATGAAAATATTTTAGATAATAAAGATTACTATAACTATATTGGTCACACACATAGAATACAGGATATCAGAGCAAATGAACATCTGCAAGATTTGCACAAAAATACATGTCACACAGCTTTGTCACAAACAGAAATTTTAAATTAGTTGACCAGGAATTTTCTGGTGCCTGATGTAATTATATCCCCCACTCAAAAAATTCCAACTAAACTTCACTGAAAACCTATATATACAAGTATCTGTTGGGTTGTTTTACCTCTGAGCGGCACTTTTTTGCACACCATGGGCTAAATGGCCAGGTCACATGGACCCCAAAGGCTCAGAGAAGGTTGGGGGAGGGGACCCACTAGGACAGCTGTTGGGAGACAGATGGTAACCTCCCGTCAAGGCCATCCAGCGTGTTCTTTAACGTGCACAGGGTATGGCTCTCCCGCACACGGGACCACGGCTTAACGTCCCATCCGACGGACGGCGGTCTTTCCAAGCCCATAGGTGTCCCCTACTGACCGTGGGCAGGGCGGGGAATTTTGCAGAGCAAAATCTCAACGCTGACCCAGCTGGGACTCGAACCTGGGAACTACAGATTACGAGCCTGGCGCGCTACCGACTGAGCCACCCCCGCCCCGACACAAGTATCTGTAACATGGAAATACAACCATTGCTTTTTGCACGGAAGTTAATATTTACAACTTGAGATTACATAATTTAGGTGATGCCAACAGGATCACAGAATAAAATCTACAACTGTTAAAAGTGCAGCCACGTGAAACTACAAATGTCATCACATCATCAAAGTTGCAAAATAGCCTCACTGATAAAACTACTAACAAAGTTTCAGTCTTTATGTCACCTGCGGATGCAGGCCCTTGTCCTGGGAAATGTGTAGTAATAGATTGTTGATTTTAAAAGATAATTTTAGAAGTTCTTTTTTTAAAGTAGTAACTAATCTGGAACTTGGCTTGATGTACAATATCTACAACTGGTAAAGGTGTATTTATAAGAATCACAAATGTCATAAAAAGCATTCAGTTTGCTAGTGAAAACAGCATGGAAGCAAAGGACTGGCATCGTCAATTCAGCATTATGGTTATGTCTTCAAACTACCATCAAACAATAACGGGAAGTACTGAAATGTTTAAGAATAAACATCTGATTCTGCAGACTAAGGTATGTGAGCCAGTGAAACTTCAAAGTGATGCTAGTCAATACACATCAAATATTGGCTTATGATCTCATCTTTACTTGTGAAAGATTGCTAAGAAAGTAACAGCAAACTTATATCTCAGTAGCATCCATTACATTGTTTAATGAATTGTAATACAATAGTAATATACAGATTGGTACGTTGTCTTTTAAAATAATTATTTTGACAGCCTAATTCTTGTAATTAAATTCCATTTTATCCTACAGGAATAGCATGTAAATATTTTTTCTCCTAGAGGTCCCACCCTTTGGAATTTTAACTTGAAACTGGCCAGTGCAACTTTGACGACAACCAAAAAACACTATGTCAAATTTTGAAGCATCTACCACAATTTCCCAATGAGTTATAATTGTCACAGACTTATTATTATAGATAACTGTATCAAAATATTTTTTATGCAATTGAGTTAGAGCTCACTAGAAAATTTGAGCCCAAATTTATCCCTATGCTACATTGTCAATGCAGTGATTCCTAATGGTATTTATAAGCACATAAAAAAAAAAAAAAAAAAAAAACTCAATACTTATTAAACAGCTTAAATTGATTTAAACATAGGACTTATTCAATTTTTAATAGCATTTTATGTTTTACATTTAAAATTTGCAGAAGGTTAATCTGTTTATCCAAATTACATTTTCATTTTAACATCAGTAAAAACATTTCTTAAAATTAGTTCTGATAATTTTTTCTAAATTTTTCATTCTGTTTGATAATATAGTAAAGTTCTGACTATCCAGATTTTAAGATATCAGAAGTTTTATGCAACCAGAATAAATCGAATTACCTGTTGATGAACGTGATATCAGGTTTTCAGAATCCAGCCAATAAACTGTTCTGTCCAAACTTTAACATTTAGTTTTAAGTGCACTGTTTTAAGTTAGTGAATTAGTGGACTTTAATTTCTAGGACATCATCATCATCCTCAAGCAGCCATGGGCTATGGAGGTCCAACCAGACTGTGCAGTTTAATTCTCCAAGCATATCTGTCCTGAGCTACATTTGCTGCATCCGGCCACTGCAAACCAATTCTAACAAGGTCCTGTTTGACATTATCTGCCCACCACATCCTAGGCCTCCCCCTCTTTCTGAGGCCTTTAGGCACACTGTTCATAACCCTATTCGATAATCTATAATTATCCATACGAGCAACATGGCCAAACCAACAGTCTCTCTCTCTGCACAATATGCTGTTTAAAGGAGGTTGCAGACTTCTTTGCCTAACCTCATCATTAGTTACAAAGTTAAACCACCTAATACCCAAGATACTACGTAAGCATCTAGTTTCCAGTTATCTTGTTTACACAGCGTCCAAGTTTCACTACCATAACCCTAGAAAGAACCAAACTATTATACAGTCTAATTTGTCTTTAGGTGCATACGCCTATTTCTCCACAATCTCCATAGATTCTTAAAAGTCCCGGCAGCAATCCCTATTCGTCTGTTAATCTCATGCCGCACATCACCAGTATCTGTTACATAGCTCCCAAGGTAATTAAACTGCGACACCTGCTCAAGACTGCAACCATTCAGATGAACTGAATCACAGCCTGCCTGACCAATTTTCATCACTTTAGTTTTCTCTCTGTTTAAACCAAACCTACTCTACAACCAGTTTCATCAACAGTTCGAATGAAAGAGTTCATCTCATCAAAATCATTTGCCAATAGGGCTAAATCATCAGCATAATCTAAATCAGAAATTTTATATGCCTGTTTCTCTAGACCATTTAAGGCCAAAATCTTTCCCTTGCAATGAATTTCGCATAACATAATCAATAACCAAACCAAAGAGAAAAGGAGACAAAATGCACAAAGACATATAACAGCAATTAAGGAACCTAGACTTGAAGATCTTCATATGAGGTAAATATAGTACATACATTTTTTTGTCTTATTTTTATTGTATGTATTTGTCAAAGCCATCTCCTGCACATAGGGACATGGCTTATCCTCCATCCAACAGACAGCAGCCTTTTCAAGCCCTCATGGTCCCTTTTCTCACCAAGGGCAAAACATGGGTTCATGGAGATAAATCTCAACTAACAACAACAGTTGAAACATCAAGTTTACAATAGCAATGAGTAAAGGAGGGCTTAGGTATTTTGTGTTCACAGCAAGTTGCTAAATTCATTTCGTCCATTTTGTGTATGAAAACTGACTCATTTTTAAGCTCGATGTATACAAGATAAATTCTTCTTTTTCTGCAATTTTTATTTCTTCTTTTTTAAGGACATATACACAATATTTTTGTGTATACCCTGGATAACAACTTTTGGTTGTTCCAAAAAAATATTCACCTTTCTGCAATGAACTTTTATTCAGCAGTTCCAGCAACAAATACATAATTCTTAGTATATGAAATTAGAACCAATTAGCAGGGGTATATATTTAATTAGCAAATGATGAAAGAGATGAAATTTAACCAAAATTTCATATCACAACTAGTTTATGTACAGAATTGTTGCCAAAAGCATATCATATTGCCACAGAATCAAAGAAAGAACAATAACAAATACTTTAACAGTAAAATCAATACTTACAATTTTCTTCCCTAATGTATAAACCACTTTGAGAGGGAAAATTCTATTATTTTTATCTAGCAGTTTCTGTAGATCTTCACCAAACCTCTCCATTACCATAAATCTGTATTTGTTACCTTTATATTCATGAGAACCAGATCCAATGAATTTTGGCATGCCTAAAAAACTCAACTTTTTCTTCCGCATCCATTCATCAACTGGAAAACCACAAAGAAAAAAAATCACGCTAAGGTAGAAAATATTGATCAATTATCAAACATCAGAAAAACTGTTCTCTTTGATTCAACTAAACTTCATTTCACCAAACTGTTTCAATTAAAATCTATCTTATATTCTTTTATTCTCCAAAAGACATTTATTACAAATTTTCCAAACTTGTTAATCATACTAGTGAATATTACCTACAGACATTTCTCCCATAATATACTAAAATTACACCATTTCACATGCATACAGTTTCTACTTTAATTGAAAATGTCATTTATTACTTGCTATGCAGATTTAAAGAAATAACCATCTCTGAAAGACATATACAAATTCAGTATTAAAACTTCCAAAATGGCTGAATGATTGGTTTACCACTCTACTTTGTGAAAAGACCAAACACCTTTTATCATCCTAAAGATGCCAAGAGGTATTTGGCACTATTAAAATGTACAAGAGTAAATCATTCAGCCATATGAAATAATTATTTAAATAACTAAATAAAACTTGAAGATTGAAAACTGATTTCAAAAACCTACTTCACATATCAATTTAATGATTTTGAAACTTAATAACATAACTCATTTGTGGATACTGTCCCAATTACAAATTTTGATCATCACATTCAGTTTCAATAACAAGGAATAAATTTCAGAAAAAGCTGCCAAAAATTGTTCTTCACCTTAAGTCTTGTTTCTATAGGGATTGATTTGTTTTACATTAAGTGCCATCCCCCCCCCCACTTCATACAATGGACTTAAAAGACAGGTCACAAAAATTTGAAGATTCAAGGATCATTTGAGTAGAAATTCACTGAATAACTGACAGGGGAGATCGGAACCTCCTGCTGAAACCACTGTTATTTTAACATGCATAAAATATAATATGGCTATCCTACATAATGAGCTATGACCTAACATCCCACTTAGTCATTAATGTCATTACTTATAATCATTACTAAGTCATTTTTGCAAAGATATAGAAAAAGACATTTTCTTTTCTTTCTTATAAATATAATTCAAATAAAATGTGCTCTTTGTAACTATACACTTTATACAAATGATGCAAAAGTGCTGTACATTACATGAAAAGATTTAAAACCATTTACAATTATGATAATATATTTGTTTACCATGTTGATATGTCTTGGTGCATACAATCCATGAGTAAGAAATTGTTGGTGTAAAATGTCATTGCATCATGTGAGGAGTGTAGGCAAAACTGCTAAAATTTTAGCTTCTTTAAAATGTATTTGCTAATAACACTATTAACCCTTCCAATGTCCACGTCATCTGTATACGTTTGGAGAATCTGAATTGAGAGGCTAAGGATGTATGTATCCATTTTTAGTATGAAAAGAAAAAAAAAATATTAAATAAAAATTGCCATTGTAATTTATATATATATCTTATAAAAATATATAATTCAGGTTTCAAAAATAATATTTTGTGTTTTAATTTGATGCATATTTTATTAAACTACAATATAAATAGTTTTATAAATCCATCTGATTGCCATTTGTTAGAAGCACTAAACAGTATTGCTGATTTTCTTGTTAACGTTCCAATTTGCTGAAGCAACCTTCTGATTTAAGCTAAGTTTGATTTGAACTATTATCAACAAATTTTTCCTTAAATTTTCAAAAATCTCCTAAAAATTAAAAAAAATTGCTACTTTTAAAAAAGATAAGATTTTGTTCTAGTAGAAGTAATTACAAAGTATGTACCCCCATTTTTTTTTACATTTCACTCTTTTCTTGTCATAAACCTATTTCAGTATTCCCAAGTTACTTTTATCATTTTCCCTAGCATTCTATGCATCTTTTCAGCTCTTAAAATCGAAACTGGAAGTAAACACATCCTTTTTACAAATTCTGGTTGCAGCTGCATTTAACAAGTTAGGCTTCACTGAGGCAAAGACACTAATGGTTGACACATGCAATCTCCATTCCTGTGCTACAAAGTGTTTTTTACAGTTTTGGTCCAGCATATTGGATACCCTTTGTACAGTTAGTATTTACATTTTTATATTTAAACCTTAGTTTTCATTTCAGTAGATTTATTTTCAGAAATTAGCGATCTTTTGGCGGATCGATAAGTATTAATTTTTCATAGTTATAATGCATCGTATAGCCACCAGCCTATAACTGGTTGCTGTGGATATTTTAACATTGCATTAGGCTATATGTTGATTTTTGTTTTATTATTTATTACTTTTCCAGTAAAACTTTGATCTGATATCATTTTATGAAAATAAACTTAAATATCTTGGATATGAAAGCAAATTCATTTCTGTAGATTTATTTCTGTTAGTTTGTGATCTTTCGATCGGCTGATTTATTGATCTTTCCGAGCTATGCTAGATTGGAGGTCAGTTAAAAGTTGTTGCAGATATTTTATTTAACATCCTATTAAGGTTATATGTAATTTTTCTTTTGTTATTATTTTTTTGTAAAAAACTTTAAGCCTGTACTGTTTTCTGAAAATGAATGCCTTGGATATGGAAGCAAAACAGACTTCCTTGCTACGTAAATCAGTCATGTGGGAGGGCAATTTCGAGAGCCCCCCCCCCCCAATCTAGAAAAATATATATTTTTTTAAATTACGAATTTTTATATTGAATGATTTTAAACCCCCTCCCCTCAGTACCTTGGCTGTGACACACATTCAATATAACACTTTTTTTTTTTGCTTTGGTGCACAAACCTTTCTACACTTAGCCCAGATCGCCAAACTTCAATACCTAAAGAAAAAAATTCATAATATTTAGCAAAAAAAGCAGCCAAGGAAGTTTCTTTATATTTCATAACCAGTTCAGAAAATTCCGTGAATGTGAAAAGTCCAAGTCACTTTATAAGGCCATGTTTAAAATATATGATACTGAAAAGAATCATTAAAAGAAATAAAAATCATATTTCAGATTAAATATTACATTATTCGGGTGGAAAGTTCCTTTTGATAAATATACAATTTAACTATTTTTATTCATCAGGTTTTTCAAAGTAAAGCCTTAATTGTATAGTGTGATTTTTTTTTTTTCACCATATCACATTGAAAAAGGTTTATTAAAATCAATATGCTTGGAACTTTATTTATATTATTTTTATAAAATTCGGAATTAAATTCTGTTTAATTTGATATATAACATGACCTATTTCTGCTGATTGTTTTTTTTTTTAAATTTCTAAATTTGACTTGTTTATCTGACCCAGCACAATTGGCTAAAAGCCTGGAATTTTCTAAAAGTATGGTACCGAAAAAATAATTACAAAACGAGAAAAATATTTACTTAAAACCAAAAAAATTTATTATTCAGAAATATAAGCCATTCTATTCATGTGCATTGTAATCATTTATGTCTATAAGTTCTTTTTTAAATAAATTTTTATGTGTTGCCAGATGCATTTTTTTACTACGACTCTAAAAAAGTTCTATTAAAGTGAAACAAATAGTGTTTTATGTTAAATACTTTATTTTCAGAAAATCCAGAATTAAATGCTGATTAATTTGGCATACAACATGCCATAATCCCTTTCACTAGTTATTTGGCAAAAAAATTCTAAAGTAATAGTTTTTTTTTGGCTGAGCATAGGGAGAAAATAGTTTGGCCTCTGGATGGAAACCTGTTTTTCAGGCTGGACACCTGAAGGGTTAAGTCTGAAAATTCTAATTCACACCAATATTTAATAGTTAAAAAAATATATTAAAGACAACCTACTTTGATCTGCTTTACCTACACGGTGATAAAAATGCATTTCAGCAAACAATGGACCATTACTGTGATCTTCCTAAGAAAAGAATAAAATAACTTTCATTTTTTTCTATGTTACAGTTAAAATATGAACAAATATAAAAATAAGATAATTTTCAGCTCACACTACAGTAATAGCTTTAACATTCATCAATGAATTGCAATTCCATAGGTTTAAAGAGTCATGAAATACACAACTACTCAAAAATAAAAGATCAATGCTTTTTGAGATATCCCATAATCATGCAAGAGAATGAAATGTAATCGTGTACATATAAATTTTGCAGAATGGAAGAACAAAATACATTCACATTCAACCACTGCAACCACAAGCAGGCAAATTAAGGTTCCTATAAAAGAACACATGGCTGCAGTTGCCACTCATTTCCATTTCAGCCATTGTGGCCATGGAAAGCCTTCTTCTAGTCTAGTACCAATATTTTATCGAAATGATCTTGAAAGGCTTGAGAGGAGATTTTGTGTTATATTTAAGGTACTGGATACCTCAGTTGTCTCCTTTCAAGATAATTTCAAGAAAACACTGGTAATAGACCAGGACAGGCTGTTCCATGGCCACCAACTACTCAGGATAATCACTATCTTTAACAGCAAGATGATATAGGAAATGACAGCTAGGCAAGTGTCTTACAAGAAGTCAGCAAACACAGGGACAACAGTTTCAAGACATAATGTGTACGGAGGGCTGCATAAATGAGGTCTGTAAGCACAAAGACCAATGGTTTATATTCCTATCATCTTTCACAGAAGAGCTTATTTAAGAGCACAGGAAGGAACTCACCACAACCACTGTAACATCAGAGAAACAGACCAATTTTCTAACAGTAGTGTGAAGGTCTGGCTGGCATCATGATGACTGGCTGCACAACCTTCCCAGCTTTCAAGGAAGCACTATGAATGCTCAGCAATACCTACATATATAATGGCCAGTGTAGTATGTAAGTCCAACAAGACTGTAAATTTTGTTTTCCAATGTTTGTCTTGAGCAACAGCTGGTGTCTTTGGCCACTGTATGCCAGTTCTAGCAAGGTTATTTTTGACATTTTCTGTCCATTGCATTGTAGTAATGGGCAGAAAATTCTTTCTTTTCCCAAGGCCTTTAGGCACATTCATAACCCTATTTGCCAATCTGCACAATACATATGCGCAATATGTTGCTAAAAGGTAGTTGCTGACACCTTTGCCTAACATCGTCATTACTTAAAAGGTCAAACCACCTAATGCCCAAGCCACTGCATTAGCATCTAGAATAAAAGGTATTGAGTTTTCTATTATCTTCCCTACAAAGGATCCAAGTTGGTCTGTTTCTCTGATTACTACAATAAACCCTAGAATGGACAAAACTGTTATATAGTTTAATTTTACTCTTTAGGTGTATAAGCCTATTATTAAACACTCTCCATAGATTCTTACCTGTCCTAACAGCAATTTCACTTCTGTTTATCTCATGCCACACACTGCTTATCCCCAAACCTATTCTATAACCAGTCTCATCAATAGCACTAATTCATCCCATCATCATCATCACTAGACAATACCCCAAATCATCTGCATTTCATTTTCAAATATGTGGGACTATTTTAAGATTCATTTCCCCATTGCACTGAATTCAGCGTAACATAATCAATAACCAAATTAAAGAGAAAAGGGGACACAATACACCCTTATCAAACTCTAGTAGCAATGCTAAACCAATTGCTACAAGCCTTACCAACTCTCGCACATGATTCAGTGTTACAAGAGAGAGAGCTTTCATTATGCTAACTGTCAAGTGTGCCATAAGATCTCATAATCAACCACAAATTATGCTGATCAGCAGAGTGAAAAGCCTCCTTGAAATTTATGAAGCTACTAAACACAGATTTCTGAAACTAAATATTTTTCAACAATCTGCCAAAGTGAAAAAATTTGATTAATAACATCCCCTACCACTTCTGAATCCACACTGCTCATAATGCAGTTGTTCATCAACCAACTTCTTAATTCTATTAAGCACAATCATACAAAGAACTTTACCTGGAACAGAAAGTAAACTGATTCCCCTAAAATTATCACAAGAAGTGCAATCACTTTTTCAAAGCTAAGGATAATTTTTAGCTCTAGTAAAATTCTTAGGAACATCTTTATCATGAAAAATATTAAAATTTTCAGTCACCTGTGTGACAACACAAATGTTCCAGCTCTAAGCATTCAGTGGCAAATTCATCTAGCCCTGAGAATTTATGCAGTTGCAATTTAGAGATAGTTAAAATAATTTAGAATGAGATATAAAGCCAACATTAAAGCAAGTAATGCATCTGCTCTCATTACAAACGAGGGGAGCAAAGCTAACTACAATGTTTAGAACATCTCTGAAATGCTCAGCCCACCTAGCCATGACAGAATCCCCCACCTTCAACAATCTTACCATTTAAATCCTTCAATCCCTGTGTACCAGCCTGTTTCTCCATACACAAAACATTAACTATCTGGTACAACTCCCTGCTGTTTAGCTGCTTCCCCTGCTTTGTCAGCCAAGCTATCAAGCCAAAGATTCTTATCAGCTTAAAAACTGATCCTTTACAAAAATTTAAAGTTCTCTGTAATGCTGTGTGTTAGGACTTAGTGAGGTATTGATTCAAATCATTCCTACAATTCCTTCTTTTAGAAATAATCTATGTAGCCTTATTATTCGAATGACTGTCTCCTCTGCTCCTTTTTACCCAAGACTACTGTTAGTTTCAAGAAAAGCCCATTTAAACTATTCTCATTCATTCTCAACTTCAGTAGCAGGCAAACAATTGTCATAATGACTAAGTTGCTTATCATGGTATGCTTCACCTATATCTTGATGTTTTGGAATTTCAATGATATAGGTAATTCTCTTAACTTTAGCACAACATTTCTTAAACTTCAGTTGCAAGACACTTTTGACCAGATAATGGTTGGACCGAAATTCAGCTCCCTTACATGATGTGGTATTTTTAAACAAAATAGCCTATTTGCAGTTAATGTGCAATCAATCATATTCCTATGCAACCTACCAGGTGAAATCCATGTGTATTTATGAATGGGAGCAGAACTAAGGTGTTTGCAGTTAATTATTATCAAACCATTAAATTTACTTACCTAGGTGACAATCACAGCTTTACCTGGTTGACATTTTAACATCAATAAATCAATAAATATTTTGTGGAAAAAATTTTGACAACATACGGGACTTGAACCCACATTTCTCCAGAAACATGCCAGATTATTCTTGCTAATTGAACTAATGTCAGCTCATTTTCCCCCCACTAATTTAAGACTTTTAAATCTTTCACCAATGATTTTCCGACGCCAACCATTGGTGCCATCTATGATCAATGGGTGGCAACAATTCCATTTTATATCGTGCTGAGTGAGATGGAAATAATAAAGTCTCTTCACAAAAGTCTTAAATTAGTGGAAAAAAGATGAGCCAGCATTAGTTCAATCAGCAAGAACACTCTGGCATGTTTTTGGAGAGATATGGGGTTCATGTCCAGATATCGGCAAAATTTTTTCCACAAAATATTTATTGATTTACTTACCTACTTGGCAATACAGAGATGAAATTCTTGCACCCTATGAGAAGAGATCTTTATGGATGATAATACCCGTCCAATACAGCTTAGGTGGTCCAAGATTTCCTTGAAAGTACAAATATTCATAGGATGGAGTCACCTGGTGGATCCCAGACCTGATTCCATTTGAGCAGGTGTAGAGAGCTCTAGAGAGGAGAATTACAAGATGCTACACCCCCACCCCCCCACCCCCCAGAATACACAATGAGCTCAAATCTGATCAAGCAAAGGAATGGGCTTTATTACTACAAAGCTCCATCAACAACATGAGAATGCAATACATGAACTGTATGGCTCTGGGGTAATCATAAGGCTTATTAATTCATATATACCCTATTCCAGCACTCCTTTAGGAGAACTCATACTCTTATATACATTAGTCATGCATATTACATATTTCATCATTATCCTATTTTGTATGCAGTGAAAATTATTTTGAATTATGTATAGTTTTGTCCATTAAATTCAAACATAGTGAGCAAAGTTAAAATATGTTTATCACATTAACATTATGAATTTAAAATTAGTAGCTAAATTGGGCTTATACAATTGCATATAAAGATGTGCAACATATCGTCATACATATCACTGGTGTGGTAAGTGTGCATTTCATTGCTATGACAAGATGATAAATATTGAAGTAATAGTCCACTATCCTATTAATGATGTTATCAATATTTAGATGGTGAAGGATTTAGCAGGTCTTTGTGAACTATCACAGAAAATACTAATGCAACTATATACAGTAATATATTGATCTTCCATTGTGGCACACACACACACACAGAGCTGATAAACCCTTTGTGGCTTCAGCTGTTGAAAAAAGCTGTTGAAAGCATGTTTAAGATATCCCCTGCTAGAAGTTATCTTTTGCTGCATGTTGGACTGTGCACAGAAATTGAATCAACAGATGATTCCTCTTCATTGAGCAGATTTGTTGTACACTGTTGCTAGCTGGCAGCCTATCTAATTGGTCACAGATGGGAACTTTGCTCTTTTTCAAACATTTCATTGCTATGACAAGATGATAAATATTGAAGTCTAGTGGCTGGTACAATTTTCAACATCAGCTTTTGCAGCATATGAAGGACATTACATGACCCCTTTCGTGGCAGGTTGAAAAACTTAATGTAACGAACCTATAAATCGACTTAAAAAAAAGAAGATAAAAAGATTTTTTTTTCTTCCTTTTACTATGCCTGTTTGCAGCTGATTGCTCAGAGCAGCTAGTCTGTGGCAGTTATCGATAATCTGCAGATGATGTCCTACCAACTCTCACATGATATATCGATGGGTAATAAATTTGGGGACCTGGTTGGCTCCAGAAGACTGTTGACAAGTTGTAGATATTCCCAGTCCTGCAACGAAGAGGAGTGCTGCAAGTTCCAGAAAATCACCAATATATTGCAGTCAAAGTGCCTGGAAGACACATCAGAGAAGACCAGTTATCATGACTTATTCACCCAAGACCCAACACCTTCTGCTTAATCAGTGTGTTGTTCAATGGTGGCAGGTGGATCAAAGCATTGACAGATCATCTACACAGGTGTATACAGTGATCATTAGCTCCTACACAAAATTGGGTTGGATTGCTTTACCTCTGAGCAGCACTCTTTTGCTCACAATAAGCTAAATGGCGAAGTCACAAGGACTCCAAGAGTTCCAAGGAAGTTTGGGGAAGGGGACCAACTATTAAGAGACAGATGGAAGCCTCAAATCTAGGCTATCCAGGGTGTTCTTTAACCTGCACAGGATATGGCTCTCCTGCACACATGACATGGCTTTAGGTCCTACCTGTCAGAATTTTCAAGCCTGTTGTTTCCCACTTTCTGATTAAGGGCAGACAAAACCTGGATTTGTTACTAAAGAAGACACAATGCCATTCAACGTCACAAGCAGTTTGAGGCCAACACCACTCCATGCACTGTTGACAATGCCTGGCAGTCAGTGGAAGGTGATGCAAGGATTATGTATATGGAATTCTGCAGATGGATAATCTGCAGATGATGTCCTACCAACTCTCACATGTCCGATGGGTAATAAATTTGGAGACCTGGCTGGCTCCAGAAGACTGTTGACAAGTTGTAGATATTCCCAGTCCTGCAAGTTCCAGAAAATCATCAATATATTGCAGTCAAAGTGCCTGGAAGACACGTAAGAGAAGACCAGTTATCATGACTGGTCTTATATACATTACTCATGCAGCTATGTAATATGCATGAGTAATGTATATAAGAGAGGTTCACTAGAAGTCATCAGGAAATGGTTTGCCATGTTATGGAATGATGCAAAGCTAGAGTAATAATTCTGTTGATCGGGCTAGCATCACAATCAGTGTGGTGGACATTCTATGTAATCGCTCAGAGTTCTACTGGCTGCAAATTTGTTGAGTATTTAGTCTAGGCAGTCAGATGTCTTGACTAATAGCACTGACCCTCTCAATCTGTTTTGTTTGACAATAAGATCATTTGTATATTCTGTCATACTGCATAAAAATCGGTCCAGTTCTTCTGGCTTGTGCAATTTCAATGTCACAGAGTGTATTTACAACAAGCTATTCAAAGTGTTCCCAATCCATCTCTGTGTGCAGAAAACAATAAAGCATCACTGATTGGCAGACAAACTAAAAATCACAGGGCTCTGCAATAAAAGAACATATAAAATGAAAGAATATGACAATTATTGCTTCCATCTCCCATAAATCAGGAAAGGAGTGTGGATGGTACAGAAGAGAATTCCTGCTACACCTTCTCAATGATGCACTTGTCAGTAACACTATGTTTCATGTGAACATGTCATTTACCTCTCTGTAGATTTTTGTGTTTTTAACTGAGATTTATTTTACTTGAATGTATTTCGGACTTGTTTTCACAATGCTTACTATGTTTGTTATAAATTAATGTTTATTTTACCCTTTTTATGGCCTATAAACATTGCCATATTAAATGATGATATGACCTAGGTATAGTTTACATTTTATGATTTTTTTTTGCTATTATCATGCTCCATAACCCTGGTTCATATCTTTTTTCCTATTTTATTGATAACCTTATCATTCTTACATTGAGTAAGTAGAAAATAAACTGTGTTTTTCCCAATATTTAATTGCCATATTTATTATTTTCACCTAACCACTTATTTTCCATTAGATCTTAGTTTTGCCAAGCATGGTTTTGACAAATGCAGTACTTTTCTGGAATATATAACCCCCATCATTGGCAAGAGATTATTGTATATTTGATACTTTATTACTTCTGTTTATTACATAATACTGAATTTGTAAATGATATAACTGTAGATTATATTCACTTTGTTCAAGCAGATGAGATGAGAAATGCTTTCCCTAGGTAGAATGTTAGTAAAATTTGATTCACTATTGAAAAAGTGGCAACATCGGTGAAAAGATTGTCAGTAAGGGTTCGACAACTGCTGCCGTATGGCATATTATGATGAATTAATTTCTTTGCATGAATTCATGGCTTTTTCATTAATGTGTGGCAATCAAAAAAATGGCACTGACAAAAATTAGTTATATTTGAAAAAAATGCTACTTACAACTTTAATCACATACTCTGCATCTGTTCCCGGCTGTTTCGATATATCATCTGATGCTATATAAGTAAAAAAAAATATTCTTTAATCTTATCCATATACAATTTAAAAGATATTCACTATATTACCATAAGAGTTCATGTTCAATGAATGAAAAGCCACATTAAAAATTTTCCAACTTTGAAAATAAGCTTTCTGAAGGAAAAGATCACTGAGAAAAACTGAAGATCTCATTCAAATCTCTCTAAATCAGTGGTGTCCACTACAAATTCAAGATTCAGCACTCTTGTGGCAAACTGATAAGCATTTTCCCAACATAATAAGTTATTATTTTCACATATACATAAGATTTTCCTATAAAGGTAACATGTAATACATAATAATTTTGAAATTATTTATTAAATTTTAATGTGATATTCAACAGTTTTTTATTCTTAATTATCACTGTATTTATTTACATCTTAGTACAATATTAAAAAGAAATAGCTGCCTTCCCTGATCATAGATGGTGCCAGCATGACAATGACAGGAGATTGATAGGACATATTAGTGGGAAAAGATGGAGCTGGCATTGGTTCAGTAGTTTAGAACAATCTGGCATGTATCTGGAGAAAAATGGGTTTGAATTCCACACATTGGAAAAACTTTTTTACACAAAACACTTTCTTAATCATTGCTTAATTCTTCATCATCATTATCCTCAAGCAGCCATAAGCTGCAGAGGTCCAATCAGACCATGCAATTTAGTTCTCCAAACACATCTGTCCTGAGCTACATCTGCTGCATCTGGCTACTGTAGATCAATTCTAACAAGATCATGTTTAACATTATCTGGCCACTCTATTCTAGGCATCCCCCTCTTTCTGACTCTTTATAGTTCACAACCCTATTTGCTAATGTATAGTTATATGTATGGGCAACATGGCCAACCAATGGAGTCTCTCTTTGAACAATATGCTGTTCAAAGGAGGTTGCTGACTCCTTTGCCTAACCTCATCATTACTTACAAAGTTGAATCACCTAATGCCCAATATGCTGTGTATGCACCTAGAACCAAAGGCATCAACTTTCCTGTTATCTTGTTTACAAAGGGTCCATGTTTCATTCCCATAACTAACTCTAGAAAGAATCAAACTATTATTCAACTATTATACAGCTAAATCAAACTATTATACAGCTAAATCTTAGTCAATAGGTCAATATGTCTATTTCTCCACTCTCCATAGATTCTTAAAAGTCCCAGCAGCTACTTGTCTGTTAATCTCATGCCACACATCACCAGTATCTCTTACATAGCTCCCAAGATAATCAAATTGAGATACATGTTCAAGGGTGGAACTATTCAGATCAACTGAACTTAGCCTGCCTGACCAATTTTCACCACCTTAGTTTTCTTTCTGTTTATCACCAAACCTACTCTACTACTAGTCTCATCAACAGCTGTAATGCGAGAATTCATCTCATCAACATCATTAGCCAAAAGGGCCAAATCATCAACATAATCTAAATTAGAAATTTTCATATCTCCAGACCATTTAAGGCCAAAATCTTTCCCTTGCAGTGAATTTTGTATAACATAATCAATAACCAAACTAATGAGAAAAGGAGACAAAATGCACCCTTGTCGAACACCAGAAGTAATGCCAAACCAATTGCTACAAGCCTTACTTACCAACTCTCACACACGACTCAATGTTATTACAGAGAGCTTTCATTATGTTAACTAACTTGTCTGGTATACCGTATGATCTCACAATCAACCACAAATTATGACGATAAACAGAGTCGAAAGCCTTTTTGAAATCAACAAAGCTAGCAACCAAAGGTTCATGAAACTCTAAACATTTCTCAAGAATCTGCCTAAGTAAAAATATCTGATCTACACATCCCTTACCACTTATTAACTGGATCATGCTACCTGGCTCTCATGTCTCCTGTGATGCTGCTGGCAGTTTCACAATAACCAAGGCTCTAACAATAACAAGCTCTGTCTTAGTTCCACATTGCTCATCACGCAATTTCCTGTCAACCAGATTTTTAATTCTATTAAGCACAATCATGCAAAGAACTTGACCTGGAACAGAAAGTAGGCTGATACCCCTATAGTTATCACAAAAGCTGCAATCACCTTTTTTAAAAGATATTCAAAATTTCAGTCATCCAAAATGGTAACTGAAACATTCCTAGCTCAAAACATTTATATTGTAATTTCATCTACCCCTGGGGATTTATGTAGTTTTAGTTTAGAAATAGCCAAATTAACTTCAGATGTGTTATAGGGCCAACATTAAAGCCAGTTATGCATCTATCATCATTACAAACAATGGGAGTAGAACTAACTACTTTGTTTGAAACATCACTGAAATGCTCAGTCTACCTAGCTATGACATAATCGTCACCTTCTATAACTTTACCTTGCTTATCCTTCAAATCCCTGTATACCTGTCAGCTTCTTCCCACAGAAAGTATTAATTATCTGGTACAACTTTCTGCTATTATGCTGTTTTTATTAACCCTTCTAAGGTCCTCGATATTGGCAAAATCCTAACATTGACAGAATCCAAAATGAGAGGCCCAAGATGTTTATGTTAGTTTTTCATACAACAAAAAAATTAGGAATTGCTGTTTGAAAATTTTTGCACACATATTTTATAAAAAATATGTAATTCAAGCTTGAAAAATACTATTTTAATTTTTTATTTGATACATATTTTATTAAACTATAATATAAATAATTTGATAAAGTCATCTGATTGCCATATTTTAGAAGAGCTATACAGGTTGGGTTGTTTTACCTCTGAGCGGCACTTTTTTGCACACCATGGGCTAAATGGCCAGGTCAAATGGACCCCGAAGGCTCAGAGAAGGTCGGGGGAGGGAACCCACTGGAACAGCTGTTGGGAGACAGATGGTAGCTTCCCGTCAAGGCCATCCAGCGTTCTTTAACGTACACAGGATATGGCTCTCCCGCACACGGGGCCACGGCTTAACGTCCCATTCGATGGACAGCAGCCTTTCCAAGCCCATCGGTGTCCCCCTACTGACCGTGGGCAGGGCAGGGAATTTTGCGGAGATAAATCTCAACGCTGACCCAGCTGGGACTCGAACCTGGGAACTACAGATTACGAGCCTGGCGCGCTACCGACTGAGCCACCCCTGCCCCAGAGCTATACGGTATTGCTGATTTATTAACGTTACTCTGTATTGAAGAAATCACCTGATTTAAGCTCACAAGTTTGATTTGAACTATTATCAATTTTTTTCTTAAACTTTCATAAATCTTAAAATTAGCAAAAAAACTGCTATTTTTAAAAACAGAAGATTTTTGGTAGTAATTGCAAAGTATGCATCCCCCCCCCCACCTACATACACAATCTTTTTTGCCTTTAACCTATTTCAGTATTCCTAGAATTATTTATATCATTTAACCCATTTATCGCAGTATTCTCTGACTGGTTCTTGCTCTTCAAATTGAAACTAAGACAGAGCTTGTTATTGTTAGAGCCTTGGTTATTGTGAAACTGCCAGCGGCATCACAGGAGACATGAGAGCCAGGTGGCATGATCCAGTTAATTGCTGGCACGTGTGGCAGTCAAGTGGCTAACAAACTGGATTGTTTACAGCAGGCACTGTTCTTATACTTTTGATAAATTCACCATGTATGTAGATTTATTTAATTTTGGTAATTGCATGTCTGGCTTACAACTTGTTGCTGCATATATTTGATTTAACATTGCATTATGATATATGTTAATTTTTCATTTTATTATTTCTTTGTTTTCAAGTAAATAAATTTTGATCTTTTATCGTTTCCTGAAAATGGTCTTGGATACAGAGGTAAAAAGAAGTTTCTTAGCATGTAAATCAGACCTCATGTGAGAGAGCAATTTCAGAAAATTCAGCAAGTGTAAAAATAGCTGGGCCTCTCGATATAAACCAGTTTTTCAGGTGGGACCCTGGAAGGGTTAATGCTAGAATACCTGCCTCTTTGCAGCTAGCCAAAGTCATAAACTCAGGACAAAAAAAGCATTTATAAATCTGATGCTGCTCACTAAATTTCAACTTTACTGATTTCACCGACTCAATTTTTTGGCCGAATGTCCTATCAGACTCACTATGCATGATTTGAAAATGCTTCTTATCATCCACTTGGTTTGCACTGAATAATTTTGTTACAAGGAAAGCATGCCAATTCTTTATTTATTTCCATAAAGACAAATTGCAATTCCCATTTGCAGTGAGATTTATATATAACTTTCTCCCAAATGCTCTCTATTTCTTTGTTACAATTTCTGCTGAAGTGCTGAAATCACAGAAGGTTATTAGTGTCCGCTATATACAAATTTGTGATTTATTTGATTACAAATTTATCAATTTCAATTCAATTTCGTATTCCAAAGTAAAACTAATAAGATATAAATAAGGAGGGATTTTACGACCAGCTGGGGGAATGCTACTAAGGGTAATGGAGGCCAAAACCTTGTGCATATTTTATGAGTATTTTTAAACATTTCCAAAACAAAGGTGAAAATGTTACATTGCAATGGAAATTAACCCTGCCCCCACAATTTTTTCTAGATTTGGGCCTGAATAGTTTAAATAAGCAAATGAAAAGATATAGCACACTGATTTAGTCTGCTGCATATGAATCACAGTGTATTTCAGACATATACTTTAAGCCAATTTTTATAATAAATAATATAATAAATACCCCCTCAAGCAGCTGCTTGCCACAGAGGACTGACAGGAGCCTGTCAGTTTATATGCCATAGTAGAAGATCTGAGAGGGTGGTAGGACCTCAGCAGAAAACAACACAAACATCCATGCCTTACCCGGGACTCGAACCCAGGTCCCTTAGACCAGTAGCCAAGCGCGCTAACCACTCGGCCACAACACACCATATTATTATTCTGTGATTGTAAGAAAGAATTCACCACATATGAGTAGCTGATTTACCACTTATGGAGAATGCCAATGTTACTAGGCAATTCTACCAAAATCATGATTTTTCAATAATATCTATTTATTACTTAAAAAGTTAATGAAATAGGAAGGTCTAACAGCAGAAACACTGCAGATAATGCTCATCCTAAACACTTTTTAAAGGAAACTCTGAATCATTATAGAAATTTACAAAATTTTGCTTATTTTAGTGAATGACTTATAAATATTCATCAACTTATGTTTAACTTTTGAGGTAAATACTTATAACCAGTGTAAAATGTTTCAGCTTCTGTGACTCTTTAAATTATTATGAAGATAAAAACCCAGTGTGCTGAATGAAATATAGATAAAGTTAACTCTCTAACCACTGTAGGTGTTAGTTTTGTGTGCATAGCTGCTAGCTAGTTTAATTAGTATGTGCAGTGTTTATAGAGTTAACTTAATCTATCTTTAAATTATTATGTGAATATTATTGTAAATTGGGATTTAGATATTTGGGTGAGATCTTCAATTTATCTTGAATGATAATTTCTCATAAAACGCTTTTTACAAAGTTTGTGTTTTTATATGTGCCTTTTCATTCACATAACAGAGTGCAAACACTTGGCAATATATATATATAAATATTAAAAAATATATATCTACGAGCAAAAAATGCATGCTAATAATAAAATTTATGCTGGATTACTGTTATTAATAAATAAACCCTTTAGCTAAAAAATGGAAATTACCAAAACTTTATATTTGGGTTGTTTTACCTCTGAGCGGCACTTTTTTGCACACCATGGGCTAAATGGCCAGGCCACAAGGACCCCGAAGGCTCAGAGAAGGTTGGGGGAGGGGACCCACTGGAACAGCTGTTGGGAGCCAGATGGTAGCCTCCCATCAAGGCCATCCAGCGTGTTCTTTAACGTGCACAGGGTATGGCTCTCCCACACACGGGGCCACGGCTTAACGTCCCATCCGACGGACGGCGGCCTTTCCAAGCCCATCGGTGTCCCCTACTGACCGTGGGCAGGGCGGGGAATTTTTGCGGAGATAAATCTCAACGCTGACCCAGCTGGGACTCGAACCTGGGAACTACAGATTACGAGCCTGGCGCGCTACCGACTGAGCCACCCCCGCCCCCAAAACTTTATATAAAAAATCAGAGAGGATAACTACTAATTTACTTTTAAGACTAACTTTGGCATATGGCTGAAAAAACATTACTAACATATAAATATATTAGTTAAAAACTATTGTCAAATGCTGAAACCAGATGTTACATTTCACCAAACTGCATAAAAAGTAAAAATACATAATTATTAAAACTAATTATTTACTCAGCATTACTTTGGTCTTTAACTCACTCAGTTTAACTCTAAAATGTAGTAAATGACTCCTCCCTCACATTGCAAGCTTTCATTTGGCATGGAACCCGTTAAACTCAACCACACAAAATTCCCTTTTTCTGGGGGGGGGGGGGGGGGGGGGGAACCTTTATGTTTTAAAATAAAAGGTAGCTGTATAATGAATTTGGTTATCATTTAGAAAATATTCTTCCCCTTTTATTGGGAGGGATGGTGAGTTTGAGGAAAAAATCTTGCACTGCTTCAAGTAATGACATGAGAAAGCTGTATACTGAATTTGGTATACAGCTGACCACATAAGATTTCTTCCACATTTGGGAGGCAGAAGGTTTGTGGGACCAATCAAAGCATAGACAAAATACCCTCTCTTTTATCTCTGGACAATATAAGTTCACATATGTGAACTTATATCTGGACTGACCCCACCACAGGACAATAGACTCATCTACCCATTGAATATCACCACAAGAAAAAAACCAAGTAAATCCCCAGATAGTATTTCCATTTAATTGTCTCAGCAATTTAATAATCAACCTCACCTTGTACATATGTTGAGAAAAATATAGGAGACAATTCTAACATTTGAATCTAGCAGTGACTATGTGTATCTTGTACTTCTCTGCAGCTCCTTTAAGAAGAGACTGCATAAAGTTAAATAGGAAAGGTTTTCAATTTCTCTACTTATATTTTCTCATTAGATTATTTTTTATGCTATTTGAAGTCTATTTCAGAGAAAACTCATTTAATTATTTTGCCTGAGTGCATTCAAAAGCACAGCAAATCTCTTCTACAGGGATAAAGATAGTTCAGTGTCATTGAACGGCTCAACAAATGATTTGCTGAAAATCTACTCGATGAAACCGAAAAATTGGAGCAAAGAAAATTTCCACAAAAGAAAATATTTTTCGCTTTCACCTGCAACTTAAGTGTCTGTAGAGAGTTTTTCTATGCTTAAATGGATTCCCTCTAACAAAAGAAATAATTTGGATTCAAAATTATTAGATGACATTTTGCTTATAAATGATGAATAAAATAGAATATATTGATTGCTTTATGTATCGAAATTTTTGAATGAATTTTTTTTCATCGACTATGCATTTATGAAGTTAATATTTCTGATAGGAATTTTACTTTCTTTGCAAAATTTCCTCGAGTTCTTTTAGTAAATACTTTTAAAACATTAATCTGTGCACAAAGATCATTATAGTACTAAGAATTATGAATGCATATTTATGCTCAGAAATTTTTATTAATAATGCTCCATTTTATTCTGAACAATTTTTAGAAATTTGGTACAAATCTCTTTAGTCAGAGATGTACCCAGGGAGGGGTTCGGTCCAGACCCCCCCCCCCTCTCTAAAAATCCAGTCATCTTATATGAAATCTCAAACTTGTCTACTGCTTTAAAATCCAATTGTATAAATTTATTTTACCCACAAATTTTATGCCCAATACTAAAAGTAGATTAAAAAAAAAACTATAAAATTTTATTGCATATAGAAGATCATTTTAACATTTCATGTCTGGTCCCCCTCCCCTAATTTCATGTCTGTCCCCCCCTAAAAAAAATCCTGGTATGTGCTTTTCTTCAGTAGTTTTGATTGTATAGCTTACATACATTATTAGAATACATAGAATGATGTCATCCTATTTATTCATTACTGGGTCTACTAATTGTAATTTTCATTTCATTATTTTTAAACCACAATTTTTAAGAATCAATAGCAGAAAAAGCAACTGCAACAATTCTATTTCCATATAAGCATTTATTTCCTTATTAATAATTGTTATTAATATTGATAATTTTAATTTTTTCCAATTTTTTAATTATTTTTTAATTAATGGATTGATTGAACCTGCTTCAAACTGATGGACAACACTACTGCACACATGTATAAAAAATGATAACATATATTTCATTATTTGCACTTGTACTGAAAATATTTCGAAATAACGTTAACATAATGCTATAACGAAATTTAAATTTTACTATAATGAAAAGCGATATTAAATTTTTGGCTGTATAAAAATGCAACAAAACTTTTTTATTTCATTTGCCAACACTGTAACAAATGATTTATTTATGCTAAAAATTTGGGTGGTGGAATGTGAAGAGGTCTGCACTGGCAACAATGAGTTAGCCCCATACCTCGAGTGGGTGGGAAAATGCAACTTTTTCATTTTAAGAGCCAGCAAAAAAATCATTTTTTAGTTCGACTGATTGTGATGAAATATTACAATTTGCAATTTTTTTCAAACACTTAGGGAGTTTCAATTTACATAGAGGTCACTAATATGGAAAAGGTGAAACTTTTAATAAATATTGGAAGTGATCTGTTTATGGTAGAAATTTCGATTGTAGGATGTGAAGAGATATTCCACTCACAGCAACAACTTTCTTCTTTTCTCAGAAAAGTGCAAGAAAAGAATCTCTTTAAATTTAAGGAAATAAAGGCAAATGTGTTGTAAATGTAGTAATAATAAAATACTATTTGCATTTACCCAATCATCCAATGGTAAATGTAAAACTTAATTTTCTTTAAAAACAAGATTCCCTTATTTGCCAGAAACAATATATGTTCTTCTAGTTCGAGTCTACTCGAAAAAATCTTGAATAGCTGAAGTTATTGTTTCAAGTCACAAGGCAATATCTTTGACAAATTAATTATTAGTTTCATTAAATTGGTGTGATTGAGATAAGTTTTCAGAATATTAAGATTGAATATTTTCATTAGGTTGATTCTGTAATTTTATACTGAGTTTGAGAGACATCTTCATGAAGATGCCTCTTTAAGGTGTCTTTAAGGATGTATTAAGATTAACAATATCTCTCAAATCGTCAAATCTAACTATAATGAATCAATATCTAACTATACTAACGCATCAATACCTAACTGCATCTCGCCATAGCACACCAATTCTAACAAGGTCCTGTTTGACATGTCTGCCCACCGCATCCTAGGTCTCCTCGTCTATAATGCATCAATATCTAACTATAAGTAAGAATTACAATATCTGCCTGTGGGCCAAGGCAGTTTTACTGCCTTGGCCCACAGGCAGATATTGTAATTTCTTTCTCAAATTGTACTGGATTTATGTCCAGGAAATTCATAATTTTTGACATAGTATCTGACAAACTGACGAAAACAAAAGTACTGTAGGTATAAAAAAAAAAGTTACTGATGGCAGCTGATAATGCTTCCATAAATATCTACTTAGTTTATTTTTTATGGGAATTTATTTAATAATTATTGAAATTATTATAAAATTAAAAGTAGGTACCTATTCAATTAAATTTAATATATTTTTAATAGAAAATGCAGTACTTTTCCCCATTATACCCATACTGCAATTTCTGATACTGTTCCGTCACCACTACAGTGGGGTTGTAAGTCAGAAAAATATTGGGAAAAATTAGCAATGTGGAACACATGCGATTGCATTTTTTTCATATATGAAAATCCTTACAAAATAATTTATTATTAATTACTAGTGACATCTCTCCACAACACAGCATGCTTTAATTTGTTGTCAGCTGCTACAGTACAAACAATTAGTAGAGTATGAACAGACAAGAGTATTTTATTAAAACAAGTTAGCAATAATGTACTATTAAAGCTGTAGGGCATTTTCAAGGTATACACCTGCATTGGCTAAATTCATGGCTATAAATACCTTTAGGCACTACTGCAGAATATTGCCAAAATCCAGTTCTTCAGAGCAGCATTGTTTTCAGATTTATAGTTGGAGATTCCTTATTTCAAGGTTTATCACAGGATCTTTTCACTTCTTGATTCACTGTGTAGTATAATTTTCACTGTTTCATAAAAAGTCTGGATGTGTGATTAAAGATTCATTCTGTTTTTATTATTTGTTATTAAATGTCCAAGGACTGAACGCAGTTTTGTTATAGTTTGTTTAAACAATTATTAGATATATCATGTTCTGTTGTAATGGGACTGGAACCGATTTGTTCTCGCATCTGCATTTTTAAGTATCACAGCTCCAAATTCATTTGTCACTAAATAATAAAATCTACTATTATTTTTCAAGGTGTATGAATTGTTCCAGACCCCTCAATTTACATGCCTAGCTTGCCTATACATAGAAGGGGTACTGCCATTAACTGATTATGAATTAAATTTCAAATCTCATAACAAAAAGGCTAAATCTGTTTATTTACATTTTTTGAAGAGCAGAAAGTCTGTGGCATGCATCATATTTTGATATTAATGAAATTTAATTTATTCACTTTTAATTAATATTCAATATGTTATATCAATGTTTTACTGTATTAACAGATTTTCACATTAACAGTATATTGATAAATACATTGTCTTGTTGACTTCTAATGCTATTCAGAGCTTTCACCATATATTGAGAGTGAAAATCAAGACAGATTAAAGATTGAATGAGACCTTTCTTTATTGATTAAAGATCTGGGGTCTGAGCCCATCCACCCTTTATTATGAATGTTATTTTCAAACAAGGACACTGACAATCTGAATGGAGAACAGGAAACTAACATCATAATTGGTTAACGAAAACGGCAGGAACTACTGTATATCTTCGTGTATAATAAGCACATTCATGAATAATCTGAACCTGAAATTTAAATCCTTAAAACTGAAAAAAGAAAATAAAAACTATAGGAACTACATATCTGCCAACCCAGATAACAATTACATGCATGATAAGTATTCCCATTATAATTGTAACAGCAATCATGATTCACAGATAGATCAGGCAAGCTTTCTAAACCAAGTGGAACTTCCTTTTTCCCGAAGTTTAAGGCATGGTAGTTCTAAGTAATCCAATTTGCGATTATCTGTCCAGAGTGGAGAAGGTGGGGAATATGTTCAAGTTGTATACACCCACTTAGATACAAACTTTCACTCTTCAATTCTGTAAAGAATTTAGGTGCGACCTTTGCCTAGTGTTTTGTCACAAAATGATCAGCAAAAGTCCTACTTTCAAGGTCTAAGTATGAAGATGAATACTGCAGGTAAGTAATGAAGAAGTTAGGCAAAGGAGTCGACAACCTAACAGACAGCTATACTTTATAAAGAATTTAATCACGATAATGCTGTGGTACAAAGTTAAAATATAAAACTTCCAGGGAGTAATTTTCAAACTAGGAAAGTGCTGTACATACCATTACCATATATGGGATCTACTTAACTAATACCTTAGAATTATCCTTAACTTTATACATTAATTCAAAATTAACTCTTCCTTCAAGAGACCAATTAGAACCATATATAAAGCGAAAACATATTTACCACTTATGCTGGTACAATTGCATATTTTGCAGCAATGTCATGCTGTACTTGGTAATTATATTCGCCTAGTTTGAAAATTACTCCCTGGAAGTTTTATGTTTTAACTTTGTATCACAGCATTATCGTGATTAAATTCTTTATAGTCAACAACCTCCTCTGAGCAGTATATTGTGCAGAGAGAGACTCTGTTGGTTTGACCATGTTGCCCACTTGGATAATTATAGATTAGCGAATAGGGTTATGAACAGTGTGCCTAAAGACCTCAAGAAAGATGGGGAGACCTAGGATGCAGTGGACAGACAATGTCAAACAGGACCTTGTTAGAATTGGTGTGCTGTGGCGAGATGCAGCAGATATAGCTCAGGACAGATATGCTTGGAGAACAAAATTGCATGGTCTGGTTGGATCTCTGTAGCCCATGGCTGCTTGAGGAGGAGGATGATGATGCTACAGATCAGGAAGTAGGGAACGAGAGACACACACATACCTTTAACGTAAGTAATTAAAGAGCTGAAATGAAATAATTTTTTCCCTTTTATTAACAATTCCTTTTTTGAAAAGAAAACTAAAATTTTGGAGAATGTTTTCTTATTTATTAACCCTTACAGTGTTGGATTCTGAAACTGAACTCATTGGTGGCTGGATTTATTTAAGGTGTTTCAGACAATAAATAACTTTAGAACCTCATCCTGAAGTAACTAATGAAAGGAAATATATCATGTTGTATACCAAAAGAAAGAGCATTTAATTGTGCTTAATAAAATGGCAACAATTCGAAGAAAAAACCGTAAGCTAAGTATTTTAAACATTTTTTTCAAAACATTGCAAAATTTTACTGTATTTTTTTCACTTCATCTTTAGTAAAATTTCAAATATATATTTTTTCCATTTTTTCTACATTATATAAACAGTTCATAATATTTTGATTATTACTTAAATCGTTCATTTATTTTGTGTTTTCTAAATTATTTAGCCATTTATGTATAATGCATAATCTTAAACTTTTGATGATCAGCAAACTCTAAGACTAAATAAAGCTGTGTCATAAAAAATAATTTTGCTCTAAAACTAGATAATTTAAATAAAAAATGAAAGATATATCAGAAAAGTGATAATGAATTATGAAAAAAAAATTATGTTTTAAAGCATTTTAAAGTTTAATTGATGCATTGAGCTTGGGAATAAGTAACTTTATTATGATGCTGCATAACTGCTAAGGAAAAGTTTAATTCTAAAATTCCGGCAAAAACTTTGGTTAAGAATTGCAATTTCCCAACCTTAATTTGTTTATATGCTTTAAATGTAATTAAAAATATTGATAAATAAAGTCTTACCATTTAAAATTTACACTCTGAGTAATCCTAATGCTTGTTCTAATTGCTGTCATTATAGATTGCTAGAAGAATCACTTTCGATCATTCCTAATTAATTATTGTTTATAATTACAGTATCCATTTGAGAAGCAATAAAAAATAATTTTAGAAGCATTAAGGAAAATAAAAAAGTCCTTAAAATTGAAAGTCTACTAAAATATTGATTGAAAACCAATGTGCGTAGTTCCTGGAAGATGTAATTTCCAGTACTAAAAAAAAAATCAATATCCTTATATTAAAAGTTTAGAAAGCATTACAACTCTATCTAGTAGAGCTATAAATAGCAGAGAAGAGTGGGAAATGCAACCGATTAATAATCTAAACATGGTACAGCAAAATAAAGGCATGAACTGAATCGGTGCTACTTGATGCTATTTATGGTGACTGAACATGCACATCCAACTCAAATAGATTTATTTTTAAACTTTATCATAATTTTTTAAAGAGGAATCAACAGGTGACAAATTTTTATCACAGATTTAAATGTTATTTTCGTTATTTGATTAGAAACCATTGCAAAAAATTCAGATTTCTATTTGGAATATTTTTTTCACAACTTTGTACCATGGGAGCGAAGCTTTGGTCTCCGACCACTAGAATGGGAAAGATTAAAGTGATTTTTCGGACTGCAACATAGTAAGGATTAAAAATCATTTCATTAAAAAAGAACAAAACTGAGAAGAAAAAACAGCAGTTGGTAGCTCTTCAACATGAAGGGGTTGATGACAACCTATAGCAGGCCGGATGAGGAACAAATTCCATGAGAGAGATCAAAATCTAGATGCATGAATATCTTCTCATAAGGTCATAAGTGAGGGGGGGGGGATGTTTCACTTCTGAGCAGCACTTTTTTGCACACAATAGGCTCATGTCAGGTCACAAGGACTACAAGATTCAGAATATGGGGGAAGGGGACCCACTGGACAGCTGTTGTGAGAGAGATGCAGCTTTCCATCAAGGCCATCTGGCATGTTCTTTTAACATGCACATGGTATGGCTCTACTGAACATGGGGTCATTAGCTTAATGTTGCATCCAATGGATGGCAGCCTTCCCAAGCCTACTGATATATCTTTTCTGACCAAGGGAAGGGTGGGGTTTAGCAGAGATAAATCTCAACACTGGAACATGTGAGAGTCAAACATGAAAACTACAGATTATGAGCCTGGTATGTTATTGACTGAGCCAACCCCCACTCGGAGGAGGAAGTATTTCCTAAACTGTTTAAGTTAGAGAATACATACATAATTTACCCAAGTCTCCAATAGTGATCTAACCCTTTTGCCACAATTAAAGAATGTCAGAAATATCATCTTGCAACTATCCCTTATCATGATTCCCAAATATTGAAGTAACTTTATATGCTTTACATAAGTATTTGGATGCTTCATAATTAACCCTTTGCACTCCATAGGTGCTGTTATGGTCACATATTGTCATAAAAAGATAATAAAAAACGTATTTCTATTAAGTTGTATGTCATTTATTCATCATCTTTTTTTTTATAAATAGCCTATTTTTTTTCCCTTCAACTTGCTTAAAATCCTTTGGAGTTACTGGTATGTCATACTAAAAAAAACATCTGGATCCTTCCAGGATCCCCATTGAATACAGATGTTGAGAGAATTCAAAATGAGAGGACCAAGACATCTATGTCTGTTATTAGTACAACAAAAGCTTTTGATTTAAAAAAAAAATGCTGTTTAAAAATTTTGTTAAGTATATCTTATAAAAATACATATTGAAAAATAATATTTCATTTTTCATTTGAAGCATAATTTATTAAGCTAGGATAAGAATAATTTGCTAGAATCATCTGATCACCATTTCTCAGGAGCAATATATGATATTGCTGACCTGTTTGTTAATATTACTCTATGCTGACACAATCCTGTAATTTAAGATTAAAAGTTTCATTTGAACTATTGGAGCAAATTCTTTCCTAAAGTTTTGAAATTCTCCTGAAAATTAACCAAAAACTGCTCTTTTACAATAGAAAGATTTTGGAAGTTACAAAAACTTCCTTAAAATTATTTCAATATGCCTAGAATTATTTTTTATCATTTATCTCAGCATTCACTGTGCTCTCAAGGCTACTGAAACCAAAACTGCAAATAAAAATAATTTGTTTGTACAAAAGTCCTGGTAAATATATCACAGCCTAAGTGTACTGTGCACATAGCATCATCAGCATTGGATAACCTTTCAAAATCAATTATTATTATTTGTACTTTTATAATTAAAACTTGGTTCTTTTTAAAATTTCTGTAGATCTATTGATTTTATTTCCATAGATTTAGCGTATTGATCTTTCAGAGTTATGGTACACAACTGATTGTGGCATAGCTGGCTTATAACTCGCTCGTTTTTACTTCTATCAATTTATTGATTTTATTCCTGTATATTTAAATATCGTTATCAATTTTTTGAAGCCATGATACATTGCTGGATATGATGATGTGGTTTATAACTTTTTACTATGGTTTTTTTTTTCTTTTAACATTGAATTAGGTTTTAAACATTTTTATTACTTCTTCAATTTCCCAGTCAAAAAACCAATTTTTTATCATTTCCTGAAAATGAATGAGGTCTTGGATAGGAAAAAAAAAGGACCTCTTTGGCATGGAAATCAATTGTCCTGTAGGAGGGCAATTTCAGCAAGTGTTTTTACACACACACACGCCCAAGTCAATATCTTGACTGTGACACTCTGATGTCTGATGATAATTACTTTTTTTGGCTTGGTGCACTAAATTTTTAGCACTTAGAAAAGATCACTGAAATTCAACACTCAAAGAAAAAAATTCATAATGATTAGTAAAATAATGCAGCATTCCTCCATTTCATACACAGAATAGAAAATCTCCTTAATGTGAGTAGTCCAAGTCACCTTGTGTAACATTGGCCCATGTTTTAAAATATACTACACCTAAAAGAATCATTAAAAGAAATAAAAATCTTGTTCTGGTAAATATATTATTTTGGAAGAATTTCCTTTTAATTGATATATAATTTAACTGTTTTTACACATCGAATTTTTAAAAATGAGCTTTAATTGCATAGATCAATCTATTTCTTTCCCTACATCACAGAGAAAGTCTTATTAAAATCAATATATTTGTAAATTTGTTTAAAATTTTCATTTTCATAAAAATTCGGAATTAAATTCTGTTTAATTTGGTATATAACATGATCTATTGTGGTTGATGCATTACTTTTAAAAAAATTCTTTTTGACTGATTTACTTGACTCAGTACAGCTGGCAAAAAGTCTGGGACTTTTCTCAAAGTATGGTACCAAGCAAAAAATTACAAGAGTAATTTTCTTGTTTCAAGTAATTTTTTTTTAAATTCAGATATAGCCTTTCTTACTCATGTGCATTATAATAATTTCTGTGCATTTTTCAAATTAATTTTAATTTGCATTACCAGATTATTTTTTATTACATGACTCTAAAAAGTCATATTAAAATAAAAATTGTCAGTTTTTGTAAAATATTTTACTTTTAGAAAATCCAGAATCAAATGCTGATTAATTTGACATATATAGCATACCATAATTATTTTCATTAATTATTTGGCAAAAAAGTTCTATTTTTTTTTTGGCTGATCAGAGTGAAAAGGACTAGGCAGGACCTTGGAAGGATTAATTATAACAACTGACAAAATAAATAATTTCTTTTACCTAATCAAAAGCTATTGTCAGAGCAAGAAAATTTGTACCTACAGTCCTCAAAACACAAATTTTAATTCCCATTGTGTGTTCTTCACATTCGAAGAATTAACTGCTAAAATTATTATTTACTCTCTATATAATTACTAGAACAGAAGTGAATAAGTTCTGCTAAAAATTAATATACGAGAGAAATTGAAATCTTTTAAACAGACATAAAATGAAAAACTCATAATATATATAAAACAACATAATTTTATAACTCGCAACAAAGAAACAACATCAGCGAAGTTGGGACTAGAACCTGAGAACTGCAGATTATGAGTCTGGCACACTATCAACTAAACTATCCCCAACCCTGCTAGGTTAGAAGCAAGCCATGTGATAGAATATGAGAAGTTATTCCCAACATATTCTCGACCTGATTAAGAACTAAAATGTAATATAATACTAAATAAAAAACTGCTAGAAAATAAAAACTAAGCATAGGTAGGACATACTGGGAGATAAACTGCAGAATGCCTTCTCAAAATATCTAGCTGCTTAGATCTGTTCTTATAGAGGAGTGGGATTTATTACCACAAAACTGCACAGACTTTTCAAGCAGTGTGACAATGCATTTCACGAGTTGTTTAACTATAATGGGATAATCATATACCTTAATAACATATCCTGTTCCCTAATTCCAGCACTTTCAATAATAGAAACTTATGCTCTCATATACTACTATGCATATTACAAGGCTAATCCCTAATGCATATTTACAAGATTTCTTCATTATCCCACTTACTATTATTCAGTCATGTGACATTTTACTGCATTTTCTGAAAACCATTTTTAGTTCACATTTTCGCTAATTATTCTTTAATTAGTTTAATTAATTTAATTCCCCCTAAAAAAAAAGAAACCTAACAGCTAAGCAAGATACCTTAAAATGGTGGCCTGAATTAATTAGCTCCTTCGTGTTAAGTTCATCTATACTATTATTCTCTTTTTCATCTTATGCAGAATTTTTACAAGCTGCAGGCAGCACTACAATTAGTAGTTGATGAACTGGTAAGCATTTTACAATATAAGACATACATTCAAGACACCAAAATGGTTTTTACATTTAAAATTTTTAACTTGTTTGCAAAAATTACAGATTTGCTTTACAGTTAACTGTCATACCTAAATATATTTCTCCAAAACCACCTAAGCCAATGGATTTTCCTAATTTCCATTTACGTTTCATAACATCTGTGAGAATTTCTCCACGAGGAAGAGGATCTGGAAGTCTATGGCCATTTGCAGCAATTCTTGGGTGTTCACCTGCAATACATGTATCAAACTTAGCACTGAATCAAAATCAATAAAGAATATACCAAAATATTTAAAGATGATAATCACATATAGCAAAAAAAAAAAGCTTGTTTAAAATTAAGCAGCAAATATAAATATGAGAATAACTTTAGTTTATAATACACACTTTTCTTTGATGATTGCCAGTAGCAAATAATTTGATTACCTATGAAGTAAGAAACCAAGAACAGTATGTCCCTGCATTTCCTTAGCATAGTAGCTATACGCAACAACACACAACTTAAGCAAGTCCTGTTGCAATATCTACATTACAGGCTAGTGTCTATATGATAACATTTAAGCATGAATCAATAAAAAAAAATCTCAAAATACATTTGACAAATTCAGTTAAATTTCACAGGAAGATACAAAAAAATGTTGTGTAGGTCTTGAAAGTTTGGACCAAAATAATTTGCATAAACCCTAAAAAGACAAATAAAGAAAATTATCTGAAAAAGAGGGGATGGGTTTGAATACAAAATGTATAGTCAGTACACAATTTTAATTTGACCCCCCTCTAGCACCAATGCAAGCCTGACAATTGATTCATTCCCTCAGTATCAAAGAATGGGAAGGCAAATAAAGCCCACTGAGCAATAAGAAAGGGAGTTGAAGGTTGGTAAGGGTGAAGGTAGTAATCCCCTTCCCCCTCCCTGAAGGGTTTGGGAAGGGGGTTGAAGGATGGTAATATGTCTCCCCATGGCATCCTACAGATTTCTGAGTTGAGATTCAGAAAGAATGTGGGCCACTCCATTCTTTGGATACTCATTTCAAAATATTATTTGACAAGTCGTTCTCTGTGTGAATAAGTATTATTGTCCATTAGAAAGAAATTGTCACCTACTTCATCAATATAGGGATCAATAATATTATCCTGATATTTCTGAGGCATTCAAAGAATATCCATCAAATACATGAAGTCAGTATGGTCACCCAATGAAAATGTTACTTGCACACTGTGACCTACACCACTAAAAGTAACTTCTCAAATGTGTTATGAAGCTGATTACAAGTTACCATCTCTCTCTCTCCAGATCAGTGCACATCTGCTGCACAATTGTAAAGGAAATCTAGACTCATCCGTGAACAGGATGAGGCTCCATTGTTCTCAGTTTGGGTTATATGGTTGTGACACCAATTCAAGAGGGCCTATCTGCATCTGGTGGTTAAAGGGATAATTAAAAGGGTTGAAGAGCACAGAGACTGCCTTTGGATGCCTTCTAGTCACAGTTGAAATGAATTATTGCCTTCCTGTGGCTGCAATGAGGTCTGAACACAGAGATGATGCTGTTGCTTTCCTTTTCTCTTGGGACAATAGTCCAATACAGTGATCATCTGGTGGTTTTGTAACCCTAGGATGCCTTTGAAAAGGCCACAGAACTGTTTAGGTGTTTGAAATTAAAATTTCACCATAACACTGATATAAGTTAGCATTGTGAAAAAGATAAATATGGTTCCAATATGAAGTTAAGAAAAATGAAATGTCAATGGCAAAGATTGAATTGAAGAAAAAGGTTTTATCAGGTATAGCACCAAAAGTATGTACACAGGTTTCCATAATTTAAGGAAAACTCAGAAAAATTATGATAAACAAAAAACTATATGAATGATTTTAATGGAATTTGATGAAAACATGAATTACAATGTTAGTTTCCGAATGGCATAAAAATATTTTACACTAGAAACATTTTCATCAAAAATAACACAGGAACTTGTCCAAAAATGAGGTGTCAGAATGCAATGGGCAAAGTTCTTTAATAAGGAGTGTGGTCACTCTTACAGCAACACAGGCACGATAGCGATGTTCCATGCTGTTTATGATGTTGTAAATCAGCTCAATAGGGAGTAATGACCATTGTTCCTTTACAGCAGCAATAAGCTTCTCCTTTGGTTTCAGGTGGCGGGTTGAGGGCAGCAACACGTCGCCCTAGAGCATCCCACATATGCTCAATCGGATTTAGTTTGGGAGATCGAGCTGGCCACTACATGTGCATAATGGTCTCCTCTTGAGGTATTGTTCCACTAGTCGAGCTCTGTGTGGACGAGCATCATCGTCTTGTAAGATGAATGCTTCACCTATTGCACCAGCATAAAGACATACATAAGGGTCCAGGATGTCATCTCTATACCTTTGAGCATTGAGGTTCCCACTCATCAACACATAGAGGTCTGTGCGTCCACCTAAGGAAATGCCACCCCAAACACATATGCTATCTCTGCCGTAACTGTCTCTTTGATGGATGTTACTAGGATGATAGCAGGTACCTCATTCTCTCCATATCAATATCCAGAATCACTCTGCAAGCAATATCTGAACTCATCTGTGAAGAGTACAGACCTCCATTGCTTTTCTGTCTAGTTAACATGTGTGCATGCCCAATTCAACTGCTCTCTCTGGTGACATAAGGGGTATAAAAATTACTGGCCTTCTAGCATACAGACCTCCCTTGCGAAGCCTTCTGCACACAGTAGAAGTTAATACAACCCTCCCAGTGGATGCTTCAAGAGAGGATCATAGCTGATAGGGAGATGTCCTTCTATTAATCGCAGATATCGGTCTTGTACAGTGGTCATAACTTTAGCCCTTCCTCGGCTAAAACTCTGAGACTCAGAATCTATGCTAAGAAATTGATTCCACAGTCTATGGACCACAGAAGGACTCACATTCAGCCATCGTGCCACCTCTGACTGACTTTGGCCTGCTTTGGGCCGACCAATAGCTCTCCACCACAGTTCAATTGGCAAATGATGTCTTCAGGTCATTCCTACAAAATGGCCATTTCAAATTTCTTTACTCACATTTATAACACAAAATAACAATTCACTCCAAAACACCCGTTTTTATGCCACTATCCAAACACACAAATTGACGCAACCTAGATATGGGGTCATTCCACCTCAAATCAACCAAAGTTTTGGAAAAAGTTCATCACAGATTTCAATGAGCTTTGGCATAAATGTTAGTACACCTAAGATGTCTAATTGTCAGAAATATTTTGAGTCAAAAAATTTTTGTAAGGAATTATAATCGTTTAACCCAAGGGGAAAATATACAAATTGTGATTATGACTAAAGGTTTTTCTTTTTTCTTTTTTGCTTCTATGGTAGATGAGAAGACCAAACTTGGTGTACTGATGTAGATTTGTCTTATTAATAGTTGGTATATATATATTATATATATCTATTATATAATGAGCTACAAAATCTGTATGTGTATCTGTGTGTGTGTGTGCACTATATAAATCTTTATTGCTGAATCTAACTCCATTTATATATATATATATGAATATTTACTTTTATTAAAGTCAGTGCATTTTATTTTTAGAACATTTTTCAAAAGCAAAACATTTCATCTCTGCTATGTTTTTTTTTTCAATATTCATTTATATTTCATTCATTCTTGTAACATGTACTCTGTCAAACAAAATCCAAAGTTTGAGTTGAACTGTTTTACCTCTGAGCCAAACTATTGTGCATACAATGAGCTAAATGGCCAGATCAAAAGGACCTTACAGTTTTATAACTGGGTTCGAAAAGCTGACACTACACAGCTATTAAGAGACAGAATCCTCCCATGAAGTATGTTTTTTTTTTAAATTCACAGAGTATATCTTCAACTGCACAAAGGGCCATGACTGTTTTGCAGATGTTTGACTGCACCATATTTCCACAATAATACAAAATGAGCTTCTTTTATAACTAGCCTATGTTAATATCACTAACCACTGTACACAGAAATTTCAACTATTCAGAGCCTGTTTGGTAATTTAATTTTATTCCTACTAATTATGTATTGAAAAAGAACACTTGTAATCTTTAACCCTTCCAGGGTCAAGGACATCTATAGACGTTTTTTGTACAACACGTGAAACGTATTTTTTTAAATTGCCATTTGAAAATTTTCTTACATAACTGAGTGGTTGGCTACTGATCTAAGGGGCCTGGGTTCGAGCCCCGGGTAAGGCATGGATGTATGTGTCGTTTTTCTGCTGAGGTCCTGCCATCTTCTCAGATCTTCTGCTATGGCATATAAACTGACAGGCTAATGTCAGACCTCTGTAGCAAGCAGCTGCTTGAGGGGGTATTTAATTTTTTTATATCTTTTAAAAATATGTAATTCATGCTTGAAAAATAACATTTTCTTTTTTATTTGATGCATATTTTACTAAACTACCAATATAAATAATTCGATAAAGCTATCTGATTGCCATATTTTAAAAGAGCTAACAGTATTGCCAATTTGATTGTTAACGTTACTCTGTATTGAAGCAATCACATGATTTAAGCTCAGAAGTTTGATTTGAACTATTATCAACAAATTTTTCCTTAAAGTTTCTAAAATCTCCTGATAATTAACAAAAAAAAAAACTATTTTTAAAAATGTAAGATTTTGGAAGTAATTATGAAATAATTACCTTTTTTTGGTGTACCACTGTAAAAAGTATTATTAAAATTAATATATAACTACAATGTTCATATTTTTTACTTCAGTAAAATTCAGAATTAATTTGGTAATAACATGACCTATTTCTGTTGATTAGTTATTTATTAAAAATATTCTCAAGTTGACTTGTTTATTGGACTCTGCAACAAGCCTGGACTTTTCTTAAAGTATCATCATCATCATCCTCAAGCAGCCATGGGCTATGGAGGTCCAACCAGACTGCGCAATTTAGTTCTCCAGACAAGTCTATCCTGAGCTACATCTACTGCATCCGGCCACTGTACACCAATTCTAACAAGGTCTTGTTTGACATTGTCTGTCCACCACATCCTAGGTCTCCCTTCTTTCTGAGGCCTTTAGGCACACTGTTCATAACCCTATTCGCCAATCTATAATTATTCATACGAGCAACATGGCCAAACCAACAGTCTCTCTCTGCGCAATATGTTGCTTAAAGCAGGTTTCAAACTCCTTTGCCTAACCTCATCATTAATTACAAAGTTGAACCACCTAATGCCCAAGATACTGCGTAACCATCTGGAATCAAAAGCATCAAATTTCCTGTTATCTTATTTACAAAATGTCCAAATTTCACTACCATAACTAACCCTAGAAAGAACCAAACTATTATACAGTCTAATTTTAGTCTTTAGGTGTATACGTCCCAAGATAATTAAACTGTGACACCTGCTCAAGACTGCAACCATTCAGATTAACTGAATCACAGTCTGCCTGACTAATTTTCATCACTTTAGTTTTCTCTCTGTTTATAACCAAACCTACTCTACTACCATTTTCATCAACAGCCCTAACGAAAGAGTTCATCTCATCAACATCATTTGCCAAAGGGGCTAAATCATCAGCATAATCTAAATCAGAAAGTTTGGTATCTCCAGCCCATTTAAGGTCAAAATCTTTCCCTTAAAGTGAATTTCGCATAACATAATCAATAACTAAGCTAAAGAGAAAAGGAGACAAAATGCACCCTTGTGAACACCAGAAGTAATGCTAAACCAATTGCTACAAGCCTTACCAACACTCACACACCACTCAGTGTTATTATAGAGAGCTTTCATTATGTTAACTAACTCAGGTATACCATATGATCTCACAATTAACCACAAATTATGATGATCAACAGAGTCGAAAGCCTTCTTGAAAGTAACAAAGCTAGCAACCAAAGGTTTCTGAAACTCTAAACATTTCTCAAGAATCTGCCTAAGTGAAAATATCTGATCCACACATCCCCTACCACTTCTGAATCCACATTGCTCATCACGCAATTGACTGTCAACCAGATTCTTAATTCCATTAAGCACAATCATGGAAAGAACTTTACCTGGAACAGAGAGTAGGCTGATACCCCTATAGTTTTCAAATGAACTGTGATCACCTTTTTTAAAAATAGGAATAATAATAGCTCTGGTAAAATCCTTAGGAACCATGCCTTTAACATAAAAAGATATTCAAAATTTCAGTCAGCCATGTGGTAACCAAAACATTTACAGCTCTAAGCATTTCTGTAGCAATTTCATCTACCCCTGGGGATTTATGTAGTTTAAGTTTAGAAACAGCCAAAATAACTTCAGATTGTGTTATAGGGCCAACATTAAAGCCAGTAATGCATCTATCATCATTACAAAAGGAATAGAACTAACCACATCGTTTAGAACATCACTGAAATGCTCAGCCAACCTAGCCATGACAGAATCCTCACCTTCTATAACCTTACCTTGTTTATCCTTCAATCACTGTATACCTGTCCGTTTTCTACCACACAAAACATTAACTATCTGGTACAGCTCTCTGCTGTTGTGCTGTCTAACTGCTTCCTCGGCTTTGTAAGCCAAACCATCAAGCCAAAGATTCTTATCAGCAGCTAACTGATCTTTTACACGTTTATTAAGTTCTCTGTAATGGTTTCTATTAGGACTAGTAGGGTATTGATTAAGGACATTCCTGCAGTTCTTTCTTTCCGAAATAAGCTCAAGTGCCTTATCACTCAGATAATTATGTCTCTTCTGCTCCTTTTTTCCTAAAAGAGTATTGTTAGTGTCCAAAAAAGCCTTTTAAAATGATCCCATTCTTCCTCAACTTTTGTAGTAAGTATACCATGACTATCATGACTAAGTAACCTATCATGGTAAGTTTTGGTTGTAATTGGGTCTTTCAGAGCTTCAGTATTAAAAGTAAATTTTTTAACCCTAGCACAACACTTTTTAAGTTTAAGTTGCAAGACACTTTTAACAAGGTAATGGTCAGATCCAATTTCAGCTCCCCTATATGCCCTGGTATTCCTAACAGAACTTTCCCATTTGCTGTTAATTAATATATAATCAATCATATTCTTATGCAGCCCATCTGATGAAACCCATGTGTACTTATGTATGTTGCAGTGTTTGTAATAGGTGTTAGTACCATCAGCTACCAATACCAAAAGGGCCTATCACCCTTCCCCAAAGGTCAGAGTCAGTACCAACTTTGGCACTGAAGTCACCTAGAACAAGGGTAATATCTCCTTTCTTGACAGAATTCAAAATATACTGAAGTTGTCCGTAAAACCTATCCTTCTCATTCTCATCATTAGTGGGGGCATTAAATTTAATAAATAAAATTATTTATTTTCAATTTATTTTAAAATATGGCTGCTTGTTTTTTGCTTTTGATGAACAAGTGAAAACACAGATAGGCCTCCAGATACACAGAAGTTTTTTAGGCTGGAAACCCCCCCAAAAAAGGTTAAAATGGCAAGTCTTGTTTGATAGTTGGCAAAACTTACAGTGGTTGGTTTAGCACTGGTACTGAAGACTTCACAAGGATGCATTTTGTCACTTTTTCTCTTTAGTTTGGCTATTGATTATGTCATGCATAATTCACTTCAAGGGGAAGGTTTTGGCCTTAATAGTCTAGAGATGTGAAAAGGTTCAATTTAGATTTGGCTCTTTTGGCTAATGATGTTGATGAGATGAACTCTTTCATTAGAGCTGTTGATGAGACTGGTAGTAGAGAGGTTTGATGATACAGAGAGAAACTGAAGTGATGAAAATTGGTTAGGCGGATGGTGCTTCTGTTGCTTTGAACAGTTGCACTCTTCAGCAAATATCTCAGTTTAATTATCTTGGGAGCTGTGTAACAGATACTGTGGTGATATGCAGCATGAAAAAAACAGAAGAATAGGGATTGCTACTACTTTGAAGAATTTATGGAGAGTGGGAAAATACAAGAGTCTGGTTCTTTCTAGGGTTAGTTATGGTAGTGAAACTTGGACCCCTTTTAAGTAAGATAACAGGAAACTTGATGCTTTTGATTCTAGATATTTATGCTGTATCTTGAGCATTCAATGGTTTGATTTTGTAAGTAATGAGAAGTTGGGTGAAGGGGTTAGCAGACTCCTTTGAGCAACATATTCTGTAGAAAGAGACTGTGTTGGTTTGGCCATGCAGCCCAGATGCATAACTATAGATTATTCAAATGGATTTATGAACAGTATACCTGAAGGCCACAATAAAAGAGAGAGATCTAGATTGTGGTGAGCAATGTCAAACAGGACCTTGTCACAATTGGCCTACACTGACAACATGCAGCAACTGAAGCTCAGGACAGATTCTTATTAAATAGAACTATTAACAGATTTAAAGTCACAGCAGATAGAATAAACTAACTGTTGATAGCTTAGTGGTGAGAATACCAAGCATGTAACTGGGAGATATGGGTTCAAGTCTCACTCATGGCAAAATTCATTTTTTCAGCAGATTAATTCTTGAATTGTATGTCAACAGATAGGTATTCTATTGATTGATCTTTTCATTAATAATGCTTTAGCATGAGGACTTCCAATTTACATCTAATTCTTAGAAATATTGAAAGTGAATGAAGAAAATTGAAATATAGAATATTGATCTGGAAGATTTAAAGTCGCAGTTCACTGATAAAATGAATTAGCTGTTGAATTAGCTGTGAGAATACCCAACATGTAACTAGGAGATGTGGGTTTAAGTCTCACTGATGGCAAAACTTATAGTAATGAGATGAATTGCTTTTCTTAAATGTGCACTTGTAATTCGCTTTTACCAATGCATTTGATAAGTCTGGACATCACCATTAATAATTTTCATGTATTTTACTTATTGATAAAAATTGTGATATATATTTTGTGGGTAGGAGGTGCAAGCACAACAATCTCCCAGTTGTTTGTAATGTTATAAATAAATAAATTGTAATATATATAAGTGTAATGTTATTAAGATTTAACGCCCAAGAAATTTCAGAAAAGGGTAGAGGTATTAGAGACAAAGGAATAGCACTATTCGGATGAGTCCATTTCAAATTTCGGCCATTTTAGGCTATTGTGGGTGTTAAAGGGTTTAGCACAGATGAATGAAATGCACACATGAAACTATCTACACAAATTTAATCAAATTTTAAAGGAAGATGCAAAGATAATGTGACATGCCATGAAATTTTGGTCCAAAATGGTTTACTATACCATAAAAATATATATATATATAAATTATGTTCCTATATGTACCCTAAAAAGTAGAAAACAAAACTAAAACCTAGCGATGGTGCAATCAGTCACTAAATATGTACTATGTAATAAATACTTTATTATCGATTTATTTATATAATGCTATGAGCATGAAGGATAAATATTACTTCCATTGTATGAGACTGCTTGCTGCCCAATTCCTGCCATAGATAGCACCAGTGGCAAATCAACGAAAATTCGGGAATGCTTATATATCACATTGTTGAAGAAAACATAACCGCTAGATTTCAGAGGCTAAGATGCCTGGTATACTTCCGGGAGATGTAAGTTCAAATCCCACTCAGGTCAACCAAATTTTTTTCAGCTAATTATATCAAATATGAATTCACTTTAAAGGAAGATAGAGCACTAGTAATCTCGTTCAGTATCCAAATCAGCACCCTATCTTCCTTTGAAGTAAATACGAGGTCAATAACTGATTGCACCATTAATATGCTTTAGACACAATTCAATTGTTGCACGATACTGCTGTTTAGACGTTAAATGTTCTTGAGCGGTCATTCATCTACATTACAGGTTGTTTGCATTGTTTTTATTGCAATGCTATCAACTCTCTTAACATGGTATTTTACTTAAGAAGGCTTATGATAGCATAGTGAGAAAAGCAATGTAAACAAATTGTAATGTACAAGAATGACTGCTCAAGAGCATTTAATATCTAAACAGCAATATTGAGTACCTATTAAATATGTTTAATAATTTGCTGTTTCAAATTTAATATGGAAAATTTTTTAGTTTTATTTTCTACCTTTTAGGGTGCATATAAGAAGATAGGTATTGTTTTAATTTTTTAATTTACATTTTTATCTTTGTCACTAAAAGCATCTAACTTCAGAAACTTTCATTTGATATGATTCACAAACATTGATCCCATTTATCCTTCCCCCCCATTTTTTTTTTTTGGGGGGGGGGGTCATGCTGGAGAGGTCATGCTTGAGGCAACCCATGACATTAATTTGAGATATAATTCATTAAGTTTGACCCCACTCTCACAAAAATTTTGCTTCCTTTTTTTGAGGGGGGATGACTGGAGAGTACAATTCAAAGTAGTTTATGATGGTCCTAATACGAGCTTTTATTTAACACCTAACTCATAACTGTAGGCCTCAGCAGACTTTGTAATGTTCAAAAGATATAGAACAACTTTCACATTTTTCCTTTTCTAGAGGAGAAGAAAGAAGGGGGGGGTATATTTTTATTGTCCACAACACTCTCCACATCCCAAACTTTCTTTGACATACAAGCTGTTACATTCAGCAACAGAAAAGTTCGAAAAGCAATAGGAAGAGAAGTAAAAAAGAAACAAGGAAAATGTGAAAAGGAGGGTAGTTTTTTCATGCAAAATATATAGTCAATAAGGGATCTAATGTACTCCAACAATAACGCAGACTTGACAATTCGATTCTTGCTCTCAATAAGACAATCCAGATAATGGGAGGGCAATCAAGTCCAATGAGCAATAGAATAGTCTTGAGGTCCTAGAAGTATGGAGAGAAGGTTGAAGGTGAAAACACATCTCCTCTTGGCATCCCATGCTATTCTTCAGTGTGAGATTCAAAGAAATGGAGGCCACTCCATTTCTTTCTTCATTGCATATCTTCTGAGACAGGGCTGGCACTAGCTTTTTTGCTGCTCAGAATGAACTTGGACTCACCCCCTTCTCCAAATCTGATCTTAATGATTACCTTAGCTAAATTTAATGTCAATTTTAAAAGCAATTGAAAAATAATCTGTGGAAAAATAGGTTATAATTACTCCAGTTAATTCATAAGTTTGTTTGCAAATTTCCTGCCCCTAAAAAATACCACCAGGTACAGTTGTATATGTGTAGTGCCACCCCTGCCTCAAGATATTGGTTGGTCAGCCTTGCTCTGTGGGGATCGGCATTATCCCCATTAGAAGGAAACTGTTGCCAACTGCACCAGCGTAGTGCTTCATATAGGGATTAAGGTTCTTATTCCAATATCTCAAGAGCACTCACAGAACTTCCATCAAACATGCAGAGGTCGGGAGAGCCACCCATAAAAAACTTGGCCCATACAGTCTAACCTACATCACCAAAAAGGAATTCTGTTTTGGGTTGTATGGGATTGCTGCCATAGCCTGAGCAGAATGATGGGTACATTATTTTTAAGGCATTATGAAATAATCAGCTATTTCAGGTCAAAAATGTAGCATTCCAATTTGAAATTACTGAGCATCTATGAAGTACTTCTTTGATAAGGTATCTGTTTTACATATTCCATGACAGTATACAGGATTTACATGATTTTTGTAAACTACTCATTATATAACCTTAAAAAATTTTTTAATCTGTAACAATTTTTTTTGCTCACATTTTAGTGATCAATGTTTAATTTTTAACAAGCAATGTATATCAAAAAACATTTCTAAGTACTGTATATTTTAAAGCACAGATCATTTGGGTTGGGTTGTTTTACCTCTGAACGACACTTTTTTGCACACCTGGGCTAAATGGTCAGATCACAAGGATCCCAAAGGTTCAGAGAAAGTTGGGGGAGGGGACTCATTGGAACAGCTGTTGGGAGACAGATGGTAGCCTCCTGTCAAGGCCATCCAGAGTGTTCTTTAACGTGCACAGGGGATGGCTCTCTCGCACACGGGGCCATGGCTTAATGTCCCATCCGATGGATGGCGGCCTTTACAAGCCCATCGGTGTCTCCTACTGACTGTGGGCAGGGGGGGGGGGAATTTTGCAGAGATAAATCTCGATGCTGACCCAGCTGGGACTTGAACCTGGGGATCATTTGAATAAACTAGCAGTATAATCAATTAATTATATCATCATTATTAATTATATTATCGGTATGATCAATAACTTAATTCCAAATTTACACAAATGTTCTCAAAATGGGAATATTGGACAGTTCTGAAACCTATATCCTGACTTCCTAAATTCTGTTTAAAAGAAAAATTTACATGTTATACTTGCTTACTATGTTGCATGTTCATAACCTAATGCTACTACTAGTAAATTTTGAGATCCTGGTAATTTAGTTTTATTGTGTCAGATCTTCTATAGCCTTTGCTAAGGATCCATTGTTGAAGTTTAACAGGTGAATTTTTACTGTTGCCTGTCAGTGAAATTTTGTGACCTATGGGATATTGTGCTGTAAATGAAATACTACAAACAATGTAAATCTCAGGATGCTATCATCTTTGTAAACTTTTTTTAAGAGTTATAGCCTTCCAAGTGATTTAGTACAAAAACATAGAAACCCTGTGGAACTTATCAAAGCAAACTGAACTGGACACTGCCCTATTCAGATAAAAAACACACACGCAAGGTTATTATTATTTCATGCCAAATGAAACTATAGTATGTGTAATGGAATCCAAAAAATATTTTTGCGGATTGTGTTGTTTTACCTGTGAACAGGATTTTTTTGCACATAATAGGCTAAATGGCCAGGTCACAATGGCTCAGAGAAGGTTGGGGACCCACTGGATAGGTGTTACGAGATAATGGTAGCCTCCTGCCAAGGCTATCCAGCATGTTCTTTAATAAGCACAGGGTATGGCTCTTCCACACATGGAGCCACAGCTTAAGGTCCCATCTGACAGATGATAGAATTTCCAAATCCATTGATGTTCCCTACTGACCAAGGGCATGGTGGGGTTTTGGGGAAATAAATCTCAACACTGGCCCAGCTGGTACTTAAACCTGGGAACTGCAGATTACAAGCCCAGTGCACTACCAACTGCGCCAACCCCACAGCACTTTTACGGAACTCAGTGAGTCCCATTCATTTCATTTTTTCACAAAAGTATTTCTTGGGTTCTTTGTCAACAGATAATTTTGTGTAGTTACTGTTGATTGATTTGTGTAATGGAATGCCAAATTAGTTTCAATTATAAAATAAATGAATAACTGTGGAAAAACTTATGGTGTAAAATTTGGAAGAAGATTAAAACTGTCATGGAGGAAAAATACAAAATAGGCACAACAGCTTTTATTTACTGCTGGTCAAGAAAATAAATACATGTAAAACAATAAAACAAATTATTTAACTCTTAACATGCCATCTTTATAGAGCAGAATTCACTCCAGTGGACAGGTTAATTCTGTGGTGCTTACAGGAGAAAAAAGTTCAATTTTAAAACCTTATGCTGAAATTACTAATAAACAGAAATTGATAATGTCACATACCAAAATAAAGAGCATTTATTTGGAAATTTTCAGAAAATAAAATATTTGAGAAAAACAGAAAGCACAGTAATTTTAATAGTGCTTTTTTAAAGCAACATAGTAAAAAAAAAGTAATTTTATTGGATTAAGCCTCTTTCTGAAATAACTAAACAACATAATATCCTAGAAACATTTAATTCCACATAATAATATATAAATAGGTTTACCCAAAACATTACAGTTATAGTGCATAACTTTTTCTTGAATGATATAGCTGAAAACAGAATCTCAGAAACACACAAGGCAACTTGGGTTGGGTTGTTTTACCTCTGAACGGCACTTTTTTGCACACCATGGGCTAAATGGAAAGGTCACATGGACCCCAAAGGCTCAGAGAAGGTTGGGGTAGGGGACCCACTGGAACAGCTGTTGGGAGACAGATGGTAGCCTCCCGTCAAGGCCATCCAGCGTGTTCTTTAACGTGCACAGGGTATGGCTCTCCCACACACGGGGCCACGGCTTAACGTCCCATCCGACGGACGGCGGCCTTTCCAAGCCCATCGGTGTCCCCTACTGACCGTGGACAGGGCAGGGAAATTTTGTGGAAATAAATCTCAACGTTGACCCAGCTGGGACTCAAACCTGGGAACTACAGATTACGCAAGGCAACTTGGTGGTCTTTGCACATAAGAAGTATGGTAACACACTTTCTTTAGGATATTTACCTTGACACTTTTTGGAGTTCATTGTACAGAAGTGCCTAGCAGTTAGGACAAGGTTGATGGGAAAAACAAGGTTGGATGGAGGGTGTGCCTGATCTCTGACACATGAATGGCACTTCACCATCTTCAATCAACTCTTTGGATAGAGCTCTAAAGTTACAGTAATTCATTTTTGGTTTTTTATGCAAATTATATGCATTGACAACAGATAAATTTATTATGTGGAAAAATATTTGTTTCCTACCATTTTAAGCTTTTGCATTTCAGTGGGTAGTATTGCAAAAGTTGGATCTCAACAATCAACACCTGTTTGACTGTTATACTCTAAAGTACATTTAGGCTTCAATACAGAAAAGCTTGTTTCTTTGGTTCTCTGCTGTACTCAACATTTCTGCATCATAAAAAAGTAGTGAGCATAACCACATCCCTTTTGCCATGCTGCTTGAAGAGTAAAAGGCAGAATTTGCAAAATGAAATCATCTCTCCTTGCAAATTCTGTCCCAGAAATGGTGTCACCTTTTTGTACACATTTCTGTTTGCATGGTACAAGGTTGGAGAGGAATACTATGGTAACCTTGGTTCAATAAATTATCAATCAGCTTCATAACTATATAATGAGCATGGCCAATATTGCAATCTTCTGTCTCAAGAATTCCTTTCCTTGTGTAAACCACCACATTTCATGCATAAGCAGTTTTGCTCTCACATAGCATATATAATTTTATGCCACATTTTTCTAGCTTTTGTGGATTGAAAACTCTAAAATAGATTTTGCCCTTTGCAGCAAATTATTGTTTCATCGGTGTATATATCTTTGTCTGGAATATAGGCAACTTTAAATCATTTATGATGTAAGGGAAAAGCTGCACAAGTTTTGGTAAACGGTCATAGCCAGGTTCACCTTTTTTTGATCTCATAATACTGTCATCACTCAAATGTAAACAATAGAGTAAAAGCATAAACCTATTTCTAGGCATAGTTTTACAGAAAACTGAAGTCTACACTGCACAAGGAAATGTGTTGACTAGTACAGTACTCTTGCTTGACTTCAGTTTTTATTTCCTTCTTCTTGGAAGTATATGACTGTCGACAATTTGTATCTTACTTTCTATCAAATCTTTCTCTACGTGAGAACCATTCCGTAAGGAGGAACTTGGTCTCTTTCAAGATTTTCCCATCCAATAATTTCTCCCTTTATGGGGAAGCCAATCCTGCAACTCAATTTGTCGTGCTGTGTCCAGTTTTCATTCTCTATAGGCCACTGCCAATCACATTCCAGTACAATGTGCATGATTGTCTCAGTGGCATTAGGACATAGATTACATTTTTCAGAACAATTTAGGAATTTCGTTAGTCTTTTATTCGCTTCCAAAGAATCGGCTCTACCTTTACACAGATGTGAACTACCAATGCGATTATCCATGTAAATTTCTTTGGTATACATAGTCTTCCTATCATAGACTTGCTTAAGCTAGGAATCTTAGTTACTTCTCTTCTCCATAAATCATGTGAAGATCCCTTTACATCTTTAATAATTCTGTTTTTCCATCCCACAGAATTCCAAAAACCTGATTTTGGATCGAATTTTCTGTCGACTGCTAGAATTCTTCTAAACCACACAGAATTGCGTACTCGAGGAGCTAGTGCTCTACAATATTCAAACATCTTTCTGGCTATCCTGTTTTCATTCATATTGTGAAGATAACCTAAAAAAAGTTTGCTTTTTGCTTCTCTGCTTTAAAAAGTGCTCCAAACCATTTCACCTTGAATCATTACATTAGGAGTTAAATGGTTTGCTCTAAGTGCAAACCTACCAATCAGGATCTGTGACGCTTCACAAACTTTTCTCAGGTTTGAAGAGAAAGGGCACTAAAGCCATAGGTGATAGCTGGTACAGCAACTGATTTCCATAATATTCTGATGACCTCATACCTATTATAAGGGAACATAGCTTTGTTTTTTCATAATACCAATGTATCGACAAATTTTTTTCCTGACAATATCTTTATTAATATTCAGATAATTTGTTTCTTGACTGAAGGTAATGCCCAGATATAAAGCCGAGTCCACTCTACAGATTCGATGATTTCCAAACTTGACATCAGGTTCCTTGCAATTCCAAGATATCAGCATATATTTTTTAGGGTTAAAATTAATTTTAGACATCCCACCAAAATCATTCACAATATTTAATAAATTCTCTATTCCTTCTCTATCTTCAGCAAAAATCATAATATTATCAGCAAAGAACAAACCTTGAATTTTGTACTTTTGAGTCCGTTTTACAAAATCATGAATATTAAATCCGTCATTGCATTCTTTTAGTCTGTCTTCAAGTGGATTAATAAAAGTAAGGAAAAAGAGAGAGAGAGGGCATCCTTGTTTTAATCCTAAATTTGAGATAATTTCCTTAGTCTTCTTGTCTTTGAATTCATAAGTATACTTTCATTTATCTATTGCATACAGCCTTTTCAGAATAGAAATGAAGTCCTCTCTTATACCCAATATTCTGAGTCTTTCACAAAGGATCTCTCTATCTATTGTATCATAAGCCTTTTCTGTGTCCAAAAACGATACAAGTAGGGGTCGGATTCTGCAATTAGAAATTTTAAAAGTGTGAAAGAATAAATAAATTATCTTCTCCTCGTCAGTCATTTCGAAAATCCTGCTGCATCTCTCCTAGTTTACTGTTGTCTTCAAGCCATACTTGCATTCTGTGCTTTAGCACCATCATGTACAATTTATATAAACAGCTAGTGATAGCAGGACGGTAGTTATCAAGATTTCTCTTATCCTTGCCCATAAACACTTGTTTAATTCTGGTGACATACCAATCTGAAGGATAATCATTTTCAAAGAAGTCATTGAATTGACATCGTAAGAATTCTCTTCCTTTAATACCTAGAGACTTGATCAATTCTATAGGTATGCCATCCATACCAACTGCTTTACCTGATCAGAGGCTTTTGATAGAACGATTCAGTTCTTCCTTAGTAATCTCTTTAGTCAAAGAACATAATCATGTCTATTATATCAGTCTATACAATAACTATTATATACAGTCTATATAAAAGAACATAATCGTGTCTATTATGAGTCATAATCATGTCTATTATTTTGACTCTGGGGAATTTCTGGACCTTGGAGATTTTGGGGTTTTTTCCTGTGCAAATTTTTAACCCAAATATTTAAGGCACTTTCTATGTCATAAAGATTTAGAAAGTTCTTCTCCCTTCTCATTCATGATAATGAATGACCGTCTTGTCTTCTTGTGGAATTTACTTTTCTCCAAAACTTTTTACCACTTTCTCCCCCTACTGTCTTCAATTTCTTTCAAAAATTTTACACCTATACAAGCCATATCATTACTTTTTAGATTTAGCAGCAGTATGTTTATGTTTTTCGAAATCTAGTCAGGCAGTCTTTAACAACTTCAACAGTAATTAACCTGTTTTTATACAATTTATGTTTTGCTCTGTGTATTCTACATTTTTGTTTCCTTTTAATAATGGCATCAATAGTTTGCAGACTCCAAACATAATTTCTGCTGCTTCAAAAGTTTAGTAAGTCATCATTTTCCTTTGGCTTCATATTATCCAAAGCATGAGTCACAAAAGAAACAAAATCATAAGTAACAAGTTTGTCGCTGTGATCTATAAAACTGGCAACTAACGGGAAATAATCTTCAGGATAATTAATAATTTGTAGGTTACTCTTGGAACACTTTGTTACTCGAGGTCTATGTTAAGTTTGGCCTTAACAGATAAGTCTACTGAAATTAATTGATGATCACTTCCAACAATGATGAAATCACCCTCCTCATCCACTTCAAAGTTACTCATGTAGCTTAATAACCCTTCACTACAAAGGATAAGATCCAAAGTGGAGAACTTTCCAGTGATGAAGGTTTTCTTGGGCTTGCACCACTGGTTATTCAGCAGGACCAAATTATTTTTACTAATAAAGTCAAGAGACCAGTTTTCCATTGCTGTTGCCAAGACTAAAGCAAAAAATGCCTTTTATTTCTTTAGCAGTTTTATGTTTATCATCAAATTCTGCTTTCTCACAAAATACTTCTTAAAATCTCTTCCATGCTTTTCAAACAAGGACTGTCTACAAATATTAGTTTGCTGTGCTTTGAGTTCAAAAGATTCTTCAGTGATAAACAGCTTAAATTCTAGGGTGTTTTTAATGTTTCATATTTTTTTCCCCATGGATATTTTAAAATTCATGTTTTTTGGCAATTCAGAGCATTCCTCTGGTTTTGTATGTTTCTGGCAGTCTGACAATTTTTTTTTTTGTTTTCTGTAGGGTATAGACATTTCATCAGTCCTTTTCTCTAGTATACGACAGAGAATTCATAATCATCCTCTGAGTCAGAAACCTTTATTAGCTACAGAAGATTGCAACTAAGCAATTCTATTAAACCCTGCAATAGGAAAGCTCAAGAATTATTCATCGTCAGAATCACCATAATATTTCTTGAAAAAAAAAAATCCTGATTTTTACAAGCAACTTTTCTGAAGTTTCATCCAAAGAAAAATTGAAACGTACAAAAATATAAATCTAAACCTGTATTTATTAATTAGAAGAAGTATAAACTAAAAATCATTTAAAAAAAAAAGCTTCTTACAGGTAACACAGAGCGAATCCACATTACAGAAAACTAAACAAATCCCCATTTCAAAACCAAAATTCTCTTCATTCAACTTTCCCACAGTTAATTAAAAAAATACTGTTTTGCAAATTGCAATATATATGTAATGAAATAAAATATATTTAACATACAATGAATTTAAAAATCAGAAATGTAGTAAAAATTTGCAAAGCTTAGATAAATGTATTCTTACAAAATGATGCAAATATCTTCCATTTAAAAACATTTTACCAGTTTTCTTTTGAGGAAATTTCAAATGATCAAAAAAAGGCTGAATGGCAACAGTTTAGAGAATACTCTTCATCAGCTGGGTAACATAAAAAAATAAAATAAATTGCCCCTCTAAAACATTAAATGAACACCACTAAGATGCTCAGGCACAAAATGAGGTCACAGTAACAACTGCCACAGCAGAATAATACACTAGGCCCTTGATTTATGCCAGGATTAGGTTCCTGGAGATGTTGGTGTATATTGAATTAGCCTAAATGAAACCCGAATTATAATATATTTCAGCAAGATGCAATTTTAGACCAATCATTAAGGCAACTTGTGTGCTCATATACAAAGTTAATCCATTTCATATAATTTTGTCATTATCCCACTTGCTGTCACTCAGTCATGTCACAATATATTTAGTTATATTTGCTGAAAATTATTTTGACCTATGTATGCTTTTGTTCATTATCTTTAATTTTAAGCACCAGTGTATAAACCTGCAAATTTATGTCACCAATAACCTAAGAAAAACAAACAGATTCTGGTTAACAACTGTATGTATTCACTAATGGCAAAAAAAAAAGATTGTGTCTGTTACAAGATCAAACACTTTAATCCATAGGTATTTTAGTTAATACTTGTATATTGTATATTTTAGAATTTTTTTTTAAGTAAAACGTTTCCATAGTAGTAATATAAATGATCGATTGGCAGTTTTGATTTGTACTTCAATGTTTCTGGTAAGCTTCATATATATATATTGTAAAATGTATTTTATCCTCATATATTGCAAAATGTATTTCATCTCTTCTTTAGATCTTTTCAGATCACCTTTTTTCAAAGATAGTTTTATTTTTAATGCAAAATACACTTTCAATAGCACTTAAGTTTCTATACCTATTTGCATGCCTATATACAACCCAAAATGCATATTCAAATGAAAATTAAAACCAATAAATGATTTAAGCAATAATAAAAATTAAACCTTTTAAAAAAATAATTTTTTTTATTTTTTTATCGACATTAAAGGGGAAAAAAATACGAAAAATTCAGTTTTCACTAGGAAAAAAATGTTTAAAAAATTTCCCTTTAACTTTATAATTTCTATCATTTTACTGCTCACTATCAAATTTTCTGATAAGGATATTAATCATTTCTGCTGGAAACACTTAAAAATTAACTCTGTCATCAAGTTCATTGTGGTAAACCAGCACTTGATGAGTTGTAGATCCTTAAATCATTACAGGTTTCAGTGTCAAACATGCTAACTATTCTGAAACTGAAGGCAAACTTAATACTAAAATATACTCTGCCTGAGATTTCCTTTTGTTGTAGTTTCAATATTGTAATAGGATATTTTTATCTATTTTTACACACTAATTTTAATCATTGAAAAATAGGATTTATTTACATCAATGAAAATATTATTTACCTTTTTTTCTTGGAACAGAGTTACCAGTATCTTTTCCACTTCTTTTAGGCATTGTTGGGGGTTTATTTGAGGAAATAATATTTTACTTCCCCATGAGTTTATTATACTGCAAAAAATAAGAGAACAATTTCTTTATATTGCATATGCTATTTTACATTAAAGTTAAAATAATAGAGCAAGAAAGAATAGCAAATTTTGCATCAATAAGCAAACATCATAATATTAGCCACATTAATTATGCCTACATCAAATGGTCCTTCAAACTACAGGTATGAAATACGAGTTAAAAAAGTTCAACGTCATTCTACATCTCAGGTTATTTCTCAGCTATTAAAAATTATTTAATCATAAACTACACTGTTAAAATGGCTTTTCAAATGCCCTTGTTGCTCTTTAGCACATTCTAAAATACATGGTTGTAATGTACAACACATAGTAATATTAGTTTACTATCCTAAGTACAGCAGTACTTCTACAAGAGAAGCAGTTGTTTAGTCATATGTCCTTTGAAGTGGATGTTTGCACTTCTGTAAACTTGGCTGGTTACAACTACACAAGCATAGCATGCTTTTAGAATTTACACAGTTCTATCAGAATAATATGACCACCTACCATACATATACTATGGTAGGTGGTCATATTATTCCGATACGATTGTGTATGTGAGTATAAATAAGAACTTTTTAATACTCAAATTAGTACCAATGCCAGCACTTAGCACTTCTCTTGTAGAAGTACTATTGTACTTAGAATAGTAAGCTAATACTACTATGCATTGCATATTGCAATGGTGTATGTTAAAATATGCTAAAGAGCAACAAGGGCATCTGAAAAGCCATTTTAACAGTGTAGTTTGTGATTAAATAATTTTTAATAACTTATCACTGTGTATCTTAATTTTAGTTAATTATTTCACAGCTTCTAGTTAACAACCAGTTTAAGAATGGTGCAATGGCAAGGTAACTTAAAAATAAATTACGTGATTTCACATATAACTTTACCAAAAGATGTTCAATCATTTTCAATTTTAATGAAATTTTACATATTAAAGGACTCGTGAAAATAAAAATTCACAATACTTTCCTGTTCAGTCTTGGGATTTTTTCCCCTTATTACAGAGATCATTTAAGGTCAATGTAAGTAAATATTTCAATTTTCACATGTTTCTGAAATAATTAACATTTCTGCAAATATTTCACATTTTTAAAACCTCAAAACTACAAAGTGGTTGAGAACATTTAAAAGTCTGTGCAAGTCAAGCTTTTTGTTGATAATCATATATATATATACACTGAAGAGCCAAAACATTATGACCACCTGCCAAATATGATGTTGCCAAAACAACTCCACATGCTGCCAAAACAGCTCTAACATGGCAAGGCAAGATGCTACGAGAGTTGTCTTGTGGTATCTGGTACCAACACATTATCAGCAGATCCTTTAACAGGAAAAACTTTTTTTAAACTTTTTTTTCATCAGATCCTTAACTCTTGTAAGTTACAATCACCCTTGTGGTTGAACCGCCGCAGATCGGATATGCTGTTCCAACACAAACCACAGATGCTCGATTGGATTGATGTCTGGAGAATTTGGGGGCCAGAGCAATACCTGGAAGTCTTTCTCCTGTTCAGCGAAGCATTCTTGAACAATCCAGACAGTGTGGACTGCTGACTGCTGAAAGAAGGCACTACTAGAGGGAAATACCATTGCCATGAAAGGATGTACCTGGTCTGCAATGACAGTTCCCTGGAATGCATGATGTTTAGGTAGGTGGTAGAAGTCATAGTTTCCTGCACATGAATGACTGGATCCAGGGTTTCCCAGCAGAACATTGCCCAAAGCATTATACTTCCTCCACTGGTTTGTTTTCATCCCTTGGTGCATCCTGGTGCCAACACTTTCCCAGGTAAATGACATACACGACCTGGCCATCCACATGATGCAACAGGAAATAAGATTCATCATACCAGATGACCTTCTTCCCACCATTCAAAGCCCAGTTTTAATGCTTGCATGCCCATTGTAGGCACTTTTGATGGTGAACCAAGGTTCATGGGCACTCGGAGATGCCTGCAGCTACACAGCCCCATTTTCTGCAGGGTTTGATGTGTTGTGACACATTACCCCTGTTATCAGCATTCAAATTACGTGTGAGTTACGCACAATTTCCCTTCTGATGGCTCGTACTATACGGGATGCCTTTGCTCACCTCTAGCATCAATGAGATTGGTTGGCCCACACCTTACCAACAGTTCATGGTTTTTCCCTCCTCGGACCACTTTTTGATGGTACTAACCATGGCTGACCGTGAGCACCACACAAGTCTTCCATCTTGGAAATGCTCTGACCCAGTCGTCTGACCATTACAATTTGGCCTTTGTCAAACTCCTTTCCACTGCCTTAACCATCTGAAGAACAAGAATAACACTGATTAACAGAGCTCAGTATCAGGTGTTATTTATATCATTTCATGACCTTCACATGTGCCATCGTTTATCTACAGTTGCTTCGATTCGCATAGAGATGCACTGATCATAAATGTTTTTGTTCTCAGTGTATGTTCATGCGAGTCCTTGTACACAGAAAAATATGAGAAACGAACCTAATTGTCATATTTTTACTTAAAAAATAGTATCACTGCCATATTTTGTGTGCTTAACCTGAAATGAATTATGACTTTGAGCTTGATTATGGATCCTGAATTTGCTGCACTGGTGGGCTTCTGTGGAGGGAAAATCTTCTGCTGTGTTTTCTCTTTGTTTGTGGGTTGACAGCCCCAAGTGAATAGATTCACTGGATATGTTTATCAGCTGGTGAATAATCCTGAGCAGAGGTCATCGCAAGCACCTGAACTCTTTGCTTCTACTGGCATCGTCAAATTCTACATTGGAGGAAGTCTTCCAGTGTAGATGACTTCAGCCTTTAGTGGTGGAGGAACGGGTCTTTGCCCCATGTCTGCGATAAGGGGGCTGTTTGATATTGTCGACATTCTCTCTCTCAATAAACACAGTCTCTTTAAACATCCCACTAACCATTTTCTCTCCATAGGTAGTTGGAATGTGAGGACTCTGCACAGAGCTTTTTCTCTTGATGTCTTCACACAAGAATTCCACCATTATAATTTAGATATTCTGGGCTTGCAAGAGACCAGATGGATAGATAAAGGTCAGATTCTTAAAAATAATCTTAAATTTCTCTTTTCAGGGAGGGATGACAATAAGCATCACCAAGGTGTGGGTCTGCTTCTCAGCAGACATGCTAGTGATGCTCTTCTAGGATACGAATGCATTAATGAAAGGTTTTTACAGCAAATTTTCAGACAAGCATTAAAGACTTGAATGCTATCTGCTGTTATGCCCCCACTGAGGATGCCGATGAGGATGAAAAGGATAGGTTTTATGGAGAACTTCAGGATATTTTGAATTCTGTCAAAAAGATATTACCCTTGTTCTAGGTGACTTCAATGCCACAGTTGGTACTGACTCTGACCTTAGGGGAGGGCTGATAGGCCCTTTTGGTATTGGTAGCTGCAATGGCAATGGGCAACATCTTCTACAGGTAAATAAACTTAATGGCTTTTGAATAACTAACACTTATTACAAACACCACAACATACATAAGTACACATGGGTTTCACCCGATGGGCTCATAAGAATATGATAGATTATATATTAATTAACAGCAAATGGGCTAGTTCTGTTACAAATACCAGGCCATATAGGGGAGCTGAAATGGATCTGACCATTATCTTGTTAAAAGTGTCCTGCAACTTAAACTTAAAAAGTGTTGCACTAAGGTTAAAAAATTTACATTTAATTCTGAAGCTCTGAAAGACTCAGTTATAGCTAAGGCTTACCGTAATAGGTTACTTAGTCATTATGACAGTCATAGTTTGCTTACTACTAAAGTGGAGGATGAAAGGGACAGTTTTAAAGGCTTTTTTGGAAACTAACAGTACTCTTTTAAGAAAAAAGGGGCAGATGTGGAAGAATTATTTGAATGATAAGGCAGTTGAGTTTTTTCAGAAAGAAAGAACTGCAGGAATGTCCTTAATCAATAACCTACTTGTCCAAATAGAAAGCATTACAGAGAGGTTAATAAACATGTAAAGGATCAGTTAGCTGCTGATAAGAATCTTTGGCTTGGCTGGTAAAGCGAGGAAGCAGTTAGACAGCACAACAGCAGAGAGCTGTAGCAGATAGTTAATGTTTTGTATGGTAGAAAATGGACAGGTATACAAGGATTGAAAGATAAACAGGGTAAGATTATAGAAGATAAAGATTCTGTCATGGCTAGGTGCGCTGAGCATTTCACTAATGTTCTAAACCAGTTGTTCTCAACCTTTTATGCTTCACATACCCCCTGAAAATGTGTATGTAACTGGCATACCTCTTATATAGATAGATAAAACTATAGTTATAGTATAACAATGGGAATAAAATAAAACATATATCTAGCAACTTTTGAGCTCTCACGGCGTACCCCAAAATATTTTAGTGTGTACCCCAGGTTGAGAATCCCTATTCTAAACAATGTGGTTAGTTCTACTCCCATTGTTTTTAATGATTATAGATGCCTTACTGGCTTTAATGTTGACCCTATAACATAGTCTGAAGTTAGTTTGGCTATTTCTAAACTTAATCAACATAAATCCCCAGGGGTAAATGAAATTACTACAGAAATGTTTTAAGCTGGGAATGTTTCGGTTACCACGTGGATGACTGAAATTTTGAATATCTTTTAAAAAAGGTGATTGCAGTTCTTGTGATAACTATAGGGGATCAGACTACTTTCTGCTTCAGGTAAAGTTCTTTGCATGATTGTGCTTAATAGAATTAAGAATCTGGTTGACAGTCAATTGCATGATGAGCAATATGGATTCAGAAGTGGTAGGAGATGTGTAGATCAGATATTTTCATTCAGGCAGATTCTTGAGAAATGTTTAGAGTTTCAGAAACCTTTGATTGCTAGCTTTGTTTATTTCAAAAAAGTTGATTGTTGGTTGATTGTGAGATTGTGTGGCATACCAGAGAAGTTAGTTAACGTAATGAGAGCTCTCTATAATGACACTGAATTGTGTGTGAGTTGGTAAGGCTTGTAGCAATTGGTTTAGCATTGCTTCTGGTGGTCGACAAGGGTGCATTTTGTTCCCCTTTCTCTTTAGTTTGTTTATTGATTATGTTATGTGAAATTCTTTGCAAGGGAAAGATTTTGGCCTTATATGGTCTGGAGATTTCAAAATTTCTGATTTAGATTATGCAGATGATTTAGCTGTGTTGGCTAATAGCCAACACAGCCAAATCATCTGCATAATCTAAATCAGAAATTTTGTTTGACGAGACGAATTTCCATTAGGGCTGTAGATGAGTGGTAATATAGTTGGTTTGGTGATAAACAGAGATAAAACTAAAGTGATGAAAATTTGTCAAGCAGTTGGTGCTTCGGTCACTCTGAATGGTTGCATCCTTGAGCAAGGGTCTCAGTTTAATTATCATGGGAGTTATGCAACAGATACTGGTGATGTGTGACATGATATTAACAGGCAAATAGGGATTGCATCTGGGACTTTTAGGAATCTATGGAGAGTGTGGAGAAATAGGCGTATGAAAAGAAATGTACCTAAAGACTAGAAACTTGATGCATTTGATTCTAGATGCTTACACAGTATCTACGGTATTAGGTGTTTCAAATTTATAAGTAATGAAGAGGTTAGGCAAAGGAGTCAGCAACCTCCTCTAAGCAGTATTATTATGCAGAGAGAGACTCAGTAGGTTTGGACATGTTGCCCATATAGATAATTATAGATTAGCGAATAGGATTATGAACAGGGTGCCTAAAGGCCTCAGAAAGATGGGGAGACCTAAGATGTGGTGGGAAGACAATGTCAAACAGAACTTTGTTAGAATTGGTATGCAGTGGCGAGATGCAGCAGATATAGCTCAGGACAGATATGCTTGGAGAATTAAATTGCGTGGTCTGGTTGGATCTCTGTAGCCCATGGCTGCTTGAGGATGATGATGATGAATCTACACACCCAAAGAAACAGTATAAAAATTGTAAACTGTTTTTGGTCCCCTTTAACTCAATATTTGGTCTTGAAATCTGGGGCAAAAATCAAAAAAGGTTTGTAAGACAAGAAATACTGTAGATATCGGCCAAAAATACAACTTAAAAGTATAACCTTTGTTACGAGCTCATTTAACAGTATAAATTTTGTTAAGATATCACTCTGAATTTAATATCGATCAATTTTAGAGGAAAAATTGTTATTAGGAGGTCATGGGTTTGTATCCCACCTGGCTCAAGACATTTCCTCTAAAACTGATCGATGTTAAATTCAGAGTGATATCTTCCTTAATATCTAGCCGCCCCATAAGCAAGTAGTTAGCGTGCTTGGCTACTGATCTAAGGGACCTGGTTCGAGCCCCGGGTAAGGCATGGATGTGTGTTTTGTTTTTCTGCTGAGGTCCTGCCATCCTCACAGACCTTCTACTATGGCATATAAACTGATAGGCTCCTGTCAGACCTCTGTGGCAAGCAGCTGCCTGAGGGGGTATTTTTTTTATACATCAAATATGTCGAAAAAAATATCTTCAACATAAATTTTGTTGTTGTTTTTTTAGTCCTTTAAGAGTTATCTGTACAATGTTAGGGAAATGCATTATCTAGCACTGTTTTACTGTACACAAGGAATCATAATGAACAGTGTTTTGAAAATAAAAAAAGGTAAATTTTGTTCAATCGATTCCCTTTTATTTTCTTGTCTCCTATTAACATTAGTGCCGTCCCATGGCCGAGTGGTTAGTGCACTTGGCTACTAAGGAACCTGGGTAAGGCAAGGATGTATGTGTCGTTTTTTTTGCTGAGGTCCTGCCATCCACTCAGACCTACTTTGGCATATAAACTGACAGGCTCCTGTCAGACCTCTGTGGCAAGCAGCTGCTTGAGGGGGTATTTATTTATTTTTATTTATTAACATTACAACACTGGATAAGGCCTCATTTGGAAGCTATTTTAATGAATTTAAAATGAGATAACACAAGTACATTAATACAGAGAATATTTTCACGGTAACTGACATTGAATTTGATCTTGAATACAAAAAAATTGTATTACCTATGTTAGTAACCTTTATACTAAATTTCAAGATGAGATTGCTCCTCCCCCCCCCCCCCCCCCCCCCCGATTTTATCTGATTATACAGCAAATTGCTCTACAAAAGTTTTTTTTTTAATCTAGCAGTTGCTATACAAAATATATTAACCTTTCATCAAATCATGAAAAAAACTTGTTTTTTTTCTACCTTGTATTTATATTCTTAGTAAAATACTATAATGGAGGAAATCTCATATATCTGGCAGTCACTCTTTGAAGAGATCTAGCAATTTGGGGCTGAATCCGACCTCAGATTTAGTCTTCATAAAATATCCAATGTTTTCTTTCAATTACACTGAAATCAGTTGATTTGTTGTTACAAAATTTTTATGGAAATGTGGTGTCAGTCGTGTATTGTTCTAGTTATTTATTTCATTGTGTCTTAAACATAACACTATGGTTATAGATCTGTTGCAAAAAAACCTTCACTTCAAGTACTCATTTGTGTATTCTATAAGTGGATGGTGAAATAATTTCTAGTGTTGTAGTAATTAAACCACATTCATATAGAAATTCAGATTACACTTTATACAACTGGACAAATGGATTAAGCCAATTAATTTTACAATGGTTATGAAGATAGTATATCATTGTTGATGGGCTGCTTTTTTTTCTTGTTCCATAGAATTTTACAGAGATCTGTACAATTTTTTAAAGAAAAACAATGGCAACATTTAGGCATCATCCTCAAGCAACCGTGGGATACAGAGGTCCAACCAGATGGTGCAATATAGTTCTCCAAACCCATCTGTTCTGAGCTGCATCTGACCACTGTAGCCCAATTCTAAGGAGATCCTGTTTCACACTGTCTGCCCACCACATCCTAGGTCTCCCCATCTTTCTGAGACTTTTTAAGCACACTGTTCATAACCTTATTTGTTAATCTAGTTATGTTTATGGGCAACACAACCAAACTAACAATCTCTCTCTCTCTCTACACAATATGCTGCTGAAAAGAGATTGTCAACTCCTTTGCTAATCACTTCATTACTTACAAAGTTGAATCACCTAATGCCCAAGATACTGCATAAGCATCTAGAATCAAAAGCATAAAGTTTCCTGTTATATTGTTTACAAAGAGTCCATGTTTCACTACCATAACTAACCTTAGAAAGAATCAAATTATTATTGAGCCTGATTTTAGTCTTTAGGTGTATTTGCCTATTTCTCCCCACTCTCCATAGATTCTTAAAAGTCCCAGCATAAATCCCTATTCTTCCGTTTATCTCAGGCTGCACATGACAGCCATTCAGATTAACTGAACCACAGCCTGCCTGACTGATTTTCATCACTTTTTTCTCTGTTTATAACCAAACCTACCCTACTACCAGTCTCATCAACAGCTCGAATAAAAGAATTCATCTCATCAGCATCATTTGCCAAAAGGGCTAATCATCAGCATAATCTAAATTCGGAAATTTTCGTATCTCCGGACCATCTAAGGCCAAAATCTTCCCCTTGCAGTGAATTCCACATAACATAATCAATAACCAAGCTAAAGAAAAAAGGAGACAAAATGCATCCTTGTCAAATACCTGCCGCAATGCCAAACTATTGCTACAAGCCTTACCAACTCTTACACATGACTCAGTGTTATTATAGAAAGCTTTCATTATGTTAACTAACTTATCTGGTATGTGCATACGACTCACGATCAACCATAAATTATAATGGTGAATAGAGTCAAAAGCCTTTTTGAAATCTACAAAGCTAATAACCAAAGGCTTCTAGTCATTTCTAAAGAATCTACCTAGGTGAAAAAAATCCGATCAATTACATCCCCATCACTCCTGAATCCACACTGCTCAGCATACAAGTACACGTCAACCAGATTCTTAATTCTATTAAGCACAATCATGCAAAGAACTTTACCTGGAACAGAAAGTAAGCTGATACCCCTATAGTTATTACAAGAACTGCAATCATCATTTATAAAAATAGGGATAATAATAGCTCTGGGCAAAATCCTTGGGAACAATACCTCTATCATAAAAGATATTAAAAATTTCAGTCATCCCTGTAGTAACCGAAACATTTTCAGCTCTAAGTATTTCAGTAGAAATTTCATCTACACCTTGGGTTTTATGTAGTATAAGCTTAGAAATAGCAAAATAACTTCAGACTATGTTATAGGGCCAACATTAAAGCGAGTAATACATCTATCATCATTACAAACAATGGGAGTAGAACTAACCACATTGTTTAGAACATCATTGAAATGCTCAACCCATCCAGCCATAACAGAATCCTGACCTTCAGTAGCCTTACTATGTTTATACTTCACTCCCTTTATATCAGCCCGTTTCTTCTTACAAAAAACATTAACTATCTGGTACAGCTCTCTGTTGTCTAGCATATTTTTAAATATATAATTTTTGTGCAATAGACATTTTTTCATCTGCAAATCATATGTTTAAAAATATGACATTTTTATACATATTTTTAACCTTGAAGCCTCTTTTATACCTATTTCTAAATTAGAACTCTTTGAAGACTTCAGTTATGCTCTCAAAGACCACTTCTAATTCTAAATTTTATACCAATGAGGTCCTCGCCAACTGCAGTATCATCAGTTGCAAGTTCAATGTATAACACAACCACCACAATTGATCAAGGCTTACTATACTCTATTTTAACTCAACTGATGTTTTATTCAAAACAAGAACAATGGTACATCACATTTCTGAAGATGTTGTGAGTTTTAATATAAATAAAACAAAGCTTGGATGCTTTTTTTGCTTATTTTTAGTGTTGCCTATGAGATATGAGCAATAATTTTATAAAATGCAATCTATATTTAAATTTACAATTGACTTAGACATTTCATATTTCATTATCATCCTCAAGCTTGTTTTAAGCAATAAAACAAGCTAGTTTTTTTTAAAAGGAGGGGGGGGGAGGATCAAGTGACACAACCAAGCTGGAAAAGGGGATGGGGGATGGCCCCTCTTGCCACCCCCACTACTAGATCTGGCCTTGTATGAAACAATACAGAATATCATCATGAATGCTATAATACATATATTATAGCATTCATGAAATAAAAAAATAAAAAAAAGCTAAGTAAATTTAACTTTTGTATCATACACTGGCAGAAATTGAAAAAAGAACACCCAAAAGAATTCCTTTAGGAACATCATATTATAAAAGCTAAGGGCAACAGAAAACCATGATCCAAGACTGAAAGTCATTGGATGAAATAATGACGTCACTGAGAACGACAAGATGCAAATGTACGCAGCACATATTTAAGGACTAGGGTGTGAAGAAAGAAGTTATTCGTCTTGAATCATGTTGATCAGTGCTCTTTGAAGAAGCTACTGTGGCTGGACAATGCAGGTTACAACATTTGTTCAGTTAGAGGAGTTTGAGTGAGATCATATAGTGGGTTTTTGGGAATCAGGTTGGTCTTTTCATCAAATTGCACACTACACTGGACGAGAGGTAGCAGTGGTATGATGATGGTGTCGATGGTTAGTAGAGCATTTGCACACTCGCAGACATGGTTCTGGGCAATACAGAGTTATGGAAGCATGAGAGGATTGGCTTATCAGGAGGAAGGTGGTGGCAGAGCAGACATCTACAGTGACACAAATTCAATCAATGTCTACAAGAACGATACACCATCATCTTTTGGAAGCAGGACTAATGGCACATGTGCTGCTGGCACGGTTACCACTGTCACCTCGTCACTGTCGAGCATGTTTGCAGTGGCATCAAGAACAAGTTCATTGGAAGGAAGAATGAGTCTATGGTCTTCAGTGATGAAAGCCGATTCTGCTTAGGAGTGTCTGATGGTTGTTTACACATCCAGAGGTGACAAGGTGAGCAGCTTCTTCCATTGTGCATCTCTAGTGACACACAGGGCCCACGCTGAGTATCATGGTGTGGGGAGCAATTAGATATCACTCTCTCTATTTTTTTTATGTCTGGTGTTTGTACAGGGTACATTGGGTTGGGTTGTTTTACCTCTGAGTGGCACTCTTTTGCACACCATGAGCTAAATGGCCAGGCCATAAGGATCCCAAAGACTCAGAAAAGGTTGGGGAAGGGGACCCACTGGAACAGCTGTTGGGAGACAGATGAGTAGCCTCCTGTCAAGGCCATCCAGAGTGTTATTTAAAGTGCACAGTGTATGTCTCTCCTGCACATGGGGCCATGGCTTAATGTCCCATCCAATGAACAGTGGCCTTTATAAGCCCATCAGTGTCCCCACCGACCGTGGGCAAGGTGGGAAGTTTTGTGGAGATAAATTTCAATGCTGACCCAGCTGGGACTCGAACCTGGGAACTGCAGATTACGAGCCTGGCATGCTACTATTTGAGCCACCCCCCCCACTCGTGTGTGTGTGTGTGTGTGTGTACAGGGTACACTGAATAGCAATACAAACAACAGCGACATCGTATCGTCAGTCATCCTGCCATACTTGAGTGTAATTCCAAATGCAATATTCCAGCAGGATAATGTGCACCCACACTCCACCTGGGCAACTTAGCATGCTCTTCAGGCAGTGCACCAACTCCTTTGGCCAGCATGCTCTCCGAACTTGTCTCTAATCGAGCATGTCTCGGACTGGATTGGACAAAGACTCTTCTGCAGATCGTGGCAGGCAACAACCATCTCTGAATTACATGTCCAAGTTGAAAGCACATGGAATGGTATTCCCCAGCGTGATATCCAGCATTTGTACAATCGATTGCATGTCAGATTGGAAGCTTGTATTGCTGCTCGAGAAGGTTCAACACCTTATTAAAATGTGCCTTCTGTAAAATGTAATACTCATTAAAAGGTAAAATAAACATTGAATCACTTCACACGTGTGATCACTAACCTTTCTCAACAAGTCATTTCTACTAAATAAATCTCGTAGATTACGCTTCAATTGTTAGTGGTGTTCTTTTTTCAATATCCACCAGTGTATGACAAGCATCACAATACACTATGTACACTGGTTTAAAATTGTTATTCGCATATATCTAAATATGTGTTTGGAGAACTAAATTGCATAATCTGGTTGGACTTCAGTAGCCCATGACTGCTTGAGGATGATAATGAAATATGACATGTCTAAGTCAATTGTAAATTTAAATATAGATTGCATTTTATAAAATTATTGCTCATCTCTCATAACCAACACTAAAAATACACATTTATCTAATACTGCATTGACTGAAATTTTCAGTCTTGTAGAATCTACAAAGTAACTACTCATATGGTGGATATATATATATACTATTTTTATATTATATATTTATTTTATATATATATATACTATATTTTTTTAACTCATGTTTATGGAAAAAATTAGTGTTGTCGCGTGTGTGGGATTCAAACCCACATCTGTCCAAATTCCTGTCAGAGTGTTCTAAGATCACTAAACTAACCCTGGCTCTGTTTTTTTCCACTAATGTGACCTATCAATCTCCCATCATATTTGCTTCCAGTGCAATCTATGATTGCAGAAGGCAACTTTTACTTTTTAATGTTGCACTTTTTAAGATGCGACTTTAAAATAACGTTCAACACAAATAACGTAATTTTAGACAAACTTGTTGTACAGCTTTTATCATGAATATACTAAGTTTTAAGATGCGACTGTTTTCGGTATGGTCAATTTCAACACAATTAACAATAGCATTAGTAGTTTTAAAAATATTGCTTCCAAATATCCTTAAAATTGAGTTTTTAAACCTTTCTTATTAGTTTTTTTATAAATCATTTCTAGTTAAGACAGAAAAATTTTTTACTACAGAGGAAATTCTTACTGAAGCTTTTAAAGTATCAAATTTCATCCAAATCAAAAATGTTCAGCAAACAACTGTAACTTGGAGATAATAGTGTAGTTAAAAACAGTGAAATTATTATTTTATATTATTTACTGTAGGAAGCATTAAACATTATAAGAACCATTGTTAAAGTCAATGGAGTGCTATTCTCATGGTTACATGACATCCATCGCTAACTTTGATGTTTATGCTTCCATCCACTTGAAGCTCATGAACATAAAGTCTGGAATGATAAGTTGCACTAAGCATCCAGCTTACACTCAATATGTCAAGCTGGACTGGTATTTTGCTATGAAAATAAGTACTATCTTACTTCAGTGTCATTGAAAGTTATTGAAATGGTCAATACCAATAGGTGACAATCAGCTTGCATCCATGTAAAGTAACATCTTCTAACATGGACTTTTTTTATGATACAAACAGGAAAAGTCACAGGACACTGCTATTTCCATTTAGTCAAACTTCTCTTCTAATCAAAGTAGATACTACATCAGCAGAATCCATCACACATTGCACCAAACTTTCGTTCATCGACTTCAAAATGGAAGGTAACACAACGAATGTTATGTAACCATGAGAATAGTATTCCATTGATTCTAACAATTGTTTGTATAATATTTAAAGGTTTCTATTTAATTGTAAGATTAACAGTCAATGTGTGATATGTCTTGTTTTTTGAAATTGTGAATTAGAAATTTTATATATATGTACAATGAAACTATAGACAATAAATTATTTAGCATTGGAACTTGGATATTAAGTCCAGAATCTTTATCCATGTAAAACTGCCAGCTTTAGAGATGTTTATTTAATAAGCTAAACAGATAAAGTTGGAGGGGTGATGGAAAAGATTCTGCGATGAACAGAAATTGCTTTACTGTGAGTTTTTCTTGCCTCTAGGAATTTTTAATACCGATTCCAAGAGTACCATGGTGTAATGCACTATAAATGACAAGCATTGTCAGGTAGAAATAAACCTCTTTGAAAGTAGTGGCCATTTCTGGCAAATTGCTGACTTTAACTTTGGCAACATGGCTAAGTATACAGCTGTGCTAATAGTATGTCATCATGGAATGAAGTTCACAAAAATTGTGCATTGCATGTGCCTAAAGATTCTACCCATCAGTTTCCCTGCAGATTTTAACACTTTAACCTTCTTGATTTTGATCGATGTCAGATGTTTCCTTAGAAAAGTATGCAGAAATTTTGCTTTGTTTTCTTCTAGTTTTTAATGTTCAAACTATCATAAAATATAATATTTATTAATAAAAAGGTATATTATTTTTTGAATCCAACAAGTTAGAGAACAATGAAATTGCTGGTCACTGAAAGTTATTAATTAAAAAAAAAAAGATTTTAAGCAAACACCGACAAAAAACACAAATAAAATCTTTTTTGGCAAAAATGAAATAAGACTACTTTTCATTATGCCAACTTAGCAATTATGTGAGATTTGTCAGAATATTCCTTGACACAATGGTAGGGAAAACTTTTTCACTATGCACAAGTAGCAAGTTTCCACTGATCAAATTCTAATATTCTGTATTAGCACTTTCCACTTAACATAATAGTGACACCAATTTAGTTTATAGAACTGTTATTTGATAAATAAAGATTTGATAAATACTCTGCAAAAATTAGTCCTACTACATTTTTACAATCAGAACCAAATTGGTTAGCAGGACAGAACTCTGAAAATTGGGAAATCTGGTCAGTGTAATTTTGACTATATTTGTGGAAAATGGTACATGGTTTTATTTTCTATTTAATTATGTTATTTTATTATTGATGATACTGTTGTATCTCTGAGGCTCAAATATTCTAATGGCTGAGGTTAGGAAATTGGGAATTAGCATACACCCATCCATCTTTCACCCCTGGTACACAGATCATGCCTGGCAATTTTTATTTACCTATTTCAATCCCCTACCTGGGATAGTGGTTAGAATACCAAATTACTAAGCCAGAAAATTTATTATGCTGTATTTATATATTAAGTGATAAACCTGAACAAGGTTAACAAAGCTTCCTGGCCAAAACTTTATTTTTTAAACAAAAAATAATTGATAATCTCAGAATTACCTGTTGACTTTTAAATACCTAAAAATCAATAAATATTTATTAAAAATAACTTTAGGAAGTGTGCTATTTACCATAACTGTAATGCAGAACTGTCAAGGCTTTATCTCTTAAGTGTACACAAGATGGTTAGCAGATGGTGTCACAAAGTCTGGGAGGAGAAATTGCAGTAGATATCCAATAATACAGAAGATTGGAAGGTTTTACCTCTAAGCACCTTTCTTGCACACAATGAGCTCAATGACCAGGTCACAAGGACCCCAAGGACTCAGAGAAGGTTGGAGGAAGGGGGGGGAGCACTGGACAGCTGTTAGGAGACAGATGGTAGGCTCCTGTCAAGGGCATCCAGTATGCTCTTTAATGTGTACAGGATGTCTCTCCCACACACAGGGCTACAGTTTTATGTCCCATCTGACGGATGGTGCCCTTTCAACGCCCACCAGTGTCCCCCCCCCCCCACTGACTGAGGGCAGAGTGGGAGTTTTGTGAAGATAAATATCAATACTGGTCCCAAAGTTAACCCACTTTGGACACTGTAAAAGTTAAGTAAGATAATGCCATAGCATATTTAAACAATTTATTTTTCAGGAACATCCTGCTATGTTTGATTTTTGTCCTTGATGGAGACTGACAGTTTCAGAATGATAATGCAACAGTCCATCATACAAAATCTGTCTGCGAGTAATTTGAGGAATATGATGGAAAATCAGCAATCTTCCCAGGCAGTGCTGTGGAGTCTGAGTGAAAAGCAATTTTGGTGCTGCTGGAGTCTGAGTCGGTACATTTCTACCAACTGCAACCTCAATATAAATTTTAATAAAACATATTTTCGTGTGTGACATCAATGATAGCTATGGTGGTTAAACCAATTACATAATAAACAATGTTTTCCATTTTAAACACTAATGCCATTAATTAATTTTTTCTTTTCAGAAAATATTTTTGAATTTTAATACTTATTTAATTTTGAGTTCTTTTTAAATTTCATAAGTTTTAAACTTTCAAGTTTAAAAAAAACCTTTTACAATGGCAAAGAGAGTTTCTAACAAAGTTTGCAGTTTTTGAATATTTTACAAAAACCACAGATGGGAAATATTTCATGTGTCAGTATATGAAGAAGATGATGGTGAAAAATTATTTCAAGCACAAATCAGTGGTTTTAGTGGCTCTGGTAAAAATCCACCAACCAGAGAATCAAATTTAAAAAGAGGAGTTTGAGTTTTTGTGTGCAGACTCCACACCCCTGGGTTTCCTGGCTTCTCCTGATCTTCACCCCACCGAATATTTATGGGATTTAGTGGAGCTTGGCATATGGGCACACACTCGGTCCTTGATCTTGAAGAAACTACAGGGGTTCATCAAAATAATAAGAAACACTGATAGTGACTGGAGTACATGCAATGTGTCATATGAATATCACAGAGATGATGTCACCTGCAGTGTGAGGTAAAGGGGAGAAATACGATGTTGGCTATCACATAGCAGTGCCACAAATGCAGGTGAAATAGCTGTTGTGGTGTAATTGTCGACAAGGTCTCAGTGACCTTCAAAAAGGCACAATAATTGGTGTGCATCTTGCAGGAGCTTCAGTAACCAGAACAGCGGAAATAGTAGGTGTAACACGAGGAAATATATTGAAGATTATGACTACCTATCAAAAAGGACAAGGCATTACCTCCAAATGTGCAAATTGTGGACGCCATACGAAGTTATCAGATAGGGATAGGCAAACGTTGTCCACAAACCTTCACAAACTCAGAAATTTCCCAGGAACATTAAATTGTCTTAAATTAATTTTTTTAATGATTAGATTCGAAAACTTGTTGGGGCAGTTTATTGGGTATGATTGAGAGAATTTTAGAAACAAAAGCAGCAGTTTCTAAATTGTACAATTTTTAAATGTACAAACATACATACCAACATCAATGCAACAAAATGTGTACGGTAGTGCACAGCACACAAAAATGGGATGCTACAGACTAGCAAAGTGTCATCTGGTCTGATGAATTGTGCTACACACTGTTTCCCACCACTAGTAGAGTGTACGTCTGGTGAAAACCTGCAGAAGCATACCATCCCAACTGTTTGGTTCTGACTGTGATGCATGGAGATGGATTCCTGATGTTATGGGGTGCTATATAATGGCATTCCTTAAGGCCATTATTCATGTCACATCTGCAACGTATGAATCCATTCTCAGGGATCACCTGCAACCAATTAGGGCTCCTTTCCCAGGATCCCACGTTTTTATTGGTTTTTTAATTCCCGGAAATTTCCTGGAAACATTAAATTGTCTTAAATTTATTTTTTAATATAATGATTAGTTTTAAAAACTTGTTGGGTCAGTTTATTGGGTATGATTGAGAGATTTTTAGAAACAAGAGCAGCAGTTTCTAAAGCATTAATTGATATTAAAGAAAAGGAATGTTTAACTAATGAAAAATTTAATGTCCTGCAAAATACTGTTTCAACCCTGCAGCCAATAAAAATTGGTGCAGAGAAATTATGCACCTGTGATGCAACTCTGTTGACTGCTGAAGGAGTATTTGCTTTCATTATTAATGAGTTACAACAACAAAGGTTAGAATTCGTCAAGATGAAAAACTCTCTTATAAACGAATTAATGAGAGAATAAATATGACTTTGGTTGGCCTGCTTCAGTATTTAAATGCTGGGGAAAATTATGTGATATCTGTAGTGACTCCTGGCCTCCCATCATTACTAAACAAAGAATCATTATTTGAATTTGCTAAGATGGCATTGATTAGATATTTCAATGAAGATGACTGACTATCTAGCTCCAACTCTTCACAATCAGAGATGAAAAAAATCAAGGAATTGCATAACCCACAAGTCCCATGACATTGAGAGACAAGTTACAAGCAACAATTCAATCTAAGACAAAACTTGTTCAATCTTCAACTTTTTCTCAGGATCACAAACAGTGTTTAGGATTGGTTTTGAAGCAAGGATTGCAATTATTCGAGGCAACTAGGACAGAGCATTCAACATTATGCATTTAGTTGATTCACTAAAAACTATCCCACTGACTTCTGCTGAATCAGAGAGAGCATTTTCTGCAATCATTATCACAAAGTTGAGAACTAGCCTTAGTAATAGGAGTATTGATGCTTTTTGTTTTTTAGGGAGTTATCAAAATACATAAAAAAAATTTTTTTGACTGTAAATGTCAAAATTTTAAATAAAAAGGCTACATTTTTTAAAAGAAATTTAATCTTTTATTTTTTCACAAAGAAATTTTTGTTGTAAATAAAGAAATATAATGCTCTAGTCATTCTTTGTTTCCCGTAAATTGTGCAATTTTTAAATGAATAAACATAAGCAATTAATTAAATATTGAATAAACTCAACTTTTCTGGTATACACTAAGTAATTACCACTTTTGAGTTGATTCAAATTTTAGAGGAAAAACTGTCTTGAGCCAGGTGGGACAATAACCCACAACCTCCTGATAACACGTCAGGTGCTCTGGAAGCTGAGCTACCGGCCGCCAATCAAGATCTCCTCTAACTGTTGATATAAACATTTTCTACCTACAGTACATATTCTATTATGTCACATGTAGGCGCTGTTCAGGCAATCTAGCAACAAGCAGCATATAAATGCCATATAGATGGAAAGTATATGTTACAAGTATACAGTGATTTTAAATATTGAATAAACTTGACTTTTCTGGTATACACTAAGTATTTATCACTTAAGTCGATTCAAATTTCAGAGGAAAAATTGTCTTGAGCTGGGTGGAATACGAACCCACGACCTCCTGATAACATATCAGGTGCTCTGGACCACTGAGCTACCGGCCACCGATCAAAATCTCTAATTGATGATAATTTGGCGGCTGGTAGCTCAGTGATCCATAGCACCTGACATGTTATCAGGAGGTCGTGGGTTCGTATTCCACTGGGCTCAAGACAATTTTTACTGAAATTTGAATCGACTCAAAAATGGCAATTACTTAGTGTATAACAGAAAAGTCGAGTTTATTCAATATTTAATCCACTGTATACTTGTAACATATACTTTCCATCTATATGGCCTTTATCTGCTGCTTGTAGCTAGATTGCCTGAACAGCACCTACATGTGACATAATAGAATATATACTGTAGGTAGAAAATGTTTATATCATCAATTAGAGGAGATCTTGATTAGTGCGTGCTGTTTTTCTGCTGAGGTCCCGCCATCCTCACAGACCTTCTACTATGGTGTATTAAACTGACAGGCTCCTGTCAGACTCTGTGGCAAGCAGCTGCTTGAGGGGGTATTTATTTTTTTTAACTCAGCAGTCCAGAGAAACTGACATGTTATCAGGAGGTCGTGGGTTCGTATCCCACCTAGCTCAAGACAATTTTTCTTCTAAAATTTGAATCGACTCAAAAATGGTATATACTAATAAATTACCACTTTGAGGTCGATTCAAATTTTTAGAAGAAAAATTGTCTTTAGCCGGGTGGGATACGAGCCCAAGACCTCCTGATAACATGTCAGGTGCTCTGGACCACTGAGCTACCAGCCACTGATCAAGATCTCCTCTAATTAATGCTATGAACATTCTATTATGTCACATATAAACTCTATTCAGGCAATCTAGCCACAAGCAGCTTTCTATTTGCCTTATAGATGGAAAGTATGTCTTACAAGTATATTGATGATAAATAATGAAAGAAACTCTACTTATTTAGTATCTACTAATAAATTACCACTTTGAAGTCTATTCAAATTTTTAGAGGAAAAATTGTCTTGTATATCCGATCAAGATGTATATATATATCTTGATCGGCGGCCGGTAGCTCAGTGGTCCAGAGCACCTGACATGTTAACAGGAGATTGTGGGTTTGTATCCCACCTGGCTTGAGACAATTTTTCCTCTAAAAATTTGAATCGACTTCAAAGTGGTAATTTATTAGTAGATACTAAATAGAGTTTCTTTTATTATTTATCATCAGTATACTTGTAAGACATACTTTCCATCTATAAGGCAAATAGAAAGCCACTTGTGGCTAGATTGCCTGAATAGTGCTTATATGTGACATAATAGAATGTTCATAGTGTTAATTAGAGGAGATTTTGATTAGCGGCTCAAGACAATTTTTCCTCTAAAAAATTGAATCGACTTCAAATTTATTAGTAGATACTAAACTAGTAGAGTTTCTTTCACTATTTATCAAAAGCGGTAATTACTTAGTGTATAAAAACAATTGATTTTTCTAAATTTTTATAGCCATTTCTGGGATCCTGAGAATCAGTAAAATTTCTTGGAAAGAAAAAACTGGATATTTCAGAAGCCCTGCACCCAATGTTGCAGGCATTGTTCCCTAATGACCATCCCTGGTTTCAAGCACATAATGCACCAATGCATTGTGCCAAATGTGTCAAGTTGTGGTTTGCAGTGCATGAGGATGAGGTATAGCAGCTACCCTAGCCACCTCAATTTCCAGACCTCAATATTATTGAATATTTGTGGGAATATCTGGAGCACAAGGTCAGAGCACACTTTTCACCTCCATCATCACTGGCACAGTTGGGCCATATTTTACAGGAAGAATGGTCCCACATTCCGTTAATGTATGTGCCTTGTATAAGTCTATTCCACGTCGAATTATATCTGTTCTAAATGCCCAAGGTGGGCTTACAGCTTATTAATAAAATGTTCTCTATAAACAGTATGCGTTTCCATTATTTTGATAAACCCCTATACATGCTATATTACAAAAGGAATGGTTTTCACATCACACCAAACACCTTCCATACACTCATCAAATATACAACAGATCAAATTTGTGAGAGTTCTACACAATATGCGAGGTAAGGTTTCTAATCTTTTGACCATGCACTGTAGGTTATATATCTGTTGTTTGTGTTAGGAAGATACTACTTTTTTTTACTTAAAAAAACTGCTCACTTTGATAATTCTTCATGGGGTGTATGAAGTCTTCCCCTTAAATCAGTGATATATCCTGAATACAACAGACTGGGTGCAAGGGTAAAATAATATAAACCAAGGTTAAAATATGGAAAGAAGCTAATTTTTAACTAAATAAAAAACAAATAAATACCCCCTAAAGCAGCTGCTTGCCACAGTGGTCTGACAGGAGCCTGTCAGTTTACATGCCAGAGTAGAAGGTCTGAGACGATGGCAGGACCTCAGCAGAAAAACGACACATACATCCATGCCTTAATCCGGGGTTCGAACCCAGGTCCCGTAGATCAGTAGCCAAGTGTGCTAACCACTTGACCACGGGATGGCTAGTCTCCAAAAAATATATGCTATTGTTTTCACTTTGTCATCTATCTGTAGACATTCAACTATCTTTTGAAGAAGCAGTAAAACATTATTTTTTGGTTGGATAAACATTACTGGCCAATAGTTTGAATGTTTATGATTAGGAGGCTAAAGGTGGAAAATGACAAATCTTTGTTGGAAAACAGGCTTTCCATATTTACTAGAGATATTGGATTTTCTAGTATAGTGAAGGTGACCATAAATACTGATTTTTGGGTCAATGTCCCACTTTTCCCAGAAAAGCTGATGGGGATGACAAAATGTCCTGCTTTGAAATAATATCATCAGAGAACAAATCTTGAAGTAAAATAGGGTATCATGTAAAATAATGGCAGTTTGGCTAGAATGGAAATAAAAGTGGTGGGAACACAAAATTAAAATTTATAAAGCTTATTGTGGATAAAACAAATTTTATTGTGCTTTTTCACTTTTAATTAAATTTTACCCACAGCTTTTTTTTTCACTCTAATGGCAATTAATACATTAAGGGCTTAAGGCAGTTAATCTAATGGCAGTTAATGCTTGCTAATTGTGCAGTTTACCATATCACCAGGTAAGAAAATATTCTAAAATATTTAACAGCTAACTGAAAATTGCATTACATTAATTTTTCCAAAAAATGAAGTATTAGTTTTTCAGTTTATATAAGTGTATTTTTGTGTGTGTGTGTGTGTGTGTGTTCATTTTAAAACTTGACTGACATCTCATTGTGTCTGCCAATTTTTATGCCCTATAGCTCAATGGATGCTAGTGTTATAATAAATAGCACCCCCCCCCCCCTCAAACCACTGCTTGCTATAGAGGTCTGACAGGAGCCTGTCCTCTATAAAAAATAGGGTATCATGTAAAAATAGGGTATATATTACTTTTGTAATATAGCATGATATCCCATTATGTTTACCATTGCTCTAGATTGTGGTAAAAATTGCTGGCTGGTCCCATTTTTCTGACTTTTCCCACCTCTGTACAGCCAAAAATCATCACAAGAAACAAATACAGCATAATGTGACAATGTAATTTTAAAAACCTCTGTGTTGATAGGGTTACTGTTTAATTTTCAAACAAAAACGCTGCTGCAAGTACTGCTGAAATTATTTCTATATGCATACACGAAACACACTGTGACAAAAAGTATAAAAAGTTACACTGCTATGGGCTCTTTTGCATTTGTATATCAAGGTGAACTGCATTGCTTGAACACACTAAGAATATGCTTATGCTTCAAGCAACTCCCTGATATTCAAGGTTCATCTAATGTGTCATAACAACAATATATATGTATCTAGTAATTCCATGGCCAAATGGTTAGCATACTTGGCTACTGATCAAAGGGGTCTTGAATCTCGAGTAAGGCACGGATATTGGTGTTTTTCTGCTGAGGTCCAGCCATCATCACAGACCTTCTACTATGGCATGTACAACACTGACAGGCTCCTGTAGTAAAAAAAAAGTCTTCAAGCAGCTGCTTACCACAGACCTCTGTGGTAAGCAGCTGCTTGAAGGCTTTTTTTATTATAACAACATCCACAGGAAATACCAATACTTCTTATTATTATGACATATTTTATTTAAAATTCCCTATATACAGCTCTGGCTACTTCATGATGTCGACTGAATGACTGCATTTGGTGGAAGCAAGAAGCAATTTTTTTTTAAAGAGGTGGCTTCCCAGTACAAAGGATAGAGATAACCTAAAAACTACCTGTCCCATTTTTCTCATACAACCTATCACTTACATGAAACCACATTTACTGGCTTAATAGTAGAATACCAGGTAACTAAGTTTGGCTGTTTTACTTGTGAGTGGCACTTTTTTGCACACAATGGGCTAAATGGCCAAGTCACAAAGACCTGAAGACACAGAAGGTTGGAGGAGGGGACCCACTGAAAGAGCTGTTGAGAGATAGATGGTAGCCTCCCCTGTCAGGGCCATCCAGCATATTCTTTAATGTGCACAGAGTATGACTCTCCAGCACATGGGGCCATGGCTTAATATCCCATCTAATGGACAGCGGCCTTTCCATGCCAATCAGTGTTCACTACTGACCGTGGACAGGGCAGGGAATTTTGCTGAGATAATTCTCAATTGCTGATGCAGCTGAGACTCTAATTTGGGAACTGCAGATTATGAGCCTGGTGTGTTACTGACTGAGCCACCCCTGCCACCAGGTAACTAAGTAATTTTGTTATTATTTAGTTACCTAGTACTCTAAGTAAAGTTTGCTAACCACTATACTAGATAATTCCAAAGCACACTTATGAAACACCATGAATTGTGTACATAATCATGGTTTCCTGAGTTTATATGGAACTATTTTCTTATTATTGTAGAACTCTACTCTTTTTAGATGGCTAACTTTGCTCTCTTGGTGCCCATGCACTAGCTCAATCTCTCAAATGTGCTTTCTGCAACTTGACTGAATGTTTACTCTAAGACAGTGGTTCTCAGAAGATTTTTTCTCATGGCCACATTACTGGACTTGAGCAATCTGCTGTGGTCACATTACTGGCCATGAGAAATTCACAATGCCTCCATGAAGAAAAAATAAAATGAAATGCTAAGTATGTACAGATTTGTAAGGTAAACTTAGGAAAACAGCTTTGAACTTTTTTTTTTTAATAACATAATTAGCAAATAATCAAATATGCGCAGACAGTGTATATAGCCATCATACTTTATATGGCTTTGATTTAATGAAAGGTTTTTATAACAAAATAATAAATGTGATAAGTCTGAATATACAACTATATTACAAAATGTTTATGGACACTTCCATGTGAATAGAAAGTTACTATCAGAACTCCCTACACTTAGAAAATATGTTTTCTTTTACAGAAAAATCTCTCTCAAACTTTTCAAATTATTAATTTTCAACAATATTCTTTAACTATTCACAGAGTAATTAATGTGGTAACATTTAACAGAAAACGCTGCTGTTATATTCATTTTCAAAATTTCACAAGAAAAAACTAAATTTTTTTCAGCTAATTATTTCATTATGTGTTTTAGTGGAGTCATCATTTGGCCACTGCAGGCCAATTCTAGCAAGGTCCTGTTTGACATTGATTGCCCAGCACATCCTAGGTCTTCCCCTTTCAGCTTACCAAATGGCAGCTCTTTCAGCAGACCTCGTCTGAAGGACTCACTGCCATCGATGCTACAGATCTCAGTGCAGTGTCTGAGGCCCTCACTGCTGCCTCTGATAACTGCACTGTTATGATCTCGACACCAGGCTCGACGACCATCTTCCCCCTTCAGATATTCACTACAAGCATCTTCGCACCATTCACTATTGAGTCAAAAGGAGCGCCGCCACTCTGGTATATTTCCAGACATTCTCTATGCTAGAAGGCTACATGCGGCGATCAGAAGGTACCTGAACTGTCCTGAAAGGTTCAGGTGATGACCCTTCTGTTTCAGCATCAATGTCTTCACCCCTTCTAGGAAAGTCTGGAAGTACATCAGGAACCTGACAGGGAAGCTGCAGCCTGCCCTCCCTTTCCATAACCTTGCCTTGTCTGGGAGGATTTAGTTGCCACTGCTAATGCCTTCTTGAGGCACCCACCTCTTCCCTTCCTGTCCCTCCAGTGACTGATAAGGATATTGTCTCAGCAGCCCTGCTCTGGGATTGAACCTTGCTATAATGATCCTTTCACTTTGCAGAAACTCACCTCTGCAATTGGGGCTTCGATGCACTCCTTGGCCCCTGGCGGCGTCAGCTATATTCAGCTAGCTAACTTGTCACCTGAGGCCCTGCTTGTGTTTCTTAATCTTTTAAAACCCATAATGGCCCAAAACGACTGAAATTTGAAATGGACTTGACCAAATAGTGCTACTCCTTTGTGTTTAGTACCCTCCACCCTTTCTGTAATTTCCTGGGATTTAAAGGGTTAAAGCTTCAATCACTCTTGGGCCACTTCCAATGCCCCTGATTCATGGACCTCTCTTTCTACAGGCCCATTGCTCTTTTTTCTTGCCTTTGCAAGATCCTAGAAAGACTTATCCTTGGACACCTGGAATGGTACCAGGAGTCCAAGGGCATCCTCCCCAAATGTCTCTCTGGTTTCCACAAAGGTAGGTGCTCTCCATAGGATGGACTTCACACCTCTGCCACTGACCAGGCTCTGTCTGAAAGACAGACTACAGTCACTGTCTTCTTCGACATTCAGAAGGCATTCAACTCCCTGTCGCACTGAGATATTCTCTGCAGGCTCCATGATCTCGGCCCCTCAGAGGTAATATTATCCATTGGATCTTGGCTTACCACTCCAACAGGACGGGTTCATGTGAAACTGGGCAACACGCTCAGTGCCTCCCACACTATCAATCATGGAAGTACCTAAAGGGGATGTCCTCAGCCTGATGTTACTGAACATCTTGCTGTCAGGCCTACCCTCTTCACTCTAGAAGAGAGTGGGTACTTCCATCTATGCAGATGACATCTGTGTCTGGTTCGCTAGCCAGGACCCCTCCTATGCTCAGCTCAAAATGAAACAGGCTGTGTCCACGGTCATCAAGTTCTTCAACAACCTAAGTATCACTCTTTCCACCACGAAGACTGTGGATGTGGTTCTCATGAAGAGATGCCTTCCACCCACCTTCCCTGGCCTCATGCTTGAACCAGACCACTTGAAGGTTGTCAAACAGCATAAGTTCCTTGGTGTGGTACTGGACAACAGGCTGACCTGGGAACCTCACATTCAGCATCTTAAGGCAGTTGCCACAGCACAGAGAAATATATAGTCTTTCCTTGCTGGTACCCATTGGGGAAGTTCATGCAAGACCCTCCTGGTCTTGTACAAGCACTTGATCCTCTCCCGCATCAACTACAGTGGACACCTTCTGAGCCTCTGCTTCACTACTGAGCAAGTTGGCTACTGTCCACACTATATCTCTGAACCACTGTCTCGGACTCTGTCCTAATACACCAAATGCATCTGTCATTGCAGTGGCTGATGACATGCCTTTCCTCCTGCACCAGAAGAGAGATATACTGTGTCATTTCTTGAGGCTCCATTCCCTCCACTTTAACCACAAGCTTCTCAGGAAGTTTCAAGACAGGCCAGACTCTGCCATCGCTGTGTCTGCCACTGAGTTCTATAACCGAGTCGTCCCTGTCAGCTCCAGTGCTGGCATTACACTCTTCCCTGACCTTTCTCCCTGGACGAACAGTGATCTTATGATCAATATCACTGTCCCTTCTCTAGGTCAAAAGAGCAACTCATATCCAGTGGCCATCAGGCTTATCCCCACCTCCTATGCCACTGCACAACATGAGAGATGTACTGAGGTCTATACCGACGGTTCTGTTGACTGGGAGAGGCTACGTGCTACCTCTGCCTTTTCCACCTCTGATATTGGCATCGCCAGAGTCTTCCGTCTCCCGCATCTCACTTCTTCCACCTGTGCAGAGCTTCATGCTATCCTTGAAACTCATTGTCAGCTTCGAGAGTGGCAACTTTGTCATCCTTTGTGACTCTAAGTCAGACTAGGAAGCTCTCCAGAAGCGAGACACAGCTGCAACCCCTTCCTCATCCAGAAGATAATGGAGACATGCTCCAAGGTCACTTCTGCCAAAATCACAATTCATTTCCAGTGGATCCCCTCCCATGTAGGGAGGGGATCCACTGGCAATGAGCTTGCTGATCGCACTGCAAAGGAGGCACTTGAGAATCAGAGGTATGTATCTAATTATCCTCTCTCTCAGCGACTGCAAGATGTTTATTTATTTCACAACTGATGAGCCAGTATCGTCTTGTCCAGTGGCCGAGGGACTCCAGTTGTTCCTCATTCATGTATCTGGTTGACCCTTCTCTCACTGCTCCTAACCTCGGTAATCTCCGCAGATCTGAGGAGACCCTCCTTCATCATCTCCGAGTTGGTGTCATCTACAGCAACTCTATGCTTCACATTCTTGGCAGAGCATACAGTCCTAACTGTGCCACATGTAGCATACCTGAGACTGTATCTCAAGTACTGCTCCCGCTACAATGCTGAAAGAGAAGCTTTGTTCTGGGAGCTTCTTGCTATTGGAACCACCAACTACTCCATCACCTACCTACTTAGTAACCACCATAACATGAAGCTGCAGCGAACACGCTTCCGACTGGTCACCAATTTCTTTCAGAATATTGGCCTTTTCTGCAAGGTCTGATGTCTCTTTTACTTTAATGAAATTAGTATAGTTAGTAGTTTCAAGAGATAGCTGAGAGGTAGTGTCTCCTGCCTCTGCTATCTCGTCCTCTTGTTGTGAATGGTGTAGGGAGTCTTTCATTGGAGGCTAATTTCACCATGTTCTTACACCTTGAACCTTTCTTGGAGCTTTAGGCACACAATTCATAATCCTATTTGGCAATCTGCAACTATGTGTACAGGCAAAATGGGCAAACAGCTTCTCTTTGTGCAATATGCTGCAAAAAGGAGGTTGCTGATTCCTTCTTCTAGCTCCATCATTACTTAAAAGTTAAACCACCTAATGCCCAAGATGCTGCATAAGCATCTAGAATCAAAGGCATCAAGTTTCCTATTATCCTGCTTACAAATGGTCCATGTTTCACTACCATAACTAACCTTAGAAAGAACTAACCTATTATACAGCCCAAGTTTAGTCTTTAGGAGTACACACCTATTTATCCACACTCTCCCTAGATTCTTTAAAAGTCCAAGTGGTAATTCCTATTCTTCTATTTATCTCATGCCACACATCACCAGTATTGGTTACATAGCTAATGAGAAAATTAAACTGAGATGCTTGCTCAAAAAAGCAGCCATTCAAAGCAATTGAAGCACCATCTGCGTGACCAATTTTCATCACCTTAGTTTAATCTCAGTTTATCACCAAAACTACTCTATTATCAGTCTCATCAACATCCTAATAAAAGAATTCATCAATACCATTAGCCAACGAGGCCAAATTATCTGTGTAATCTAAATCAGAAATTCTGAAACCTCTAGACCATTTCAGGCCAAAATCTTATCTTTGCAGTGAATTCTGTATAACATAATCAATAATCACATGAAAGAGGAAAGGAGACAAATTGCATCTTTGTCAAACACCAAAAGCAATGCTAAACCAATTGCTACAAGCCTTACCACTGGTTACCAAGATATTGATTCATTAGTGAATTGTGCAAGAATCACAATTAACACTTTAGAAGATTTATATAGTTAAGGAACTAAATACACACAGCAGTTATTTAAACCCACTATATTATTATTAAAAAAAAAAAAGCATTGCCCAGTGGCTGAGTGGTTAACACACTTTGCTACTGATCAGAGGGACCTGGGTTTGAGCTATGGTTAAGGCACGTTTGTGTTGTCTTTTCTGCTGAGGTCTCTTTCCTCACAGATCTCTATGGTGTTTCAAACTTACAGTCTCCTGTCAGACATCTGTGGCAAGCAGCTGCTTGATGGAAATAATTTTTATCAAACCATTTTGTCTGTAAATGGTAACTAGGCAGTCACTGGAAGGAAAGCTATGCACCAATCTCCTGTGAAGATGCATAGAACAGGCCATGCCTAGCACCTAATGTCTGACCCTGCCTTCTTATGGTGCAGACTGTTAGTACCTTTCAAAAGAGATACTCTTGTGGAAGTGAACAGAATGGGAGTGCTGCAAGATCAGTGTGCCTTACTGATCTGGACAACTACAGCTACTTTTTTTTTCCACCCTGCTGAGGAGTGGTCAACCATACAGGGTCCTGGTGTTGACCATATACACCAACTAGAGTGGAATACAAACTTTGATTATGGATCCTGAATTTGCTGCACTGGTGGGCTTCTGCAAGGGAAAATCTTCTGCTGTGTTTTCTGTTTGTTTGTGGGTTGACAGTTCCAAGTGAATAGGTTCACAGGATATATTTTATCAGCTGGTGGATAAATCCTGAGCAAAGGTCATCACAGGTACCTGAACTCTTGCTTCCAAGGCATCGTCAAATCCCACACTGGAGGAAGTCTCCCAGTGTAGATGGCTTCAGACTTTAGTAGTGGGAGAATGGGTCTTTGATATATGCCTGCGATAAGGGGGCTGTTTGATATTGTCAGCTTTCCCTCTCTCAATAAACATAGCTTCTTTAAACATCCCATTAACCATTTTCTCTCCATAGGTAGTCAGAATGTGAGGACTCTGCACAGAGATTATTCTCTTGATGTCCTCACACAAGAATTCTAGTTATAATTTAGATATTCTCGGCTTGCAAGAGACCAGATGGACAGATAAAGGTCAGATTCTTAAAAACAATCTTAAATTTTATCTTTTCAGGCAGGGAAGATAAAAAGTATCTCCAAGGCTTAGGTTTGCTTCTCAACAGACATGCTGAGCATTACGCTGTAAGGAAACATTAAGCTAGTAATTTTCTTCTAGGATATGAGTGCAGTAATAATAGGTTTCTTACAGCTAAATTTCAGGCAAGCATTAAACACTTGTTAAAGAATGTTATCTGCTGTTATGCCCCCACTGATGATATGAAGGATAGGCTTTACGGGCAACTTCAGGATATTTTGAATTCTATCAAGAAAGGCAATATTACCCTTGCTCTAAGTGATTTTAATGTCACAGTTGGTACTGACTCTGAACTTTGGAGAGGTGATAGGCCCTTTTTAGTATTGGCAGCTGCAATAGTAATCGGCAACATAACAGGTAAGTACTTACTTCCTACAGATAAGTAAGTAGTTTACTTCCTACAGGTAAGTAAATTTAATGGTTTGAGAATAACTAACACTTATTACAAACACCACGACATACATAAGTACACATGGGTTTCACCCGATGGGCTGCATAAGAATATGATAGATTATATATTAATTAACAGCAAATGGGCAAGTTCTGTTAGGAATACGAGGTCATATAGGGGAGCTGAAATTGGATCTGACCATTGCCTTGTTAAAAGTGTCTTGCAACTTAAAACTTAAAAAGTGTTGTGTTAAAGTTAAAAAATTTACTTTTAATACTGAAGCTCTGAAAGACCCAGTTATAACCAAATCTTACCATGATAGGTTACTTAGTAATTATGATAGTCATGGTATGCTAACTACTGAAGTTGAAGAATGGGACCGTTTTAAACAGGCTTTTTTATAAACTAACAGTACTCTTTTAGGGAAAAAAGTGCAGAGGTAGCAGATTGATTTGAGTGATAATATAATAATACTTGAGCTTATTTCAGAAATAAAGAACTGCAAAAATGTCCTTACTCAATACCCTACTAATCCAAATAGAAAGCATTACAGAGAGCTTAATAAACGTGTAAAGGATCAGTTAGCTGCTGATAGAATCTTTGGCTTGATGGCTTGGCTGACAAAGCCGAGGAAGCAGTTAGACAGCACAACAGCAGAGAGCTGTACTAGATAGTTAATGTTTTGTGTGATAGAAAACCGACAGGTATAGAGGGATTGAAGGATAAACAAGGTAAGGTTATAGAAAGTGAGGATTCTGTCATGGCTAGGTGGGCTGAGCATTTCAGTGATGTTCTAAACAATATGGTTAGTTCTACTTCTATTGTTTGTAATGTTGATAGATCCATTACTGGCTTTAATGTTGGGCCTATAACACAGTCTGAAGTTATTTTGGCTGTTTCTAAGCATTGCACTTAATGTGCTGAACAGAATTCAGAGATCTATTGATGCAAGGGATGAACACCTCTTAATGTGCTGAACAGAATTCAGAGATCTATTGATGCAAGGGATGAACACCTCAAAATCCCTGTTAAGTCAATGGGAAGCTAACGTCAAAGCTCTATAACTTCAAAAATAAGTTTTTTGTTTTAAAAAATGAATTGCAGAAAGATCTCAATCAAATAAATCAATATCTCAATTTTCAACAATATTCATTCAGTATTTAATGAATTACGGAAGTTTGAATATTTAACAACAGCAATGCCAGTCTTAAGACACTTATATATACGAAACTGAAGAACAGTGAAGCAGAAGGTCTGTGAGGATGGCAGGACTTCAGCAAAAACACAATACACACATCCATGCCTTACCCGGGGGCTTGAACCCAAGTCCCTTAGATCAGTAGCCAAGCATGCTAACCACTCGTCCATGGGAACTAATTTAAATAATATTAATTTGCAACCGATATCATGAGATTGCTGTGTACCCAATATTCATCTTTCATTATTTAAAAAAAATAATCACCATTTGCAAATTAAATCTTGAATTAAAAATACACGCATAAATCCATGGACATGTTGGGGGGGGGGGGACCAAAGAAGCCACATTTTTTTCCTGCAATTAAAAACTTTTTATTAACTTTTTCATTTTCAAGAAAGGATAGAGATAACCTAGAATGCCCGGAAGAGCCTCTATCAGGCTCACCCGGGTTTCTCATACAACATTACAAACACACAACTGTGCCACCCTGGGACTCAATCCAAGACCCCAGCAGCTGCAGTGTCAATGCAAGATACCATTGCCCAAGAGGTGTGTGTGTGGGGGGGGGATGATAAATTTAACAGGAAAAAATAAAGGGCGGCGGCCAGAGATTGGATTTCTATTGCAGTATAACATTTCCCCCTCATTTTAGAGGTTAAAACATTTCTTGTAAAATGCATAAAATATACACAAGTTTAATAATTTTTTGCTTTCATTACCCCTGCTAGCATCCTCAAAGAGGAGGGGACATGCCTCCCTCTTAGATCTAGACTGCCACTGCCCCACCAAGGTAGCAATGTATTAATAATGCATTTTTATTAATAATAAAGTATTAGTACTGATAAAAAAAACAAGATGTAAACTTCAAAGTCATAAAACAGACAGATCATATTTAAATCTTAATGATCTAAGGTAAAAACAATGTGAAGAATTAAATTACAAAGATATCTATTGTAGATTCTATAACAGCCACACCAAAGAGACACAAGAGGTATGGGTTTTATTCTTGAACATTATTATGCCGACAAATGCCTATCAGTAAGCCAATTAGTTGTCAATGAGCTAGGTATTTTCACTCATACTTTAGTGACTAGCATAGCACCAATAGTGGATTTGAGGGAGAGGGTGACTGTCTCAGTTGGTATTGCATAAGGCTCATAATCTGCAGTTTATTTATCTCTGCAAAACTACCCCACCTTGCCCTGGGTCAGTAGGGCACGTTACTGGGCTTGGAAATGCCACCGCAGGCACAGACATTAGCATGCTGCATGCTAATATTTGTGCTTGCCACAAAATAATTGTTTCAGCTGATGATGCATTGGAACAACAATGTGAAATACATAGCGAGTATGCATTAGAATATAATATTTGCACTCCCAAAAAAGTTGAGATATAAGCTGTGAATCTAAAAATACATTGGTGGCGTATACACTAAACTGATGTCAACCTGGTACCAGCATTCCCTCACAGAACAAAAAAAGTGAATACATATCTGGACTATATTACCCACCACAGAACAATAGACTCATCTACCCATCAAACATCATCGCAAAGAAAAAAACCAAGGTAAATATCTAGATAATAATTCCATCTAATTGTCTCATCTTTTCTACTAATTACAGTGATATAGAGAAAATTTAATAATTTTTGATCAACACTTGACTTAAACATCTATCTTTGATGAACTAGTGATGACACTGTGACTTAAACATCTATCTTTTACATATTTCAGGTTTCAACTTGGAAGAGCAATTGTAATTGAACCACTGAAATGCCAAAAATATGATTAATACCACTGAAAGCTCTATAAAATATGGAGCATGTCTAGGCCCATGTTTCATACTGGTTTTGAATAATGAAGTTTTCACAAAGTTTGAATGGCCAGTTACCCCCAAAGTTTCCTTTTACCAACAGAGAACATCTTCACGAAAAACTCTTCAGCAGTTCTACACCATTTTTCAAATGGTGATCACAAGCATTCTTGGCCTGCCAGATCTCACTCAATACATCACAGTAACTGATCCTGTTTCATGAAATTTGACAATCAACTATTACACTGTGCTGCAATGTAGCAGTTGAGATCTGGGATATTTTTCCATTCATTTGGGTCTTAAGGGACAAAACCATTGTCACACACTTATTCCTATGCAAACAACTTATAAACAAAAAAAATATCCCCTCAAGCAGCTAATTGCCACAAATGTCAGTTTTTGCATGCCATTGCAGAAGGTCTGTCAGGTCCTCAACAGAGAAATGATGCAAATGTCCATGCCTTATCCAGGGCTTGAACTCAGGTCCCTTTGATCAGCAGCCAAGCACATTAACCACTCAGCCAGAGATGGCTCGACCACTGGACGGCTTAGTCTTAGAGAATACAACTGTTTGAAGCTGAGAAATGATGTGTTAGGGAAAAAGGTAGTGCTCAAGACACACACCTAAGCTGTCAGAATGTAGACAATTCCCATACAGAATGTCTGTATATGCACACAAATTAGTCATCAGTTGCATTATATATTTATTACTAGAATTTCCTGGCATTGCTCAGGTCTTAATATATAGTAATGATTCAACACAGCAAGCTTCCATTTTACATAAAACTAAATAAGATTAACTTACGAATTTTCCTCCCTCTATTTTGTGGAGAAAATAGGGGTACTTTGGTCTTTAAATGCATTTTTTTTCACCAAAATAAAATATAGTTGTGGAAAATAATATTTTTGCCAAGGTGTGGGCCTCAAACCCACATCTCTCCCCTAAACTAGCATAGCTAATATAGCTCCATCATTTATCTACTAAAGTGACCGAACTTCTCCCCACCTATGATAGGGAAGTCAACTTCGTTTTCCAATGTTGCTCTGAACAAGATGCTTAGAGCTTCTTTTCTTTTAACGTCATATTACGCAATTTCTTTTAAAGTCTTATTCAGAGCAACACTGGAAAATGAAGTTGCTTCCCCAATTTTAGATAATGCATGGGCTACAAGTTCACGAATATTTATAAGTTACATTAGTGGATAAATGATGGAGATGGTAGCAGTTTAGTGATTAGAACACTCTGGCATGAATCTGGAAGACATGGGTGCAAATCAGTGCATCAGCAAAAAATTATTTTTTCCACGTATATATATCATTTAATTTCTATGTCAACGTGTAATTCTGTGTATAACTACTGATTGATAATATATATACAAATTTAAATAATTTTTTTATGTGCATAGAATTTTGTGGAAGAATTTTCTAGACGGGACATTTCTGCATAAAATCTAACTGCGAATTTTCTAACTACATTTAAAAAACAGACTATGCTCTCACAAATAACATTCACTGAAAGTGCATTAAAGTAATGCAACATAACCTCAGCAATTACATTCCTACATTAATATTTGGAATAGAATCTTATTCTACAAAATTATCTCTTTCAAAACAGCACACTTGCAAACAAATGCAAACTTTCTTCATCATCACTCTCTTAACCCTTCCTAAGTCCAGCTATTTTTTAACTCTGATCAGGAAAAAAAAATTTAATTTAGAACTTTTTTGCCAAATAACTAATGAAGGAATTATGGCACATTACATGCCAAATTAATCAGCATTTAATTCCGGATTTCCTGGAAATAAAATATTTAACAAAAATGATGAAAAGTTTTATTTTAAGAAGACTTTTTAGAGCCATGTAGTAAAAAAAAAAATGCATCTGGCAACAAGACAAAAATTTATTTAAAAAATACCAATAGACAGAAATGATTATAATGCACATGAATAGAAAGGCTATTTCTGAATAACAAAAAAAAATTACTTCAAAAATCTTCCATTTTAAAAAGAGCAGTTTTTTTGCTAATTATCAGGAGATTTCAAAAACTTTAAGGAAAAATTTGTTAATAATAGTTCAAATCAAACTTCTGAGCTTAATTCAGGTGATTGCTTCAATACAGGGTAACGTTAACAAACAAATCGACAATACTATGATTCTAAGACATGGCAATCGGATGGCTTTATCGAATCATTTATATTGTAATTTAATAAAATATGCATCAAATGAAAAAAGAAAATATTATTTTTCAAGCTTGAATTTCGTATTTTTAAAAGATATATGTAAGAAAATTTCAAATGGCAATTTAAAAAAAAAATCGAAGTTTCATATGTTGTAGAAAAAACATCTATAGACGTCTTTGATCCTGGAACAGTTAAAGATTACAAGTGTTTTCATTACATAATTTGCAGGAATAAAATGCAATTACCAAACAGGCTCTAAATGGTTTAAATTTCTGTGTACAGTGGTTAGTGACAAATTAATGACTTACCAAAGGGCAATGAGAAAGAAAATTATCATTGGCTATTTACAAAAGAAGCTCATTTTGTATTATTGTGGAAATAAGTGCAGTCAAACATCTGCAAAATACGAATCTTGTTTTTGCCATGTTCAAATGAAAAGGTAGCAAAGTAGTTCAAACAGCCATTTACTGAAGAGATATTTACAAAAACAAAAAAGAAATTATACAAAAAAAACGTCTATGACCCTGGAAAGGTTAATAAATCCATAATTTTGGTCCAAATCAAATGCAAAACAAAGAAAAAACAGCAACTGCTAAATTGTGTTGATCATTGCCACTAGCAAACAAAAATAACCTTTTAAAAGGTCAAGAAAGAGTTCAAGAAACACTATGGGTTTGCCATCTGGTGAAATGATTTAATTCTCCCCCTCACGAGAAAATAAAATATTTTTACAAAACATTATTTGGTGTTGCTGAAACAAGTCTCCAGAACCGCTGTTTCGTAAAAAAAATTGATGCCTGAGTAGGTCTCATACAAAACATAAAAGTGGTTGAAGAACTTTGTGTCAGTAAGTGAAAAACAAAATTCGTCCATTAACATAGCAAAAACAAGCACAATTCTAACCAGGTTACAGAGTTTGTGGCATACAGTCCAAGGTCTTTATTCTTCATAACAACTTATTGATTTTGGAAAGTTTACAGATGCCTTTGGAAATACATACCAATACTACACTCAGTGCTCAGTGAATTATGACCACCTCCCTCAATTTAATGTCAATCGAAGCTAGTTTTTATGAAAAAATGTAATGGAAGGTAAATTAAAGATCTCCATCAAATCTATCTAAATCTCGATTTTCAACAAAGTTTTTGTTTATATTTAAAAGAGTTATGGACTTTAAATATTTAACAGCAATAATGCAAGTCTTAGGAAAATTGAAAAATGTCAAAAAATTATTTACATTAACCTTTCAAATATACATCTGTTGTATTAAATGGTGTGAAATAATACTTCTTATTCAAATTATAATTAACTTTGGAGTTAAATTTTAACAATAGGCATTGCTGTTGTTAAATATTCAAACTTCTATAAAATCCAAATATTTTCAATAACATCCAAATATTCTTCTTTAATACTAAGAATATACATCAATATATTCTTCTTTAAGTACTAAGGGAATATTGTTGAAAATTGAGATTTAGATAGATTTACTGAGATCTTTCAGTCCCATTCTGTCACAAAAACTATTTTAGAAGTTAAGAGCTTCAAAGTTAGCTTCCACTGACATAACAAGGAGGGAGGTGATCATAATTCAGTGAGCACTGAGTGTAGTATCGTGTTACAAGAACCAATGATGGATAGTGTTTATAACGATAAAACTGAACCAAAGTTTGCAAGATGGGTAATTGGAACTGAACTAGGTAACTCATTTTTTATGTGAAAAAACTATCATGGAAGGAATACAAATTGGGAGAATTTTTTACTGCCATTCCTGCGACTTTCTGCAATATTCACATTAGTGGATACAATATTCACATTAGTGGATATGCGATACTACTTTTAGACAATTTTTGTCAACGATTCAATGCTGTTTCACATATTTTTCTAGCAAAATAGGAATGGCTTGAACTTTATGCATCTCCTGAGCACATTAGCAACAGTATAGTTTAAAAATGAACAAATTACATTATCAAAACATACATTCAGTGTTAACTGAATCGATCACTCCCTGTTATGTGGGGCGGGGGTGGCTCAGTCGGTAGCGTGCCAGGCTCGTAATCTGTAGTTCCCAGGTTCGAGTCCCAGCTGGGTCAGCGTTGAGATTTATCTCCGCAAAATTCCCCGCCCTGCCCACAGTCAGCAGGGGACACCGATGGGCTTGGAAAGGCCGCCGTCCGTCGGATGGGATGTTAAGCTGGGGCCCAGTGTGTGGGAGAGCCATACCCTGTGCATGTTAAAGAACACGCTGGATGGCCTTGACGGGAGGCTACCATTGGTCTCCCAACAGCTGTTCCAGTGGGTCCTCTCCTCCAACCTTCTCTGAGCCTTCAGGGTCCATGTGACCTGGCCATTTAGCCCATGGTGTGCAAAAAAGTGCCGCTCAGAGGTAAAACAACCCAACCCTGTTATGTCAATGGAAAGCTAATTTTGATGCTCCATAACTTCTAAAATATCACTCAAGATAAATTGGAAATCTCAACTACATCAATCTAAATCTCTATAAAATTATTCCCTCAGTAGTTGAAGAGCTGTGGAAATTTGAATAATAAATATCAGTTATGCTCATGATAGGAAACAAACAAAATTGACAAACATTGAATTATTTACATAAAATTTCATAATATTTGCTTTTCTTATTGTTAGAAATGATGCTTTTTAAACGTAGATGATAATCACAGCATTACCTGCTGCTCTTTTGGTGTTGATAAATCAATAAATATTTTGGGGAAAAAATTTTCGCCGACATACGGGATTTGAACCCGCATCTCTCCAGAAACATGCCAGAGTATTCTCCCAATGGTTGGCCCAAAAATCTCGATGATAGAGTAAGTCCCAAAAATTAGTGGAAAAAAGACGAGCTGGCATTAGTTCAACTGGGAGAATACTCTGGCATGTTTCTGGAGAGATTCGGGTTTGAATCCTGCAGTCGGCGAAAATTTTTTCCGCAAAATATCTATTGATACTTTTTAAAGATCTAATTAACATTTGAAGCAAATTCTTGCATTTGGCCTTGCAGTTACTCAATATTTAAACTTCCACGACTCTTTAAATACCAAAGCAAAATAGATGACCACATCACGCAACATTTGTTTTTAGATGTCGATCAAAAAAATTTAAATACTAAGAGAATAATTTTAAAAATAGAGATTTAAGTGATTAGTTGAGATCTATAGTTTATCCCAGTTATATTTTACCAAAAGCTTATTTCAGCAGTTATGTAGCATTGAAATTATCCTTCTATTTACATGAGTGGTCATAATTCAATATACATAGTGTGTAAAGAAGAATGTAATGCAGCAAATTAATGTGAGAAATAGTTCCAACACTACATACAACCCTTGGTGAAGAAGTGAAGGCCAAAATGTTTATACCAGGTAATGAAAAATGTTGAATATAACAATCTACCAATTAATATCTATAGATAATTTGCGGAAATATTTTTGCCGATATATGGGACATGAATTCACATCTCTCCATAAATATGCCAGAGTATTCTACCATTGAACTAATGCCAGCTGTCTTTTTTCCGCTGTTTTTTTTAATCAGAAAAAGAGACAGAGTTGGCATTAGTTCAATGGTAGAATACTCTGGCATATTTATGGAGAGATGTGAATTCACATCTCATATGTTGGCAAAATTTTGCCCCCACAAAATATTTATTGATTTATAAATGTTAAAAAGTCAACAGGTAATGCTGTGATTGTCATTTATTTTAACAGTTATAGGCAGAACCAACACAAAAGAAAGTAGTTATTTTTTAAAATTGCAAGATCCCAAGCAGCTGCTTACTATAGAGGTCAGATAGAAGTCTTTTAGATCTGAGAGGAAGGTGAGACCACAACAGAAAAACACCCATGTCTTATTCGAGACTCAAACCTGCATCCCTATTTTCAATAGCTAAGCACACTAACTCAGCTACCATTTTTATTTCAGTTGTAAATTTGAAGCTATTGTTTGATTCTCTGATGCATTAGCACTATTATGGGCCAAATAAGAGATGCCTAAATGCAAAATTGCATTTCTTCAATCCTTCTGTGATATATGTCTGTATTGCTCTTACACTCTCAATATATCTTCAATAACATTTCTCTGTAAAAACAAAGCTTTAAAATGCAATTTTTTATCACATAACACTAGTGACCAAAAATGTAGGTAGTTCATTTTATTAAGTCAATGAGAAGATAACTTCAAAGGTCTGAAACTTCTAAAATAAACTTTTATGAAAAGGTGTCTGATGAATATAATTACATATCTTAATCTAATCTATCCAAATCTTGATTTTCAACAATATTTACTAGGTACTTAGAGCAATGGAGGGATGAATATTCAATGCATCGTAAAAATTTGCCTCAGAAGTTAATTACAACTTACATTGCTTATAACTTATTCTATTAAATGACAACAAAATCAAAAATATTTATATGTGTCTATTTCAAAAGTTTGTACAAATAGTTTCTGAAATTTCTGCCAATTTGATATATTTCTTATAAATGGTATTGTTGTTATTAAACTTCCATAATCTTTTAAATATCGAATAACGAATTTAAATGAAAACCAAAACAATTACTGTATGAAGATTTGATAGACTTGATTGAGATCTTTTATCTTTGGTTACATTTTTTCATAAAAGCTTACTTCAGAAGTTATATAGAGCTTTGAAGCTTGCTTTCCATTGACATAAATTGAGAACTCTACATTTCAGCCATTCTGTATATGCATCTATCATTATTCAATACATAAATCCAAGTGATGTATTTCATCTTACCATGATAATAATATAGTAGTCAGCATTTGTGCCATGTTGCATATTTTAAATACACAAATCTACATACCTAAATATGCAAAAGTGCATAAAAGCATTTGAATGCCTAATTTGAAATTAAGAGTATTTATTTAAAATTAAACAATGTGGATTTCTAAATTATACATTTTCTATTTGATAGAACATTTTATATAGAGACTCATATAAAGATATAAACTACCACTACTTATTAGTGTCAATGAATCAGTGTTTATGAATTATTTTGTACCCTCTTTCTGCTACGGTAAAGTACCGCTCTGTCAACTGAAAGAACTCTAACATGGCATTTAAGAAATATCTGAAAGTGCACGAATTTTTTTTCGCCATTCGAGTTTCTTTCACATTTTTTTCTTATATCCTAAAAGTTTTTTATAACATTTAACGTCAGATATTGTGCATAATAAAGATCAGTAGGTGAAATATTTTTTCTGTGCACAAAACTTAAGCCTACTAAAGCTGCAGGAAAAGACATGATATAACGAGTTTATGCTCTTTCAGAAGGTTGTACTACCTCTATGTACATTGGAAATATTTCCTTATCATTGCATTTTTTAACTAATGTATGCTCATCAAAATTATGTTATTTGTTCAATAAAATTATATTTTAAATTTGCTTCTATTTTAAAAAAATATGCATACCTGATCCTTTCTCTTGCTCTCACCTGCCGCCATTGATTCAAACAATCTTCAAAGCCTCAAACGAAAATTGATAACATCAAAATATTCATTGAAAGAAACAATAGTTAATTAATTTTAAGTTGATAATAGAATTATATCTGTATTATATAAAATAATAAATAAAATGTATTATTTTGTTTCTTTTTAAAAGTGTTAAAATTGATATACTTTTGTCTGGTTTCGAGGTTATTTAAAAGTCTTCAAGTTTTTATCCGTACAATACGTACGTACATTTGTAGGTACGAAATATGCATATTTTAAGCTCATGCACAATGTATTTCAGTTTTACATAAGAAACATTGCTTATGTTCAACATTTGGAACTAAAAGAAATAGATGATTTAAAAATATGGATTGAAAATAAATGCTCGTTAATAATATCAGTGTGGAAACGTACATGATGAGCACTTGTTAAAAGTGTACATTTTTACTCCTTGGATCTTCTGTGCAACCTTAAACGATAATCTACAATTTCTAAATTTATGCTTCATATCAACCTGGATTCTACTTAAAATAGAAATTCTGATGTAACTATAGCTAAAAAACAATCGGAAACTTCAAAAGCAATGGTTTGATAAAGAAGGGAAATCTATTCATTAATTTTGACGGAAGAGCAACAACTGCGATCACCGAGGTAGTTAAATAAAGCAGTTTTGTTTGTGCAAAAGTGTTGGTTACAATGATGAAAATGGATTCAATAATAACACTTTTGTGTAGTCCAAAAAAATTAGAACGAGATTCAGGAGTTTCAGAGCTTCAGCAATACTTAGTTACTGCTGATAATGAGAAAATGCACGCTTTGCAAACAGCTTTAAGGGAAGTTTTGGAAAATCGTGATTCACCGTGGGAAGCTAAGCATGGTGTCCTTCTAGGGATCAAATTTTTGGTATCAAAGTTGAATATTTGTGCTATAGATGCTCCAACGCGTTGTTTCCTTGATAAGATATGTGACTGCTCATTAGAGCTTTTAACGGATTCGGAAGTTAGAGTTAGACTTGGAGCTGGTAAGTTTTATTTCAATTATTTCATCTAGATTTCAATGAGTCAAAATAGTTTTCAGTGAGAAGAGGATGCTAAAACGAAATTTTAACTCCTTCGAGGGTTCAGTTTTCAGCATCTTCATTAAAGATATCTTTAAACAATTTTTTTCTCTTCCAAAATTATAAATAATGCTTTTACTCATTTTTTTTTTCATAATTCATTAAAATTTAAATTTCTCCCAATTCCTTACGAACTTGTAATTTAGTGTCAAAGAACTATTTATAGTTTTATCATTCCTATGACTAGAAATCACTAACCCAGATTAAATATTCGATTCAATAGTAGAGATAAAAAATTTTAATGAAAATAACAGTTATTAGAATTGTTGGTTAGTCTGCTTTTTTCCAATTTCTCTTAAGTTTAATCACTGGCTAATTTTTAAGAATCAATGAGAATCAGTGTTGTGGTAGAGTCAAAATATAGCGCTAAGAGGCATGAAAATAAAGGTTGGTTATCTCAGCAGCACTTTTTTAAAATTAAGTTGAAGTCTTTAATTCTCTATGTGTTAAATGTTTTTAAGCACTTCAACATATGTTCTATGCTATCAAGTATCAAAAGTTGTTAAGGACATTTATGTATTGTACCGCAGAGGATGGGTAGTAACAAGAACTTCCGGGATACTTTCGAGTGACAAGTTTAATCTACGGTGTTCTTGCCAGCAAGTGACGCTTCAGTAGTTTGATAGAATGATGAGGGATGCTGATGATTTATTTGCTTAGATGAAGGAAATAACCAATTATACTTTTGGTAGCATAGAGTGCTTAAAAAACTTTTAGTTCCACGACATTCTTAAGCTCACTCCCACCTGACGATGTGCCCAAAGAGTGCAAAACGTGTGTCATGGAACTAAAAGTTTTTTAAGCACTCTACGCTACCAAAAGTATAATTGGTTATTTCCTTCATCAAAGCAAATAAATCATCAGCATCGCTTATATCATTCTCTCAAACTCTAATGAGGCGTTACTTGCCGGCAAGAATGCCAAAGATCATTAAACTTGTCACTAGAAAGCATACCAGAAGTTGCTGTTACTACCCATCCTCTGTGGTATGGTGCGTAAATCTGTCCTTACTAACTTTTGATACTTGATAGCATAGAACATGTGTTGAAGGGCTTAAAAACATTTAACAGTGTCATAGAGAATTAAAGACTTCAATTAATTTTAATTACTGCACTGTGAATCTCTACTGTAATTTACTCTTTAACTGTAATTTTTCTTAATACTTTTTTACATGCAGTGGACTAAATAGCCAGGTCACAACAATGCCAAGGATTTAGAGAATATTGGGGGAAGTTTGGATTCAAACTTGGGAACTGCAGATTATAAGCTTGGTATGTTTCCAACTGAGCCAATCCTTGAATATAAGGACAGAAAAAAAAATGTGATTTGTAGAACAGCCATCATGTTTCGCTTCATTTGAAACTCCCCCCTAATGACCCTCCCCCCTCCCCACCCATATCCCCAGAAATATTACAATTGACATGACACCCTACTTGCTATTATAAAATACAAGCTTCAAACAAGTGGGTAGGGCTTGGCTCAACCAGACCTGTAATCTGCTGTTCCCAACTTCAAGTCTCTACTATGTATGCATCAAGAATTGTATTTGCTAACTCTTGTTCTGCAGTCAGTAAAGAAAAATACCATTGGGCATGGAAAGGCCACTGGGATTAGGCCATTCTGCTGATTCCTGTGAGCAGGAGAATGCCTTATGCTTAATAAAGAGCACATTGGATAGAACTAATGGGAAGTATCCATCTCTCCTAATAAGCTGTCCAGTGGATCCTCATGTGCAGGAGAATCATAACTTGTGCACATTAATGTGATGCATGCCCTTGATTTGATGGGAAACTTTCATCTGCTTTCTAACAGCTGTCAAATAGTTCCCCTTCTGCAACTGCTGAGCTCTTGTGACCTGGCCATTTATCCTATTGTGTGCAAAAAATATAAATTGTGTTCAGAGATAAAACAATTCAATCTTCAAATTATTTAGGATATAAATATTTCTTGCACACTGATTCATGTATCCACATTTTTATATAATTTTGCAAAAGATTAAAGCTAAAAGAATATTTTGAAGGACTAGCATATAGAAATGTTGAAATAGTTTAAGCCAATTAGATGTTAAACATAGATGATAATCACAGTGTTACCTGCTGCTCTTTTGGCATTGATAAATCAATAAATTGTGAAATACCCTTCATTTTAATGTTTTGAAGTACAGCATTCTCTTCATAAAAGCAATTCATGCAATCATAGAAAATGGCATTCAGAACAAGCCATTTTTAGCATTAGAAAATGGGAGATATAGGCAGTACCAAAAATCGGCTTGTACTAACAGCAAACAAATAATACAGCAGTATGCAGTAATATGTGTTGTAGTAACACTAATTTAAAACCATAAAAGCACAAAAGCTGAGAGCTGTATCAGATAGTTAATATTTTGTGTTTTAGAAAACTGACAGGTACATACGGATTGAAGGATAAACAATGAAAGGTTATAGAAGGTGAGGTTCTGTTGTGGCTCGGTGGGCTAAGCATTTTAGTGATGTTTTAAACAATGTGGTTAGTTCTGTTCCCATTGTAATAATGATAGATGCATTACTGGCTTCAATGTTGGCCCTGTAACACAGTCTGAAGTTATTTTGGCTGTTTCTAAACTTAACTACATAAATCCCCAGGGGTAGATGAACTAACTTTTTTGATAAAGGTATTATTCCAAAGGATTTTACCAGAGCTATTATTATCCCTATTTTTGAAAAGGTGATTGCAGTTCTTGTGAAAAAGTGTGAAGATATAGGGGTATCAGCCTACTTTCTGTTTTCAGGTAAAGTTCGTTCCACGATTGTGCTTAATAGAATTAAAAATCTGGTTGACAGACAACTATGTGATGAGCAGTGTGGATTCAGGAATGATAGAGGATGTGTAGATAAGATATTTTCAATTGGGCAGATCCTTGAGAAATGTTTAGAATTTCAGAAACCTTTGGTTGCTAGCTTTATTGATTTCAAAAAGGCTTTTGACTCTGTTGATCGTCATAATTTGTGGTTGATTGAGAGATCATATGGTATACTAGACAAGTTAGTGCCCATATGATTATATATGTCTAGTATATTGTCTAGTATACCATATGATATCTCAATCAACCACAAATTATGACGATCAACAGAGTCGAAAACCTTTTTGAAATCGATAAAGCTAGCAACCAAAGGTTTCTGAAATTCTAAACATTTCTCAAGGATCTGCCCGATTGAAAATATCTACCGCATCCTCTATCATTCCTGAATCCACACTGCTCATCACATAGTTGTCTGTCAACCAGATTTTTAATTCTATTAAGCACAATCGTGGAACGAACTTTACCTGGAAACAGAAAGTAGGCTGATACCCCTATATCTTCACACTTTTTATCGCCTATTATTTCACAAGAACTGCAATCACCTTTTTCAAAAATAGGGATAATAATAGGTCTGGTAAAATCCTTTGGAATAATGCCTTTATCAAAAAGTTTGTTCATCTACCCCTGGGGATTTATGTAGTTAAGTTTAGAAACAGCCAAAATAACTTCAGACTGTGTTACAGGGTCAACATTGAAGCCAGTAATGCTCCAAAGAAATGAAATACTTTTAAAGTTTGGACCCTTTGTCTGATCCAATTATTTTTATGCTCCGGATAGCTGAGTCGGGCGCCAGGCAATAATTGACAGATTGTCAAAAATAAAGTTTAATTAGGGTTTGAAATACCAGCGAGCGTTATTGAGTAAGAATTCAAAAATATTAAATGATTGTCAAAATTTTATGTTAATGCTAATCAAAACAAACTAACATTTCTCAAGAGAAAAAAATTAGTAAAGATTCAAAAGGTTTAAATAACAAACAATTTATTTCCAAAAAGCACTCACCAAAACTTCAATAAAGAAGATACTACATCATTTCTTACTACAAACATCTTCAACAAACTCCAAACTAAAACTGATCTCTAAACTGTGCTGTGCTCTACTACTCTCTCTGCTGTCTTCTGTGCTACCGGGACATGTCACCAGGTTATAACAAGAGGTACAACACCCGCACATGTCATGTTGCACGTCGGGAAAGACATTTGCATAAATTGACGAGCGGCACAAGAGTGGGCGTGCGCTTTGGCGGGTGACAATCGAGAGTTTGGAGTTGCACCTGTGCAACTCCTAACTCTTGGAAACGAGCACTGTGATGCCAAAAATCAAATAAAAATCCCCAAAATGATAAATATAACGTAAATTAAGCAAAACTGGTTAAGGTAAAGTAAAAGTGAACGAGGGGGCATCACAAGTTAACATAATGAAAGCTCTCTATAATAACACTGAGTCATGTGTGAGAGTTGGTAAGGCTTGTAGCAATTGGTTTAGCATTGGTTCTGGTGTTCAACAAGGATGCATTTTGTCTCTCTTTCTTTTTAGTTTGATTATTGAGTAAGTTATGCGAAATTTGCTGCAAGGGAAAGATTTTGGCCTTAAATGGTCTGGAGATCTGAAAATTTCTGTTTTAGATTATGCAGATGATTTGGCCTTGTTGGCTAATAATGTTGATAAAATTAATTCTTTCATTAGGGCTGTTGATGAGACTGGTAATAGTTTGGTTATAAACAGAGATAAAACTAAAGTGATGAAAATTGATCAGGCAGGCTGTGATTTAGTTAATCTGAATAGTTCCACTCTTGAGCAGGTGTCCCAATTTAATTATCTTGGGAGCTATGTAACAGATACTGGTGATGTGCAGCACTAGATTAATAGAGGGAATAGGGATTGCTATTGGAACTTTTAAGAATCTGTGGAAAGTGTGAAGAAATAGGCATATGCACCTAAAGACTAACATTAGAAAGAATCAAACTATGATTTGGAAATTAGACCCTTTGTAAACAAGATAACAGGAAACTTGTTGCTCTTGATTCTAGATGCTTATGCAGTATCTTGGGCATTAGGTGGTTCAACTTTGTAAGTAATGAAGAGGTTAGGCAAAGGAGTCTGAAACCTCCTCTGAGCATTATATTGTGCAGAGAGAGACACCTTTGGTATGGCCATGTTACCCATATGTATAATCATAGACTAGCGAATAGGGTTATGTACAGTAAGCCTAAAGGCCTCAGAAAGAGCTGGAGATCTAGGATGTAGTGGAATTCACTACCTAAGATGTCAATGTCAAACAGGACCTTGTTAGAATTGATGTGCAGTGTAAATTTTAGCTAGACATAAACTGGAAGGAGAGCTGTGTACCAATCCCCAGTGATGATGCCCAGAACCGGCTAGGTCTAACACCTAATGTCAAACCCCTCCTTCTCATGGTGCAGGCCGTTAGTACCTTTCAAAAGAGATATTCTTTTTTGGAAGGGAAGAAGGGGAGGGCTGCCAGTTCAGTATGGCCTACTGATCTGGTCATCTATGGCCACTTTTTTTCTTTTTTTTTTCAACCCTGCTGAGGAGTGGTCAACTTCACAGGGTCCTGGTGCTGACCATTTATACCTACTAAACTGGACTTGTTTATGGATTTCAGCTTGATTATGGATCCTGGACTTGCTGCACTGGTGGGCCTCTGTTGAGGGAGAATCTGCCACTGTGTTTTCTGTTTGCTTCTGGGTTGCCATCCCTAAGTGAACAGAGGCATGGGATACCTTATATCAGCTGGTGGATAATCCTAATCAGAGGCCATCATAGGTACCTGAACTTCACTTAGCTAGTTGGGCATTGTCAAGCCTAAACTGGAGTAATGTGTCTCAGGCAGGCCATATGGCTCTTGAAAAAGTCCACTTGAAAAGGTGGTGCCTGAAGTTCCTAACAGCATTGGTGACTTCAGCCTTTATCGGAGGAGGAACAGGTCTTTGCCCCATGCCTGCGATCAGGAGGCTGTTTGATATTGTTGGCCCTACCTATCTCAATAAACCTAGTTTCTTTAAAAATCCTACTATCATTTTCTCTCTGTAGGAACGTGAGGACATTATATAGAAATTTTTCTCTTGATGTCCTCACGCAGGAATTCCAGCATTATAACCTAGATATTCTAGGCTTGCAAGAGATGAGATGGACATGTAAAGGTGAGATAATTAAAAAAACTTTAAATTTCTCTTTTCACGGAGGCAGAATGGAAAGCATCTCCAAGATGTAGGTTTGCTACTCAGCAGACACACCAGTGATGCTCTTCTAGGATATGACTGCATTAATGAAAGATTTACAGCAAAATTTAAAACAAAAATTAAAGACTTGAATGTCATCTGTTGTTATGCCCCATAGAGGACTCTGATGATAATGAGAAGGATATGTTTTACAGCCAGCTTCAAGATGTTTTGAATTCTGTGCAGAAAGGAGATATTTCTCTTGTGCTAGGTGACTTCAATGCTAAAGTTGGTACTAACTCTGACCTTTGGGCAGGAGTTTTATGTCCCTTTTGGCATTGGTAGTTCCAGTGGCAATGGGGAACATCTCCTGCAGGTAAATAAACTTAATGGTTTATGAATAACTAACATATATTTCAAACACTGCGACATTTATAAATATACATGGGTTTCACCTGATGGGTTGCACAGGAATATGATAGATTATGCTTTAATTAACAACAAATGGGCCAGTTCAGTTAGGAATACCAGATCATACAGGAGTGCCGAAATTGGGTCTGACAATTATCTGGTCAAAAGTGTCTTGCAGCTGAAGCTTAAGAAATGTTGTGCTAAGGTTAAGAATAAGAAAATTACCTTCAACACTGAAGGTCTTAAAGATCCAGATATATCCAAAGCATGCCATGATACGCTATTTGTCATTATGACAATCGTGGTTTGCTTACTGCTGAAGTTGAGAAAGCATGGGATCAGTTTAAACAGGCTTTTCTTGAAACCAACAGTACTCTTTTGGGTAAAAGGGAACAAAATTATTTGAGTAATAAGGCTATGGAGCTTATTTCTGAAAGGTGGAAGTGCAGGATTAATATGAAGCAACACTCTACTAGCCCTAACAGAAGGTATTACAATAAGCTTAATAAATGTGTAAAGGATCAATTAACAGCTGATAAGAATCTTTGGCTGACAAAGCAGAGGAAGCAATTAGACAGCACAACAGCAGGTGGTTGTACCAGATTATTAATGTTTTATGTCGGAAGAAACAGGCAGGTACACAGGGATTGATGGATAAATATGGCAAGGTGGTTGAAGGTGAGGATTCTGTGACGGCTAGGTGGGCTGAGCATTTCAGAGATGTTCTAAATAATGTGATTATTTCTACTCCCATTGTTTGTAATGAGGATAGATGCATTACTGGCTTTTATGATAGCTCTATATAACATTCCGAAGTCGCAATGGCTATCTCGAAATTAAAACTGCATAAATCCCCAGGGGTGGATGAAATCAGCACTGAAATGCTTAGAGCTGGGAACATTTGTGTTGTAACATGGGTGACTGAAATTTTGAATATTTTTTATGATAAAGGTGTTGTTCCTAAGGATTTTACTAGAGCTATCATTGTCCCAATTTTAAAAAAAAAGTGATTGCAGTTCTTGTGATAATTATAGGGGAATTAGTTTACTCTCTGTTCCAGGTAAAGTTCTTTGCATGATTATACTTAATAGAATTAAGAATTTGGTTGATGGACAACTGCGTGATGAACAGTGTGGATTCAAAAGTGGAAGGGCTTTATAGATTACAAAATGGCTTATGACACTGTTGATCAACATAATTTCTGGTTGATTGTTAGATCATATGCAATACCTAATAAGTTAGTGTAATGAGAGCTCTCTATAATAACACTGAGTAGTGTGTGAGAGTTGGTATGTCTTGCAGTGATTGGTTTAGCATTGCTAGTGGAGTTAGACAAGGGTGCATTTTGTCTCCTTTTCTCTTTAATTTTGTTATTGATTATGTAATGTGAAATTCTTTGCAAGGGAAAGATTTTGGCCTTAAATGGTCTAGAGATTTCAAAATTTCTGATTTGGATTATGCAGATGATTTGGCCCTGTTGGCTACTGATGTTGATGAGATGAATTCGTTCATTCGGGCTGTTGATGAGAGTGGTAATAGAGTAGGTTTTGTGATAAACAGAGAAAAAATTAAAGTGATGAAAATTGGTCGGGCAGATGGTCTTCAGTTACTTTGAATGGCTGTACTATTGAGCAAGTGTCTCAATTCAATTATCTTAGGAGCTATGTAACTGATGCTGGTGATGTGCAGCATGAGATAAATAGAAGAATAGGGATTGTTGCTGGGACTTTTAAGAATCTATGGAGAGTATGGAAAAATAGGCGTTTACTCCTAAAGACTTAAAATTTGGCTGTGTAATAATTTGGTTCTTTCTAAGGTTAGTTACGGTCACGAAACATGGACCCTTTGTAAGCAGGATAACAAGAAACTTGATGCCTTTGATTCTAGATGCTTACAGTATCTTGGGCATTAGGTGGTTTTACTTTATAAGTAATGATGAGGTTATAAGAAGGAGTCATCAACCTCCTTTGAGTAGCATATTGTGCAGAGAGAGACTGCATTGGTTTGGCCATGTTGCCTGTATGCATAGCTGCAGATTGACAAAGAGGATTATGAACAGTGTGCCTAAAGGTATCAGAAAAAGGGGGAGACCTAGGATGTGATGGGTAGACAATGTCAAACAGGACCTTGCTAAAATTGGCCTAGAGTGGCCAAATGCAGCAGCTGCAGCTCAAAAGAGACACATCTGGAGGAGAAAATTATGCAGTCCAGTTGGATCTCCATAACCCATGGCTGCATTAGGATTTTGTATGTATGTATGTCCAGATGTAGCTCAGGACAGATATGCTTGGAGAACTAAATTGCATGGTCTGGTTGGACTTCCGTAATCCATGGCTGCTTGAGGATGATGATGATGATGATGATACTTCATAATTGCTTTCATAATCTTCCATTTTTAAAAACATCAGTTTGTTTTTTAAAATTTTTAGGAGATTTTCAAAACTTAAAGAAAAATTTATCATTATTCTACAAATCAAACTTGTTTCCAAAGAGTAACGTTAACAAACAAGTCTTCAATACCTTGTAGGATTTCTAAGAAATGGTTACACTGGTATGCAAGGTTTTTATAACATGAACATTTGTAGCTACCTTTAAGAATTTTTTGTTGCTGATTTCACATATGGCCTTAAAAAATGGCTAGCATGTCACATTCTTATGCTATTGGTCATTTTGACTCCTATTAGGATCTTCCTATGCCCACACCTCCAGGCAACTGGGAGGATACTAGATATTTACTTTTTATGGCTGGCAACACTGATTGTCAAGTGGGAGAAAACATGTAACAGTAACCTAACCTCACACTGCCATTCTCATTGTTTTCATTGTAGAGGAACATGTGCTGTATGTTGGAAGAGTGAATTTTGGTATTTAAATGGCACAAAGGCAGCATTGCAGATGTGTTAATGTGCCAGATAAGTTTTGTTAGGTGCTAAGAAATTATATTTTAAAATCCCAAAGTCGTTATTTGACAAAGATTGTGAAGAAAGCGTATAACTTGTGTTTTGAATGTCATGTTGAAGATCAGGGCAAAACATGGGCTCCACATGTGTGCTGCATTTTGTGCTTTGTTGGCCTGAGTGAATGGTTGAAAGGTAAGATAAAATCCATGCCCTTTGCAGTTCCAATGGTTTGGCATGAGCCAACTAGTCACTTGTGTGATTGCTATTTTTGTTTAACTAAAGTGTTGGACTTTTCAGAAAACAACAAAAGAAAAATACAATATTCAAATGTGCCTTCAACCATAAGGCCAATTCCTCATGGACAAGATCTTCCTATACCAATACCTTCAATCAACTGGGAGGAGATGGATTCACATTCATCAGAGGAAGACTTTGAGGCATATACAGATCCTGATCATGCATACACCACTAAAAAGTTAGACAAGCCTCATCTGATTCAGCAAAATGAACTAAACAATCTTGTTTGAGACCTAGGACTTTCCAAACAAACTGAGATTTTAGGTTCAATAGTGGAATCTTCTGAGGTTTCTCTGTTCGGAAAGAGAAATTTGGCTTTATCTCCTTATTACAAGATGCAAGATGGTTTGTTTCTGTACAGATATTTCAGGGCTGATGGAAGAAATCGAAATAACTCATGACCCTAAGGAATGGTGTCTATAGATTTGTCAAAATTCAGCTTAAAAGCTGTCCTTTTTCATAAAGGAAACCAAAAACCTTCCATTCCAGTGACACATGCTGTGGGAATGAAGGAAACACATGAAAGCATGGAAAAAATATTAACTGCTATAAAATATGACCAGTTTAAGTGGACAATATGTGGTGACTTAAAAGTCTTATTTCTGCTCGGCCTTCAAGGAGGCTTCACAAATTTTGCTGTTTTCTATGTTTGTGGGACACTTGGGCCAGAAAAGAACATTACAAAAGAGATGTTTTTATTCCTGGAAAGAGTAATGTGAGGTATAAGTCTCTAGTTGACCCCTCTGATGTTCTGCTCCCACCACTACACATCAAACTGGAGCTTATGAAAATCTTGGTAAAGGTTATGGACAAAACTGGTAAAGAGGTTTTGCACTTGAAGGAAAATTTTCCAAAATTAAGTGATGCCAGACTTAAAGAAGGGATCTTTATTGGTTCTTGGATCAGGAAGCTACTGAATGATACTGTCTTTGAAGAAAAACTGAATTGGAAGGAGCATGCTGCATGGAAATCCTTCTCCTCTGTGGTCCAGGGTTTTCTGGGGAATCACAAAGAGCAAAAATCAATTAATTCAAGATCTCAAAAACTATGAAAATCTTGGCATTGTCATTCGTTTCTTGCCCTCACATCTTGACTTCTTTCCCAAGAACTTAGCAGTTGTCAGTGATGAGCAAGGGAAAAGATTTCACTAGGATATCCGAACCAAGGAGGAGAGATACCAAGGCAGGTGGGACCCAGCAATGATGGGTGACTACTGCTGGTTCTTGCAGAAGGTAGATACCTCAGCATGTAAGACAAAAATGAACTTATAAGTATAAAAGATCCTTACCCATGTTTTTTTATTTTGAGTTTCAGTATTATTCAGTAGTCTATAATTATGATGTTTCTAATATTTTTCACTGTAATCATGTAATTAATTGAGTTTTAAGTTGCAATTTAATAAAATAGTCACATTTATTTTTATTTCTCAGATATGCATATTCATTAAAATTTGAAGTACATCAATCTGTAAAAAAAACTATATGCTTCAGATTTTTCACAGCCATGTTTGAATTTAGCACCCCAAATTTAGTTAAAAACATCCTATTTGACCAATGTTATGAGATAAATAGAAGAATAAGATTGCCGCTGGTACTTTTAAGAATCTATGGAGAGTATGGAAAAATAGGCATATGCACCTAAAGACTAAAATTAGGCTATATAATGGTTTGGTTCTTTCTAAGGTTAGTTACGGTCACGAAACATGGACCTTTGTAAGCAGGATAACAAGAAAATTAATGCCTTTGATTCTAGATGCTTACACAGTATCTTGGGGATTAGGTGGTTTGACTTTGTAAGTAATTATGAGGTTATAAGAAGGAGTCATCAACCTCCTTTGAGTAGCATATTGTGCAGAGAGAAACTGAGTTGGTTTGGCCATGTTGCCCATATGCATAGCTGCAGATTGGCAAAGAGGATTATGAACAGTGTGCCTAAAGGTATCAGAAAAAGGGGTAGACCTAGGATGTGATGGGTAGACAATGTCAAACAGGACCTTGCTAAAATTGGCCTAGAGTGGCCAAATGCAGCAGCTGTAGCTCAAAAGAGACACGTCTGAAGAGGAAAATTATAGTCTGGTTGACCTCAATAGCCCATGGCTGCATGAGGATTTTGTATGTATGTATAAAAAGAAAAGTTTCAATTTGTTGTCTAGTGTAATTGGATTGCTTTAATAAAACATGTATATTATTATTTAATAAAATATGCAACATTTTCTTTTTTCGTTTGATATTTTTGAAGCTTAAATTACATATTTTTATAAAGTATATGTAAAAAAAAGTTTTAAATGGCAGTGTTTTTTTTTTTTAATTGAAATTTTGTTGTACTAAAAATAGACGTGTGCTGGGCCACTCATTTTGAATTCTGTCAACATCTTTATTCATTGGGAACCCAGGAGGGGTTAAAACAACAGTAGCTATATTTATATAGCCACAAATATATTTACCCAAAATTGCAAACAGTTAAAAATTAACATTAAAATTCATAACCCCAAATATTAATCAAAATGACAACTGAAATTAAAATCGCAAATTTTATTTGTTATGAGCGACATTAATTCGTTATATCAACCACATCTGCCAAGGAGTTGATGTCGTATGAAGATGGCAGCAAAGCAGACTGTCAAAATGTATAATGCTCAAAAATAAATGTGTATATCAGCAGAAGATGATCTTTTACGATCTAAATATCAACCAGTCCAATATGGCAGCCCCATAGCAATACATCCTGCTGCACGTTGAGATAAACAACAGACTACATGTATTAAACAAATGAACATTCCCTGCATCAGTGAACAGTGACAATTACCACATTGCAATGCTATTAGTTTGGTAAACCACTGACAGCTAGAACTGAGCATATAGATAGCAACTGAGCAACTATGGTGAGTGTACAAGACAAGGACTACTCTCTCATAGTGGTAAAGATAACAATTAAGCTTATAACTGCTCAATGTTTAAAATTAACCTTTTACCATCGCCTAAACCAATGAGTAATAGTACTGAATCATATTAGCATCTTAAACTGCAATTACGGGATACAATTAACTGCCCTAACAGTGATATTGTGGAAATAAATCATTTTAAAATCACAAATATTAATATGAATTACAATGAAAAATCAATAGGCAAAAGTGATTTGACAGAACATAATGAAATGGCACTTTTTACTGATCCCCCCCCCCCAACCAACAGCAGAGGTTTCTAAAAATATTTTTTTCATTCCCATAATAAAAAAAAGTTGTCACACTGCATAATTTTTATGAATTTTGGTTATTCTTTTGCTATTGATTACTCCAGTGGAAATTGAATGGTAGAACTTTCAATTGCACTGACAGCAACAATTGCTAAAAGAAGGAAAACAATGTAATAGTGGTACATGTGTACATATCTCTGAATTGAGTAGCACTGTGTTATGTAGTTAATATTAGAAATAAATACATATCTGGATTATAAAATGCCCCCAAAACTAAATAATCCCATCAGAGACAATAAGACTAAAATCCATGAAAATTTTGAACAATCCATTGCTGATTCACATTATAAAAGAGAAAGCTTCAGGAACTAAATAATCTTATCAGAGTCAACAAATCTTGAAACACATAAAAATTGTAAACAATGTACTGCAGATCCACAGTGAAAAAATTCCTCTTGGAAATAATCCTATCAAGGACAGCAACCTCAGAAAACAGTAAACAAGCTAAATGCATCTGCAAACTTGCACATCACTAACTATATTTATACACCTATCTATATATTTATTCAGATTTTTAAATAATTAAAAATTATTTAATTTATAGTCAAAATATTTAAAATTAATATTGAAATTCATAACCATAAATATTAACATCGTGATTAAAGTTTATATTATCATTCATAACCACAAATATATTAATAAGACCTGCATAAGTACATTGAATTTAACTGTTCTATAGGATTGCTTTCCCTCCAATACTGACATGAATATTTCTCACAATCCTCCCAGCAATTATTTCTATTGTAATACAATAATGACTATATTTTGTAAAATAGCCGCTGTATTTCACACAGTTATAGAAATATCCTTAAAATTCCAAACTCTTTAATTCGTTTTAAAATTCATAACCATATACACAGTCATATCAGAGTAATACAGGGTGTTTCGAAAAGGACTCGACCCTCTATTGGATTTTTCTATTTAAACTTGACAAAAGGCACAAATTTCAAAAGATGCAAATTAGACATATATCTATTGTACCTTTACGACAGATGTTGAAAGTGATTTCCTGCAATCTGGATGCAGGTTCATACTGTTTCATGACATTTGCAGCCACCTTTCGTAATGTTTGTTTTCTTATGTTAAAAATCTCTCGGTTATCCTTCAAGTGTGTGAGGATTGTTTTGAAACACTACACATTTGAGATATCCCCAGAGAAAAAAATCTGAGGAGTAAGATCTTGAGGGCCACAAATTTTTTGAAATCAAATGATCACCAAAAAATTCCTGCAACATGACCATTGTGTCATTTGCAGTATGGGCAGTTTCCTTCTCTCGTTCATTCACATCCAATATTGCAATAAACTGTTGGATGAGGTCACGATAAATTACACAAGTTACAGTTGAGTCAAAAAATACCAAACACTAATTTTCTGTGCATGTAATGGTCGTTCGTGAAAAGTGTGAGGATTTTCACTGCTCCATATTCGACTATTTTGACTGTTCACATACCCATCCAAGTGAAACCAAGCCTCATCACTGAAATGAACACGGTCCAACACCTCAATTCCATTTTCATCAACAAAAGAATGAAACCAACAACAGTACCGTAAACATTTTTCATGGTCTAGTTCTTTCAGTTCATGAATGACACCATGTGGCAGGCATGAAATTTTAACTTCTTTGTAGCCCTGAAAACAGTAGCTGGTGACAGTCCAACCTGTGAAGATAACTTTCTAAGAGATTTTCTGGGTGAGCTAGTTGAATGCTGAGACACATCATCAAAAACTTTGGCAGTTAACAGTGATAGCTGGCATGGGCTCTTTCAATCCTGTACAGACCCAGTGTCACGAAATTTATCAATCAAACGAGATATCATCAACTTGTTGGGAATTGCAGACTGAGGAAACTTCAACTCAAACTCCTCTCTCACACACTTGTAAGATTTGTACTCACAATAAGTTTCAACAATAAATACATGTTCGTTTTTGGAAAACGACATAGCTGACTGGAATGAATGCTTGAGTGAGACTAGCGTGTGACAAGGTCATTTCAACTGCTAAACACTGTTAACCTTGAGTACAGTAGTACCAACTGACTAATATTATGGCATAAAATGTACATGCGTGTAAGTTCTAGTCTTAGGGTTGCGTCCTTTTTGAAACACCCTGTATGACCACCTACCATAGTATACGTATAGTAGGTGGTCATATTATTCTGGCACAATTGGTATATTAATGAAAATTAACCCTATTTCAACTCCACTCAAAATGACTTCGAAATAGCAGACCAACTCAACATGATTTATCAAGGCAAACAATTTTTACTGGATAACACATGCTTAACTACAGCTACCATGCCCATTCCTAAATGTAAAACTGTCTTTCACCATACATTTATTCATCCTCTACTATATTGCAAGAGCCGTCCCATGGCCGAGTGGTTAGTGCGCTTGGCTACTGATCTAAGGGACCTGGGTTCGAGCCCTGGATAAGGCATGGTTGTATGTGTTGTTTTTCTGCTGAGGTCCTGCCATCCTCTCGGATCTTCTACTTTGGCATATAAACTGACAGGCTCCTGTCAGACCTCTGTGGCAAGCAGCTGCTTGAGGGGGTATTTATTTTTTTATTTATTTACTATATTGCAATCATCTGAAAATTCAAACACTTTTTTTCCAAAGTCTATTCTTTAATAGCCCCAAACTAATTCTCACCATTGCATCTTTTCCCCACATTTGAATCTTTAGTGATTTACCTCTTCTTGCCATATTCTCAACAAAACACTGCATTATATTAAAGGAAAACATACAAGTAAAAAGAGTTCTGACTCCCTCCCTCTCAAACTCTCACTCTATACAACTTGCATGAAACATTCCCCTACTGCAACATTAAGTTCTCTAATTCCCACCTTCAAATATCCTGATCATAATATTTATTACACACCATTTATCTTAACATATTCCAAAACACAGTATAGTTACATACAGGGGGTCCCTATTACAAGTTGTTTCACACTTATGTTGTTGGTATATTGAAGACAGCGAAGTAAATTTCCCTCCCACATTTATATTGGTCTCTTTGTCAGAGTAACTCCTTAATTTGAAACTCATTTCAGCAGTGGAGTCTTAAAATCCCATGCCTGCCACCATCCTCTACAGACCTATTTTGTTCTTTGGTGTTTGTAATTAATAAAAAATAAAAAATAAATACCCCCTCAAGCAGCTGCTTGCCACTTAATAGTTCCAATTTGTGTTTCCTTTGTGCATATCGGGTTCCAGATATAGCAGTTCCCTCCAGGGGCATAGCAAAGGACTGGTCTGGTTGGGGGGGGGGGAGAAATAAAAAAAAATTTCCAACAAAAAATTAAAATTTTGGCAACTGAGCAATTTGCTTAGATTCCTGCTCCGTGGGGGGGAGGGGGGTCACAACTCTCCAATATTTTGCTGTTTGACTTCCAATTTTACCAACTAACCGTAATTTTGCCATTTAACTTTAAATTTTGCCTGCTAGCCATAAGTTCACACAAATAATTCCAATTTCCAATATTTACATTTTGTTTGAATTGTAGCAAAGTCAGTGTGAATTTTTCCTTGATTTGCCAACTCTCCTTGATTTCACGAAACTAATCCCAATTTTTACATTCCTAAATATGCCAAATCACTTCAAACTTTTCAAATTCCTCTAGATTTTGCCAAGTTTTCTCGATTTTAGTCAACTATTCTCAATCTTACAAACCCAATTATCACAACTCGCCTGTATTTTCCAGGTGGATTTGAATTTTGTCAACTGCCCTACACTTTGTTGTTTCCTCAATTTATCCAACACTCCTTCATTTCACAAAACAAATCTCAATTTTCACAACTCGCCTATATTTTACCAAGTGGGTTCGAATTTTGCCAACTCACCGTAATTTTACAGAACAAATCACAATTTTTACATCTTTTCCCTGAATTTGAAAAGTCACTTCAAATTTTATCAACTCTCCTTAACCTTTAACTACTCGCGTGGTGTATAGTGTACACCACATGTATTATTTATCATCAGACAACTAAATCTCAATAAAACCATTATTACAGGAGTTAATAATTTTATTGATCATAAAAAATAAGCAAGCAGAAGGTAAAATATCCAAAATAATAAATACTCTGATATGAACATAATTGATTATCTCGTCTTTCCTGGTGTTGCACTTTTAATGGCCAGCAGTGTACATAGTATATCTAGAAGGATGCATGTCGCCTCTGGCACATATGAGAATCTCATTTTCAAAGAGAAGGAATCTTCGCTATTACTGTTATTACTTCTTCGCTATTACTGTAATTACTTCTTCGCTATTACTGTTTTTACATTCGTTACACGTAATAACACTTTCCATATGTTCCTTACATACAGGCCTTTGACAATTGTTACACATTACAGTGGTAACCCGATTCTTTTTTCTTTCGCATAGAAAACATCTAGCTCGAATTTTTGAGGTGGTTCCCCATCTGTGTCTTCTTGGTTTCTTTTATATTTCGATAAGAATAGTTTTATGTCAGTGGGCAAAGATTGTACTGCTGCACGTTCAATGAGATGTGGTTTCATCAAAGCCAACGCTAAATTTTTTAGAAAAATTTGTCTGTGTTTTTGTGCAGATATAATATTTGTTGCATTATACAAAATCTGGCTATTGATATCTGCCATATTCACCAATTGAAAAAATATCACCAAAGGCCATCTTCTAGTTCTTTGGTTTACAGAGTACATATTACACATTTTATCTACTATATCCACACCCCCTTTTGTAGCATTATAATCCATTATAATTTCCGGTTTATTAGTATCTTGATTTATGGCAGTTGTTCCTATCATTGTTATCTTGTGCCGTAAAAGTTCTTTCACCAAGGGATAACTGAAATACCAATTATCACATGTCAAATTTCTGTTACTTCCTTACATTTTCAAGTAAGCAATGTACTATATCTGTAGGTGTGTTTGATAAATTGTATTTTCCTTCTGGTTGTTTGCCACAATACACTTCCAAGTTACTAACGTAAAAGATTTTAGCATCACAAAGCACAAACACCTTCAACCCATATTTCGCAGGTTTATTTGGGATATACTGGACAAAACTGCAACATCCTCTAAATGCTATCAACATTTCATCAGTCGTCAGATATTCGCCTAACATATGTTTTTTACAATTGTCTACAAAACTGTCAACTATGAATCGAATAGCGGCTAACTTATCAGTGACTTTTCTTTTGTCCCTGGTACTTTTATCATCAAATCTTATTGCTGTTAGCAAAAAAAGAAATCGCTGATAACTCATGCAGGCTCAGTATATTTGTGACTCTGTACCATCATTAGTCCACAGTTCTAAGAGGTGAGCATGGTTTTGTTTTTTACATCCTGATAAAAACGGCAAACCAATAAATGCTAACAATTCTGCTTTTGTAGTTTCTTTTGCGTCTTTTTCTCGAGCATAATTTGGCCTAACTTTTGCGATTTACAAGTTTGTACATTAAACAATGTGCTTGATCATTTCGTCATTGAAAATTTTCAAAAATGAGCTTAGCTCATTAGAAATACCTAGTGCATTATGGTTTGCCCCTCGAACTGTGTTTATTATGTTTTTTGAAGATGTTTTATTGCACTTGCAAGCTGGCTTTTATTCCAAATGGTTTGCTTATCTTTACCCACAAATTTTCCATCACTTTCAGTTGACTTTTTTTGCTAAATCATCTGTATCGCTTACTTCTTCTGAATTAGTATCGTGGCCACTTTCTTCAATAACTTCGTCATCTGAAATATCTGATTCCACTGGTAACTCTTCTTCAGAATCTGTATTGCATATAACCAGAGCAATAGCTTCTGACTCTGCATCAGTTAGTCTGTTTCGGTTTCGATTTTTCACACGATCCCTGTAATATGTGAAATTGAATTTCATAAAACTCGATAAACAGAATATTTAAAACAAAAACTAGTCAAAAGTTGTAGTCAATTGATACAACAGTTAAAAAAAACGTTCTATATGAACTTACATAATTAATCGCGTTGGTGTATTTTATACACCACAGAGGAAAAGCATTATAATGTAGCTGCCTGATGAGCACTTGAATTGAAACTGATAGGCATATCTTGGCAACATGTTAAAGGAAGGATACATAGAGCGGCTAGAGTGGGGAAATGTGTAAAAACAAGTTGCAACAGATTTTGTATTGGTGTACTTTTTACACCAGCACGAGTAGTTAAAGGTTAATTGCACAAGAAAGGCACAATTTTCACAACTCCCCTGTATTTTACCAAGTGGCTTCGAATTTTGCCAAGAGTTCTTGGATTTTCCAACTCTCCTTAATTTCACAAAAACAATCTCAATTTTCACAAATCGCCCGTATTTTACCAAGTGAATTCGAATTTTGCCAATTGCCCTAGATTTTGTCAAGCTTCCTCGATTTTGCCATCTCGCCACAATTTTACAGAAAACAAATTCCAATTTTACATCACACCTGATTTTTGCAAAGCCACTCTGAATTTTGCCAACTCTCCTAGATATTGCGAAGTTGACTCGATTTTGCTAACACGCCATAATTTTGCAGAAAAATGATTGCGATTTTTAAATCTCACCTGAATTCTGTCAACTCCACGATTTTGCCAAGTCAATGTATTTTGCCAATTGCCCCTAGATTTTGCAAACTCGCCATAATTTTACAGAAAAAAAATCCAAATTTTCACATCTCACCTGAATTTTGCCAACTCGCTATAATTTTACAGAAAAAAAATCCTAATTTTTACATCTCGCCTGAATTTTGTCAACTCCCCAAGATCCGAAGTCACTCCAAATTTTGCCAACTCACCTGTATTTTACTAAGTGGCTTTGAATTTTGCCAACTGCTCTAAGTTTTGCCGTCTCTCCATTTTCCAAACTGCCTTAGATTTGCCAAGTTGCCTCAATTTTGACAACTCCCCTTAATTTTCCAAAAAAAAATCACAAATTTTCACAACTCGCCTAGATTTTACGAAGTCGCTTCGAATTTTGCCAACTCTGAGTTACTTTGGGGGGAGCCTCCCCCCATCCCCCCCATGGCTATGCCCCTGGTGCCCTCTATCATTCTGATTGTGCTCCCAAGCTCTACATCAGTGGTAGATAACAAGATAGCAATGAGAACTCTCAACTTGAATCCCCAGCCTCATCCACTGCATAATTTCTCCTAATTCCTGTAATCAAGCCAAACAAGCTCCAGTCATTTCCTTTCGATGATAAAAGTTTTACAGTTAAATCCTTTAAAAATTGTTTTATTCTATGCATTTTTACACTAAACATGTTTGGCATGCAAGTTGTTGCTATCAAACATAAAATAGTTTCTAATGTTCATACAATACAAAAATGATTTAATGATGTTTTCCTTTATTCCACTGTATTTTACATGTATTGGTATTGTGAAAAATACCCTTTAAAAGTTGTGTAAGGGATGCTAATGCTCCTACAGTCCCTATCCTTTTGTATTTACATGTATTCTTATAAGGGAAAATACCCATTACACATTTTCATTTTATGTTGTGATTATCACAATGTATAACAGTCAAATCACTTTATTTCTCACATAACGTGATTCACACTAGCTATCCCAAAAACAAATCACAAGCCAATACAAACATGTTACTGTTAGCATAATGTTATGTTCGTTGTTGAGTTTCCCTTCACAGAACTCTCTTGACCATGAAATGTCACTTGGCCAATTAATATTGACAATTCATAACCATAAATGGTCATAAAAATGCATAAGTACATTGAATGTAGCTATTCAGTTAAAACACTGGAAATCACCTTCCTTCCCCCAAAAAACAACAAACATAAATAATTGTCTCCCCCCCCCCTACAATTACTCTGCCCAGTTGGAATTATAAATGACAACCATAGTCCACTGCAAAGATTCTATAATGTAATAAACAACATTGAGCCCAGTATATAGTGGATACCAAGCCTAACTTGCATGATAAAATTGCCAAAAACAAGCCAGTAAATACTTTCAAATGTTGACCATAAATCAGATTCACAATGGAAAAATGCCACCACAATTAAAATATATATATTCAATGTGTCAATAATGATTATCTATAATAAAATAAAAAAAAAAAAACCCTCGAGCAGCTGCTTGCCACAGAGTTCTAACAGAAGCTAGTCAGTTGAATATGCCATAGAGAAGATCTGTGAGGAAGGAGAGATCTCAGCAGAAATATAACGCAAACATCCATGCCTTGGGGCTCGAACCCAGGTCCCTTTCATCAGGGGCGGGGGTGGCTCAATCGGTATCGCACCAGGCTCGTAATCTGTAGTTCTCAGGTTCGAGTCCCAGCTGGGTCAGCGTTGAGATTTATCTCCGCAAAATTCCCCGCCCTGCCCACGGTCAGTAGGGGACACCGATGGGCTTGGAAAGACCGCCGTCCGTCGGATGGGACGTTAAGACGTGGCCCCGTGTGCGGGAGAACCATACCCTGTGCACATTAAAGAACACGCTGGATGGCCTTGACGGGAGGCTACCATCTGTCTCCCAACAGCTGTTCCAGTGGGTTCGCCTCCCCCAACCTTCTCTGAGCCTTCGGGGTCCATGTGACCTGGCCATTTAGCCCATGGTGTGCAAAAAAGTGCCACTCAGAGATAAAACAACCCAACCCTTTCATCAGTAGCTAAGTGCACTAACCACTTGGCCACATATTTGATGCAACCACAAATATAACATTTTCCCAAAACTTTTGAATAAATAATAAATAAACTCTACATACTTGGTATTAACTTATAAATAACCACTTTGAAGTTGATTTAAATTTTAGAGGAAAAATTGTCTTGAGCCGTTGGGATACAAATTTACAACCTCCTGATAACATGTCGGGTGCTCTGGACCCTGAGCTACCAGCCGCCAATCAAGATCTCCTCTAATTGATGATGTAAATCATATCAACCTACTTCCTATGTAGGGAGTGTTCAGGCAATTTTCGTCACATGCGGCAAACACAAACCATATAGATGGAAAGTATTTCCTTATAAGTATTTTTCTTTTGGTATTTTTATTATGCAGAAGACATATTTATTGTTCATAAACACCAATCAATAAATGAAAAATGTGAAAGCATTGTTCCTGCTTTATTGCTTACATGTAGAAGTAACACTAGTAACATCCTTTACAGCTTTACATGCATACATGTATGCATGTAAGCTGTGTAATGTGCCAGACAGACTCGCTCCTCATACAGTCATGGGCTATGGAGGTCCAACCAGACTGTGTAATTTTCCTCTCAAGACGTGTCTCTTATGAGCTACAGCTAGAATTAGCCTAGATTTCGCCACTCTAGGCTAATTCTAGCAAGGTCCTTTTTAAAATTGTCTGCACATTACAACCTAGGTCTCCCCCTTTTTCTGATACCCTTAGGCACACTGTTCATAATTTTTGCCAATCTACAGCTATGCATACGAGCAACATGGCCAAACCAATGCAGTCTCTCTCTGCACAATATGCTGCTTAAAGAAGGTTGATGACCCTTCTAACCTCAACATTACTTACAAAGTCAAACCACCTAATGCCCAAGATACTGTGTAAGGATCTAGAATCAAAGGCATCAAGTTTCTTGTTATCCTGCTTACAAAGGGTCCATGTTCAACTACCATAACTAACCTTAGAAAGAACCAAACTATTATACAGTCAAATTTTAGTCTTTAGGTGTATACGCCTATTTCTCCACACTCTCCATAGATTCTTAAAAGTCCTGGCAGCAATCTCTATTCGTCTGTTATTCTCATGCTGCATCACCAGTATCTGTTACATTCCTCCCAACATAATTAAACTGAGACAATTTCTCAAGAGTGCAGACATTCAGATTAACTGAACCACAGCCTGCCTGACCAATTTTCATCACTTTAGTTTTCTCTCTGTTTATAACCAAACCTACCTACTACCAGTCTCATCAACAGCTCGAATGAAAGAGTTCATCTCATCAACATCATTAGCCAAGAAGGCTAAATCATCTGCATAATCTAAATCAGAAATTTTGAAATCTCCAGACCATTTAAAGGCCAAAATCTTTCCCTTGCAAAGAATTTCACATAACGTAATCAATAACCAAAGAGAAAAAATGCATCCTTGTCTAACTCCACTAGCAATGCTACACCAATCGCTGCAAGACATAGCAACTCTCACAAATGACTCAGTGTTATTATAGAGAGCTCTCATATGGAATAACTAACTTATTAGGTATTCCATATGATCTAACAATCAACCACAAATTATGTCAATCAACAGAGTCAAAAGCCTTTTTGAAATCTATAAAGTTAGTAACCATAGGTTTCTGAAACTCTAAACATTTCTCAAGACTCTGCCTAAGTGAAAATATTTGATCAATACATCCCCTACCACTTCTGAAACCACACTGTTCATTACGCAAATGTTCATCAACCAAATTCTTAATTCTATTAAATATAATCATGCAAAGAACTTTACCTACAACAGAAAGTAAACTAATTCCCCTATAATTATCACAAGAACTGCGATCACCTTTTTTAAAAATTGGGACAATGATAGCTCTAGTAAAATCCTTAGGAACAACACCTTTATCATAAAAAATATTCAAAATTTCAGTCACCCATGTTACAACACAAATGTTCCCAGCTCTCTAAGCATTTCAGTGCTGATTTCATCCACCCCTGGGGATTTATGCAGATTTAATTTCGAGATAGCCATTGCGACTTCGGAATGTTATATAGAGCTATCATAAAAGCCAGTAATGCATCTATCCTCATTACAAACAATGGGAGTAGAAATAATCACATTATTTAGAACATCTCTGAAATGCTCAGCCCACCTAGCCATCACAGAATCCTCACCTTCAACCACCTTGCCATATCTATCCGTCAATCCCTGTGTACCTGCCTGTTTCTTCCGACATAAAACATTAACAATCTGGTAACAACCACCTGCTGTTGTGCTGTCTAATTGCTTCCTCTGCTTTGTCAGCCAAGCTATCAAGCCAAAGATTCTTATCAGCTGTTAATCCTTTACACATTTATTAAGCTTATTGTAATACCTTCTGTTAGGGCTAGTAGGGTGTTGCTTCATATTAATCCTGCACTTCCACCTTTCATAAATAAGTTCCATAGCCTTATCACTCAAATAATTTTGTTCCCTTTTACCCAAAAGAGTACTGTTGGTCTCAAGAAAAGCCTGTTTAAACTGATCCCATGCTTTCTCAACTTCAGCAGTAAGCAAACCACGATTGTCATAATGACAAATAGCCTATCATGGCATGCTTTGGATATATCTGGATCTTTAAGACCTTCAAGTGTTGAAGGTAATTTTCTTATTCTTAACCTTAGCACAACATTTCTTAAGCTTCAGCTGCAAGACATCCACCCCTGACTTTTGACCAGATAATGGTCAGACCCAATTTCGGCACTCCTGTATAATCTGGTATTCCTAACTGAACTGGCCCATTTGTTGTTAATTAAAGCATAATCTATCATATTCCTGTGCAACCCATCAGGTGAAACCTATGTATATTTATAAATGCCACAGTGTTTGAAATGGTTAATGTAGTTAATGTAGTTTATATTGATTGACAATTCTGTCCATTTTAACAAGCAATTGGTAGGGATCAGTGAAATGGTTATGCAAATTAATTTGTGATTGACATTAAAAAGGGGGCTTCACTGTAAAGTCATTTTAAAAGAAGTACTTTTTTAATACATTTATTGTTGCACTCTTTTAAAAAAAAATATTCTGTTTTATTCATGATGTGTAGAATTTCAAAACAATTGTTATTTTTAAGTAATCGAATATGACTAGTAATAGTATGTGAAACTTGTTGTTGTTTGGTTGTTTTACCTCTGAGTGGCACTTTTTTGCACACCCCGAAGGCTCAGAGAAGGTTGGGGGAGGGGACCCACTGGAACAGCTGTTGGGAGACATATGGTAGCCTCCTGTCAAGGCCATCCAGCGTGTTCTTTAATGTGCAGAGGGTATGGCTCTCCCACACATGGGGCCACAGCTTAACGTCCCATCCGACAGACGGCGGCCTTTCCAAGCCCATTGGTGTCTCCTACTGACCATGGGCAGGGCAGGGAATTTTGCGGAGATAAATCTCTCCGACTGAGCCACCCCCGCCCCTTAGTTAATCGTAAACCATTAAGTTTGTTTACCTGTAGGAGATGTTCCCCATTGCCATTGCAACTACCATTGCCAAAGGGACCTAAAACTGCTGCCCAAAGTTTCAGAGTCAGTACCAACTTTAGCATTGAAGTCGCCTAGCACAAGAGAAATATCTCCCTTCTTCACAGAATTCAAAATATCCAGAAGCTGGGTGTAAAACGTATCCTTCTTGTTCTCATCAGAGTCCTCTGTGGGGGAATAACAACAGATGACATTCAAGTCTTTAATTTTTGTTTTAATTTTTGCTGTAAGAAACCTTTCATTAATGCACTCATATCCTAGAAGAGCATCACTAGCATATCTGCTGGGCAGCAGACCCACGCCTTGGTGATGCTTTCCATCCTCCCTCCCTGTAAAGAGAAATTTAAAGTTATTTTTAAGTATCTCACCTTTACCTGTCCATCTGGTCTCTTGCAAGCCTAGAATATCTTGGTTAGAGTGCTGGAATTCCTGCGTGAGGACATCACAAGAATAATCTCTATACAATGTCCTCACGTTCCACGTTCGTGCAGACAGAAAATGATAGTAGGATGTTTAATGAAACTAGGTTTATTGAGATAGGTAGGGCCAACAATATCAAACAGCCCCCTGATCGCAGGCATGGGGCAAAGACCTGTTCCTCCTCCGATAAAGGCTGAAGTCACCAATGCTGTTAGGAACTTCAGGCACCACCTTTTCAAGTGGACTTTTTCAAGAGCCATATGGCCTGCCTGAGACACATTACTGCAGTTTAGGATTGACAATACCCAACTAGCTAAGTGAAGTTCAGGTACCTGTGATGGCCTCTGATTAGGATTATCCACCAGCTGATATAAGGTATCCCATGCCTCTGTTCACTTAGGGATGGCAACCCAGAAGCAAACAGAAAACACGGTGGCAGATTCTCCCTCAACATAGGCCCACCAGTGCAGCAAGTCCATGATCCATAATCGAACTCAAATCTGTAAACACGTCCAGTCTAGTAGGTATAAATGGTCAGCACCAGTACCCTGTGAAATTGAGCACTTCTCAGCAGGGTTGAAAAAAAAAAGAAAAAAAGTGGCCATAGATGACCAGATCAGTAGGCCATACTGAACTGGCAGCCCTCCCCTTCCGTTCCCTTCCAAAAGAGAATATATCTTTTGAAAGGTACTAACAGCCTGCACCTTGCAGAGGTGGGGTCAGACATTGGCACTAGACCTGTTTGGTTCTGTGCATCATCACTGGGGATTGGTAGACAGCTCTCCTTCCAGTTTATGCGTAGCTACCATTTACAGACCTTTATAGTTTTACTGCTATTAATCACAGCTGTTTGGTTTGTATATGAAAGGGAATCATGAAAAACAGTACAGATCAGTTTCCTTTATTTGGTTGCATCAGTTCAGGAAGTTAAAATGTGATCAAGAAGATCAATTCTTAAAATTTCTTCATTAGTCACTTACCATGATTAAATGTAATGAAACGGCAAAGCATGTTCACCAAGTTTCTGCAGTGTGTACACTATAATTGGACATTTACTTTAATTGTGTATCATTTTCATTACTTTTTTAGTGTTTTCCAACAATGAATCTGTCTTCTGCATTATAAAAAAAAAGGAATTAGTAAATAATAAATACTTTATTATTTCCTATCAACTCATAATAAATTATCATTTTAATGATTTGCTAAAGTTGCATTGCTCTATTCACTTTACTCATTCTTTACATCAGTGATCTGTTTCATTTAGGTGGATTTTTAATAATGAGGATAATGAATACCAAAAGCAAATTTCCCTATAGGAATTATATGAAAAGCTTCTGCTTATACTCATTTGCTTATCAGCTCATAACAATTGCTAGAAATGTAGGGCCCCATAGGGTATAGTGACCATACGTCCCGCTTTTGGCGGGACAGTCCCGTTTTTTAACAATTTGTCCCGCGTCCAGTGGCGTTTTAAAAAAGTCCCGATTTTTGGAAAGAATGCACGACAAGCTAGGGAACGAAGCACAAGCTAGGGAAAACAACTTATGGAGACGAAAAAAAGAAATTAGCATTAGTAGAAGGACTTATGTCTTTTCATGCTATTAATCACAGTCATTCCTTCAGATCTATGGACTGTACATCACAAGTTGTCAAAAAGTTATTCAACAAAAAATTTGCCTGTGCTAGAACAAAATCCGAGGCAATTGTGTGTAATGTGCTTTCCCCATATGCATTTTCAGAATTAAACAAAAATATAGAAAAAATTAATTTTATATCCATATATTCTGACGCATCTAATCATAAGGATATAAAGTTATTTCCAACCATTATTAGATTTTTTGATTCGGAAACTGGAATAAAAATTAGAATTTTAGATTTCGTTTCTTTGCCCGGTGAAACTTCTGAAATAATTTTCAGTTCCATTATTAATATTTTGGAAAAAAACAATTTAAAACATAAAATGATTGCATATTGTGCAGACAACACGAACGCAAATTTTGGAGGAAAAGCGAGAAGAGGTACAAATAATATTTTTTATAAATTGAACAAAAACCTTAATCAAAACATTATTGGTGTTGGTTGTGCAGCGCACATAATACATAACGCCATTCAAACAGCTGCTAACTTGTGCCCGTAGATGTGGAAAACATTGTTATTAAAATATATTCTTATTTCTATATATACACTGTGCACGTTGAAATGCTTAAAGAATTTTGTGAAACTGCGGAAGTTGAATATCAGAAAATACTTGGATACAGTAAAACGCGCTGGTTAGCTCTTTTGCCAGCTATCAAAAGAATTTTGAAAATATACGATCCTTTGAAATCCTACTTTCTATCGCAGGATAAATGTCCTAGAATTTTAGAAGAGTTTTTTGAAAAAGAATCTTCAAAAATTTGGCTAGAGTTTGTACACAATCAAGCAGCTCTTTTTCAAAATGCTATAAAACTTATTGAAGGTGACAAAATTTCGGTAATCGAAGTAGCAAATGAAGTTAATAATTTAAAATTTCAGTGTCAAGAGCGGTTAGAAAATAATTTTCTTCCGTTAACTATCTGTAATAGTATAAGCCAGCTAGAAGAACAAGGTGCAATAAATAGTGCAGATATCATGAATCTGCACGATTTATTGCACCTTGTTCTTCTAGCTGGCTTATACTATTACGGATAGTTAACGGAAATAGTAACTGCATAGATTATTAGAAGAGTTGACGGTACATTACAATGATATTGAACATTTTCATTGGGTTACATTAAATCAAGAACTTAATTGGAATGATGTGCATTCGATCATATTACTCATAATTTCCCATACAGTAATATTTCCGAAAATGATCTTTTTAATGAGGTATCATTATTAAAAAAATATATTGATAAGGAAAAGGTTAAATCTTGGGCATCAGCAAAAATCACAATAGAGAACAAATGGTTAGAAATATTTCACCATTTTGAAGCAAACCATGTTCCATACAATAATGCACAAAAAATTGTGGAATACGTGCTGTCCTTACCAGGAACTAATGCTGCGACTGAACGCGTTTTTTCTACTGTAAATAAAGTGTGGACATCAGAAAAATCGCAATTAAATGTTGAGACTTTGAAAGCCATTTTATGTGTGAAATATAATTTAACAAATTCTTGTGAAAAATTTCATGACATTTTAAACAACGACAGCAATCTACTAAAAAAAATTCACTCAAATGAGAAATATGCCAAAGAATAAAATAATACTATACATAATTTTTTAATGTATTATATTTGTAAATTGTACTTATGTTGAAATTTAAAAAAATATATTACAATACTATTTTTGCGTTCTATGAAAATTTTTGTTGCTCCATATAGACCAAATTTTTAATCAAGAACCCCCCCCCCCCCCGGTCAATGGTGTCCCGCTTTACCAATGTTAAAATCTGGTCACCAAACCATAGGGAGCAAATCTGCTGCAAGACAAACCCAAATCTTGAAGAATGTCTCCTAGTGCAGTCCGGAGGGAGGTGTTCAGTACAAATTTCGAAATATGGTTCTTTCATTGTTCTCACTAATCTGTAATAATTTTTTGGTGTTTAGAGTTGTTGCACCTTGTCTTTCAGCTTGTACCATGTTCATTTCTTGATTGCTAAAAATGAATTATTTTTTCCTGTGTCTGCTCATCTAACAGACCTTGGATGTTTCCTGTATGTAGACAAAGATTTTTGCCATTTGGGTATTACATTTAGCTTCAGTGGTAGGAAAATGTTATTTTGGTCATTTAGACCAATCTTTCTCAGCTTTCTTTTACAAAGTACCTGTTTTTAAAGAATTTTTTTTTTGATACCCCCAAGAACTAAAATTTTCAAACGAATTTTTCTATTATTACAACAAATTCGTTTAAACAAATCTAATCGTGCATGATTATTTTTGGATCTAAAAAGTGCTTAAAACAAAAATTTAAACATTTCAGTTGTGTTCATTTTCCAAGACTTCTCTTGCATACCCCTTAGGGTGCATGCATAATTAGTTCAGAAAAACTGTTTTAGACCCTATACCCACTGATGTTGGACATTTTTAACCATATTTTGGTTTCTGGTTTCCAGTCCAACCTGTAAAGTTTAGTAAAAAAAAAAATAAATACCCCCTCAAGCAGCTGCTTGCCACAGAGTTCTGACAGGAGCCTGTCAGTTTATATGCCACAGTAGAAGATCTGAGAGGATGGCAGGACCTCAGCAAAAAACAACACGAACATCCATGCCTTACCTGGGGCTCGAACCCAGGTCCCGTAGATCAGTAGCCAAGTGCGCTAACCACTTGGCCAGGAATGAACATTAAAAGTATGTTTTGTTTATTATGGATGCAGAAATTATATTGTCTGTTTCAAATGTATAAAAATATTAAAACAAAGTGTTCATCAATAATAAATGAACAGATTACCTGTTGATATATATATAATTCAAAATGGCTAAATGATGGAGCTGGTGATAGCATAGTGGATAGAGCACCTGGCAAGTAACTTTTGAGGCTTGGTTTTGAATCCCACTTGTTGGTGAACCTCATTTTTCCCACAAAAGTATTTCTCTGTGTTCATATTTTACTTTTTTGTTTATGCTTATATTTGCATGATCTTTCAAATTGAAACAGAATTATGAAAAGTATTAAAAGAAAGTTATTATTTAGAACAAAGTCTTTTAAAGAAAGCTTAAAGTCAAAAATAAAATAAAACTGGGCCAAAGTTGGGTTGTTTTGCCTTTGAGAGTGATTTTTGTGAATACATTGAGTTAAAAGGCCAGGTTGTAAGATCTCAGGATTGAATTATCAAAAAAAATGTGGAAAATTATCATTAGTATGATGTTGAACTGCCCCATACAGTGATGCATTCATGAACATCGCAGGGAAGGCTATCTTACAGCTCTATAATGTCCTCCTTATAAATAGAATGCCAAATAACATGCACCAATCCCCTGTGATGATGCATAGAACCGGCCAGGCCTAGCACCTAATGTCCGACCCCGCCTTCTCGTGGTGCGGACCGTTAGTACCTTTCAAAAGAGATACTCTCTTGTGGAAGTGAACGGAAGGGGAGGGCTGCCAGATTAGTGTGGCCTATTGATCTGGACAACTATGGCTACTTTTCTTTTTTTTTTCTACCCTGCTGAGGAGTGGTCAACCACACAGGGTCCTGGTGCTGACCATATAAACCTACTGGACTGGACAGATATATGGCTCTGAGCTTGATTATGGATCCTGATTTTGCTGCACTGGTGGGCTTCTGTGGAGGGAAAATCTTCCGCTGTGTTTTCTGTTTGTTTGTGGGTTGACAGCCCCAAGTGAATAGATCCACAGGATATGTTTATCAGCTGGTGGATAATCCTGAGCAGAAGTCATCGCAGGCACCTGAACTCTTTGCTTCTATTGGCATCGTCAAATTCTACATTGGAGGAAATCTTCCAGTGTAGATGGCTTCAGCCTTTAGTAGTGGGGGAATGGGTCTTTGCCCCATGTCTGCGATTAGGGGGCTGTTTGATATTGTCGGCATTCCCTCTCTCAATAAACATAGTTTCTTTAAACATCCCACTAACCATTTTCTCTCCATAGGTAGTTGGAATGTGAGGACTCTGCACAGAGCTTTTTCTCTTGATGTCCTCACACAAGAATTCCACTGTTATAATTTAGATATTCTCGGCTTGCAAGAGACCAGATGGACAGATAAAGGTCAGATTCTTAAAAATAATCTTAAATTTCTATTTTCAGGGAGGGACGACAATAAGCATCACCAAGGCACTAGCGATGCTCTTCTAGGATATGAGTGCATTAATGAAAGGTTTCTTACAGCAAAATTTCAGACAAGCGTTAAAGACTTGAATGTTATCTGCTGTTATGCCCCTACTGAGGATGCCGATGAGGATGAGAAGGATAGGTTTTATGAACAACTTCAGGATATTTTGAATTCTGTCAAGAAAGGAGATATTACCCTTGTTCTTGGTGACTTCAATGCCAAAGTTGGTACTGACTCTGACCTTTGGGGAGGAGTAATAGGCCCTTTTGGTATTGGTAGCTGCAATGGCAATGGGCAACGTCTCCTACAGGTAAGTAAACTCAATGGATTCAGAATAACTAACACTTATTACAAACACCGCGACATACATAAGTACACATGGGTTTCACCTGATGGGCTGCATAAGAATATGATTGATTACATATTAATTAACAGCAAATGGGCTAGTTCTGTTAGGAATACCAGGGCATATAGAGGAGCTGAAATTGGATCTGACCATTACCTTGTTAAAAGTGTGTTGCAACTTAAACTTAAAAAGTGTTGTGCTAGGGTTAAAAAATTTGCTTTTAATACTGAAGCTCCGAAAGATCCAGTTATAGCCAAAGCTTACCATGATAGGTTACTTAGTCATTATGACAGTCATGGTTTGCTTACTACTGAAGTTGAGGAAGAATGGGATCATTTTAAACAGGCTTTTTTGGACACTAACAGTACTCTTTTAGGAAAAAAGGAGCAGAAGAGACAAAATTATCTGAGTGATAAGGCACTTGAGCTTATTTCGGAAAGAAAGAACTGCAGGAATGCCCTTAATCAATACCCTACTAGTCCTAATAGAAAGCATTACAGAGACCTTAATAAACTTGTAAAGGATCAGTTAGCTGCTGATAAGAATCTTTGGCTTGATGGTTTGGCTGACAAAGCCGAGGAAACAGTTAGACAGCACAACAGCAGAGAGCTGTACCAGATAGTTAATGTTTCGTGTGGTAGAAAACGGACAGGCATACAAGGATTGAAGGATAAACAAGGTAAGGTTATAGAAAGGGAGGATTTTGTCATGGCTAGGTGGGCTGAGCATTTCAGTGATGTTCTAAACAATGTAGTTAGTTCTACTCCCATTGTTTGCAATGATGATAGATGCATTGGTGGCTTTAATGTTGGCCCTATAACACAATCTGAAATTATTTTGGCTGTTTCTAAACTTAAACTTCATAAATCCCCAGGGGTAGATGAAATTACTACGGAAATGCTTAGAGCTTAGAATATTTCGGTTACCACTTGGATGACTGAAATTCTGAATATCTTTTATGATAAAGGCATGGTTCCTAAGGATTTTACCAGAGCTATTGTTATCCCTATTTTCAAAAAAGGTGATCGCAGTTCTTGTGATAACTATAGGGGTATCAGCCTACTCTCTGTTCCAGGTAAAGTTCTTTCCATGATTGTGCTTAATAGAATTAAGAATCTGGTTGACAGTCAATTGCATGATGAGCAATGTGGATTCAGAAGTGGTAGGGGATGTGTGGATCAGATATTTTCACTTAGGCAGATTCTTCAGAAATGTTTAGAGTTTCAGAAACCTTTGGTTGCTAGCTTTGTTGATTTCAAAAAGGCTTTCGACTCTGTTGATCGTCATAATTTGTGGTTGATTGTGAGATCATATGGTATACCAGACAAGTTAGTTAACATTATGAAAGCTCTCTATAATAACACTGAGTCGTGTGTGAGAGTTGGTAAGGCTTGTAGCAATTGGTTTAGCATTACTTGTGGTGTTCGACAAGGGTGCATTTTGTCTCCTTTTCTCTTTAGCTTGGTTATTGATTATGTTATGCGAAATTCACTTCGAGGGAAAGATTTTGGCCTTAAATGGGCTGGAGATACGAAAATTTCTGATTTAGATTATGCTGATGATTTAGCCCTTTTGGCAAATGATGTTGATGAGATGAACTCTTTCATTCGAGCTGTTGATGAGACTGGTAGTAGAGTAGGTTTGGTTATAAACAGAGAGAAAACTAAAGTGATGAAAATTGGTCAGGCAGGCTGTGATTCAGTTAATCTGAATGGTTGCAGTCTTGAGCAGGTGTCACAGTTTAATTATCTTGGGAGCTATGTAACAGATAATGGTGATGTGCGGCATGAGATTAACAGACGAATAGGGATTGCTGCCGGGACTTTTAAGAACCTATGGAGAGTGTGGAGAAATAGGCGTATACCTCTAAAGACTAAAATTAGACTGTATAATAGTTTGGTTCTTTCTAGGGTTAGTTATGGTAGTGAAACTTGGACACGTTGTAAACAGGATAACAGGAAACTAGATGCTTTTGATTCCAGATGCTTACGCAGTATCTTGGGCATTAGGTGGTTCAACTTTGTAACTAATGATGAGATTAGGCAAAGGAGTTTGCAACCTCCTTTAAGCAGCATATTGTGCAGAGAGACTCCATTGGTTTGGCCATGTTGCCCGTATGAATAATTATAGATTGGCGAATAGGGTTATGAACAGTGTGCCTAAAGGCCTCAGAAAGAAGGGGAGACCTAGGATGCGGTGGGCAGACAATGTCAAACAGGACCTTGTTAGAATTGGTGTGCAGTGGCCAGATGCAGTAGATGTAGCTCAGGATAGACTTGCTTGGAGAACTAAATTGCACGGTCTGGTTGGACCTCCGTAGCCCATGGCTGCTTGAGGATGATGATGATGAGTTGGCACACCTCTTGAGTGTTGTTGGAGCTGTCAGCCCATCATGTCCCAGATGTGTTCAATATCTGAAAGGTCCGGTGAGCATGCTGGCCAAGGTAGTACCTGAACATTTTGCTCATGTAGATACTGCAGATTAATGCGGGCTGTGTGGGGGCAGACGTTATCTTGCTGATGAAAGGTTCCATGCTGCTCAACAAATGGGACAGCCACTGGCTGCAAAATGTTGTTAACATATTGTTGGGCAGTTAGAGATCCCCTGAGATGCCCAACTAATGCCACCCCACAGCAGGTGCTGGAGATGTATGACTATGTCACACTCACTGGGTGGCGTTCCTTTTCCCTAGATAACAGCGAACGCATCTACTGTCGTGCTGACAAAGACAAAAAACTAGATTTATCACTAAACACCATGGTACTCCACTCTTGATCATTCCAGTTCTGTCTGAGGCGACACCACTTAAGATATGTTTGCATGTGGGCAGATGTTAGGAGCAAATGTAGTGCCAGACAATAGGCTCACAATGAAAACTGTAAAAGCCTGTTGATTAGCATCTGCTTGGTAGGTATTTGATATGTTGCCGTTGTCAGTCCCTTTGCAGTTGCATTGTAGCCTTGAATCTGTCACACAATGCTATGCGTTGCAAATGATGGTCCTGTCACTCTGTGGTCATATGTCGTCTTCCTGATCGTCAGCATGTGCTAGATCCTTGAATCCACTGGCACCATATGTGTACAATGGTGCTGGGATTGTGGCCAACCTTGTTGGCCTCATCTCTGTATGACAAACCAGCTTTTCTAAGGCCGATGATTCTTCCATGCTTAAAGTCTGTTAACTGTTGGAACGTCTGTCGTCGTATGCGTAAGGGCATCTTTAGCGGTTTAGAACAATTTCTACATTTTGTCAACAAGGGAGTGTTGGTTGCCTTTATCTGTGTTTGACTGCTCCACACCTGTGTCCATCCATCGGATGGAACATTAAGCTGTGGTCCCGTGTGTGGGAGAGCAACCCCCACACACACGTTGAACAACACGCTGGATGGCCTTGACAGGAGGCCGACATCCTTTTCCCAACAGCTGTCCAATGGCTCCCCTCAACCATCCATGAAATCACGAGAGCTTCAAACTTGGACATTTGTCCTAAATATCTAATATTAAAGTAGTAAATTTCTTGTTTTTCTTTTAAAAAAATCTCGAATTTACCACTTAAAAAAACAGAAGACTTTTAATACAAATTATGAAAATTATAAATTTAGACCATAATGCTACCCGACCATATTGGCAAAAAATCCTTGGCAGGTTTAAAATTCAAAATATCCAATATTCCAGATATGAATGAACTGACAGATTTCGACAAGAATGGGTGTAATTAGATCATTTCGATAGTTGCTTCGCAGCTTACTGTCGGTTTCCTGTTAGGCCTCAACCAGCACATGAAGGTGACTTTTGGTGCCATCCTTTTGATAATGTCCTGTATAGTGGAACATTGGATAGCATCTTTCAATCATACTCAAGCTCTGCACCTGTGACATCAGCTCGCACCTGTCCAATTGTTTCAATCATCCTGCAAACCTAATCATTTCCATATACTACCGCCTCCTTAAATTTCGTCACATTTGCATAACTTCTTGCAAGTGTTGCATTTTTTTTATTTCCTGTAGTGTATTTTCTGATCAAGAAGGCTTTTAATTGTGATAAATTTTAAGGTGAAAAATTCTATATTTTACTCACCCTGAATTTTGCCAAGTTGTCACAAAAAAGTGGTGCTAACGTTCATTGCTTGAATTTTGTTTCTCACATAGCTCACATGTTCCTTCCACTGGAAATCAGAAGGCAGAGTTTAAATTGATTACTAAAAGCTATGGAAAATAAATTACATGTAATATACAGTACATTATCTGTTATATTAGTAACATTTTTAATCACAGTTATATTAGTAACATTTTTGATCATAGTAGCAAATTTTTCTGTTAACTGTTGTTCAAAATGTTGTTCCAACATGTAAGTTACAATTTGTGTTTGTCCAGCTAATAATAACTAAATATATTCTTTTAACATTTTGAACGAAACCTTTTTAAATGTTTTTTTTTTACTTTCTTTAATAGTGCAGTGGTCTGTAAATGGTAGCTAGGCATAAACTGGAAGGAGAGCTGTGTACCAATCCCTAGTGATGATGCACAGAACCGGCCAGGTCTAGCACCTAATGTCCGACCCTGCCTTCTCGTGGTGCAGGCCGTTAGTATCTTTCAAAAGAGATATTCTCTTTTGGAAGGGAACGGAAGGGGAGGGCTGCCAGTTCAGTATGGCCTACTGATCTGGTCATCTATGGCCAGTTTTTTCTCTTTTTTTTCAACCCTGCTCAGAGTGGTCAACTTCACAGGGTACTGACCATTTATACCTACTAGACGGGACTTGTTTATGGATTTGAGCTTGATTATGGATCATGGACTTGCTGCACTGGTGGGCCTTTGTTGAGGGAGAATCTGCCACTGTGTTTTCTGTTTGCTTCTGGGTTGCCAGCCCTAAGTGAACAGAGGCATGGGATACCTTATATCAGCTGGTGGATAATCCTAATCAGAGGCCATCACAGGTACCTGAACTTCACTTAACTAGTTGGGCATCGTCAAGCCTAAACTGGAGTAATGTGTCTCAGGCAGGCCATATGGCTCTTGAAAAAGTCCACTTGCAAAGGTGGTGCCTGAAGTTTCTACCAGAATCGGTGACTTCAGCCTTTAGCGGAGGAGGAACAGGTCTTTGCCCCATGCCTGCGATCAGGGGGCTGTTTGCTATTGTTGGCCCTACCTATCTCAATAAACCTAGTTTCATTAAACATCCTACTATCATTTTCTCTCTGCACGAACTTGGAACGTGAGGACATTGTATAGAGATTATTCTCGTGATGTCCTCACGCAGGAATTCCAGCACTAAAACCAAGATATTCTAGGCTTGCAAGAGACCAGATGGACAGGTAAAGGTGACATACTTAAAAATAACTTTAAATTTCTCTTTACAGGGAGGGAGGATGGAAAGCATCGCCAAGGCATGGGTCTGCTGCCCAGCAGATATGCTAGTAATGCTCTTCTAGGATATGAGTGCATTAATGAAAGGTTTCTTACAGCAAAATTTCAGACAAGCATTAAAGACTTGAATGTTATCTGCTGTTATGCCCCCCCCCCCCCCCCCCCCCTGAGGATGAGGATGAGAAGGATAGGTTTTACAGACAACTTCAGGATATTTTGAATTTTGTCAAGAAAGGAGATATTACCCTTGTTCTAGGTGACTTCAATGCCAACGATGGTACTGACTCTGATCTTTGGGGAGGGGTGATAGGCCCTTTTGGTATTGGTAGCTGCAATGGCAATGGACAACGTGTCCTACAGGAAAGTAAACTCAATGGTTTCAGAATAACTAACACATATTACAAACACCGCGACATACATTAATACACATGGGTTTCACCTGATGGGCTGCATAGGAATATGATTGATTATATATTAATTAACAGCAAATGGGCTAGTTCTGTTAGAAATACCAGGGCATATAGGGGAGCTGAAATTGGATCTGACCATTACCTTGTTAAAAGTGTGTTGCAACTTAAACTTAAAAAGTGTTGTGCTAGGGTTAAAAAATTTACCTTTAATACTGAAGCTCTGAAAGACCCAGTTATAGCCAAAGCTTACCAAGATAGGTTACTTAGTCATTATGACAGTCATGGTATGCTTGCTACTGAAATTAGGGAAGAATGGGATCATTTTAAACAGGCTTTTTTGGACACTAACCAGTGCTCTTTTAGGGAAAAAGGAGCAGAGGAGACAGAATTATTCGAGTGATAAGGTACTTGAGCTTATTTCAGAAAGAAAGAACTGCAGGAATGTCTTTAATCAATACCCTACTAGTCCAAATAGAAAGGATTACAGAGAGCTTAATAAACGTACAAAGGATCAGTTAGCTACTGATAAGAATCTTTGGCTTGATGGTTTGGCTGACAAAGCTGAGGAAGCAGTTGCGCAGCACAACAGCAGAGAGCTGTACCAGACAGTTAATGCTTTATGTGGTAGAAAACGGACAGGCATACAGGGATTGAAAGGTAAACAAGGTAAGGTTATAGAAAGGGAGGATTCTGTCATGGCTAGGTGGGCTGAGCATTTCAGTGATGTTCTAAACAATGTGGTTAGTTCTACTCCCATTGTTTGTAATGATGATAAATGTATTGGGTGCTTTAATGTTGGCTGTAAAACACAATATGAAGTTATTTTGGCTATTTCTTAAACTTAAACTTCATAAATCCCCAGGGGTAGATGAAATTACTACAGAAATGCTTAGAGCTGGGAATTTTTCGGTTACCGCTTGGATGACTGAAATTTTGAATATCTTTTATGATAAAGGCATGGTTCCTAAGGATTACCTATTTTCAAAAAAGGTGATCGCAATTCTTGTGATAACTATAGGGGTATCAGCCTACTCTCTGTTCCAGGTAAAGTTCTTTCCATGATTGTGCTTAATAGAATTAAGAATCTGGTTGACAGTCAATTGCGTGATGAGCAATGTGGATTCAGAAGTGGTAGGGGATGTGTGGATCACATATTTTCACTTAGGCAGATTCTTGAGAAATGTTTAGAGTTTCAGAAACTTTTGGTTGCTAGCATTGTTGATTTCAAAAAGGCTTTCGACTCTGTCGATCGTCATAATTTGTGGTTGATTGTGAGATCATATGGTATACCAGACAAGTTAGTTAATGTAATGAAATCCCTCTATAATAACACTGAGTCGTGTGTGAGAGTTGGTAAGTCTTGTAGCAATTGGTTTAGCATTACTTCTGGTGTTCGACAACGGTGCATTTTGTCTCCTTTTCTCTTTAGCTTGGTTATTGATTATGTTATGCGAAATTCACTTCAAGGGAAAGATTTTGGCGTTAAATGGGCTGGAGATACGAAAATTTCAGATTTAGATTATGCTGATGATTTAGCCCTTTTGGCAAATGATATCGATGAGATGAACTCTTTCATTCGAGCTGTTGATGAGACTGGTAGTAGAGTAGGTTTGGTTATAAACAGAGAGAAAACTAAAGTGATGAAAATTGGTCAGGCAGGTTGTGATTCAGTTAATCTGAATGGTTGCAGTCTTGAGCAGGTGTCACAGTTTAATTATCTTGGGAGCTATGTAACAGATACTGGTGATGTGCGGCATGAGATTAACAGATGAATAGGGATTGCTGCCGGGACTTTTAAGAATCTATGGAGAGTGTGGAGAAATAGGCGTATACACCTAAAGACTAAAATTAGACTGTATAATAGTTTGGTTCTTTCTAGGGTTAGTTATGGTAGTGAAACTTGGACACTTTGTAAACAAGATAACAGGAAACTAGATGCTTTTGATTCCAGATGCTTGTGCAGTATCTTGGGCATACATGCAGTATCCTTGGCATGTGCAGTATCTGGGATTCCAGATGCTTGTGCAGTATCTTGGGCATGCATGCTTGTGCAGTATCTTGGGCATACATGCTTGTGCAATATCTTGGGCATTAGGTGGTTCAACTTTGCAACTAATGATGAGGTTAGGCAAAGGAGTTTGCAACCTCCTTTAAGCAGCATATTGTGCAGAGAGAGACTCCGCTGGTTTGGCCATGTTGCCCGTATGGATAATTATGGATTGGCAAATAGGGTTATGAACAGTGTTCCTAGAGGCTTCAGAAGGAGGGGGAGACCTAGGATGCAGTGGGCAGACAATGTCAAACAGGACCTTGTTAGAATTTGTGTTCAGTGGCCGGATGCAGCAGATGTAGCTTAGGACAGATATGCTTGGAGAATTAAACTGCACGGTCTGGTTGGACCTCCGTAGCCCATGGCTGCTTGAGGATGATGATGAATAGTGCAGTAGGCTTCACTATTCACAGATAACTGCTGTTCACGAAAATCTGAACACCATGAAGGTATAGAGAGTATGAGGCATATTTAGCACCTACTACTGAAGAAGTGATTAGATTTTCAAGTTCATGGGTGCAATTGTGTTGGCTACAGGCCAATGAAAACATTCTGCTAAGGGTGTGACGGTTCCTGTGCAGGTGTTGGTAAGATATGCAATGCAGACCAGTGTGAGCTCCATATCTCCAGATTAGTGAGTTCGACAGAGGACTTATTGTTGGCATGAGAGAAGTCAATCTTTCATATCGAGAAATTGCAGCTCGTGTGGGACCTAGTGTATCTGTTGTGCATCGAATATGAAGAGAATGTTTCAAAGATGAGCAATGAACCCATCAGGAAGGTTCTGAAAAAAGTTGTTCTTCATCCATAGACAACCCTATGGGAAGATCACCATTTTTGGAGGTGGGCTATAACATAATGCTCTCCACTATCTATGGCCTTGATCTAACAGTGGAAGGGGGCGGGGGTGGCTCAGTCGGTAGCGCGCCAGGCTCGTAATCTGTAGTTCCCAGGTTCGAGTCCCAGCTGGGTCAGCGTTGAGATTTATCTCCGCAAAAATTCCCCGCCTTGCCCACGGTCAGTAGGGGACATCGATGGGCTTGGAAAGGCCGCCGTTCGTCGGATGGGACGTTAAGCGTGGCCCCGTGTGCGGGAGAGCCATACCCTGTGCACGTTAAAGAACACGCTGGATGGCCTTGACGGGAGGCTACCATCTGTCTCCCAACAGCTGTTCCAGTGGGTCCCCTCCCCCAACCTTCTCTGAGCCTTCGGGGTCCGTGTGACCTGGCCATTTAGCCCATGGTGTGCAAAAAGGTGCCGCTCAGAGGTAAAACAACAACAACCCTGACAGTGGAAGTCAGTAACACACCTTCCAATGTTGGCAGTAACAGTTTGACACCATTTATTGCAATTCAAACTGTATGCCCACTGGCCATTACTAAGACTGCCTCTGACACCCTAACACAAAGCAGCCAAACTACAGTGGCACATGGAGTAACTGACATGACGAATGGTACAACATTGTATTTTCTGATGAATCCTACATCTGTCTGTCCGAATTCAGAGGCAGAATCCTCATCCACTGTTGTATTGGTGAGAGGCATCGAGAGGAGTGTATTTGATGAGGTATACAGCACCAATGTGTGGGATTATGGTGGGTTCGATCAGTTTTAAATGCAGTTCCACCCTAATATGGCTCCACACCACCATTACCAGTGCTCGTTACATCCAGGGCATTTTACAGCCAATAAATGGCTCTTCCATACTTACTGCCCTACACACCATATTTCAGCAGGACAATGCAAGACCCCATTCAGCAGCTGCCACTGTTTAATACTGAGGCAAAAATGTGCATATCCTTCCGCGACTTGCAGGATCTGCTGATTTGTCACCCATGGAAAATGTATGGGACAGGGTTGGATTGGGGGTGAGTAAGGGTAAAAGAGATCATATTATTAAACTTATTTATATTTCATGCATTTTTCAAGAATTTTTTAAAAATCCATGAGGGGGAAATGTGATATTGAAAATCATGTGTCTTGTCCCTCCACCCCACTTATTTTGTTTTAGATCCAGACTTGGTATTGGATATGGTCAGGTGGAGGTTACTGCAATGCCAAAACATCCTAGCAAATGTAGATTAACTTTGGGTACAGGTGCATAGTGGTTGGACAGATATTTCATATTCTAGCATCAAACATTTGTTTGACTATGGAGACAGTTGCCTCCAAATCGTAATCATTATTACAATAAAGCTACATTGAACCCCCAAATACGAGTGTGTTCTGATTTTCATGAACAGTGTATTTATTTGTGCCATATATTGACATTCGTGGCTATGGCCTCCATATTCATGGTCTGTAGCTAGATTAACTTCCCTCTTTCAATATCATGTTATGATTTTGAAACATTAATTCAGTGATTGTTAATCACAATTAAGATTTCAAGCACCTTGTAGTATAATACTTGCTGCAAAACTTGTTAAGTACCTCGCCTTAGGCCTGAATTGTAACTTGTTAATGGAGCAGAATTTGTAAATAATGACTGGGTCTTGGACAAGGATGCCAAACATTTCGAAATCTGTGGGACTTCAGTAGAGGATCACTGTCTCGCATCTCTCACCGGTTTTGTATATAATTTTATGTAATTACGTGTTCACAATATAATTATTAACCCTTATAGTTTTTAGGCTCACTATGCATAACTATAAGGATTATTCAAATGAAAGTGAGAAAGTCTGAAATTATGTACCAAGAATTTACGTAACTTTTGACATTGTCCCAATGAGGATGGGGCGGGGGTGGCTCAGTCGGTAGCGCGCCAGGCTCGTAATCTGTAGTTCCCAGGTTCGAGTCCCAGCTGGGTTAGCGTTGAGATTTATCTCCGCAAAATTTCCCCGCTCTACCCACGGCGAGTAGGGGACACCGATGGGCTTGGAAATGCCGCCGTCCGTCGGATGGGATGTTAAGCCGTGGCCCCGTGTGCGGGAGAGCCATACCCTGTGCACGTTAAAGAACATGCTGGATGGCCTTGACGGGAGGCTACCATCTGTCTCCCAACAGCTGTTCCAGTGGGTCCCCTCCCCCAACCTTCTCTGAGCCTTCGGGGTCCATGTGACCTGGCCATTTAGCCCATGGTGTGCAAAAAAAGTGCCGCTCAGAGGTAAAACAACCCAACCCAATGAGGATTCATCAAAGTGATACTTTGTTCGTAGAACGACTTTGTTGTTCGATGAATTCTGTAACCATGTGCTGCACCTCTTTATCTGACTCGAACTTCCTTTGTGGCTTTATTATTTATTTTTAGAGGACCAAAAATATGAAATCACATGGGGGGAGGTCACTACTGTAGGGAGGGTGTTGCCAACTGTGAATTGGGCATATGGGTGGGGGGCATTGTCATGCTATAAAACAAGTTTCCTACTAGATGGTCCTGCCACTTGGGGTGGGGATGGCTCAGTCGGTAGTGCACCAAACACATAATCTGCAGTTCCCAGATTCGAGTCTCTGCTGGGTTTATGTTGAGATTTATCTCCGCAAAACTCCCCGCCTTGCCCACGGTCAGTAGGGAACATCGATGGGCTTGGAAAGGCCACCATCCATCAGTTGGGACATTAAGCCGTGGTCCCTTGTGCGGGAGAGACATACACTGTGCACGTTAATGAACATGCTGGATGGCCTTGACAGGAGGCTACCACCTGTCTCTGAACAGCTGTTCCAGTGGGTTCCCTCCCCCAACCTTCTCTGAGCCTTTGGGGTCTTTGTGACCTGGTCATGTAGCCCATTGTTTGCAAAAAAGTGCCTCTCAGATGTACAACAACCCAAGTTCTGCCACTTCAACTTAATTGCATACCTTAATCAGCCCAAAGTTTCACACAGTATTGCTATGAGCTGAACTCGCCACAGCCCAAAAACTCAATCAATAATAGATCCTGAGAGTCCAAAAGAAACATCAATATACGGCACATTATTCAAAGCTTCCATGTGGATTTATCTAGAATCCACACATCTAGCATATTCAAGTCGATACTTGAGACTGATTCAATTATTCTAGTGTTGATGAGTTCCTTGTATACAGGGTGATTCAAAACTTATCGTTCAAATTTCGTGGGGGAGGTAGGGAATACGTCAGGAAACCGATTTCACATAGGAAAGTATGTCCGCAAACGTCATCTACATGAACAAAATGGACAAGTAAAGTGAACACAAGGAAACAGTACAGTTAAGTGCTAACGAATGTGACTTTTATTCCAACAAGGTAAAGTACAGGTTCACAGTCGGTGCTCAAAATTGCGATCATTTACACGAACACAGGATTCACAGCACCGTTGCATTGACTGCCGAACATTTTCAAAAACACCTGGCATATCACGGACAATGCCTGCCGCGGCCACTATTCGTGCAACAAGGTCCATTTCACTGTCGACGGGCTCTTGATGCGTAAAACGATTCATCTTATCACTAGTAAGTCAGCTCGTACACTGATGACAGCGGGAGTGGTCGGGCAAGCTGTACACTGGTTGGGTACACACAGCGCCCTCTACATACGCATGCGTACATTTGCGGACATACTTTCCTATGTGAAATCGGTTTCCTGACGTATTCCCTACCTTCCCACGAAATTTGAACGATAAGTTTTGAATCACCCTGTATATACAGAGCCGTATGTAGCCCTCCCCCTTTAGAATGGCGGTAAAAATAATGAAGCAAAAAATTATTAAACTTGTGAAAGTTAATATCTTTTAAAGATCCCTGAAACAGAGCGGGAAAGTTTATACTATAAAGGAAACACAGTCCCTTTTTTTTTCTATATCCAGGCTTGCATCTGTGTATATCCATTTCTTTGCGTGAGGACACAACAATCATTTAGTCCAGGGGTTCTCACGTGGGGTACGCCGTGAGAGCTCAAAAGTCGCTAGATATATGTTATATATATATATGTTTTATTCTCATTGTTATGCTATAACTATAGTTTTATCTATCTATACAAGGGGTACGCCAGTTACATACACATTTCCATGGGGTACGTGAAACATAAAAGGTCTTTGAATGAATTCGAAGAATGCAATAGGAAATGTGACTATTCTGAGGGGGGGGGGCAGGAACCAAGGAGGTTGGGTTGGGTTGTTTTACCTCTGAGCGGCACTTTTTTGCACACCATGGGCTAAATGACCAGGTCACATGGACCCCGAAGGCTCAGAGAAGGTTGGGGGAGGAGACCCACTGGAACAGCTGTTGGGAGACAGATGGTAGCCTCCCGTCAAGGACATCCAGCGTGTTCTTTAACGTGCACAGGGTATGGCTCTCCCGCACACGGGGCCACGGCTTAACGTCCCATCCGACGGACGGCGGCCTTTCCAAGCCCATCGGTGTCCCCTACTGACCGTGGGCAGGGCGGGGAATTTTGCGGAGATAAATCTCAACGCTGACCCAGCTGGGACTCAAACCTGGGAACTACAGATTACGAGCCTGGCGCGCTACCGACTGAGCCACCCCCGCCCCAACCAAGGAGGTTAAAAATAATATAAACCAATAGGACCAAATCATCTGCATAATCTAAATCACAAAATTCGAAATCTCTAGATCATTTAAGGCCAAAATCTTTCCTTTGCAAAGAATTTCGCATTAGATAATCAATAACTAAAGAGAAAATGAGACAATCGCTGGAAGATGTACCAACTCTCACACACAACTTAGTGTTATTATAGAGAGCTCTCATCACACTAAATAACTTATCAGGTATTCCATATGATCAAACAATCAACCACAAATCATGTCGATCAACAGAGAAAAGCCTTTTTGAAATCTCAGGTCTCTGAAACTCTAAACATTTCTCAAGAATCTGCGAAAGTGAAAATATTTTATCAATACATCCCCTACCACTTCTGAATCTACACTGTTCATCAGGCAGTTGTTCATGAACCAAAATTCCAACTCTATTAAGTATAATCATGCAAAGAACTTTTTCTGGAAGAGAAAGTTAAATTATTCCGTTATAATTATCAGAAGAACCACAATCATCCTTTTTAAAAACTGGGGACAACAATAGGTGTAGTAAAATTCTAATGAACAACACTTCAATCATAAAAAATAATTCATAATTTCAGCTGGACATGTGACAACAGAAGCCAGTAATGCATCTATCCTTAGTGGAAACAATGGGAGTAGAAATAATCACATTATTTACAACCTCTCTGAAATGATCAGCCCACCTAGTCATCACAGAATCCTCACCTTCAACCACCTTGCCATATTTATTCCCCAATCCCTGTGTACCTGTCTGTTTCTTCCCACTTAAAACATTAATTATCTGGTACAACCCCCTGCTGTTGTGCTGTCTAACTGCTTCCTTATCTTTGTCAGCCAAGTTATCAAGCCAAAATTTCTTACCAGATGCAAACTGATTTTTTACACGTTTATTAAGCTTGTATTAATGCCTTCTGTAAGGATTAGTAGGGTGTTGATTCATATTAATCTTGCACTTCCTTCTTTCAGAAATTAGTGCCATAGCCTTACCGGTCAAATAATTTTGTTTCTCCTCTTCGCTTTTACCCAAAAGAGTACTATTCGAAGAAAAGCCTGTTTAAACTGATCCCACACTTTCCCAACTTCAGCACTAACCAAACCACTATTGTCGTATTCAATAAGTAGCCTATCGTGGTATGTTTGGCTATATCTGGATTTTTCAGACATTCAGTGTTATAGCTAATTTTTTTAACCTTAGCACAACATTTCTTACTGCTTAAACTTCAGCTGCAAAACTCTTTTAACCAGATAATGATCACACCCAATTTTGGCTGCCCTGTATGATCTGGTATTCCTAACTGAACTAGCCAATTTGCTGTTAATTAAAATCCGGTGAATACCATGTACATTTATTAATGTTCCAGTGTTTATAGTCGTCATCATCATCATCCTCAAGCAGCCATGTGCTACAAAGGTCCAACCAGACCATGTAATTTAGTTCTCCAACCAAGTCTGTCAGCTACATCTGATGCATCTGGCCCCTGCACACCAATTCTAAAAAATTTAATTACGAAAAAAAATTTTTTAAATCGAGCGTGCTGCTTAATTTAACTTGCGTAAGTAACCATTCACACGAATCCTTATTAAATGGGCCAATATATACCCTGCATCTTAAATAATTAGGATTCTAAAATTATACATAAAGAATAAAGAGCTTAAACTATTTTGAAAAATCTCCGTACAACATGCATTGTTCGATTAAGCTTCAGAAACGAAGTGGATTTTATAACATAATCACATGCCATAAATACATATTCAACGCAAAAAGGTTAAGCACTAGCTAGAAAATGGCAAACTATTTGCACGTGCTACGGAAAAGGTCAAACTTGAAGCAGATTTCAGGTTAAAATAAGATTAGCAGATTTTATACCTCAGACTAATAACATTTTGATGCAAACTGGATTTTTAAGTGAAACTTCAATATTTGTGTGCGTGATTAATCTGCGCATTTTATTACGTAAAAAATAATAAAATTTACCTGAACGGGAACATTTTTGTGGGGTACCTAATTTTTTTGCCAGTCTACTTGTTCTATCTATCTTGAAGGTTAATGCGCATGTCATCTGAACAATGAATATCTCATGCATACTGATATCGCGAGCATTCATTTCTCACGCGTATTTAATCCTTCATGGCCTGAATTATCGAAGAATGTGAACAAAATTATCATTTTTGTCAGGTGCGACAGAGAAAGAGACGGATAATTACTGAAACACTGCTTAAAATTCCAGCTAATATATCCTGGTGTCTGCCTATGTTGCTTAAAAACAGTAATGGTGCACTGTAGGTCATTGAGAGTACATGAGTACAATTTAAAAGTGGAAAATTCCTTATACTGTAAGTTAAATAACTTATCCTATGTGAAAGAAGCGATTTTTTTTTTTGCTGGCAAAGCAGAATTTATATTTAAAAAATGCTGGGGTGGTTTCTAATTTTAGTCGGGGAGATTACGAAGTTTTAGAGGAGAATTATGGGTAATAAAAAGGAGTGTTTACATAAATCGCCTATAATTGCATTTAAAATGGCAAAATTAGAATTAAGTAAATTTTTGTCTAAATTTAGTAAAGCATATTTTTACAAACAAAAGGCTTTGTATTTTTCATGGTATATTTTTTTCTGTTATTAATCATTGGACTTCGAGCTTTTTGCAAAATCCTGACTGTCATTAAGTTGGCAATATATGCTGATAACTGGTCCGGGATAAGACTTTGCAGATAGGACTTTCATTATCCGCACAGGGCTCTAGTTGAAAGCTGTTTCTTCGTGTACAGGATAGAGCAGGGGTGGCTCAGCCGGTAGTGCGGCTTTGGCCAAGTTCGAGTTCCGCCTGGGCCAGCATCTAGATTTATCTCCTCAAAACTCTCTGTACTGACCATGTCAGTAGGGGGGATACCGATGGGCTTGGAAAGGTCGCTGAGTAGTGAGTTCCCAACCCAGCCCCCCACTCACTGTGCTTTCCCCTATGACGTCACTGACCACGCTCCCTATGACGTCATTGACCACGCCCACTTATTAATATTCATAATTAAAAATTAATTAATCCCCCCTTATTAAAAACCCTTCCCCATCCCTTTTTTTAAACCCGTGGCGCCATCTGGCGATTATGAGGAGTACTAGTTTCGGAAAAAACCCTATTTTAACTCTAAATTTCCCAATTTTTCAGCCAACCCGTCATTAAAGACCCCTGGTTGACCTGCCTATATTTTAAGCCCTCCTTCTCAAATAGTCCCGATTTTTCTTTATTTCAGATCCCCCTGGTTGACCCCCCTATATTTTAAGCCCCCTTAATCTCCGAATAAGTCCCTTACCAACTAAACTTCCGGTGGCAACGATCGGCTGATGCAAGCCTCAGAATAATTGCATGGGTGGCAACCACACGCAGAAAGGGATGATGCAAGTCTCTAAATAATTGCAAAACTTTCGATAGCAGTCACTCACAGAAAATCAACTCCCAAAGTTGTATTACCCATTTTTATTCCTTATTAATGAAACACATTAAAACCCCCTCCCCTTTATTAAACCCCCCTTATCAAAAGTTCACTCTATTAAAACTTCACTGATCGCAAACTCCCATCCTTTTTACAAGTGCACTAAACTTAGAAAATCAACTCCCCAAAGTTGTATTGCCCATTTTTATTCCTTATTAATTAAACACTCATTAAAAAAACCCTCCCCTTTATTAAACCCCTTATCAAAAGCTCACTCTATTAAAACTTCACCAAACTCCTTTGGTGTCCACGTTCATCTGAAATTTGCCAAGTCCCGCTAAACTTTGGGTGGCAACCCCTCTCTTGACGGTTGATGCAATCCTTGAACAAGGTCCCCGTATTTTGCGAGTTCGACCTTCACTAGAAGGACTATCCTGCAGTAACTGTTTTAAAAGACTATAAAAAAATAATAAATACCCCCTCAAGCAGCTGCTTGCCACAGAGGTCTGACAGGAGCCTGTCAGTTTATATGCCACGATAGGAGATCTGAGAGGATGGCAGGACCTCAGCAGAAAAACGACACAAACATCCATGCCTAAATCCGGGGCTCGAACCCAGGTCCCTTAGATCAGTAGCCAAGCGTGCTAACCACTCGGCCACGGGACGGCTGCCCCACAGAAAATACCATAAAAAAAAAATAAATACCCCCTCAAGCAGCTTCTTGCCACAGAGGTCTGACAGGAGCCTGTCAGTTTATATGCCACAGTAGGAGATCTGAGAGGATGGCAGGACCTCAGCAGAAAACGACACACACATCCATGCCTAATTCCGGGGCTCGAACCCAGGTCTCTTAGATCAGTAGCCAAGCGTAGGGTAAAAAAATTAATAAAATGAGTAAAATCTGATTTAAAAATAAATTTTTCGTAATTATGAAATGATATTGAGGTGTAATATGGTCTGTAGGGGTGACATATAAGACCCGCTTTAGAACACGCAGACGTTCGGTACCTTACCCTGGACCACGTTTTATTGACGGATCACTCAGCAGTGAAAAAATTTTCGAAGTTTCTAATCTTTGATCTGTGTCAACAATCGCACAGTACGAATTCGCCTTCCTTCAAATCATACGACGGGGTCGCTTATCGATGGGTGTAATCGACCTTTCATCAACTCGCGTGATGTGCATTTCGCAACAAGCGGGCTATGTATGATAGAACTACTGTTATCTGCACCGCAATATTTGCATCTGCTACTGATAAACGATTTCCTTCCTTAAAAATAGAAACTTGGTAAATAATTCCACTGCATTCATTAAGAACACAAACTGATTTCGTGCTAAAACATCTTCTTTCACACTAGATTTCAGCTTACTTGTAAAACTAATGTTAAAAATTTATGTGAACCAGTGACTTGACAGATGGAATCACTCAATCACCATAAGAATATACTATTACGGCGCAGTGTCAGGAAAGCAAAGAAAGAAGAAAACTTCGAAAGGAAGTGGAAAAATGCGAAAAAAAAAGGGCGAGTTTAGAGAATGGAGGCTAGGAGAGTCAAATGGAGAACAAGAATTATTCGCTCACTATTCTTCCAGAACTGATGAGAAGAAACACGCGACATTATTCAAAAGATTCGTAAGGATGAAAACTGTAAAAAGTACGAGAACTAAGGTCAAGGTATGCAAATTCATTCAAAGTGACAAGCAGGGTGCGATTCTGCATAGTTCAATGAGTTCCTTTGGTAGCTGCTAGGTAGGTGGGAAGTAGGAGATTAGCAGACTGAGAAAAATAACATATCGTTGGAATATGGGAGGTTCGTTTCCAAAGAGAATGAATGTTTTCATTTTACACCTTCAGTGCCCTCAGAAAGTTACATATCTACGGTCTATTATTATTTTGTACCACGGAAAACCAGTTGATCAGCCAAGAAAAATCAAGAGTTGGTGTATATATTAATGTTTCGCTGAATTATTTATTGGAATGAATGCAGGAAATACAAAACATGAATATTGATGAAACAGTGCAAAATCAAAATTTTTCAAAGAGTTACATTTAGTACACACAGTTCTTGTTAGTTTTTTTTTTCTCTGCTTTACATGCATAGGACACATGGCCGTCTTGTGCTTACTTCGACTGTCAAATGATCTCCTACCCTGAGCATGCTAATTAGAAGCTTCTTCTGCACCAACCGGGAAAAGCACGGGATATTTTGCTACCAATGAACTAGGAATTAACTCTTTTTCCATTACCACTGGGACTACTTTCCACATATATAAATCCTGTATTAACTGTGAATGAGCCTGTAATAAATTGAACGCCTTAACAACTATATACATTTAAATTCGTAAAAATGAACAACATTTCAGTCAATGTTTTTGGATACGAGAAAGAGGTGTTCCCACTCTACATCACGCCATTCAGATTTAAAGCGCAGGCAAATCTCCGACTGTTATCAGATGATAAAAAGCAGCATTATTGTTCCATTAAAAATTGATAAGAATCTATGAAATTCAAAGGGTGAATGCTGTTTTCCATATTATTGGGAACACAATTAATCTTATTTTTGATCATTCCTTGTATAATAAGATGGCTGTCCTTTAGGTTATGAAATATAACTGGAACATTATTAGTAGCTTGAAAATTGGGATGACACGTATTATGAGCGCCTCCTCGGAGAAGTGCTATAAAACTATGTGTCAGATACTATGAAATTGATTCCTGTCATGTTTACACAGCTCCCGCCTTCATACCTGAAGATGACAAATATAGTTGATAAACTACAATGTACCTTTTTGGGAGGTATACGAGGGGGAATTTCAGTGAATCGTTTTAGCATGGCAAGCAACAAGCGTTTAGAATGAAAGACCGAATGCAAGTTTGTTTAAACTAACTCCTCAGATGCACGTTTCTCCATAGATTCGTAAAACTCTCATTATGTATTCTTTGCTTTCTCTCTCACAAGATAATTAAAGTTCAAACACTAATACATCTTCCCTATGTGTATCTTTCTAATAAACCATACGACAAAAGTAGATAAATCGCAAGCATCATCTGCGTCAGATCTGATTCCATATATCTGCTTACGACGAAATTCTCACAATAGCCTGAAATGGACAGTACTTTACCTACGACACAGCATGTGACTAGGTCATTTAATCAAATTACATGCATAAACGAAAATTAGAAAAACAACGAAATGGTTGGTAAATTCAATGAGAATCACTAAAATGTAAAGGGTATTGGAATATCTGTAAATACACACACATTTCAGTGGATAGGTGAATATTTTCACAATTCTTTGGAAGTGGAAGACTCAATAACTGTAAAACATACTGTGACGTGAGAGAAAGTATAAAAATGCAGTGGGATGGTTGTAAAAATCGCTTCAAAACAACAAATTACAGCGCAAATACTGTAAGATAGAAAAAACGACTATTAACAAGCGCCATCTAGTGTGTAAAATAAGTGAACCTGAGGAGTAACTGATAAAAGTCACTCTTTAGCGGAAGGAGTAATACAGGTAAAATCGTAAAATATTGAGTTCCCATGCTAGTAAATCACGGTTCATTGCATACACACGGATGGATGAATATCACAAAATACTTTGCATATAGAAAACATCAGTAAAGAACCACAGAAGTTTGGAAATTTAAAATCTGAAAACTCACTATAAGAAAACAACAATATTTTCAGTATTTCCATGAAAAGTTGGGCCCCAGAAATATGTAAAGCAGAGAAAAAAAAAACTAACAAGAATGGGAACACCTCTTTCTCGTAACCAAAAACATTGACTGAAATGTTGTTCATTTTTACGAATTTAAATGTATATAGTTGTTAAGGCGTTCAATTTATTACAGGCTCATTCACAGTTAATACAGGATTTATATATGTGGAAAGTAGTCCCAGTGGTAATGGAAAAAGAGTTAATTCCTAGTTCATTGGTAGCAAAATATCCCGTGCTTTTCCCGGTTGGTGCAGAAGAAGCTTCTAATAGCATGCTCAGGGTAGGAGATCATTTGACAGTCGAAGTAAGCACAAGACGGCCATGTGTCCTATGCATGTAAAGCAGAGAAAAAAAGAAACTAACAAGAACTGTGTGTACTAAATGTAACTCTTTGAAAAATTTTGTTTTTGCACTGTTTCATCAATATTCATGTTTTGTATTTCCTGCATTCATTCCAATAAATAATTCAGCGAAACATTAATATATACATCAACTCTTGATTTTTCTTGGCTGATCAACTGGTTTTCCGTGGTACAAAATAATAATAGACCGTAGATATGTAACTTTCTGAGGGCACTGAAGGTGTAAAATGAAAACATTCATTCTCTCTGGAAACGAACCTCCCATATTCCAACGATATGTTATTTTTCTCAGTCTGCTAATCTCCTACTTCCCACCTACCTAGCAGCTACCAAAGGAACTCATTGAACTATGCAGAATCGCACCCTGCTTGTCACTTTGAATGAATTTGCATACCTTGACCTTAGTTCTCGTACTTTTTACAGTTTTCATCCTTACGAATCTTTTGAATAATGTCGCGTGTTTCTTCTCATCAGTTCTGGAAGAATAGTGAGCGAATAATTCTTGTTCTCCATTTGACTCTCCTTGCCTCCATTCTCTAAACTCGGCTTTTTTTTTTTCGCATTTTTCCACTTCCTTTCGAAGTTTCGTTCTTTCTTTGCTTTCCCGACACTGCGCCGTAATAGTATATTCTTCTGGGGATTGAGTGATTCCATCTGTCAAGTCACTGGTTCACATAAATTTTTAACATTAGTTTTACAAGGAAGCTGAAATCTAGTGTGAAAGAAGATGTTTTAGCACGAAATCAGTTTGTGTTCTTAATGAATGCAGTGGAATTATTTACCAAGTTTCTATTTTTAAGGAAGGAAATCGTTTATTAGTAGCAGATGCAAATATTGCGGTGCAGATAGCAGTAGTTCTATCGTACATAGCCCGCTTGTTGCGAAATGCACATCACGCGAGTTGATGAAAGGTCAATTGCACCCATCGATAAGCGACCCCGTCGTATGATTTGAAGGAAGGTCAATTCGTACCGCGCGATTGTTGACACAGAAAAGATTAGAGACTTCGAAAACGTTTTCACTGCTGAGAGTGATCCGTCAATAAAACGTGGTCCGAGGTGAGGTACCGAACGTCTGCGTGTTCTAAAGCGGGTCTTATATGTCACCCCTACAGACCATATTACACCTCAATATCATTTCATAATTACGAATAATTTATTTTTAAATCAGATTTTACTACTTTTATTAATTTTTTTACCCTATGGTATTTTCTGTGGGACAGTCTTTTAAAACAGTTACTGCGGGATAGTCCTTCTTCTAGTGAAGGTCGAACTCGCAAAATACGGGGACCTTGTTCAAGGATTGCATCAACCATCCAGCGAGGGGTTGCCACCCAAAGTTTAGTGGGACTTGGCAAATTTCAGATGAACGTGGACACCAAAGGAGTTTGGTGAAGTTTTAAGAGTAAACTTTTGATAAGGGGTTTTAATAAAGGGGAGGGGTTTTTAATGAGTGTTTAATTAATAAGGAATAAAAATGGGTAATACAACTTTGGGAGTTGATTTTCTAAGTTTGGTGGATTTGTAAAAAGGATGGGAGTTTGCGATCAGTGAAGTTTTAATAGAGTGAACTTTTGATAAGGGGGTTTAATAAAGGGGAGGGGGTTTTAATGTGTTTCATTAATAAGGAATAAAAATGGGTAATACAACTTTGGGAGTTGATTTTCTGTGAGTGACTGCTATCTAAAGTTTTGCAATTATTTAGAGACTTGCATCATCCCTTTCTGCGTGAAGTTGCCACCCATGCAATTATTCTGAGGCTTGCATCAGCCGATCATTGCCATCCCGAAGTTTAGTTGGTAAGGGACTTATTCGGAGATTAAGGGGGCTTAAAATATAGGGGGGTCAACCAGGGGGGATCTGAAATAAAGAAAAATCGGGACTATTTGAGAAGGAGGGCTTAAAATATAGGCAGGTCAACCAGGGGTCTTTAATGACGGGTTGGCTGAAAAATTGGGAAATTAGAGTTGAAATAGGGGTTTTTCCGAAAATAGTACGCCTCATAGTTCCTTCTGTGTGCAAAAAAGTGCCGCTCAGAGGTAAAACAACCAACCTAACAAATTCAAGTGCTGCACTGTTTGATGTTTTTTTTTTAATATTATTCGTAATAATAATTACTTTCTCAAGCAGCTACTTGCTAGCTATGATGGTCTGACAGGAGCCTGTCCGTTTATACGCCATAGTAGTGTCTGAGAAGATGGCGGGACCTCAACAGAAAAACAGCACAAACGTTCATGCCTCACCCGGGGCTCGAACCCAGATCCCTTAGGTCAGTAGTTAAGCGTACTAACCACTCGGCCATAATATACATGCCAAAAATACGCAGAATAGTGGTTAGCACTTTTTGCTCGGCATCAATGGTGCCTTAATTTGAGTCCCATATAAGTCGTAAACAGGGTCCCCCTTATTTTCTTCTAGATTCTGACTTGGCCACAAATATTTCTTCTGTTGGCTTTTTGCTCAGGTCTTGCCTTTTCAGAGATATTCTCTATGACATGTGCTAACAGGCTTCTGTCAGACCTCTATGGCAAGCAGCAGCTTGAGGGATAATTTTTTTTTACATTTGTTTACCCCGAACCGCTCATGAACTTATAGACCCAGAATCGAATATCGAAACTATTGGTAATTTTTCCGTAGAGCTACTCCAGGCGCCATATTGCTTTTTGTGTAGGGATATGAACGGAATGTTTTAAAAGTTAGTAGTTATAAAAAAAATTTAATGTCGGTGATAATTTCATTTAAATATTAAAATGAACGATATATTATTAAACATAATCGCACAGTGCTACGTATGATAATTCCGTATAAATATTAAATAAAAAAGCGAAGTATTTTTAAACGTAATAAAATGATACAAAATGTAAAAAAAAATTTTAAATAATAAATTTATTTTAGCGTTAGACATTTTTCATATAAACTTCATTCAGAAGAGAGAATTTCCAGTTTAAAGAAAGATGCAGAAATCTTCTGGGACTTTTAAGGAAAAGCTGGCAGGAAAAGCTCCTTAATATTTTTAAACCTTATAAAAATAAATACCCCTTCAAGCAGCTGCTTGCAACAGAGGTCTGACAGGAGCCAGTCAGTTTATACAAGCCTTACTACTTCATGAATCCATGTTACACACCACTGCTAGGAAGTGTTACCAACTAAGGCATCAAAATGTCCATTTTATTATAAGAATAAGCTTAAAAACGTGGGGGAAAGCAGTGAATCGCCGATCCACTCAAATAATCATATCGGAAAGAACGAGCCTAAAATGTAAATTTTCTGTTCTCTGCTAACGTTTTCTATCCTTTTTGAGTTAACATTAGTGCTTTGGTTTCCAGGTTATGGCAGACGGGTTACTTGGGGAAACAATATGGCGACCTGGAGTGACTACGGAATAATTACAAATAAAGTTTACGCCATTAACCATAAATCGTGAACCATAAAAGATAACATATGACGATTTAAGAATGATGTGAAGCTTCGAATATTTTCGTATCATTTTAATAAATCGCCCTTCTTTGGCTTGCAATCTAAGGCTTAAGTTTCACTTTGGTTAATGCGCAGTTGATTTGTTTATTCTGGCTACGTTAGTCGGCGCGCATTGGTCTTTTGGCTGTCATAGACTGAAAGTTATGCTCTTTAAAACATTTTGCCCCATTCGCCTGCGAATTTTTTCTTTCTCCCAAATTCAAAACGCTCCATTTATAGAAAGAATACAAAAAAAAATTAGCTCGAGGCGTGGGGAGATCTGGAAAATTTAATCGGAAAGTTAATTTATGTTGAATAATATCAGGTGCATCAAAAATTACTGTTTTTCTTTAACGAAATATAAATCTTGGTCATCAGGGGCATGTCAATCGGTTTATTGATCAACCGTGGTAAAAATGGTAACACGCCAGTAGCCTTTTTTACGCAGGTCGATTTCTAGGACAGCAATTTCTGACGTATAACATAATTTCATTTCCGGTAGTTTCATAATAGTTATTATTCATTTTAATCGCAGTATAATTTTGAGGAGCAATAAAAATAATTCTTGAACAATAAGGTGACCAGAATGTCTCTTGTTGTTGTTGTTTTAATAAAAGTTTTTCTTTCTCAATTACTAACAAAAACCTTTATTTTTTGAGGTATTTAATAATAATTTGTTTTAAAAAGTTTAAAACGTTTAAAATTTACTGAAAGAATCTTAATTGAACACAATACTCAAATAATATTTATTTCTGATTGTTCATTGGTTCTTGATTTATTTGTGATTGCTTGATGTTAAATATGAATCGTCTTACGAGGACTACTTTAATAAAAGAATTGTAAAAGACACTTATTTTTAGAAAATAAATTCTCTTTTATAATCATCGAATTTACGTTACAGTAGTGTTTTTTTTTTCAAATAAAAGTTTACTGGCAAATTTTTGCATGAAATTGAAATGTCTTTTTTTTTTGTTGTTGTAAAAACTAGAAGAATGGATATTGCCTCTGGCACATTTGGGAATCTTTTTCAGACAGAATTAGTTTTCCATATGCCTACTTTTTTGGTTCCTTAAAATTTTATGATATAATGGATGAATGGGAAAATGCAAATAGTAGTATTTTATTAGTACTTTTGCAATATAAAAAGCATTTGTCGTTTATTCCTTAAATTTGAAAAGTTTCTTTTTCTCATATCACTCCGAGGAAATGAAGTAGATTGTTTCTGCCAATGGAATATCCCTTAACACTATACCACCAGAATTACAAATATCTTTCATAAAGAGATCACTTGCAATATTTGTTAAAAGTTTTGCCTTTTCCATATTTATTACCCTTTAATGATATAAATTACCTAAGGATTTCAAAAATGTGCATTATATTTCATTAGTAGCAATCCAACTAAAAATGAGTTTCCAATTATCTATTTAAAAAAAAGTTGCATCTCGCTCTTCAACTTATTGTTGCCAAATGCAAACTCATGACCATTATATTTCACCGCAAAAGTTACTAAAATACATAGTTTAAAATTTTGCAATTTTCAACTTTTTTCACTGTTGCAGAGTGCAATTGTTGATTTTGGGAGATTCGGAAAGTGTGAACTGTATTATTTCATCAATACTTACTAACCCAAAGAGAAATTTTTAATTTGCCTATAAAAAGAAATAATTTTCTCTTAAAAGAAAAAGTTTTGTTTTTCCACACCCCCAGGATTGGATTGTTTTACCTCTGAGCGGCACTTTTTTGCACATCATGGGCTAAATGGCCAGGCCACAAGGACCCCGAAGGCTCAGAAGGTTGGGGGAGGGGACCCACTGGAACAGCTGTTGGGAGACAGATGGTAGCCTCACGTCAAGGCCATCCAGCGTGTTCTTTAACGTGCACAGGGTATGGCTCTCCCGCACACAGAGCCACGGCTTAACGTCCCATCCCACGGACGGCGGCCTTTTCAAGCCCATCGGTGTCCCCTACTGATCGTGGGCAGGGCGGGGAAATTTTGTAGAGATAAATCTCAACGCTGACCCAGCTGGGACTCGAACCTGGGAACTGCAGATTACGAGCCTGGTGCACTACCGACTGAGCTCCCCCCCCCCCCCCCCCCGCCCCCACCACACCCCCGGGGTTAAGGAGTCAACTCATTCCCACCCCCTAGTATTAAAGGATGTTGTTGGCAGTGGAAACTTCATGACCTTCACATTCCACTACCAAAATTTCGAATTTATAATATGAATCCTTCCCCCTAATATCTGGAATAATTGTTGCCTGAGTAAGTGTGCTTTAAAATATAATAGCTCTATCATTATCATAACAGATTATGTTAAACTTCAAAATAATTTTTTAAATAATTTAATTTTTCTTATGTTAAATTTTTCTAATGAAATATAGGGCCTCGCTAACCCTTGTTCTGCTGTCTGAAAAAGAGGACACTATTGTCCATGGAAATTTTACTCTCCATCGGATGGGACATTTAGATCCAATATGCAGGAGAAAGCCATACCCTTTGCATGTTAAAGAACTTACTGGATGGTCTTAATAGGAGGCTTCCATCTTTCTCCTAATTGCTGCCCAGTTGACCCGTAATCTTTGGGGGGGGGGGGAGTCATAATCTGCAATTCCCAGGCTCAAGAGTCATCTTGGTCAGCTTTGAGATTTATCTCTGTAAAACTCCCCGCCCTGCCCTTGGTCAGTATAATAAAAATACACTACAGGAAAAAGAAATTGCAACACCATTTTATTGAAACGCAGGCAGCTGTTAGCATACACTGAGATATGCAATTGATTACAGTATCAAAAAAATTATAGAAAATTACCATTTTTCCTACCCGATAAAGTGGTATAATTAGTATGATGTTGAACTGCCCTGTGCAGCAGTGCATTCTTAAACGAGGCAGGTTTATCATATAGCTCTATAATGTCTTCTTGAAGGATAGAACGACAAATAGTGAGAAGTCGCTGTTCCATTTCAGTGACAGTAGTTGGCACACCTCTTTGGATGTTGTTGGAGCTGTTTGCCCATCATGTCCCAGACATGTTCAATAGGTGAAAGGTCTGGTGAGCGTGCTGGCCATGGTAGTACCTGAATGTTTTGCCCATTTAATTACTGCAGACTAATGTGGTCTGTGTGGGGACAGGCATTATCTTGCTGGTAAAAGGTTCCATGCTGCTGAACAAATGGGACATCCACTGGCTGTAAAATGATGGTATCATATCGTTGGACAGTTAGAGATCCCCTTATGATGAACAGTTCTGACTGAGATGTCTGACTAATGGCACCCCACACCACGACACTAGGAGCTGTGTGATGTCACACACACTGGGTAGCGTTCCTTTCCCCAGAATACCTGCGAACATGTGTCTATAACGACACTAGGTGCTGGAGCTGTGTGATGATGTCACATGCACTGGTTAGCGTTCCTTTCCCCTGAATAACTGCGAACATGTCTATAATCGTGCTAACCAAAACAGTATTCATCACTAAACACCACAGTACTCCACTCTTGTTCATTCCAGTTCTGTCTGAGGCGACACCATTGAAGGGTGCGCTTGCATGCGGGCAGATGTGAGGAGCAAACGCAGTGCCAGATGATAGACTCACATGAAAAGTGTAAAAGTCTTTGAATACCTACCAGACAGATGGTAAACGATGTGTTACATGTTGAAAGTTCCTTTGCAGTTGCATTGTAGTCTCAAATCTGTCGCACAATGCAGAGCAAAGGGATCGTAAATGGTGGTCCTTTCACTCTGTGGTCATATGTCATCTTCCTGATCCTTGTCAGTGTATGATGGATCCTTCTTTAACCCACTGGTGCCATATATGTATGATGGTGCTGGGATTGCTGCCAACAAGGTTGGCACATCTCTGTACGACAAACCAGCTTCTCTTCCACGCTCAAAGTCTGCTAACTGTTATAGAACGAAAAGTGCATTTTGTTCTTAGAGTTCAAATACTCAAAATTTTTCCATGCCGTCCCATGGCCGAGTGGTTAGCGCACTTGGCTACTGATCTAAGGGACCTGGGTTCGAGCCCTGGGTAAGGCATGGCTGTTGGTGTAGTGTTTCCGCTGAGGGCCTGCCATCCTCACAGACCTTCTACTATGGCATATAAACTGACAGATTCCTGTCAGACCTCTGTGGCAAGCAGCTGCTTGAGGGGGTATTTATTTTATTTATTTATTATTTATTTATAGGATGGTAAGTCACTGCTGACTACTTTCTCAGAGCAACAACTATGTCATCCCATGACTCAAACCCAGACCGTGGTAGTATCACCACAAACCAATGCAATACCATTGTGCCTCCAAGACTTATTAATTAACTTTCATTCCAAGCAATTCCTTGATTTCACATTGTCATGGGAAAGAAAAACCAGGTAGCATTTTTAACTCCATTTTAAAAAAAAACTAGCTAATGTTTTCACTTTGTCATCTGCCATCCATAGAATTCAGCTTTTTTGTTTTTAGAGATAAATGAAAAATTCTTTTTTGTTTGGATTGGATAGGTATTGATGAAATATGATTCCCATTTTTTAAATCTCCCAATAACTTTAATTATGCTATCTAACCCAGAAAAAGGGGAAAAATATCAAAACTTTGAATGCTGCAAACAATCTGTCTATGCTAAAAATTGGAATACTGGTGGTAATGGTCAAGAGGTTTACATTGGTATCAAGGGAGTCCGTCCCTCACACATGTGCATGCACACCTTCAGGGAGAGTGGGGAAAATGCAGTTTTTTAAAGAGATAAAAAAAAATTAAAAAAAAAAATTATTATTGTTAGTAATTATTTGCTTTCTTAGACCCAGTGAGGTGGTAAAATGCAGCTGTTTTTATATTATATAAATACTAATAAAATGTATTTTCTCATTCATCCATTGTTTGAATTTCCACTTTTAGAGAGTGTTAAATGTAAAAAATTAAAGCTTCAATGCTAGTTGATTAACAAGCATCCCATGATCACCAGATGCACTTATTCTAGTTGTCTTTCTATTCCTTATATCTGTGTCATTTCTCAGCTTGTATTATTCTACCATGTTTTGCCAACTAGTTGGAGGGGGGGGGTCGAGTCCCAACTGTGCCAACTTTGAGATCTATTATTTCCATTAACCCCTCTCCCCCCCACACACACACTGTCCTTGGTGAGAAAAGAAGACACCCTTTGACTTGGAAATACTGCCAGTCCCTGGAGGAAACGTTTAAACCATGATTCCATGCTCTGGAGAACCCTACCCTGTGTACATTGAAGGACACGCTGGATGATCTTAATGAGAGATTTGTGTCTGTCTCTTAACAGTTGTCCAGATCCCCTTCCCTATTCCACTCTGGGTAATAATGATTGTGTATGGAACAAAAGCTTGTGAACATGGGGAATGGCAGAGGTTTTTAAAAACATCTTTCCTCCTCCCAAAGAATATGTTATGTGACTATTTTTTCTCTCTACATCTTGCACAGGAATGGATCATCATGAGTCATATAAAAATATCTGCAAAAAATTTGTTTCCCCCTCCCCATTTCCAAACGAAAAGAGAGGGAGAGTTAACTGTTGTTACACTTTTTTTTCATAACAGTCTAGTAATAATGAGTTATATGCAAAAAGAAAGCTTATAAGGAATGTTACAGGTATTAAAAATTCTACCAACTCTAAAACGGAATATGGTGTATATGCCTGCTCCACAATATTTTCTTAATACAGGGACCAAATGTAATGAACTATATGTCAGATAAAAGCTAATGATGTAGAAAGTAAAATAAAGAAAACACGGAAAAGATTTTTTTTGTAATGAAGTACCTTTTGAAGCAGTCATTAAAAACAAAAGATTAAGTTTGAAATTTTTAGAATGCATATTTCTTTATCTAAAAAATTTAAATAAATAAAACATGTTAATCAGGCACATAACCATGACATTGTACCAAATTACTTATAGTAGGAATTACATAACCTTGAATTAATTTTCTCACTAATAGAAGATGGGATTTTGACTTAAATTTTGGACACCTATTTTGACACCTATTATATTGCTCAATGATAACCAAAATGCTTCAGGGCTATGTTTAATTTTACAAAGCAATCCCCCCCCCCCCTCCTTAGGGGCGGGGGTGGCTCAGTCGGTAGCGCGCCAGGCTCGTAATCTGTAGTTCCCAGGTTCGAGTCCCAGCTGGGTCAGCGTTGAGATTTATCTCCACAAAATTCCCTGCCCTGCCCACGGTCAGTAGGGGACACCGATGGGCTTGGAAAGGCCGCCGTCCGTCGGATGGGACGTTAAGCTGTGGCCCCGTGTGCGGGAGAGCCATACCCTGTGCACGTTAAAGAACACGCTTGCTGGCCTTGACGGGAGTCTACCATCTGTCTCCCAACAGCTGTTCCAGTGGGTCCCCTCCCCCAACCTTCTCTGAGCCTTCGGGGTCCATTTGACCTGGCCATTTAGCCCATGATGTGCAAAAAAGTGCCTCTCAGAGGTAAAACAACTCAACCCATGCTTGTAGGTTTGAACTAACTATGAGTCATAAGACATCTTCCTGAACTTAACACACCCATTACCCATCATTCCTGTTGCTGAGTCAGTTTTTGTGCTATGCTTAAAAATCTTGATAAATGTGAGGAGTAATCAGCAAAGTCCTGAGACTTTCTGGTAGCTCCGAACTTTATCAGAATTAATGAAATAGTCTATGGCAAAATGTTTTTAAATATAAAATAATATTCTCTAAATCAGTACTTTTCCAGTCAATGAACCTTTTCCAAACTAAAATATGTTGCAGAACTACTAATTTGTGTAAAATTGGCAGTATATATAGACATAAATAAATGCATGCACAAATATATGGGAAAATAGAAACAGTAAAATAATGCCTTTATTGAATAAAGTATACAATAATGTATAGTCTATGTTGATTCCTCAGTGAGAAGAATTTGATTCTTTCATGAGCAAAAAAAAATTTTTTATGTTGTAATGGGTTTCAGTTGCAATCTGAGACCTGCCTCAGCATCCTGTTTTATTTGTTTTGCAGAATTCTTGAGTTGCTTTTGCAGAACCCATTTCGAAAATTTCTGTACTGAATTACTAATTTAGTTCTGAACAAAAAGGAACTGTCTTGCCAGTTAAGTAGCAACCTCACAATCATAATTTCTCAGTCCTGATGATAATTTTATACCTTACCTCCATCCACTTGGGCTTTTTTTTTTGTCTTTGATTTTCACTTACCTAATATATTCCTAGGTTCTGAGGTCAGAACTTTTCTTGAGAACAAATGAATATGATGACTAATTTTCAGTTATCTAAAATGGAATGACCAATAAATTACAATATTTGTTTAGCAGTGTTAGAACACATCTCCCAATCTTAATTAACACATCCACTAATGCAAAGAACCAGCAGCATCAATAAAGCATGTGAACAAAACCAAATATATATTTATTTGCTTGAATTTGTCTTCACGAATTCCAAAATACATACACGTGACTTAAATATTATAATACTTTGTAAATAAGAATTTTTATTTTAATAATTATTCTGTTAAGGAGAATGATCAGGACTGGAGGAGTGTAAAATTGCATTGATCTGCACTTTTTTATTCAATGCAATCCATCCATTTCTTTAAAACAAATTTAAAAAGTGGAAATTTCAGTCAGTGTTGGTAAAATCATAATTTCAATATTTTTAACAATTTTTTTACTTCATTTTAAATCACTATAGTTTCAACCTTAGAAAGAGATTCTGTTCAGGATTATCCCCGTGGTTTTTCCTCTGTATCTAAGACTAGTGATTATTCCCCGTGGTTTTTCCTCTGTATCTAAGACTAGTGAAGATGTCTCCTTTTTTGTTCTTGTTCAATGTCTAACTGTGTGTCTTGGATCTGCCACTGTGTAATCTAATATAGGATAATTGCAAAGTAAAAGGATTAGTGACTTATTTGGCTTCAAGAAGATTAAACTGCAGTAGGTTTCAGATGGCTAAAAATGGTTGGTGATTGTTGTGATGCAACAATAATTGTGTAGTAGAGGTATTAAATCAATATGTATAAGAGTGACATACATATTTTGTTCTTAATATATTTTTTTTCAGTTTAATGTCATTGAAGCATTTTGGAAAGTGTTTTGGAAATCAATAAAAGTTTAGAAAAAACAAAATAAGGGAGAAATAAGCTTTATTTTTTGAAATACCAGGGATGATCCAAAAATAGCCAAACAAATGGTTTTGGCTTTACTTTTTGGTGTGAGATTGGAAGTTGAGAGGGATATTCAGAAAGCATTGTATCCAGAGTGATTTTGATGATTGATGATTTCAGCTATTTATTGAATGAAATCGTACTTGGTTTTTAAATGAATTTTATTAATTTTTTTTTGCAGTGTTACATTTGGGTTTTATATTTGTATGATCTAAAATGACCAGTTGAGCTGTTATATCTGCAGAAAGTATTTAAATCTCAGGACTGACTATAGATATTTGAGTGCTTTGATATCTAGTTGTAACTTGCTGACTGTCCTTAAATTTCTATGAGTTGCAAATAAATTGTAAATTTTGGAATGGCTAGAACACTTGTTTTGTGCAATAAGTTTGTGAGCAGTGATAACAGAGTTGGCATTGAACTTGAGTTTTTGTTCTGCTGTTCTGTCATTATGGTAACATGGCTAGAAGAGTTGACCACAGATATTTGATATCTTTTGATTAGTTGGCTACCAATATTATATTGCAGGAATAGTTGTAGTATCATTAATTTGCATTTCACATTACTGTAACAATGCTTAAAAATTCTTAAAATAATATTAATTAAAATATTGCAGCATCCCAGTTGATAACCATTGGAATAAACATTTAAACTGCAACAATTTAATTGCCATATACTACTTTTATTTGGATTTGAAAATAATTTTGTGCTCACTAAAGCTGTCTTTGGATACCTTGGTGCTCTCTAAAAATGTGCAGAACCCTGTTTCAAACATAAATTATCATTTCATTCAAATAGACAAATATTTGGTCACTATGTTTAAAGAAAATTACATTGAGTGAATCCCGATGAAAAATGTTATGAGTGATTCTTTATCTTGAAATCCTTCTTCATACATGATGTTGTATTGCCAAGGAGGGAATTTTATAATTTTTTTCTTTTTAAATATTTGAAAAACTAGTAATGTTGAACTAATATTTTTATCATGACTGTTATTGGGTTTGTGAGTTGTAGTTTTTCAATTCATTAGAAATAGGTGCTAATGTTTGCACGTTGTTTTTTGTAGGCTTTAAATATTTTTTTTGAGATAATTTTTGTGCGAGTGCTTTGGATAGCTATTAATGAAATGCAGTTTGCATTATGAATTTTAATTTGCAACTTAATGAAATGCAGTTGCAAATCTACCAATAGCAATAATAACATCTAACAGTGAAAAAGTTCAAAACTGGCCAAATTTTCACCATATAGTGCAAGCTGTGTATTTATGCCAGAAATTTGAATTTTTATTGACCGAATGTGACAGTAAAGAGTTTTACATTAGCAGCAATGAGTAAATTAATAAGTAATTGTAAATTTAAAGCAATGAGTAAATTAATTAACTCCCCCTTACCCATAGGAGAGGATGAGAAAGTTTAATATTTTTGTTTTATGAGATAAATGAAAACTTTTTTGTGTTTTTTGTGTTTTTTAGATACTAATAAAATATTACTATTTAAATTTTTCTTAATCATCCATTAGTTCAAATTTTCATTGTTAGAATGTGTTAAAGGCAAAAAATTAAATTCCTTCTTTTTCAGAATGAAATATCCCATATTCACTAAAGACAATATGTTAATTTTATAGTTTTCTTTTATTACTACAATGTGTTTAGCTGTTAGTGCCATCCATGTTGTGTCTGTGTGAGCATTTTTTTCTCTGTTGAAAATCAATGACAGAGAATTTTAAGTTACTGTTAATTCATTTCTGAGCAAGAAGGTTCTTTCAACTGTGTACAAAAAGTGATATTTATTAGTGAGTTGGATTGTTTTACCTCTGAGCGGCACTTTTTTGCACACAATGGGCTAAATGGCCAGGTCACATGGACCCCGAAGGCTCAGAGAAGGTTGGGGGAAGGGACCCACTGGAACAGCTGTTGGGAGACAGATGGTAGCCTCCCGTCAAGGCCATCCAGCGTGTTCTTTAATGTGCACAGGGTTACAGGTACACAAAGCCACGGATTAACATCCCATTCAATGGACAGTGACTTTCCAACAGTGTCCCCTATTGACTGTGGACGTGGTGGGGAATTTTGCAGAGATAAATCTCAATGCTGACCCAGCTGGGACTCAAACCTGAGAACTACAGATTACGAGCCTGACGCGCTACCGACTGAGCCACCCCCGCCCCTTATTAGTGGGTGCTTGAGTTCTTTGTTATGGTAATTTCTAGGATTTTTGTCTATGCTAGGTGGAACTTAGTTTTAAGTTTTCTTAAAAATATTTAGTCAAATTTTAGCCTTATTTCTTTTTATAGAAATTTGTGCTTCATCTTTTTTTTTTTTTTCAAAATATTGTTTCGGTGTTCTTTTGTTCTTCCTAGCATTCTTGAAATGCTTAAGAGTTCCAAAATAATATAATCAAGTTCGTGCAGCCCAGATTTAGAAAAAAAATATTGAGGAGCGGGACCAAGAAACATAATCATACCAGAAAAATGTGAGTTTGTGTGTGTGGAGGTGGGGGGAGGGGTATGGCTCCACTCCTTGATCCTGCCTTTTGTTCATCTATCAATATCTTAATGATGTACCAAGTTACATATTATACATCAAAATCAGAACATTATCAATGAATGCACTATAACAGACTAATTAACAATAACTTAAAATTCTCTGTCGTTGAGCAATAAAATTTTAAAGTTTTTCCTTCAAACTATTTGCATGTAAAAATTTTAAAATTTTATTGCTCAATGACAGAGAATTTTAAGTTATTGTTAATTCGTTTCTGAGCAAGAAGGTCCTTTTAATTGCATAGCATACTAGTTTTCTAGTATTCTGGAGTATCATCCAGCATTTTTATGAAAACTGTAATCTTTGATGTAATACTTGCAAAAACTGAAGTTCTTTTGCCTAACCTCATCATTACTTGCAAAGTTGAACCATCCAATGCCCAAGATACTGTGTAAGTACCTAGAATCAGTGTCATCAAGTTTCCTGTTATCCTGCTTACAAAGGGTCCATGTTTCACTACCATAACTAACCTTAGAAAGAACAAACTGTTATACAGCCTAATTTTAGTCTTTAGGTGTACACACCTATTTTTCCACACTCTCCATAGATTCTTAAAAGTTCCAGCGGCAATCTCTATTCTTCTATTTATCTCATGCCGCACATCACCAATATCTCTTCATAGCTCCCAAGATAATTCAACTGAGATACTTGCTCAAGAGTGCAGCCATTCAAAGCAACTGAAGCACTATCTGTCTGATCAATTTTCATCACTTAGTGTTTTCTCTGTTTATCACCAAACCTACTCTATTGCCATTCTCATGAACAGCCCTAATGAACGAATTCATCTCATCAGCACCATTAGCCAACAAGGCCAAATCATCTGCATAATCTAAATTAAAATTTTCCTATCTCCAGCTCATTTAAGGCCAAAATCTTTCCCTTACAAAGAATTTCACATAACATAATCAATAACTAAACAAAACGGAAAAGGAGACAAAATGTGCCCTTGCCTAACTCCACTAGCAGTGCTAAAACCAATCGCTGCAAGACGTACCAATTCTCACATATGACTCAATGTTAGTAGAGACAACTCAATAGACACACGACTCAGTAGAGAGCTTTCATTACACTAACTTATCAGATATTCCATATGATCTATCAATCAATCACAAGTTATGTTGATCAACAGAGTCAAAGGCCTTTTTTAAATCTATAAAGCTGGTAACTACAGGTTTCTGAAACTCTAAACATTTCTCAAGCATCTGCCTAAGTGAAAATATTTGATCAATACATCCCCTACCACTTCTGAATCCACACTGTTCATTACACAGTTGTCTGTCAATCAAATTCTTTATTCTGTTAAGTATAATCATGCAAAGAATTTTACCTGGAACAGAAAGTAAACTAATTCTTCTATAATTATCACAAGAACAGCAATCACCTTTTTTTCAAATATCGGGATAATATGAGTATGATACGATATGATGATAATGAATTACAATATGTCATTCGTCTCATCAGCATACCATAACTTAAATATATTTGTGAAAAATACTCCTTTGTGCTGGAAAGTTCTCTTTGTCAAAAACTATCGAATGTTAAAATGCCTTCATACCACATAAGAGTACAATTCTACGATTGTAAGTTGCACAAATTTTTATGAAATGAACTTGCTGAGTAGTAAATAAAAAATAAATACCCCCTCAACAGCTGCTTGCCACAGAGGTCCGACAGGAGCCTGTCAGTTATATGCCACAGTAGGAGATCTGAGAGGATGGCAGGACCTCAGCAGAAAAATGACACACACATCCATGCCTAAATTCTGGGGCTCGAACCCAGGTCCCTTAGATCAGTAGCCAAGCGTGCTAACCACTCGGCCACGGGACGGCACTCTGCTGAGTAGTATTACATGTTTATGTTTGCTTTTACCAACAACCAAATTATTATTTCCATAAAACTGATACTTCTTTGCAAAAAATGTTTTATTCAAGAAATTAATGTGCTTTGATATGTTCAATTACAATAAGATCTTACTGCATTTTAATTTTTTAAGTACATCTTTTTCTAACACGTGCGAAACAGAAGTTTGAAAGGGTTATAGAATACATCAAATAAAGAAGGGCACTGATAAACTGTGAAATTTATATCATGATACCTAAATTTGATTTTTTTTTAAAAACAAAGTTGCAAGTAAGAATTTAAGATATTTACCTGTTGTGTTAGCCAATATTTACTGGTCTGTACCAGCAGAAAAAAAGCCTTAATTTTAATAATTGTTAACTATTATTTACTATTATTATTTTATTTACTTTATTTTAGGTGATGTTTTGGGCAGCTTGTGTAAGCTTGAAGGACCTCAGGTATATGAAAAAGCCAAGGACAGAATTCTGGAACTAATACAAACAAATATAGAGAGAGAATCGAAAGATTCCAGCTCAGAATTACCTGATGAAACTGAAGATGTTGAGGAGATGTCTCATACAAGACAAAGAGTAAGTTGATGGTAATTTATTATTTAATTAGTGAATAATTAAAATATTTTGCAAAAATTTTCCCCTTTGTTTTAAAATGATGTATTTCCACAATCTGTTAGGATAATTAATGTCTCCTGTGTTGTAGCTTGAGATGCTAAAATGATTTGATACTATTTTTATTCATTACTGCAGGTAATGGTAATAAGTTCATTTTAAAATATCATGCAGTTTTGAGTTGTTATATACATTATATTTTACCACTATGGGAGAGAGAGTCCTTGTCTGGTACACTTGCCTTAGTTGCTAGTGACATTGCTGCTGTGTTGCTGTGGTGTTCTAGCTGTTGGTGTCTCACCAGTCCAATAGCATTGCCTTGTATCCTAACAATGATATTGTGGAAATGAATCATTTTATTAGTCTTATTGTGTTCACTCATAATGAATTAATAATATCAACCTCATTTAACATTAAATTTAAAAATATTCGAAAACATCAGTACTCCAATTATTAATTAATGATAAAAGCAACACTTTTTAGTAATAAAAGATTCTTCCCAAACAGCCCATATAGTATTGGCAGAACTAATAAAAGTACATTTCTGGTTCTTGCTTTTTAAGACTTTTTCTATTATCAACGGAAACTTTTTTTTAAGTACCAAAAAACTTGCTGTAATAGCTCTGTTGATGCTGTCAAAGCACTTGACAGAGAAAGAGAAATAAACCCAAGAATTTTCATTTTATTTTAACTAGCAGTATTTCTCTAAATCATCTTTTCTTTACAAATTTGGGGTGGGGGTGGCTCAGTCGGTAGCACGCCAGGCTCGTAATCTGTAGTTCCCAGGTTCGAGTTCCAGCTGGGTCAGCGTTGAGATTTATCTCCGCAAAATTTCCCGCCCTGCCCACGGTCAGTTAGGGGACACCAATGGGCTTGAAAAGGCCACCGTCCGTCAGATGGGACTTTAAGCCGTGGCCCCGTGTGCGGGAGAGCCATACCCTGTGCACGTTAAAGAACACGCTGGATGGCCTTGACGGGAGGCTACCATCTGTCTCCCAACAGCTGTTCCAGTGGGTCCCCTCCCCCAACCTTCTCTGAGCCTTCGGGGTCCATGTGACCTGGCCATTTAACCCATGGTGTGCAAAAAAGTGCCGCTCAGAGGTAAAACAATCCAATCCAATCTTTACAAATTTTAATATTGGCTTGCTAAACTGATCTTAATATAAGTTTGTGTTTAACATTTTACTTGCATATTAATAGGAGATTACTGACTCGCATTCTTTTTTTATTTTAAAGAACATTGGTTTTTCCTTTTGTTTGTGGGGAGCAGAAGGCTATGAAAAATAGGTAGAAAGTGCAGTCCCAATTTTCTTAAAAAATTAAATGCATAAATATCTCAGGTTTTGAACCACTTCCATCTATTGTCTGAGCTGGGCTTCACTATCAGTTTTGTTTCAAAACTTAAATGTCCGGGCTGATTCAGGCAAAAGGGAGTGACACTTCATATGGTTTTGAGAGAATGAATTATCTTTATATTTTTAAGCTGCTTGCTAGATAACAGAACCATATGCAATAAACCTTTCTTTCCCTTTAATTTTTGTTAAATCCTCAACATTTGCCACTACATCATTTGCAAGATCTGCATATTTGCGATTTAGTTTTTGTTGTTTATTTAAACAATTTAACAGATGACATAAAATTAGTTAAATATCTTTTATGACTGCAACAGCCGTAGTTTGAAATATTAAAGTATTACAAATTATCTGGGTTGTGGTTCTTTGAGTGGCACTTTTTTGCACATCATGGCCTAAATGGCCAGGTCACAAGGACCCCGAAGGCTCAGAGAAGGTTGGGGAGGAGACCCACTGGAACAGCTGTTGGGATTCTGGTTCTTGCTTTTTTCCAGGGTATGGCTCTCCTGCACACTGGGTCATGGCTTAATGTCCCATCCAACAGATGGCAATTATCTGGGACATTCATAGTGTATTACACAACATCAAATCATACTGAAGAAGTATATTTATGTTCCTTCAAAACTTTTATGATATTTTTGGATATCTACTGTGTGGGGTCATTCCAGACTGCCTGGAACAGAACAACTGCTCTGGTGAGAAAATCTTAAGGCTATTTTTACATTTTTTTCTCTAAAAGATGAAAAAACTTTGCTAAAAATGTTCTCAAGGAAAAAGGGTTTACTTCGAGTTATATCTCGAGGCTTCAAAATGCCTTACTGATGAACAAATATTATCAGCAATGAATGAATGCAATTGCTAATAATATTTGTTACTGAGTATGATGAAAATGACTGTCCGTCTCAAGGAAATATTTTGGGGAAACCGATGTTGTACACAATATGCCCAAGGTGCAAAATTGTTAGTTACTTTTTAGACTTTCTTATACCTAAAGGTTAAAAATGGGTTTTACTAAAGCCAATTTAGCAAAAAATCAAAAAGAATATGTAAAAGTAAGGTAAATTTCCTGGGACATTCATAGTGTATTATTCAATATCAAGTCACATACCAAGGAATTGACTGAAGATGACTGAGCTGAGCTCTTTAATGAGAGCAGTAAGGAGAAAGAAGTTGCCGTAATGGCTACTCTCAACCTCAAAGCTTTGAATGAAATAAAGCTGCAGCTGATAGAAAAAGTGGTGGAATGTGATTCTGTAATGGAAAGAAGCATAAATATAAGAGGGAAATTGAGGCTGCATCCCATGCCTATACTAAAACCTATATAAAATTTTTATGTGTGTTTGCAAGTATGTAGATGATGCATGCTACCCCTAGAAAACGTTTTCTGGCCACAACTTACAGCTGTAGAAATTTGGGATTGAATCTGTGCCCCATGCATATGAACAGGAAGTATTAAGATATTGTTGGGGAAAAAAAAATACCCCCTCAAGCAGGTGCTTGCCACAGAGGTCTTACAGGAGCCTGTCAGTTTATATACCACAGTAGAAGGTCTGAGAGGATGGCAGGTTCTCAGCAGAAACACGACACATACATCCATGCCTTACCCAGGCCTCGAACCCTACTCTCAATAAATAATTTTTCAAAAACTTGTAATTAGCCTTTACAGTATTTTATGTAAATGGCACAAAAAATTGTCTTTATACACTCATCTTTATGTTGTATAATGAGGAAAAAGGTTTATTCAAGCACGAAGGAAAATACCGAGGAAAAAGGTATATTCAAGCAAGAAGTGGTGGACAAATAAGAGAATGAATATGAAAGCATTTTTGCATGATGAACTTTTTAATAAAATAATGTCCTATACAATAACCTCATAAGAAGCTGAAATAGTATATTGGTGTAATTTTGCATAACCCCCATTTAGTGAAAACCTTGATTTAGTGTTGGAAAAATTGTCTGTTTTTTGTTTGAAAAATTTCATTGTATAATGTGAAATGATTGTACCATTTCAATGATTGATAGTAATAAAATCAGAATTTTATATATAGAAATTTTAATTCATAAATTAGAACTCATTATTTTATAATGGGCTAGTGAAGCAATAAATCAACAGCTAGCATAATGTGATCAGTCAGCTATTAACTGTAGGCAAAGCAAATGTGAGATGATGCCATGAACATGCTCAAAGGAATGCATATTTCACAAAGTGATAATAATTCACTACACAATAACAAGAATACAAAATATGGGGCTATTTATGTAAGGTTTATCCTGTATTTTGAATAATTTAGTCCCTGCTGGTTTATTTGAATATCAAGATTTGACACTGGTAACATGTATTTTTTTTTTTAAAGTAAAAAGTGTTTCATCCAATTTTTTTGCTTGAACATTCGAATTGGTTTCACTACTAAAACTAGTAGCTTAACAATTATTTTGCTCATTGGATCAAAAAAGAATTTTAAAATTTGCCAACTCTGGAGAAATTTTTGTCACCTGGTGACATTGATATAAATGTAACCTTTATCAATGCTGACTTAGCAAACTAGACTACTCTTAAAATGTTGCTTAGTAATAAATGTTTATGAGTTAGTTATTTAAAAACCATATGTAATTGTGTTTAGGGAGCTTATAAAAATTTTAAACAGTTAGTGGAATGTGTCTGAAACACAGAACATAATAGACATGGTAAATGCAGGTTAATTTTCAATTTATTACATTTTTTTACTCTATTAATTTGCCTTTGTTTTAAAGATTTTCCTAATTAACATTTCAGCAGCTTCTCATTATCTACTGAGAATTGCAAATGGTATCATCTTATATAGTATATTACCAAGTGTTTTGGTAGCGCACCAGGCTCGTAATCTGGAGTTCCCAGGTTCGAGTCCCAGCTGGGTCAGTGTTGAGACTTATCTCTGCAAAACTCCCCGCCCTGCCCACGGTCAGTAGGGGATACTGATGGGCTTGGAAAGGCCACCGTCCATCGGATGGGACATTAAGCCATGGCACAGTGTGCGGGAGAGTCATACCCTGCGCATGTTAAAGAACACATTGAATGACCTTGGCGGGAGGCTACCATCTGTCTCCCAACAGCTGTTCCAGTGGGTCCCCTCCCCCAACTTTCTCTGAGCCTTCGGGGTCCATGTGACCTGGCCATTTAGCACATGGTGTGCAAAAAAGTGCCGCTCAGAGGTAAAACAACCCAACCCAAAAGATACTTCCTTGTTATTTGAATAGGAAGACACATTTGAAGCTCCCTAATTTTTAAAGCAAGTTTTTCTTGGAAAAATGTTATTGGAGATAAATTGAAAATCTGTTTTTAATCTCATTTTTTCAACAATATTTGCATAATGTTAAAGAATTATTAATGCTGGAACACTTAAGAGCAGATGCTACTAGTAACAAGAATTAGTTCACGAAAGCTAAAATGCAATAACTGTTACAACAAGTCATTTATTAAAATAATAATAGTTTTCTTTAAAGTTTCTCCAATTTTTTGAATTTTGGAGAAAAGTATTTGGGATCAGCACTGCTGTTAAGTGTTCCAGCTTCAATAATTCTTTAAAATATCAAATGGTATTTAAATAGTTTGTACTGAAAATACACCCTTGAGAATATAGGGCACAAAAGAAATCTTTCCCAGTTATTGTTTGCATATAGCATTTTGTTAAATACTGTGTAGGACCTAGCCTTTAAAATTAACTGGAAAGACTTTATATTCAAAGACATTTCTGAACTCTCAGCAAATAATGATAGGGACCATCAAACTTGAAAAATATTTATATATTTTCAAGTACACATTATTAACTCTTAAAGTGTTCAGTACCAATTAATAATTTTTTAAACTAGGCTTAAGTAGCCATATTAATTTGAATTTATGTTATTGTTCAGAATAAAATGCTCTTTCATTTGGTATATAACATGATCTATATGTAACTGTTAGTCATTGCAAGATTCTAAATGAAATTTTTTTTAACTGGAAAAGCTAAAAATTATTTTGGCTCCAATTGCTTGCATTAAGAAAAACCCAATATGTTTAAAGATAAAAGAAACCTTTTGTAGTGTTCTACAATCACTCAATATTAATTGTTCCCTACACAGTGGGTCAGTTGCCTGCTCAGTGGGTCACTGCTGGTACCTCAGTGGGTCAGTTGCCTGCCAGAAAAAATCTTTGTTGTAAAAATTATTTTGTCAAGCTACTTTGTGGGTTGCAATTAGCTTTTTATGAAGAAGCCACAGATGGTTGGTTGGTTGTTTGGAGTTTTATAGCATGAGGGGAAAAAATAGAAAAGACTAATGATAAAGAAAAATATTTTTAAAAAGTTATTTTAACAATATTGTGTGATAAATTGTAGAATATATATATCTTGAGGATCCATTTTTGTCATTTTATTTACTTTTAGAGACTCAGCTCAGATGCAGCTCAGATCTTTCATGATACTGCTGGATGGAAATTCTTGGAGACAAGCATGAAGTAAGTTTGTTTCCCAATTAAAGCCAAAATAATTGTGACCTGAAATGTGTGACTACCATATTTGTTATTGCCCTAAGCTTCTCTTTTTTTCATCATTTCTATACTAAAATATTTTCTTAGTTTTAGATTGTACCATAAATTTTGTCAAAAAACATACAAACCATTAGTATTCTGCATCTAGTAAAAATTTAATCTTTTAATCTTGATGATGGATGGTTAAAAAAACAAAATAGTTCAATGAGCACAACCATTACATTTTGAATATATCTACTTATTTAAATTAGCACAATAACTTTTAGACTATTTTACTAACTTGGCTCAAGAAGAAATTCCATTAACAATATATAGCTAAGAAAAATATGTGCAACTAATAAATTATGCTGAAGTATATAGAAACTCTACTAAGAAAACTTTTTAAAATTACTGTCTTAAACACTGATCTGCTATAGCAACTTTCAAAATGTAAGAACCTGGGTTGCATTTCTTCCAGGACAGTGGAAGAATCTGGAAAAGAGGGGGAAGAAACTAGTAGAAATGAAAAATAAATTCTATTGCTTAATGTGTATTAAAGTCAATCAATAAATAGTTGTGTAGAAAAAGTTTCGCTGACGTGCGGGATACAAACCCACATCTCCAGATACATGTCAGTGTTCTAAGACCACTAATGTTGACTCCTTCTATTTTGCATTAATATGACTTGTCAATCTTCCATAATTTCTGCACCTGAGCTTGGCATCATCTATGATCAGGAACGACAACTATTTCTTTTGATGTTGCATTGAGTAAAATGTAAATAAATAAGTCACTTCACACTATTAGCATTCATCATCATCATCATCATCATCCTCAAGCAGCCATGGGCTACGGAGGTCCAACCAGACCGTGCAATTTAGTTCTCCAAGCAAGTCTATCCTGCGCTACATCTACTGCATCTGGCCACTGCACACCAATTCTAACAAGGTGCTGTTTGACATTGTCTGCCCACCACATCCTAGGTCTCCCCTTCTTTCTGAGGCCTTTAGGCACACTGTTAATAACCCTATTCGCCAATCTATAATTATTCATACGGGCAACATGGCCAAACCAACGGAGTCTATTAATGATTTAATCAATGAATAATATCCACAGACTACCTGTTGACTTTAAACGCAATAAATTAATAAATAGTTGTGTGGAAATTGACAAAACTTTTTTTCCACCCAATCATTTATTGATTTATTTATTTTAAAGCCAACAGGTAACTGTAGATATTTATTGATTAAAGTCAATTAAATTGTAAATTAACCTACTTGAGTAGCAATGCTTTTTTAAGGACACTATGAATTGATTTTAGTTGTTATTGTAAGCAACAAAATGTGATCCTGACAAACTGCGATTGACATGACTCATTTGTAATAGTTTGTTAAAAATCACTGCATCCTTTTGCTGAGGGGCGGGGGTGGCTCAGTCAGTAGCGTGCCAGGCTCGTAATCTGCAGTTTCCAGGTTCGAGTCCAAGCTGGGTCATCTGGCCGTCATCCGTCGGATGGGATGTTAAGCCGTGGCTCTGTGTGCAGGAGAGCCATACCCTGTGCACGTTAAAGAACACACAGGATAGCCTCGGCGGGAGGCTACCATCTGTCTCCCAACAGCTGTTTCAGTGGGTCTCCTCCCCCAACCTTCTCCGAGCCTTCGGTGTCCATGTGACCTGATCACGTGGCCCATTATGTGCAAAAAAAAAAAGTACCATCATCATCATCCTCAAGCAGCCATGGGCTACGGAGGTCCAACCAGACCACGCAGTTTAATTCTCCAAGCATATCTGTCCTGAGCTACATCTGCTGCATCCGGCCACTGTACACCAATTCTAACAAGGTCCTGTTTGACATTGTCTGCCCACCGCATCCTAGGTCTCCCCCTCCTTCTGAGGCCTTTAGGCACACTGTTCATAACCCTATTCGCCAATCTATAATTATTCATACGGGCAACATGGCCAAACCAGCGGAGTCTCTCTCTGCACAATATGCTGCTTAAAGGAGGTTGCAAACTCCTTTGCCTAACCTCATCATTAGTTACAAAGTTAAACCACCTAATACCCAAGATACTGCGTAAGCATCTAGAATCAAAAGCATCTAGTTTCCTGTTATCTTGTTTACACAGCGTCCAAGTTTCACTACCATAACTAACCCTAGAAAGAACCAAACTATTATACAGTCTAATTTTAGTCTTTAGGTGTATACGCCTATTTCTCCACAATCTCCATAGATTCTTAAAAGTCCCGGCAGCAATACCTATTCGTCTGTTAATCTCATGCCGCACATCACCAGTATCAGTTACATAGCTCCCAAGGTAATTAAACTGTGACACCTGCTCAAGACTGCAACCATTCAGATTAACTGAATCACAGCCTGACTGAACAATTTTCATCACTTTAGTTTTCTCTCTGTTTATAACCAAACCTACTCTACTACCAGTCTCATCAACAGCTCGAATGAAAGAGTTCATCTCATCAACATCATTTGCCAAAAGGGCTAAATCAGAAATTTTCGTATCTCCAGCCCATTTAAGGCCAAAATCTTTTCCTCGAAGCGAATTTCGCATAACATAATCAATAACCAAACTAAAGAGAAAAGGAGACAAAATGCACCCTTGTCGAACCCCAGACGTAATGCTAAACCAATTGCTACAAGCCTTACCAACTCTCACGTACGACTCAGTGTTATTATAGAGAGCTTCCATTATGTTAACTAACTTGTCTGGTATACCATATGATTTCACAATCAACCACAAATTATGACGATCAACAGAGTCGAAAGCCTTTTTGAAATCAACAAAGCTAGCAGCCAAAAGTTTCTGAAACTCTAAGCATTTCTCAAGAATCTGCCTAAGTGAAAATATCTGATCCACACATCCCCTACCTCTTCTGAATCCACATTGCTCATCACGCAATTGCCTCTCAACCAGATTCTTAATTCTATTACGCACAATCAGGGAAAGAACTTTACCTGGAACACAGAGTAGGCTGATACCTCTATAGTTATCACAAGAACTGCGATCACCTTTTTTGAAAATAGGGATAATAATAGCTCTGGTAAAATCCTTAGGAACCATGCCTTTATCATAAAAGTTATTCAAAATTTCAGTCATCCAAGTGGTAACCAAAACATTCCCAGCTCTGAGCATTTTTGTAGTAATTTCATCTACCCCTAGGGATTTATGAAGTTTCAGTTTAGAGATAGCCAAACTAACTTCAGATTGTGTTATAGGGCCAACATTAAAGCTGCCAATGCATCTATCATCATTGCAAACAATGGGAGTAGACTAACCACATTGTTTAGAACATCACTGAAATGCTCAGCCCACCTAGCCATGACAGAATCCTCACCTTCTATAACCTTACCTTGTTTATCCTTCAATCCCTGTATGCCTGTCCGTTTTCTACCACATAAAACATTAACTATCTGGTACAGCTCTCTGATGTTGTGCTGTCTAACTGCTTCCTCAGCTTTGTCATCCAAGCTATCAAGCCAAAGATTTTTATCAGTAGCTAACTGATCCTTTACACGTTTATTAAGCTCTCTGTAATCTTTTCTATTAGGACTAGTAGGGTACTGATTAAGGACATTCCTGCATTTCCTTCTTTCTGAAATAAGCTCAATTGCCTTATCACTTAAATAATTCTGCCTCCTCTGCTCCTTTTTTCCTAAAAGAATACTCATAGTTTCCAAAAAATCCTGTTTAAAATGGGTCCATTCTTCCTCAACTTCAGTATTAAGCAAACCATGACTGTCATAATGACTAAGTAACCTATCATGGTAAGCTTTAGCTATAACTGGGTCTTTCAGAGCTTCGGTATTAAAGGTAAATTTTTTAACCCTAGCACAACACTTTTTAAGTTTAAGTTGCAAGACACTTTTAACAAGGTAATGGTCAGATCCAATTTCAGCTCCCCTATATGTCCTGGTATTTCTAACAGAACTAGCCCATTTGCTGTTAATTAATATATAATCAATCATATTCCTATGCAGCCCATCAGGTGAAACCCATGTGTATTTATGTATGTCGCGGTGTTTGTAATATGTGTTAGTTATTCTGAAACTATTGAGTTTACTTACCTGTAGGAGACGTTGCCCATTGCAGCTACCAATACCAAAAGGGCCTATTACTCCTCCTCAAAGGTCAGAATCAGTGGCAACTTTGGCATTGAAGTCGCCAAGAACAAGGGTAATATCTCCTTTCTTGACAGAATTCAAAATATCCTGAAGTTGTCCGTAAAACCTATCCTTCTCATCCTCATCAGAATCCTCAGTGGGGGCATAACAGCAGATAACATTCAGGTCTTTAATGCTTGTCCGAAATTTTGCTGTAAGAAACCTTTCATTAATGCACTCATATCCTAGAAGAGCATCGCTAGCATGTCTGCTGAGCAGCAGACCCACGCCTTGGTGATGCTTTCCATCCTCCCTCCCTGTAAAGAGAAATTTAAAGTTATTTTTAAGTATCTCACCTTTACTTGTCCATCTGGTCTTTTGCAAGCCTAGAATATCTAGGTTATAGCACTGGAATTCCTGCATGAGGACATCAAGAGAATAATCTCTATGTAATGTTCTCACGTTCCACGTTCCTGCAGAGAGAAATGATTAGTAGGATTTTTAAAGAAATTAGGTTTATTGAGATTGGTAGGGCCAACAATATCAAACAGCCCCCTGATCGCAGGCATGGGGCAAAGACCTGTTCCTCCTCCGCTAAAGGCTGAAGTCACCAATGCTGGTAGGGACTTCAGGCACCACCTTTTCAAGTGGACTTTTTCAAGAGCCACATGGCCTGCCTGAGACGCATTACTCCAGTTTACGCTTGACGATGCCCAACTAGCTAAGTAAGGTTCAGGTACCCGCGATGGCCTCTGATTAGGATTATCCACCAGCTGATATAAGGTATCCCATGCCTCTGTTCACTTAGGGCTGGCAACCCAGAACCAAATAGAAAACACAGTGGCAGATTCTCCCTCAACATAGGCCCACCAGTGCAGCAAGTCCAGGATCCATAATCAAGCTCAAATCCGTAAACAAGTCGCGTCTAGTAGGTATAAATGGTCAGTACCCTGTGAAGTTGACCACTCTGAGCAGGGTTGAAAAAAAAAGAGAAAAAACTGGCCATAGATGACCAGATCAGTAGGCCATACTGAACTGGCAGCCTCCCCCTTCCGTTCCCTTCCAAAAGAGAATCTCTTGTTGAAAGGTACTAACGGCCTGCACCACGAGAAGGCAGGGTCGGACATTAGGTGCTAGACCTGGCCGGTTCTCTGCATCATCACTAGGGATTGGTACACAGCTCTCCTTCCAGTTTACACCTAGCTACCATTTACAGACCTGGTAAAGGTAAAAAAAAGTACCACTCAGAGGTAAAACAACCCAACCCATCCTTTTGCTACACAGTTACTATCAGGTAAGGTTTTATATGAGTGAGGAGCTGACATATCACTTACAGGCATATAATGCCTTAAGGTATTTCCAATTACTTCAGCCTTTTTAAGTACAGGCTGACCTTTTCATTAAGTTACTATAAGTGCCAGATCTGTTATCAAATTTTGATCTACCAAAGTTTTGTTGGTTTTGTTTTTTTGCTAAGAAACTTGCTAACTCTGGTGAGAATGAAAAAAAGAACAAACTAGACTCTGTGATAGCTGGGTGAAGGCTGAGTGTTCCTTGCCTACCATTCAGCTGTCCTTGTTCAAGGAACACACTGGATGGATTGATGAGAGGGCTTATAACAGCTATTTGGTGGATCACCTTCCCCAGCCTTCTTTGAGCTCTTAGTGCTTGTAACTTAGTCATTTAGTCCATTATGTACAAAAAATGCCACTCGGAGGTAAATTCAATCCATTAAGTTGGTATGTATTGTTAGGTTAGGAGGTGTGTGTGGGGGGGGGGGGAATTGAGAATTGAGATGTTATCCGAAATATAAGCTATTATCTGTTGTGAGTCAAAATTTGACTATAGGCTGCACCACTGATTCCTAAAAACAAGAGTAACAGAAATGGTGCAGCTTAGATTAGAAGAAAAATTGTATTTTAATTATACTGTTTAATAGATATTATAAAAATCACTGATAATTTTCACCCTCATATATGCTATAATTTATGTGTCCATTATTTTCAAAAATGTAAACAAATTAGAAATACTCAAAAGTTTTTGTAGCCTCAATTATGTGGAAGTTGTGCCCGGAAGTTAAGAGATCTGATAACTTTTCCCGAATTGAGAACCTTTTGATAAAAAGAAGAGTGAAACTAATTATAAAACCCAGCAACTAAGGAAAGATGACTTCTGGAGCCCTTAATCATTCTAGAGGCAGTTAGTTACTGTGTGTGCTTCATTTAACTTGGAAGTTTAGAATAATAACCCATAACTACCCAATACAGCCAAAATTTGAAATAGACTAGTCTGAAGAGTGGTCTTTTTATTTGCTATCCTACACACTTTTTTTTTGGGGGGGGGGGGTTCATCTTGTACATTAATGGGTTATTGATAATGATATAAATACATTATGAAGAGTGTATTCTATGCTGATTTGTTTGTTTTCTGTGTTATATGCATAGGTGGTAGTCAGTAGTTGATAATGCCTTGATATTGCATTCTCTCCAGTAGTCAAATTCACTGAAATAACACAAGCTTAATAACAAGCATATAGGAATTCTTCAGGAATCAGTCATGGTTAAATGGGGGGCGGGGGTGGCTCAGTCAGTAGAGTGCCAGGCTCGTAATCTGTAGTTCCCAGGTTCGAGTCCCAGCTGGGTCAGCATTGAGATTTTTCTCCGCAAAATTCCCCGCCCTGCCCACGGTCAGTAGGGGACACCAATGGGCTTGGAAAGGCCGCCGTCCGTCGTATGGGACGTTAAGCCGTGGTCCCGTGTGTGGGAGAGTCGTACCCTGTGCACATTAAAGAACACGCTGGATGGCCTTGACGGGAGGCTACCATCTGTCTCCCAACAGCTGTTCCAGTGGGTCCCCTCCCCCAACCTTCTCTGAGCCTTCGGGGTCCATGTGACCGGGCCATTTAGCCCATGGTGTGCAAAAAAGTGCCGCTCAGAGGTAAACAGCCCATGGTTAAATGGGCTAAACGTTTCAAAAACCTTATGAGTAATGTTGTTAGTTCTACTTCTGACTGTGTCAAGGATGAAGAATGTATTTCTAGTTTTAATGTTGATCCTATATTGCAGTTGAAAGTTATTTTGTAACCTCAAAATTGAAACTATACAAAGTAGTAGTAGATGAGTTTTCTGCCCAAATGTTGAGAGCTGCGCTGACTTAAATGTATAGATTTTTCTTTGATAGAGGTGTTCCTACACGATTTTTCTAGAATATAATTAATCCCATTTCTTAGGAAGTTAATTATGGTTCTTGTAATACAATAGTTACTGAGGTATCAATCCACTTTTTGGTCATAGTAAGATTTCTGTGCGTAATTGCACTTCACATAATCAGTGCCATTAATTAGTATATAGTCCCATTATTCTCTTATTTCTGTCTGACTGTTTTTGTGATTTGTGATTCGTGCCTTCTTTTTGGCACTACTGTATTTCCAGAATTGTAGATAGTATCTCTTTCTTGATTTGGCAACATCTGAATGCATATTTTTGAAATTGGTCGTAACTATAAACTTTGTAATAAAAAAATTTACCCAGTACCTTTAGATTTACTACACTTTACATTTTTTTTACTGTAATATATAATACGCTCTTGGCTATGACCTTAACTCTTTACTGCTGCCCAGCTGGGTCAGCATTGAGATTTATCTCCGCAAAAATTCCCCGCCCTGCCCACGGTCAGTAGGGGACACCGATGGGCTTGGAAAGGCCGCCGTCTGTCGGATGGGACATTAAGCCGTGGCCCCGTGTGTGGGAGAGCCATACCCTGTGCACGTTAAAGAACACACTGGATGGCCTTGATGGTAGGCTACCATCTGTCTCCCAACAGCTGTTCCAGTAGGTCCCCTCCCCCAACCTTCTCTGAGCCTTCAGAGTCCATGTGACCTGGCTATTTAGCCCATGGTGTGCAAAAGAAGTGCCGCTCAGAGGTAAAACAACCCAACCCTACTGCTGACTTGTGGGTCCTCAAGATCCACTGTAGTGATTTTTTCTGTGAATCGCATAGGTTATTTTTTAAATAAAATATATTAAACTTTTTTTTTATATAGTAATGTATTTGTCTTTACTGATTAATGAATGTTAATTAAAAATGGAATGTTAATACTGCATCTTGTATTTTGAAAATATTTTTGTATTATTTAAAGGTAGAAAGTCTGTGCTCTCAAGACTTTGAAGCTGTAGAGAGTTAAACACTGATTTTGAATAAATGTTGAAAGTAACTAACTATTGGTTCTTTTAGTCAAACCTATTTCAATTAACTTTTCAGACCAATTACACTGGGCAACAAATTTTCATAAAACTCATGCGTCTGAGATAAAAGTAGCCATTTCTTAAAGATTTCAAGGTGCTGAACACAAATATGACAATGAAAATGCGAAATTGGCTACGATTTCTGGGAAATCCGCAATAGTTTCATATATAATAGAGTAATACATACATGTGACATGTATTGGTAAAACTCCACTTCTACTTCCGACATCGCTTTGTTGTCGCTTGTACAGCTGCTCAAGATCATCTCTGGCAAGTATCCAATAGTAGTTTCCCTGGTATCATTTCTCCATTGTCGCAATGTCCTGGCGAAAATGTCCACCGTGCTCCTCACTAACCATGCTGCAGTTGTCAGGGAAGAAATCTAAGTGGGAATGGAGAAAGTGAATCTTTAAGGACATATCGCAGCCAAGTTTGTGACACAGAGACATGTCCTTAACTAGTTTCTTGTAGTTGTCTGCCCTGACATTCCCGAGGAATTTAGCTGACACCAGACAAAGCAGGTTATCAAACATCTGGTCCCTGAACAGCTCGCAGATCTGAGGACCCACAAAAATTCCCAATTTAAATTTTGCTTCGCTGATTTGAGGGAATTTGTCAGCCAAGTACTTGAAAGCTGATGCAGTCCGGTCCATGGCTTTTACGAAGTTTTTCATCACACAGAGTTTGATATATAGGGACGATAGCAGGATTTTGTGCATTTCTGCCAGGGCTGGGTGTTCCACATTCTTCTCTCCGACCTTCAGAGATTTCCTCTGAGGCCAGTTTCTCTTCACGTATCCGACCAGAATGGAAGAAAGTCTATTTCCATTATGCAGCAACACCACCTTGAGACTCAATTTTGAGGAGTCTATGAATAGTTGCCATTCTTGAGGGTCATGTTTCATTCCGAGGGCATTAATCATGCCATCTACATCGGAGCAGAAAACAAGGTCATCTTCCTCTCTGAAGTAAGGCACAACCTGCTCATGATAAGTTCGAAATGAAGTTACTTGGACATTTTCCTTGAAGATTCCATTGTTTAAGTCTCCTTGGACAGCTACACATCACGAACAAGATAGTTCATTTCTTCTTCGGTGAGAATGTGTGGTGCAGATGATACACCTTGGCAGACGTATGGATCATCATTAAACACTGAAGGCTGTGGAGAACCCAACACCAGTTCACTTCCCTCCTCATAGTCTGAATCGATGGAAAATTCTTATGGAGGTTTGGGAATGGGAAGGTCTTTAATTAATAGATTCTGAAAAAAAATTCATCGCCGCCATGACGGGTATCGAACCCGCATCTTTCCAGATTCATGCCAGAGCGCACTAACCATTGCACAACATGTCGGACAACTAACATCTGATAATCAAATGCAACGACTGAAAACGTTTCATCTCCTTGAGCATAGATGGCGCTGTCTCAGTCACGTCTCCAGAAGAAAATTTATAAGGTCATATTCTGAAAATATTCGTTGTCCGACGCATGGTGCAATGGTTAGCGCGCTCTGGCATGAATCTGGAGAGATCCGGGTTCGATTCCCGCCGTGAAGGTCTTTACTGTGTGGAACTGGTAGTAGAGCAGATTGCATATTTGGGTACGCTATTGTCCATTCTTTTTCCTTGTGATGCTTCCAGAAACAAGTGGAACCATGCAGAAGTAGCAGTCATTTGCATGATTGCTTGGCTCTCTCCCAACCATAGGAACAGCAAATGGCATCACCACTTTTTCTCCTTTCAGCCACTTCTTAAAGATTTCTTGCACATGTTCTGCAGCATATGTGCGGGGCCCAGGCCTTGTCCTGGTCCCTAATCTTGCATCCAAAATAAAACTTGTACGCTGCTTTCACTATTGGAGTGATGGCCCTTTTCTGGCTTGCAAACGTTACTTCGCCACAAATGTAACAAAATGTATCTGCACTATTATCACAGTTATGAGGCATCACTACTGCTGGATTTAAAACTGCAAACTTGTGTTGTACTTATGACTTAGGGGTAAATGTGAGTTGCTAAAAAGACTTGCTCACCTTACGAGACAAGATGTTGCTTTCAACTAAGGATTGCATCATTTTTTGTTTGCGATCGTAAAGCCGCAATGTCATGACTCAACTACATTGCATCAGACAATAATGCAATACCTCCAAGGGTTGTGTGTATGGCAGGCTGATGCAATTCAATGCAATATGTTGCAATCTGGATGTAACGCTCCAAACAAATGCAAAATACTTGAAGTTTTATGCTCCGGATAGCTTAGACGGGCACCAGGCAATAATTAACAAATTGCCAAAAGTAGAATAAGTTGATAATAAGTTGATTTAGGGTTCAAATACCAGCGAGCGTTCATAAGTAAGAATCAAAAATGATTGTCAAGCGTTGCTCAAGAGAAAAAACTGTACAGACTCAAAAGGTTTATAACAAAACAGATTTATTTCCAAAATAATTCAACTCACCAAGACATCAATGAAGAACACATAACTCCTACTCCTGTGCTACATGCACTGTGCTTGGTGCTACGCACCTTGTGCTCGTGCACTCGCTTGTGCTTATCTACTACTCTACTGCTTATGCTACTGCTTAAGTGACTCGTAGGTCACCGGTTTTTTGACAATGAGCCGGCGCATGCCGGGAAAGACATTTGCATACTATGACGAACGACGCAAGCTATGACGCAAGAGGGGGCGTGTCCTTTGCACGCGCTTTAACGGTACAGTCGGAAGATCGGAGTTGCGACGCATGCGCAACTCCTAGAATCATGAAAACGAGTGCTGTGATGCCAAAAAGGAAATAAAAATCCCCAAAATGATAAATATAACGTAAATTAAACAAAACTGGTTAAGGTAAAGCAAAAGTGAACGGTGGGGCATCACATGGAGTTTAAAATACAGCTTTGCAAAATGGTTATCTATATACTCAATACGGATTGAGTTGTTTATACAGGACCATCTCTGTCTCTCTTAAACAAGAGCCAATCGACAAATTTTATTGTCATTTTCATGTTCAACACCTCGAAATTAGTAAAGATTTGCTATTTTTGTGTGTTGCCCAGTGTTTAACTGGTGTGGGTTCTATTGCACATACCAACCACTGAATTAGAAACCTTTATTCAATACAGAGTTGGATCTCCTTTAGCCTGAATTACAGCATGTACACGATTTACATCTCCAGCATACCAGGCATTCACCAGGCAATCTTTTAACTGGCTCAGATGTCATGGAAGAGGACTTTGCTCCTGGATCTGTTTTTCTAACATGTCCCGTACATTCTCAATGAGGTCCAGATCCAGGCTTTGTGGTGGCCAGGGAAGATGGTGGAAGTCATGCTCACTGAACGATTGCTGAACACATCTTGCATGATGAACATTGCATGAGTAGCATTGTCATCGATGAAACAGCCGTCATATGCTGGATAAAAAGACTTGCTCACCTTACGAGACAAGATGTTGCTTACAACTAAGGATTAGTGGAACCAGGCATTCACCAGGCTTCCACCATCTTAGTTGCTTACAACTAAGATGATGGTGGAAGTCATGCTCACTGAACGACTGCTGAACACATCTTGCATGATGAACATTGCACGAGTAACATTGTCATCGATGAAACAGCCGTCTTATGCTGGATAAAAAGTCAACATCGCAGCAACAGTGTTCAGATAATCCTTGGAGGATACCTGACCTTCTAGCAATATCAGGGGAACCATTCCATACCAACAGAACACTGCCTCCAGAACCTTGAGTTGTGTTTACAAGTCAAGCTGGGTCCTTTGCTTCATAGGACTCCCGCTAAACTCTCTGCCTACTGTCAGCACAGAACTACGTATACCACAACTCATCAAACCACGTGCCTTTTTTCCAGTGTCCAGATGAACTTTCTGGTTCTTCACAGAAATCAGTGGTTTCTGTATAGGCATGCAATTGCTAATACCGATCCTCTTCAATTCCCTGCACATAGTTTGCTGAGAAATGGGTCAGGAACAGCCTTCATTGAATGCTTCGATCAATTGCTACACACAAGGGAGTCCTGTTTCTCCGTTCAAGCCTTCTCGGATGACGTCAATCTCGTTCCTGACAGATTGTTGTTGTGCCACAGTTATGCCTCTTAGACAAGCAATGTGGGTTATTTTTTCCTGAGATATCCCACCTTTTGAGAAACCAGTCAGCTCTGCACGATAAGCTTTTTATTGAACCCTGAAAGATCCTTTGTTTTTCCCATTGTGATCAACACTACTGATGATTACTGACAAGCAGCAGTCTTAAATAGTTGCTTAGATCATGTGATGCACGTAACCACGTATTTTGCATATACGCTGTGCAAGTGACATTTACATACATCTGCATAAAGGTTTCTAATTCAGTGACCGGTGTGTATATCTTTCTGTAATAACTCTGCATGCTTAACAAATAATGTTCATAAGCAAAATATAAGTAACATTGAGATCTCTATTTTCATAACATTTTTCATAAATATGCAAATATACAGGGTGAATCTGAAAAAGTGGGCAAAACTTTACGGGGTGGTAGAACACAGCTATACGAGCAATATTCGTCATAGAATGTATGGTCGGAACGCAAACGGCGAGCCGCTAGGTGGCGTTGGAAATGGTATGAAAGTGTCGGTTCTCGCACCCAACGGCATTTCTACCGTGGATTGCCGAGAGGATGGCTGGTTATACTAACCACGAAATGGCGGATATGCACTTTGTGTACAGTGCGGCGGACGGGAATGCAAGCGAGGACCGACCCTTTTATACCATTTCCAACGCCACCTAGCGGCTCGCCTTTTGCGTTCAGACCATACATTCTATGACGAATATTGCTCGTATAGCTGCGTTCTACCACCCCGTAAAGTTTTGCCCACTTTTTCAGATTCACCCTGTATAAGTAATATATGTGTGTGTGTATATACTTGTAAATATAAATTCTGCTTATTCATTTTCTTAATCTTTTTTTCATTCTAGGTGTCTTCAATCAATGGTTGATGGATGTGGAGCACAATTTAAACCCTGGATTCAGCAGGAATTGTTGGATCTACTTTTTCAAGCTTTGAAACATACAAACAGATTTGTGAGAGAAACGGGCTACTACGTATTAGGATCCTTAGTAAGTGCTGCTACCTCACATGATGGTAAGACTAAAAGTGTTTTTCAATAGTTCCGATTTCTTTATCAAAGAATAGTGAAGTGCACTTCAGGGTAATTCCTTGTCAAAATCAATACGAAAAAAATGACAATTTTGAACCCAACCATTTTTTATTTTAATGCAGTTTAATGCATTTGTTCTACTTATCAAAAACTCATATTCACCAAATTGCAGATTTTTATGATAAACTGATTTTGAGAAATAACTCAAAAAAAAAAAATGAAAAAGGTGCCAAATTTCTTTAATGAACTATTTTTTAAAAATGAATATCTCTGGACCTAATTTTGATGATTTTATTTTATAACTCTTAAAATATATATATATGAGTTAAAGTTTTTGGTAATAAACAGTTTTAAGGTTATTAAAACTATTGCCAAATCATCTGTTTGTATGTTTATCTGTTTATTATTGCCACACCATCTGTTTGTATGTTTCAAAATGTTTGACCTTGAATATCTCAAAACATGTCCCCTTAAATTTTTGAGAAAAAAAAATTGCACCAATTTATTAGCTATACCACCTCTCATCACATAAATGTCTCATTCCATAAGTCATATGACCGTGGGTTATGGTATAAATCAGGCAGACCAGCTCTTTGAGCATCAGAATGGGTAAAACGAGCGACCTGAGCGATTTTGAATGTGGCATGGTAGTTGGTGCTAAGCATTCTGGTTCTACAGTACCATCTCCCAAACAGCTGTCCTCCTGGGCTTGTGTATCCCCACACAGCTTGTGGATCAGAGGGGTCAAAGGAGACTGGTGAGAATTGTGCAAGCAAACAGGTGGGACATAACCAATAAAATCACAGCAGAATTAAACAGTGTTGTACAGAAAGGTCATCTCCCAATGCACTGTTTATGGCTGCCGACCATGTCATGTGGGTTGGGTTGTTTTACCTCTGAGCGGCACTTTTTTTGCACACCATGGGCTAAATGGCCAGGTCACAAGGACCCCAAAGGTTCAGAGAAGGTTGGGGGAGGGGATCCACTGGAACAGATGGTAAACTCCCGTCAAGGCCATCCAGTGTGTTCTTTAACGTGCACAGGGTATGGTTCTCCCGCACACGGGGCCACATCTTAACGTCCCATCCGACGGACGGCGGCCTTTCCAAGCCCATCGGTGTCCCCTACTGACCGTCGACAGGGCAGGGAATCATGTCATGTGCCTATGTGGTCAGCAAAGAACATGAAAATGTGTCTCCAGTGGGTGCAGGAGCATCAACACTGGACCATTCAGGATTGGAAAGGGTAGCCTGGTTAGATGAATCAAGGTTACTTTTGCACCATGCTGATGAAAGGATCAGAATTTGGAGAGAAAGGGAACAACTATTTGATATTATAGTAATTGAGGAAAGTGCAAATATCTTAAGATTTCATTCAAGTTTTCGTAAGAATCCTGTGATGTAATATTAATCTAGGTATCATTGTTAGCAGTTATTGCTTAATTGGTAAAAATCAGAGTTTTCAAGCTCGATGAATTTCTTATTTGCAGAAATGATCTTATTTGCTAGCATTCAGAATTCCTTCTTGTGAAAATACTTGTAGGCAGAAATGTTTTTTTTTTCACAAAATGCATATCCATTAAATATTCTGGCAGTTAACTGTGTGGTAAACATGTCCTGAAAGTTTATAATCTTAAAAATTTGTATGCAACATATTTAAGTCTTAACTGGCATAGTGTGGTTAGGGAGCTAACCACTTTTCCAGCAGGGCAACTCTGTGTGTTGTATTAGCTCTATTTGAGACAGTGGCCAGCAATAACTGTTGGGAGACAGATGGTAAACTCCCGTCAAGGTTGTTTTGCAATAACTGTTGGGAGACAGGTGGTAAACTCCCGTCAAGGCCATCCAGTGTGTTCTTTAATGTGCACAGGGTATGGTTCTCTCGCACATGGGGCCACATCTTAACGTCCCATCTGACGGACAACTGCCTTTCCAAACCCATCGGTATTTTATTGTTTGGTCATAGTAGGGCATATCCTTGTGTGAGAAGGCTTGTAAAAGCTGGGAGTGCTTTCTAGGATTCTTTTCTGTCCTATGTGTTAAAAAAAAGAATTTGAAAAGACGTGTTTTTGATTTTAAAAGAAATTGTAAATTAAAAAAGGTTCTTTGGGCCAAATGCTAACTTTAGGCAAGCTGTATGTTTTACTTCCCTGTCATAGGATATCATTCAATTAAATGTTCATTAATTCATTAGTATAAATCAAAAATAATAGTGCTAACTTTTCATGTGGTTCAGAATTAAAAGATTTATAAACTGATTAAAAGAACAAAACCACAATAAACCACAAATAAAGGGCATTTATTAATCACTACAATAATAAGATTTGCTATTATAAACAATGAATCTACTGTTTAGAAATTACAACAGAAACAGTTTTAAATCTTAAAGTGTCCAAAATCAGTTAACTTTTTTTAAAAAAAAATTAGGCTTATATTAATTTTAATTCGAATTCTTATTTTATTCTCCAGAAACAAATACGTTCTTTCATTTGATTATGTAGCATGACCTATGCATGTTAGTCACTAGAAATGATATTTTAATGTTCGTGTGATTTTTTTTTTTTTTTTCTAAAAAGAGGTTAAATAATTCCTTGATTACAACTGCATACATTGTGAAAAATCCAATACTATAAGAGTTAACCCTTCCCGGATCAAAGATGTTTACAGACGTGTTTTGTACAACACATGAAACTTCAATTTAAAAAAAAAATTACCATTTGAAAATTTTCTTATATTTTAAAAATAGGTAATTCAAGCTTGAAACATAATATATTCTTTTTTTATTTGATGCATATTTTATTAAACAATAATATAAATAATTTGATAAAGCCATCTGATTACCATATTTTAGAAGTGCTATACGGTATTGTCAATTTGTTAGTTAACATTACTCTGTATTGAAGCAGTCACCTGATTTAAGCTCACAAGAGTGATTTGAGCTATTATCAACATATTTTTCCTTAAATTTTCAAAATTCTATTAAAAATTAACAAAAAACTGCTGTTTTTAAAAACACAGATTTTGAAAGTAATTTCAAAGTACGTACTGCTATTTTTTTTTTACTCTTTTCTGCATAAACCTATTTCAGTATTCCCAGAATTATTTTTATCATTTTTCCCACTCTTAAATAGAAACTTGAAGTTGAAACATCTTTAAAAAAATTATATTTAAATAATTAATTTTTAATTTTAAAAATTATGGCTCACCTCACAAGAGGCAAGTGACTCATACATGCTCTCTTTGTTCCGTGTGTTATAAGTGGATCCATAATGGATTGTTTATAGTTTTGGTCCAGCATATTGGATACCCTTTGTAAAGTTAGTATTTACTTTTTTATATTTAAACCTTAGTTTTCATTTGGGCAGATATATTTTCGTAAATTATCAATCTTTTTGCCAATCGATAAGTATTGATTTTTCATAGTTAGTGACATCAGATTGCCAGCCTACAACTTGTTGCTGTGGATATTTTATTTAACATCACGTTAGGTTATATGTTAATATTTATTTTGTTATTTATTACTTTTCCAGTAAAACTTTCATCTGGTATCATTTTCTGAAAATAAATGAGGTCTTGGATATGGAAGCAAATTCATTTCTGTAGATTTATTTCTGTAAATTTGTGTTCTTTTGGTCAGCTGATTTTACAATCTTTCTGAGTTATGCTACATTGGATGGCTAACTTAAAAATGGTTGCAGATATTATATTTAACATCCCTTAGATTATAGGTGATTTTTCTTTTATTATTTCTTGGATTTTTAGTAAAAAAATTTCAACTTTTTCCATATCCTGTAAATGAATGAGGTCTTGGATACAGATGCAAAGTGGACTTCCTTGGCATGAAAATCAATCCTCATGTGGGAGGAAAATTTCAGGAAGGATTTTTACCCCCTCCCGCTAAATGAACATTTCACCCCACCCCCCCTTTAGAAAATTTTCATTTAAAAAATTTCGAGTTTTTATTTTTACATTGAATGATTTAATCCCACACCCCCAACTCAATATCTTGGCTGTGCAACACTGACGATATAACATTTTGCTTTGATGCACAAACCCTTCTGCACTTAGCGAAGATTGCCAAACTTCAACACCCAAAGAAAAAGTTCATAATGTTTATTAAAAAAAAAAAGCCAAGAAAGTTTTTTTCCATTTCATAACCAGCTTCAGAAAATCCCATGTATGTGAGAGTCCAAGTCACTTTGTGTAACACTGGCTGCATTTAAAATATACGATACTGAAAAGAATCATTAAAAGAAATAAAAATCATGTTTCAGGTTAAATACCATATTATTCAGGAGGAAATTTCCTTTTGATTAATATATAATTTAACTATTTATTTTCATCAGGTTTTCCAAAATTAATCCTTAATTCTATAGTCCGATCTATTTTTTCACCATATCACATTGAAAAAGGTTTATTAAAAATCAATATGCTTGTAAATTTGTTCAAATTATTTATTTTCATTAAATTTGTAATTAAATTCTGTGTAATTTGGTATATAGCGTGACTATTTTTGTTAATTGTTTTTTTTTTGTAATTCTGAAGTTGACTTGTTTATCTAACTCAGAACAAATTGACTAAAAGCCTGAACTTTTTTTTAATGGATAGTACCAGGGAAAAAATTTTAAAAATGGAGTAATTTTTTTATTTCAAGTAAACATTTATTTTTGTGTTATTCAGAAATACATAAGCTTTCTATTCATGTGCATTATAATCGTAGCTGTCTATTAGTTTCTTAATAAATTTTTATTTGTGTTGCCAGATGCATTTTTTACTTACTCTAAAAAAAAGTACTTTTAAAATAAAACATCTGTTTCATTAAATATTTTATTTTCAGAAAATCCGAATTAAATGCTGATTAATTCAGCATATGTCATAACTCCTTTCGTTAGTTATTTGGCAAAAAGTTGTGAAAGTTGATTTTTTTTTTTGCCTGATCAGAGTGAAAAAATAGCTGGACCGGGAAGGTTTAATGGAAAGATTTCTCCATATTTTGATTGGCCTAGGTGTAACAGTGTTCAAATTGATAAAGGGCTGGGTTGTTTTACCTCTGAGCGGCACTTTTTTGCACACCATGGGCTAAATGGCCAGGTCACAAGGACCCCGAAGGCTCAGAGAAGGTTGGGGGAGGGGACCCACTGGAACAGCTGTTGGGAGACAGATGGTAGCCTCCCGTCAAGGCCATTCAGCGTGTTCTTTAACGTGCACAGGGTATGGCTCTCCCGTACGCGGGGCCACGGTTTAACGTTCCATCCGACGGACGACAGCCTTTCCAAGCCCATCGGTGTCCCCTACTGACCGTGGGCAGGGCGGGGAATTTTTGCGGAGATAAATCTCAATGCTGACCCAGCTGGGACTCGAACCTGGGAACTGCAGATTACGAGCCTGGCGCGCTACCGACTGAGCCATCCCCGCCCCCATTGATAAAGGGGTCATTCTTGTATTTCTTAACAAAGTTGTTGAATGAGTCTTAAGTGTAAGTTTTATAATAATAAAAAAATAAATACCCCCTCAAGCAGCTGCTTGCCACAGAGGTCTGACAGGAGCCTGTCAGTTTATATGCCACAGTAGGAGATCTGAGAGGATGGCAGGACCTCAGCAGAAAAACGACACACACATCCATGCCCAATTCCGGGGCTCGAACCCAGGTCCCTTAGATCAGTAGCCAAGTGTGCTAACCACTCGGCCACGGGACAGCTCCCGTAAGTTTTATAGACAAGGTTAACATGTTGACTATCAAATAAATGGGAGGCAACAATCAACATATATTGTTCCACATATTTGTCAGTAATATAGTCTTGATACCTTTAAAATTGAAATCAAACAAAGAAACTTTTTTTTTTTACTTTGATGGAAAACTTTGATTTTTGTACACTAATTTTAAATGATTGTGTTTTTAAGGGAAAAATTAGAATAGAGAGTAATGAAATGTTCATGTTTAATTGCAGAAAAAGAGTAAAAGATCTTAGACCAAAGAATGTTGTATGGCATAATGTGACTAATGTGGAAATAATTTGCAAGATTGACAAATGTCAAACATTGTTTTTTCCGAATTCTAGATTGATGACTTAGCAAATGATTTGAACATGTACATCTTTTTACAGGTGGTATCTACAATCCTTTTACAACTGAGTATTTTGGGCATCAGATTAGCAAGCAACTAGGAATAGGACTAGGTGACAACTGGAGCCAGGCTAGTTACACTTCTGTCATTAAATTATATTTCATATTTAATGTATTATATAGTAAATTTTAATATATTTTTCTTTATTACTGCATAAAAGCAAAGAATGCCACTAAGCCAGGTGTAATTTTAAGTCACCTTTTTAACCCTTCCAGTTTTTTTTTTTAATTTTCTGCCTATGCTCAGCCAAAAAAAAAACTGATTTTAGAATTTTTTGCCAAATAACTAATGAAAGGAATTATGGCATGTTGCATACCAAATTAATCAGCATTTAATTCTAGATTTTCTGAAAATCAAGCATTTAACAAAAAAACACGATATGTTTTATTTTAATAGGACTTTTTTTTAGAGTCGTGTAGTAAAAAAATGCATCTGGCAACACAAATTTATTTAAAAAAAAATGATAGATAGAAATGATTGCAAAGAACATAAATAGAATGACTATATATTTCTGAATAACAAAAAAATTACTTTTTTGGTTTTAAGTAAATATTTTTCTCATTTGTAATTTTTTTCTCGGTACCATACTTTGAGAAAATTCCAGGATTTGAGCCAACTGTGCCGAGTCAGATAAACAAGCCAACTTTAGTATTTTTTTTAAAAATAACCAATCAATGAAAATAGGTCATGTTATATACCAAATTAAATAGAATTTAATTACGAATTTTATGAAAATAAATAATATTAACAAATTTTCTAGCATATTGATTTTAATGAGCCTTTTTCAATTGATATGGTAAAAACATGATCGCACTATACAATTAAGGCTTCATTTTGGAAAACTTGCTGAATAAAAATATATATTTATTGAAAGGAAATTTCCTCCCAAATAATATAATATTCAACCAGAAATATGATTTTTATTTCTTTTAATGATTCTTTTTAGTATCATATATTTTAAACATGGCCAGTGTTATACAATGTGATTTGGCCTTCTCACATTTACGTAATTTTCTGAACTGTTTATGAAATAGAAAAAAACTTCTTAGGTTGCTTTTTTTTACTAAATATTATGAATTTTTTCTGTGGGTGTTGTAAGTTTGGCAATCTTGGCTAAGTGCAGAAAAGTTCGTGCAACAAGGACCAGCCCTTCCCGAAATTGCCCTTCCAAATGGTGGCCAATTTCCATAGCGATGGAAGTCTATTTTGCTTTCATATACAAGACATTCAATTTTAGAAAACGGTACAAGCTCATAGTTTTTTTTTACTAAAAAAATAAGAAACGATAAAATAAAAATTACATATAATTTAATGGATTGTTAAATAAAATATCTGCAACAACTCTTAACTGCCTCCAATCTAGCATAACTCGGAAAAATTGATAAATCAGCCGATCGTAAGATCGCTAACTAATGGAAGTAAATCTATAGAAATGAATTTGCTTTCGTATCCAAAAACTCATTTATTTTCAGAAAATGATACTAGTTCAAAGTTTTACTGGAAAAGTAATAAATAATAAATTGAAAATTGACATATAGCCTAATGTGATGTTACTACAAGTTGTAGGCCGGCCATAAGATATAACTTAACAATGAAAAAAGCGATACTTATTGATCGGCCAAAAGATCACTAAATTCCGAAAATAAATCTGAAATGAAAACTAACTAAAGTTTAAATATAAAATACTAACTTGACAAAGAGTATCCAATATGCTGGACCAAAACTGTAAACAACACATAGTACAAGCAACGGAGATTGCATCAGCCATCTGTGGCTTGTTTTTGCCTCAGTGAAGCATAACTAATTAAATGCAGGTGCAACCATAATTTCTAAGAAGGACATGTTTACTTTTAGTTTCGATTTAAAGGCAGGAAAGATGCATAGAATGCTGGGAAAAATGATAAAAATAACTTGGGATTACTGACTAGGTTTTTGACAGAAAAGAATGGGAAACGGAAAAATAAAATGGCGGTACGTATTTTGTGTAAGGGTAGTGGTAAGGGTAGTGGTAAGGGTAGGGTTTGTTCAACACTTAAAACTTTTATTAAGGTTCGAGGATTATTTAATCCAGTACCATTGTCTTTGAGTGTTGATCCCATTGATAGTTCACCCAATATTATGCAGCCTTTGAGAGGAATTGTATCCTGCCTTGATGTATTCGCCTTTGATCAATGGATAAACAGAACACACTAGTTGCAAACTTAACATGAGCTTTATTATATCCTTCTCATCAGTGTTGCCTTCCTGTTGCTGAGATACGTCTTAGGAGATTGTTTTCATTTCTAGTGATTCATTATCTCTTAGTCACACAGATCTTTGATATATATCTGGTCACACAGACTATATTTAGGGTTCAATCCATCTAACCCTACCCTGAGACCTACAGTATCTCAGGCTCCCGAGAAAACACACCTCTCAATACCTTGATGTTCGATACCAGTCTCCTGTCTTCATGTCGCTCCACCCGCTCATGCCCTTAACTGCTATTCCTATGACTTTTGGCCTCTCAGTGTATATTGCATGCAGAACTGTGTATTGCATGGTGACGTCACCTGGTGGGCATGTCGACAACACTTGAATATTCAAGTTGTCGCACTTACAAATTATAAGAAGAAACTTCATTGAAACAATGTGTACAAAGGTAACTTCTTGACTTTTAATCTTCATTACTGCTCTTTATTCTACTTGTGATATATCTTTGCCAGTGGAAGGACAGATATTTCACTGAAATATAGTAGTGGTTGAATGTGTTTACCAGTGTTTTCATTTCATGTGATAACATCATCTAAACTTGACTGAACAGTGATAAAAGTTGAAATATCTTGCATGAAGTTTATAATTATTCCAGAACATCTTCTGACCTTTACATAACATTAGAACTGTAGATTTTAGAATTGTATAAGATTGTAATGACAACATAAAAATCACCCTGAATTTCTTTTTATTTCCCACTGTTATTAAGAAAACATAGTTAATACTATATAATCTAAGTGAAAAAGAAAACTGCAGTATTACCCTTTTGAGGTGTTACCACTGCTTTCATCTTTTAAATATACTACCACAAATCATACCTAGAACAGTGTCTCGCAAACTTTTTTACTCTGCGGCACACTGAATCTAATTTTTTTTTCTGCAGCACACCTAAAAAAGAATAAAAGCAAACTCTATATAATCGTCATTATATTTGCACTTTGTTGAAGTCATCAGCCTGGTTTTACTTGAAGATTTGCTCTCGTTCTTTAATTCATAACTCGGTGTTTGTTTTAAATATTTGTCCATTCTATGGCTTGAAATAATCAAAAATTAATGCCAAAATTTGAAAAAAGCTTGATAAATACTTACAAGATCCCAGTTGATAAAATCTTAGAGTTTTATTAAAGCACGTCGATAACACAAGTCAAGTCAAAATGAAATCTTTTGAATTTGAAATGAAAAATTTTGAAAAAGTGTCAATTTGAAAATCTCTCGCGGCACACTTGGAATCTCTCGCAGCACACAGTTTGTGAGACACTGCTATAGAAGGATGATGCTTTCTCCATGAGTGGATTAATTAAGCAAAGGTTAGTCACTACATAGTTAAAGAATGACCAGTTTGGTAAGCTTTCATTCTAGGACAAAAGCATATGTTACTACCAGCTGATAGACACACAAAATATTTACTAATGCTCGTATCAAACTTGGTTTGATGAATACTTTTCTGACAGCTGTGATAAAAGGTGGAGAAAGAGTTCTTCATTTAAAGCAGAAATTTCTAAGAATAAAAGGAATTTACATGTGACTACAAATATCACATCTCGTGGAAAACAATATTTTCAATGACATTTTGAATAAATTACAAGTAACAGCATGGAAAATACTGAAGCCAGTTAACCATGAATTTTTAATATAATTGTATTTATAAATAGTTTAACTCAAGTGTCCAGTATTCAAATGTAGATATATATGTATATACACTTTTTTTTTTTCACTGATATTAGCACAGAAGTTTTTAAATGATGTTCATAAGATAAAGATAAACATGGAAAATTAGGAAAGTCATTAGAAAAATACGTTACTAAAGCCAAAATGTCCTTATACTATAAATTACTGTAAATTAAAACTCACAGCTAATTTGATAGAATTTAATGACCATGATTAATAGCTGTACATTAACATTTAAACATTATAAGTCCAGAGGAGTGCAAAAAATGCTATCAAAATGTCCTTAGGAGCATAAGAAGATGAATTTATTTCTTGATGACAAAGGTTACCAAAGAAAATGCCATTTCCTGAACCAGTTTCATTCAATTATTCAACAAACTTGCTTTGATGAATATAGAATGTTTGAACCAGAAAGAAAGACATTCTAAAAATGCCACTTCCTGAACATACAGAAGGATGGCATGAACTAATTAGAACACAACTTACCGTGCAGGACACATCCAGTGATTTTTTACTGCTGATTTATTCCTTCTCTAAGAAATTAATTAAATTAATTAAATTCTTCTATAAGAAATTAATTAAATTAATAATAATAATAATAATTAATTTTAAAATTATTTTTTAATTAATTTAATAATAATTTATTAATTAAATTAATTCCATCTCTAGAGTGACAACAGAGTTGTCCAGTTTCTCAGATAGATGGCGCCACTGTTGCAAATCAAATAAATAAAACCCGGAAAGTTTATATGGTCACACAAGCTGAGAAAAGGTTAGCCATTGATGGTGTAGTTGTTAGCATAACTGGCATGTTTCCAGGAGACTGTTCGAATCCCACTCATGGCAAAACCAATTTTTTTCAGCTCATTATTTCGCGAGTTCCATGTCTACAGGACACATCCTGTGATTCTTTACTACTGATTTACTGTACATATTCATAATGGTGATCAATTATTGTTATTTTGGAAATATTTATATATCCATCATCAAATTGAAGTTGATGTTAGAAGGTTACTCAAGAAATTAATAATTAAATAATTTCTGTCCAACCTTCTCTGAGCCTTCGGGGTTCTTGTGACCTGGCCATTTAGCCCATTGTCTTCAAAAAAGTGCCATTCAGAGGTAAAACAACCTCTGAGTAGTTTTTTTAACATAACCCAAAAAAAGTAACTTATCAGATATGCAATATGATCGCCACAAATTATGGTTATCAACAGAGTGAGAAAGATATTTTTTGATTTGCAAAGCTAGTAAGCATAGATTTTTGAAATCTGAACATTTCTCAAAAATCTAAGGAAATTTGGTCTCTCATACCCCTGAACATACATACTGTTCATCCCAAAGTTGTCCAACTAAATGTTTAATTCTATTAAGCAAAATAATGCAAAGAACTTTCCCTAGAACAGATAGTTGACCGATGCCCCTGTAATCGTCACAAGAAACTGATTTTATCTTTCTTAAAAGTAGGGATAATAATACCTCTGGTAAAATGGTAGTAAATGTTTAATATTACAATCGGCTATGTGATGATAGAATCATTCCCAGCGCCTAGCATGGGGGCGGGAGTGGCTCAGTCGGTAGCGCACCAGGCTCGTAATCTGTAGTTCCCAGGTTCGAGTCCCAGCTGGATCAGCGTTGAGATTTTTCTCCGCAAAATTCCCCGCCCTGCCCACAGTCAGTAGGGGACACCGATGGGCTTGGAAAGGCTGCCGTCCGTTGGATGGGACGTTAAGCCGTGGCCTCGTGTGCGGAGAGAGCCATACCCTGTGCATGTTGAAGAACACGCTGGATGGTCTTGACGGGAGGCTACCATCTGTCTCCCAACAGCTGTTCCAGTGGGTCCTTTCCCCCAACCTTCTCTGAGCCTTCGGGGTCCATGTGACCTGGCCATTTAGCCCATGGTGTGCAAAAAAGTGCCACTCAGAGGTAAAGCAACCCAAGCACCTAGCATATCAGAGGTAGTTTAATCTAATCCAGTGACTTGTTTAGTTTTAATTAAAAAATCTGCACAAATTTATTAAATTTAAAATCAAATAACTAAGGTTTTGATTAGTAGTGGTTTATCTAAGAGCAATTATTTAAACAAATTGTTGTTATTGAATATGAAGAATTATAAATACATTTTATAACTTCATTAAAAATTTCAGGTGAGGCTGGCAGCATCAGAAGGATCGAGAAAGTTTTTATTATCATTTGAAACTGATGAAGAAAGAGAAGTATTTTTTCCTGAATTACTCCCAAAGTTGTGCTTAAACAGGTACTAATATTTTATAAATAGCAATTGGATTAATAAAAATTAATGCAATGAAATATGAAAATGGTTAAAAATAGATTAATAGAAGAGTAAGAAAATTTGGAAATGGAAGTTGTTCAATGGACATTATGCATTAGATGCATAATTAGAGCACCTTATAGTGGCTGGGGGAGTATAAGAGACATATGGAGGTCTCCACAGAGACAAATGATGTGTGTATCATAAGTTGAATGTCTGGAGACAGTTTTGTATTTGGCAATGAAGAGACTGCATTTACCTCTATACACTATCTAATGATTGAAATATTGTAAAATGTGCCACAAGTGATGGATGTTGCATTATCATTGTACTGTGGAAAAGGCATGGAGATCGCACAGGAATGCCACACAAGCACATGCTAATAATCCCTTGTGCAGGATAAATAATAATCCTAATAATACTAATAATCCCTTGTGCAGGACTGTTGTACTACATATGAAAGATGCCAATATCATTTGATTCCGAATGAATATAAGTATTAATTATGTAGATATTGAGGTAAAGTTCAAGAGTTCCATGGTATATATAATCAAATATTTGACTCCTGTGCTGAAACAGGTATTGTACAGAGCGAAACATAAAGTTAAAAATGTGGCTGTAAACTTACAAACGAGGTAAAATTTTTGTGCATCTAACTGAAACACCAAAGATATGAAGAATTCACCTTTAAATGTTGGGTTGTTTTTTTTTATTTTTTAAAAAAAACCTTCAAGTGCATTTGTAATGTTCATTTTATGCTTGTCTTACTTATTTATATTTGTTCTTTAAAGCAACATCCATTTTATGGGGTATAAATTACGATTTAATAAATGTCTAAAACCAAATGGCTCAAGCAATAAGTGATGATGAATATATTGATAGCATTGATTGTTATTAAGCTAGTTTTGATATTTATAATAATAGTTAAGAGATATATATATATTCATTTGTCATTATGTGTACGACTCAAATGCAGTGCTAGATCAAGTTTGAATAAAGTTAAGCAATTATAGATAACTATGGCTATGAACTATATTACTGTGAACCGAAATTGTTACGGAAGAAGAAATTTGCTTTCGTATTCTAAATGGATATGAAAAATTCTATAGATGTATCCTGCACTAAATTATGAAATATATTAATATACAGCAGAAGTTCATTATAATATGCCCTGATATTGCAAGAAATGCCTTTGGAATAAGATGTTTTAAAAGTCTTCCCAATTTTATATACTTGCATTGTGTTATTTAATTTCAGTACAACAAGCAAATTTTAAGGATGAATTTGATACAAGACAAAAACTTGGCCTTTTTTTATGTAATTAGTGCTTTTCCCAGATTTTGTTTAAAACATTTTTTTTTACTTCATTAAAATGTGAAAGAAATTGAATTAACTTTTTTTCCCAGAGTGTGTTATTTTATAAGCAGCCTGCATCTGCAACCACAGCATGATATTATTCTGTTTACTCCTGCTCAGCTCAGTACCACACAGCCTTCATTTCTGCTTTCAAAAGTAAAGTGCACTTGACTTACCCTTCAACTTGTGCTTCCCAAGTATCCCAAGCAAGTTTCCCAAGTATTTTGTTAAGGATCACATTTGCAAAATGCCATTGTAAAATTCTCTGTGAAGTTTAAGATGTTGTTGTTGGGTTGTTTTACCTCTGAGCGGCACTTTTTTGCACACCATGGGCTAAATGGCCAAGTCACATGGACCCCGAAGGCTCAGAGAAGGTTGGGGGGGGAGGGGACCCACTGGAACAGCTGTTGGGAGACAGATGGTAGCCTCCCGTCAAGGCCATCCAGCGTGTTCTTTAACGTGCACAGGGTATGGCTCTCCCGCACACGGGGCCACGGCTTAATGTCCCATCTGACGGACGGCGGTCTTTCCAAGCCCATCGGTGTCCCCTACTGACCGTGGGCAGGGCGGGGAATTTTGCGGAGATAAATCTCAACGCTGACCCAGCTGGGACTCGAACCTGGGAACTACAGATAACAAGCCTGGCGCGCTACCGACTGAGCCACCTCCGCCCCAGTTTAAGATGTTAAAAGTTGATGTTTCTAAGAAACAAACTAAATTCGTCAACCATATCAATAATTCCGAAGCATAAGGCACAAAATCATATCCTCATTTCAGAAAAACAAGAACACATCAAGTGATTGCAAACACTTCAGAACATCTGTCAACAAGAATTGGATAGCTATATATTTCAGTGGCTTTTTCAAAGAAGAAAGTCTTGTTATAAATAGGCTTTTTTTTTACGAACTAGCTCACAATTATGCTGTGATGCTTTGAGCAGAAAGATTTAAAGCATTTTTTGACTGGTTGTACCATTTTCATAAACATAATGATATAAATTTTTAAAATTAGTGTGTGTAGGGGATTATTGAGCAATTTGGTGGAAAATGTGGCTCAGTTATTACCACCCAAAATTAAATGTAATGTTTAAACCCTTCCAGGGTCCCATTGTCTTCAGATGTTGACAGATTCCAAAATGATAGTCCAGAAACTGATTAATCTATTCTTAGTACAAAACATGAAACGTCGATTTCTTTTAAAACGGAACTTCCCATTTAATATTTTTTACATATGTCTATAAAATATATATATATATAATTTAAGCTTGAAAAATATTACTTAGCTATTCCATTTGGTGCATATTTTATTAAGCTATTTGGTGCTATTTTTAAGATGCAATATATAGGATTGATACTTGTTAGTTTCCATTACTCTGTGTTGAAACATCCCCCTAATTAAGTTCATGAATTGATCTGGACATTGCAAACTTATTTTTTCTTCTTTAATTTTTAATATAATTTTGAAACTACGAAAAACACTTTGATTCGAGAATCATCCAATTGAAAACAATTACAGAGTAAGTATGTCATCCCCCCCCCCCCCCCCCATTTTACTCTCTTTTCTATTTAAGTGTTTCTAGAATTACTTTTATGATTCATTCCAGCATTCAGTGCATAATTTCCTTAATTGAAACCAAAGCCACTTGTTCCAGGATTGCAATTGGTTACATATGCAAGAGATATGCATAAGGTGGATTGTATGCAACACCTGCCAATTTCTTTATACACTGGATATAGTCTCCATTGTTTATTCAATTAGTATTTTATTATAATTAAACCATTTTTTTTTCTATATATTGATTTTATTTTTGTAGATTTATATATCATTATCTTTTGCTGTTATGCTAGATTGTTGGTTTTTTTATGATGAAATTTTACAACTTGTTGGTTCAGATTTTTTTACACATCACTTTAGGTTATTTGTTAATTTTTTTTTATCTAACTTCTTGTTTTTTTAGTCAAAAAACTTTGTCTTTTATCATTTGCTGAGAATAAATGAGATCTTGGATATGGAAATGAAAAGGATTTCCTTTACACAGAAATCAGTCCTCTTATGATTGGGAGGGCAATTTCATCAAGGGGAACTCCCCCTTGGTAAAATTTTATTTAAAAAAATTTATATTGAATGGCTTTAAAAAATCTCCCCCCCCCCCTCCAACACACACAAATTCTTGGCTGTGCTACTCTGAGGATATCAAAGTTGTTTTTGCCTTGATGTGCTAATTTTTTGGCACTTTACCAAGATCCCCAAAATGTGCCACCAAAAGAATAAATGTATGGTCTCAGCAAAAAAAGGTAAGCCAAGAAAATGTTCTTCCATTTCCTTAAACAGGAAACTCGTGGAAAATCCGAGGGGGGGGGGGGCAGTCGGTAGCGCGCCAGGCTCGTAATCTATAGTTCCCAGGTTCGAGTCCCAGCTGGGTCAGCATTGAGATTTATCTCCGCAAAAATTCCCCGCCTTGCCCACGATCAGTAGGGAACACCGATGGGCTTGGAAAGACCGCCGTCCGTCGGATCGGACATTAAGCCGTGTCCCCATGTGCGGGAGAGCCATACCCTGTGCACGTTAAAGAACACACTGGATGGCCTTGACGGGAGGCTACCATCTGTCTCCCAACAGCTGTTCCAGTGGGTCCCCTCCCCCAACCTTCTCTGAGCCTTTGGGGCGGGGGTGGCTCAGTCGGTAGCGCGTCAGGCTCGTAACCTGTAGTTCCCAGGTTCGAGTCCCAGCTGGGTCAGCGTTGAGATTTATCTCCGCAAAATTCTCCGCCCTGCCCACAGTCAGTAGGGGACACCGATGGGCTTGGAAAGACCGCCGTCCGTCGGATGGGACGTTAAGCAGTGGCCCCGTGTGCGGGAGAGCCATACCCTGTGCACGTTAAAGAACACGCTGGATGGCCTTGACGGGAGGCTACCATCTGTCTCCCAACAGTTGTTCCAGTGGGTCCCCTCCCTCAACCTTCTCTGAGCCTTCGGTGTCCATGTGACCTGGCCATTTAGCCCATGGTGTGCAAAAAAGTGCCGCTCAGAGGTAAAACAACACAACAACAACCCATGGAAAATCCCATGAGCATGAAAAAGTGCAAAAGTCACCTTGCACAATTCGGCCCATGTTTTAAAGTATTGCAATGGGGGGTGGGGGGGAGAAATAATAGTCCTGTTTAAGATTAAAATTTTTATTATATATATATACAGAAAGAAATTTCTTTCTGTATATATATATATACAGAAAGAAATTTCTTTCTGTTAATGCATAATTTAGCTGTCTAGGTTTTCCTATATTAAGCCTTAATTGTTGTGCCAAATCCTTTTTTCCCCACTATATCACTTTGAAAAAGTGTACTAAAAGTAATTTGTTTTTAAATTTAAATAATTTATTTTCATAAAAATTCAGAATTCTGTTTAGTTTGGATATAATATGATCTGATTCTGTTGATTGGTTATTTGGCAAAATAATTCGAAAGTTCTTTTTTATTTGACTGAGCACAGCTGACAAATAGTCTTGATATTTCTTTCAAAGTATATCACTGAAGAAAAAATTGCAGACGAGAATGATTTTTCTGTTTGAAATAAAAATTAATTTTCCTATTATTCAGAAAATATCTTTCTGGTATATCATGATTATTTTGATCCATTGGTTGTTTTTTTTTTAATAATAATTTTTCATTTTCATTCTTAGATTCCTTTTCTTTACTACCTCACCCTAAAAATGTTCTATTAAAATTACCACTATTCTCAGTTTAAATATTTTCATAAAATCCAGAATCCTTGCTTCATTGGGGCAGGGATGGCTCAGTCAGTAGCACGCCAGGCTCTTAATCTGTAGTTCTTAGGTTTTGAGTCCCAACTGGATCAGCGTTGAGATTTATCTCCGCAAAATTGCCCACGGTCAGTAGGGGACACCAATGGGCTTGGAAAGGCCGCCATCCGTCGGATGGGACGTTTAGCCATGGCCCCGTGTATGGGAGAGCCACACCCTGTGTGTGTTAAAGAACACGCTGGATGGCCTTGACGGGAGGCTACCATCTGTCTCCCAACAGCTGTTCCAGTGGGTCCCGTCCCCCAACCTTCTCTGAGCCATTGGGTTCCTTATGACCTGGCCATTTAGCCCATGGTGTGAAAAAAAGTGCTGCTCAGAGGTAAAACAACCCAACCTAGCTTCAATAACTATTATGTACTCATCTTGGCCATTGTACTTTCAACTATGTGAAGTCTGCCAAAATCTTCTATCAGCATTATCTCCGAACTATGGTTCCCAGGTTCGAGTCCCAGCTGGGTCAGCGTTGAGATTTATCTCCGCAAAATTCCCCCGCCCTGCCCACGGTCAGTAGGGGACACCGATGGGCTTGGAAAGGCCGCCGTCCGTCGGATGGGACGTTAAGCCGTGGCCCCGTGTGCGGGAGAGCCATACTCTGTGCACGTTAAAGAACACGCTGGATGGCCTTGACGGGAGGCTACCATCTTTCTCCCAACAGCTGTTCCAGTGGGTCCCCTCCCCCAACCTTCTCTGAGCCTTCAGGGTCCATGTGACCTGGCCATTTAGCCCATGGTGTGCAAAAAAGTGCCGCTCAGCGGTAAAACAACCCAACCCAACTCTCCAAACTATGACTGATGTTGGATGTTTCACCACTTGCTGTACACATGTTGATTTCAAGATCTCCTCGTCCCTTCTGCTCACATACTATCTGCTGTCTTCAAGGGAAAGTAAAGATTGACTCAATACTAATACATATCTGAAACAAAACAGAAGTAAAAACAGATGTGGCTTGTTCATTAGACCATCTTAGGCATTGCCCCACCAAAAATAAAAATAAAAAAAATAAATACCCCCTCAAGCAGCTGCTTGCCACAGAGGTCTGACAGGAGCCTGTCAGTTTATATGCCACAGTAGGAGATCTGAGAGGATGGCAGGACCTCAGCAGAAAAACGACACACACATCCATGCCTAATTCCGGGGCTCGAACCCAGGTCCCTTAGATCAGTAGCCAAGCGTGCTAACCACTCGGCCACGGGACGGCTATAATCACAAGAAATAATAAATGAATATCAAATTCAGTATTCATTATTTCTCATATCTAAATCAGCATATCATTTATTTATACTGTTGCGGATTACAAAAATGGATAGCCACTGAGCGTGAGTATTAAAAACTACATTTTGAAACCAAATTAAATACAAGCAAATTGTTACAAAGAATATATGGACGAAGTATCTTATACACAAATCAACTACTAACATGCACAAGTCATCAACCTTCCTGCACAGAGTACACAACATCAGCTCTGTCTATTCCACTAAATATTACCTTTTTACTCGATTACCATGTCGCTTGAACATCCGCGTACACATCACATAAAAGATCCCACTTTTATACTTCCGCGTACACAACACATAAAGATAATTCTTTATACTTAACGCGCACTGTCTCAGAACAGCTAACCGTCCATTTTCGAACTCTTCGACCGTTACAACACACGACCGTTACACGCTCCACTGTTCTTCAAATTCTCCCAAAGTTCTTATTCGTTGGCTGAAACTTTTTGCTTTCGGTTGCCAGATTCCTTCTGTCGTAACAATACATCTACATCACGTCTACATCATCAACTTCAGTTTATGCAGTACAAATTTTTTCCATTGCAGCCTTCACCTGGAATTTTAATGTTATCTATTATAATAATGACACAAATATGCATGCAATGAATTGCAGGAGGTGGGTTACAATTTTGAAGTGGCCCATGACATTGATGGCTATTTCAACTGATGCAACCAATAGTCAAAGATCTTGTTGTTTAGCAAAAAACCTTCATTGACTGTATCATGATCAACATGCCTAAATTTCCCTGGCAAGCTGTGCGAACTTTTTATTTTACTAAAGGATTTTTTTTCTTAAGGGGGAAGGAGGTACTCCCTTACACAAAGGACAGAGATAACTTAGAAGCCCTTTTCAGTTTTCTCAGTTTCTCATACAATACAAACATGTACACAGGTTATTTTCAACTATGTATGAACCGTTTAAGAACATTTGGTGTAGAATGGAATATTAATATATATTTTAACACAACATTTAGTCAGCAGTACTTAGCTTTTCAACTTGCAACTCAAAGGTGTCCAGTTGGATTCCAGCCACTCTCATAATAGTGTTTTTTATAATTCATTTTATTACTATATCTTGTTTCTACAATTCATTGTAAATTAACCATAACCAGAAAAAACAACTGTTCAAAGGATGATTTATTGCAAGTAATTGAGTTTAAAATAATATATATTTAAATTGGAATGATGGCAAAAAGGAAAGGTTGTTGTTGTTCTTGTTGTTTTACCTCTGAGCGGCACTTTTTTGCACACCATGGGCTAAATGGCCAGGTCACATGGACCCCGTAGGCTCAGAGAAGGTTGGGGGAGGGGACCCACTGGAACAGCTGTTGGGAGACAGATGGTAGCCTCCCGTCAAGGCCATCCAGCGTGTTCTTTAACGTGCACAGGGTATGGCTCTCCCGCACACGGGTCCATGGCTTAACGTCCCATCCGACGGACGGCAGCCTTTCCAAGCCCATCGGTGTCCCTACTGACCGTGGGCAAGGCGTGGAATTTTGCGGAGATAAATCCCAACGCTGACCCAGCTGGGACTCGAATTTGGGAACTACAGGTTACGAGCCTGGCGCACTACCGACTGACCCCTAAAAGGAAAGGTAAACTACATATACATATATTAGACATATTTTGCAGAAACAGTTTTTTTAAAATGTTACTAGAACTCGGAGGAAAAATACATATGTATAGGTAATTTAGGCAATAATTACAAGGAAGGGTAAAATGCTGAATTTTAAATAAAGGGACCAAGTGTGCCTTTCTAAAATGCATTTCAGGAATAGCAGAAATAAAATATATACATTAAGGGACATCTTTCGAGTCCAATTTTGTTCAGTTCAATACCAGGCATCTATTTTTATGGACCCTACCTGTGCTAGGCAAAGTGTCCCACAAAACATTTTAGTCATGAGCCACTATTGATTAAAAATAATATAAAAAGTCAAGCTGTAAGCTCACCTCTCTGATATCAGTTCATTGCAAAATATTCTGTTATTCTCCAAGTGTTTCAGAACAGGTGGTCAACAAATGTAAAGAAGGATAAATTGATAATGCAATATCGATCCTTACTTCAATTCGTAGAAGTCGTGCCTTTGTGTTCCTCGTCTATGTAAGCTATTCTTTAGCCATGGCCTGTGAAAATTGTAGCTTTATTTCTGGGTCTGCAAACTCAAACCTGCATGGAAAAGTTTTTGTTAACTGTTTTAGTTATAACATTAACTCCAGAAGCTTTTAGGGGCGGGGGTGGCTCAGTCGGTAGCGCGCCAGGCTCGTAATCTGTAGTTCTCAGGTTCGAGTCCCAGCTGGGTCAGTGTTGAGATTTATCTCCGCAAAAATTCCCCGCCCTGCCCACGGTCAGTAGGAGACACCGATGGGCTTGGAAAGGCCGCCATCCGTCGGATGGGAAGTTAAGCCGTGGCCCTGTGTGTGGGAGAGACATACCCTGTGCACGTTAAAGAACACGCTGAATGGCCTTGACAGGAGGCTACCATCTGTCTCCCAACAGCTGTTCCAGTGGGTCCCCTCCCCCAACCTTCTCTGAGCCTTCGGGGTCCATGTGACCTGGCCATTTAGCCCATGGTGTGCAAAAAAGTACCGATCAGAGGTAAAACAACCCAACCCAAAAGCTTTTAACTGGTTTTCAAATGTGCTGAACTTATTTTCTCTAGACTTATTGAAGAATTTTCTCTTCGATCTTGGTTCTTTTTCCCTCTTTCTATTGCATTTCCCTGCTCAAGACTGGTCACCAAGTATATGTTGATGCAGCTCAAGGATTTTTAGAAATGCTTTGTTTAGTCACTATTTTTGTTGGTTACAGCATTTTTCCTTCAAAGGGCAATGAACAAAAACAATACACACAATGACAAGTTTTTTTTTTCTCCCCATGTTGCCTTTAACAACAAAAACATTAATAAAATTTGCCTGCAAGCACCCATATAAAAACTTTTACTAAAGAATTTTGAACACAAAAATTCATTTCACTTGTCATTCATTCTCATTTCACAAAATAATGCTGAGAAACTCCTCGCTTTCTTCTGAATTTAACACGCACACACACAATGGCTTCTAAAACACAACATTGTATGGTTGCCATTGAAAAAACACAAGGATAAGATAATAGGATAAAAAAAAATACCCCCTCAAGCAGCTGCTTGCCACAGAGGTCTGACAGGAGCCTGTCAGTTTATATGCCAAAGTAGAAGATCTGAGAGGATGGCAGGACCTCAGCAGAAAAACAACACATACATCCATGCCTTACCCGGGACTCGAACCCAGGTCCCGTAGATCAGTAGCCAAGCGTGCTAACCACTCGGCCACGGGAGGGCGCTAATAGGATAACTAAGCAAAATTAATAAAATGCATTTTTTTAAATAATAGTCAAATATATAAATGCTAATTCAACACTATTTTTAAGTTTCTAATTTTGCATACGTTAGTGTAATAAAATATCCATGTCTGTGTTCATTAATTATTAAGCAAAAATGTTTTCGTTTTTTTTATCATTATGGGAAAAGTAGCTGGGTCTTTGAATGATGTAAACCATTTTTCTTCAGGCTAGAAAGGTTAAGGAAATTAAACCATTTTTCTTCAGGCTGGTCCCTAGAAAGGTTAAGGAAATAGCACAACGTTATGAGAGATCCTCTTAGTTCAAATATTCCCTAAAATAAAAATGGTTGCATTTGAAGAGGCAGCAGTTCACCACCCTGGTGGTACTAAGAGGGTTAAATAAGGTACAAAATTTTAATATATTAAACTCTCCTATGGTTACCATCATTAACTAAATTATTATTCTGACATATTCATTTTCTTTAGGTATTACATAGCAGATGGTGTTAGAATATATTCCCAAGAAACATGGAGAAAAGTTGCTAAGACAGATGGCAGAGATTTAGTGAAAAAATATATTAATAACTTTGTAAGTATTGTTACCAAATATTTGATTGTTGACATTTATTTTTACTATGTTTGACTATTATCTTTAGCAATGTTTCAAGTTCTCTGTTTAAATTAGTATGTTAAAAAAACTCCTTTTAAAATTGTCTCCAATGAGATTATCTTGTTTTGGTTATTTTTTAATAATGCAAATGGCTGTGCATTGTTTACGATCGTGCTTTTTAGGCTTGTCTTTAATGGGATTATTTAATTCCAGGGTCTTTTTTATTACTGCTGATCAGCATGAGTTGTTTACAATTTTGTTCTTTTTAGGCTTTGGTCAGTAAAATGGATGGAGTTAAAATGGTTATCTCCAATAATTTTGTATTGGGGTTTTTTTAAATTGCAAAACAGCAATTCATTGTTTAGCAGTATGTGCTTGTTTGAATAGACATCTCTGATGAAATTATTGATTTTTGAAAGTGTTTTTTAAATTAAAGAATGAATGTTTGTTTGTTAGTGTAATAGGCTGTTGAAACAAGTAGCCTTGGATGGTACTGACCGACATTCACGTATAACGATATGCACAGTTAGGAAAATATGTCTAGATACTAATACTTCTAGTGGGAAAAAAATTTTATGCTTAGGAATAAACATTTTTCGTTATATTCTTTACTCAGCATATTCTCATTGTACAGCCTCTGCTGTTAATAATACAATTGTTTAGTTTTTTTTTTCCAGAACTTTCCAAGAAGTTGAATATTTAAAATGCCGATCCAAAGACCATCAGTTACAAAAAATAAAGATGGCTTCCATCACTGGATTGGCACTTTTGCCAAGTATTCTCTCTAATATGAATGCTTTTGTTGTTGTTATTAGTTTAAATTGCATATTTTGCGAGTTTTTTTTTTATGGAAATAATACTAAGAAACTTGGTATAATTGTGGGGGGAGGGGATTTTCAGTCGCCGCTAGGAGTCCAGAAGTTGAGTGTCCATCAAACACAACGCATTATTGCGTTGTGTTAAAAAATGGCGCATGAGCACTATAAAATGCAGAACTACCTTGCTCAGATTTCCTCCGATTTTTAATTTTCATTATGCAAGGTTGGCAGCTCGCATTAGAGTCGCATATTTAGCAAAAATACTCACCTTATCTTTAGGTAGATATCGCATGAAAATTATATTATATAAATATTCAAATAATTCTCTCTACACTTTAAGAATGCAAATGATATTTAGGTTATCTCTCTGTGACTGGAGGTAATTTCATAACTTTTTGACATTGCAGATATATATGTAAAGATCGCTGTAACAACTGACTAGAATTATATAATGGACAAGTGAAACTTGTAAAAGAAAATGATTGATGGAAATTTTTATGCATTTAATATGATATGCAATGTTTTGCAGTGTATAAAATATAGTAACAATTCATTTTGTTAATCATTTCATATTTTCATTTTATTATCTGATTTAATATTCTATAGCCAAGTTTCTCAGTGATTAAATTTCAAACCAAGAATCAATCATAGATCTTCAAATTTATTGTTGAGTTTTATGTTTGAATTGCATCTTTTTAATAACAATTTTTTAATAATATTCTGTTATCAGGTTGATTACTATATATCTCAAACAAAGGCTGACAATCATGCTGTTAGAGAAGCTGCATGTGCTTGTATTGCAGAATTGGCATCCAAGGTATGGAGAAAATTCATTGTCTAAGAAAAATTGATTTTAGATTTATTTGTTTGTTATATTATTATATTATTATATTATTTTTTATTTTATTGTTTACACGAAAGCTATTTATTTTTGCATATTTTATAAATATTGATAGATACTAATTTAAATTTTATTTTGATTTTAGTTTTTACATGCACATATATGTTTTATCAACCAGTTTTGAAATTGTGTGTTTACAATCTAATTGCGGAACAACTATTTGAGGGATGAACAATTATAATTCCAGCTGATGCTATTCAAATATGAGGAAATGCTTATGTATGATCTCTCCGCAAAATTCCCCGCCCTGCCCATGGTCAGTAGGGGACACCGATGGGCTTGGAAAGGCCGCCGTCCGTCGGATGGGACATTAAGCCGTGGCCCCGTGTGCGGGAGAGCCATACCCTGTGCACGTTAAAGAACACGCTGGATGGCCTTGACGGGAGGCTACCATCTGTCTCCCAACAGCTATTCCAGTGGGTCCCCTTCCCCAACCTTCTCTGATCCTTCGGGGTCCATGTGACCTGGCCATTTAGCCCATGGTGTGCAAAAAAGTGCCGCTCAGAGGTAAAACAACCCAACCCAACTTATGGGTGATCATTTTGCTGTTGTTTGTTGTTGTTTTACTTCTAAGTGGCAGTCTGTGCACACAATGGGCAGGTCACAAGGTCCCAAAATGCTCAGAGTTGGTTAGAAAAAATGAGCACACTGGACAGCTGTTAAGAAACAGATGGAAGTCATCATGTGTGTTCTTTTGGATATTGTTGAAGCCATCAAATGTGTTCTTTAACTTGTATTTGTCACAGCATTTCTGCCTATGGTGCCATGGCTTAATATTCCACTGACAGATTGACATCCTTTCCAAGCCCCTTGGTGTCCACTTCCTGACTGAGAGCAGGATAGGGATTAGTGGAGATATATTGTAATGCTGGCATAGTTGGATGTTGAACCTGAGAATCGCAGATTATGAGTCTGGCACACTATTAACTTAGCTCCACCCCCACCCCTGCAAATGATCAGATTGTAAAACATTTTTACAACCTTGTACTGCAGAACCATTGTCATTTCCAGGTCACTAAAATTTCAAAAGTGAAAATTTGAAATTGACAGCACACTTATTGCAAGGAAATAACAAGTTGCATTAAATAATAAATAAAATAAATACCCCCTCAAGCAGCTGCTTGCCACAGAGGTCTGACAGGAGCCTGTCAGTTTATATGCCACAGTAGGAGATCTGAGAGGATGGCAGGACCTCAGCAGAAAAACAACACATACATCCATGCCTTACCCAGGACTCGAACCCAGGTCCCTTAAATCAGCAACCAAGCGTGCTAACCACTCGGCCATGGGACGGCTTAACTTGCCCATTACTTAATTTAATTGTATAAAATTTATTCTGTTTGTTGAGGTGGGAGATGATTTAGTCAGTATCATGCCAGGCTCATAATCTATAGTTCCCAAGTTCAAGTCCCATTGGGGTGGGGGTGGCTCAGTCGGTAGCGCGCCAGGCTCGTAATCTGTAGTTCCCAGGTTCGAGTCCCAGCTGGGTCAGCGTTGAGATTTATCTCCGCAAAATTCACCGATGGGCTTGGAAAGGTTGTCGTCCGTCGGACGGGACGTTAAGCCGTACCCTGTGCACGTTAAAGAACACGCTGGATGGCCTTGACGAGAGGCTACCATCTGTCTCCCAACAGCTATTCCAGTGGGTCCCCTCCCCCAACCTTCTCTGAGCCTTCGGGGTCCTTGTGACCTGGCCATTTAGCCCATGGTGTGTAAAAAAGTTCCACTCAGAGGTAAGACAACCCAACCGCATTAAGTGGTACAAAAATCTGAAAATCAAAATGGCATTATCTGAAAATGAGCATCCCATGTTCATCACAGGCAATATGTATTCTAGTATACCTATGCTGATATGTAATCTAGTTCTCAAAGGGATCTGGGTTTGAGCCCCAAGTAAGGCGTAGATGTTTGTGTCGTATTTCTGAATAGGTCCTGCCATCCTCACAGACCTATAAACTGGCAGGCTCCTGTCAGACCTCTGTGGCAAGCAGCTACTTGAAGGGGTGTTTATTTATATTGCTGTAAATATTTTTGGTTTGAGAATGGATATAATAGAATATCCTTTTAAATGAAAAAAGAAAAAGGATTACACTAAGAAGACTTATTAACCTTAGAAATGGCAACTTATTGATTTATTGACACATATCCATTTCTTTAGGTGCATTGTCAATATTGTAAAACGTTATCCTGCCAACTGTTAGCAAGTTTTGAGAGTTTTTTTTAGCTTAAAACGTGAAAAATTAACATTGCTGGTACAGAATCAGACAATGTGTTGATGAATCAATAGCTTGGCACTTCTAGAAATAAGAGAAATGCAATAGAAAATAATGCTCATCTACATTTAAATTTGATGTATTTTTAAAAGAATGAAATGTAACAGGCATAAGTATACGATTTTCCTAATGTGAAATAATTTTCTTGGTACTTGATACATTTTTGTAGATTGAACAAGAAGCTACGAAACCGCATGTTCCACTGTTGCTGCAGACATTGCTCGATTGTTTCCGTGACGATAGCTGGCCTGTCAGAGATGGTATTGTGATTTTTCTAATCTCTTTGATTTATTCATTAAGATCTTGTTTTGTATATTACTGATGGTACAGATCATATCTTAAACATTTTGTATTATATTAATAAAAAACATTTAGTAAATACCTCATTACATTTATAAAATATTTTTCCTAATGCATATTTTTAGTAAGTATAATTTTACTATGTGGTTGATAATTTTCAGCGAAAGTTATTAAAATGTTTTTTTTTTTCGCGTGAAATAAAAATGGTATTAAACATTATTGCTTGCATTAGTCAATGCACATTAGGTCCGTTTAGACAAGCTCTTTGTCTAAACGGACCTAACGTCAGTACATAGCATCATTTCACTGAAGACGGAGCGCTGTCTTTGCTCCGAAAAGCTTCTGAGAGTTTTCTCCTAAGAACTTTCAACATGCAAATAGTTTGAAGGATAAACTCTAAAATTTTATTGCTCAATGACAGAGAATTTTAAATTATTTTATATTAATTTTTGAGCAAGAAGGTCTTTTTAATTGTAAAATCAATTAACATTGCTCAAGAGAAAAAATAACAAAAATTCAAAAGTTTCTAAAAGTTTATTTCCAAAAAAATTAAAATACTCGCCAAATTCAGTTGATGAATACAAAAGTTGGAGTACTAACAACTTGCATCTACCTAAATCTCTACTAACAACTCCTATCTACACAACACGTACTGAGTCAACATACTACTTCAACATATTTCGGCTCCTACTAACAATACTCTTCCTTACTCAACACAAACTACATTCTCTCTACTATACCTGTGACCTAATGTCACTTAGTTATAACATGTGGCATACAAATCTGGCACGTCTGTTGCACGCTGCGAAAACATTTGCATAATCTGACGATTGCGCTAGCTATGATACAAGAGGGGTCGTGTCCTACACCACACATTAGCGTCTGCTGTCAAAAGTTGGGGTTGCGCAAGTGCAACTCCTTCTCCTGCTCAGAAGTAAGAATTGCGATCAGTCCAAATGAAATAAATCCACAAAATGATAAATATAACATAAATAAAGCAAAACTGGTTAAGGAAAAGTAAAAATGAGTGGGTGGATGTGATGCCCCCTCATTCACTTTTACTTTACCTTAACAAGTTTTGCTTAATATACATTATATTTATTATTTTGGGGATTTTTATTTCCTTTTTGGCCTCACAGCGCTCGTTTCCAAGAGTTAAGAGTTGCGCATGTGCAACTCCGAACTTTCGATTGTTACCCATTAAAGCACGTGTACAAGGACACTCCCCCCTCTTGCATCATAGCTTGCGCCGCTCATTAATTTATGCAAATGTCTTTCCCGGCGTGCAACATGACACGTGCGAGCTTTGTACCTCTTGTTATAACCTGGTGACATGTTGTCACAGTAGCACAGAAGATAGTAGAGAGAGTAGTAGAGCACAGCACAGTTTAGAGATCAGTTTTAGTGTGGAGAAGGTGTTTGTAGTAAGAAATGATGTATCTTTTGGTGAGTGCTTTTTGGAAATAAATTGTTTGTTATTTAAACCTTTTGAATCTTTACTAATTTTTTTCTCTTGAGCAACGTTAGTTTGTTTTGATTAGCATTAACATAAAATTTTGACAATCATTTAATATTTTTGAATTCTTACTCATTAATGCTCACTGGTATTTCGAACACTAATTAAACTTTATTTTTGGCAATTTGTCAATTATTGCCTGGCACCCAACTCAGCTATCCGGAGCATAAAAATAATTGGATCAGACAAAGGGTCCAAACTTTAAAAGTACAGTGGACCCCCGATATAACGTGCATGTCGGGCGGGAAACAACACCCGCGTTATAAGGTGAACCGCGTTATACTGAGCGGCGCTGTGGCGACACAATAAATTTCACACTGTACGCTTTTCTTTTACTCATCATGCATACAATAATTAAACACTATTCAAAATATATGCAGGAACTAAATACGTACACAATTACTCAATACGCAGTAACAATAAAATGCGATACTCACTAACGGCGCACGGACCTGTATAAACATGTTTGAACTTATCGCGAACATCGCCCGCGCTATAACCGAGTGTGTGGTATAGTGAGCAGCCCTATAACGAAGGTCCACTGTATTTCATTTCTTTGGAGCATTACATGGACATCCTCCCTACATCTAGGGTTACCCATACATCCTCCAAAAGGACATGTCCTCCTTTTTGTATAAATTCATAACATGTTTCAAACTTAAAGCATTTTTTTGTACTTTCCTTTTTCAAATTTCTTGAACCCATAACAATAATATAATTTACTGTGTTAACCATGAAATAATTTATTGTTACTGACCACTAGCTCAGTTAGTCTATAGAAACAAAAAGTTTGTCTCCTGCAACAACAGATGGTTGCTAACCATTACACTACTTAAGGCAAAATAACTTGATTGCTTATCAAGTATGAACAAAATCAGCCATCATATATTTTGAAGTATATTTAATAAGTATTTCCTCTGTCCTCCATTTCTAACTTTTTTGTCCTGCTTTAGGCCGTCCCGTGGCCGAGTGGTTAGTACTCTTGGCTACTGATATAAGGGGACCTGGGTTCGAGCCCCGGGTAAGGCATGGATGTATGTGTCGTTTTTCTGCTGAGGTCCTGCCATCCTCTCAGATCTCCTACTGTGGCATATAAACTGACAGGCTCTTGTCGGACCTCTGTGGCAAGCAGCTGCTTGAGGGGGTATTTTTTTTTAGGACAATGACATCTAGTAACCCCTACCTACATCAGAAGTTTCTAAACCAAAAAGCGAAATTTCCTCACTCAGATAATGAAATTTTTCAGATCATTTTGTATCCACCAGAGTTCCTTGGATACAATTTGCCAGGCATATGTAACTTTATAAAAATAATAACATCCATGCCTTACCCGAACATCCATGCCTTACCCAGGGCTCGAACCCAGGTCCCGTAGATCAGTAGCCAAGCGCGCTAACCACTCAGCCACGGGACGGCTGTAACTTTATAGAAAAAGAAAATTAAATATATATACTAAAAAAATTATTATTAATAAAACTATTATTTAACATAATATTTAAAATGTTTATTAATTATCATATCGTGTGAGATATTCTTTTATTTACATTTGCACAATCATGCAACTTGTCACTTGTTTATCTATATTTGCGGAAAATTTCTTTAGACCTTGTTTTTTTTATCGTGGGTTATCCAAGACACTGTACAGAATAGTGAGGTTATCACGCAAAATCTGAGAGAAATTAGTTTGATGTATTCATTATTTCAAATTTATTGGGGGCAACAGTTATTTTGAATAACTTTCAACCATTAATGTTAAGTCTATGAGGATTTTCAGAAATTCAAACCCGCCCATCTTTATTATGGCTGACCCTAGCGGGTTCACAAATAGCCTAAATTCTTCCCCTGTGTTAAGAGAACATTCGTGCAAAGTTTGGTGCTTCTAGCTCTTCTGGGGGCCGAGTGCATAAGTGGACAAACTCAAACTTTATTTTTTATATATTAGATACTAGGGGCTCTACCTGCAGCCTAGGGGCGGGGGTGGCTCAGTCGGTAGCGCGCCAGGCTCGTAATCTGTAGTTCCCAGGTTCGAGTCCCAGCTGGGTCAACGTTGAGATTTATCTCCGCAAAATTCCCCGCCCTGCCCACGGTCAGTAGGGGACACCGATGGGTTTGGAAAGGCCGCTGTCCGTTGGATGGGATGTTAAGCCGTAGCTCTGTGTGCGGGAGAGCCATACCCTGTGCACGTTAAAGAACACGCTGGATGGCCTTGACGGGAGGCTACCATCTGTCTCCTAACAGCTGTTCCACTGGGTCCCCTCCCCCAACCTTTTCTGAGCCTTCGGGGTCCATGTGACCTGGCCATTTAGCCCATGGTGTGCAAAAAAGTGCCGCTCAGAGGTAAAACAACCCAACCTGCAGCCTAGGCTACCAACCCTGGCAAGGGGGCGCTGATCTTCCATTGTTGACTTGCTTTGCTCACTCCTTCCAAAGAAGTGTCTCATCAAACCAAATTTTGTATTTATGGATGATGTAACAAAGAACCAAACTGCTTTTGTAGTCAACCAATAGGGTACATGCTTTGGTCACCAATCTATAAAAACTGCACAGACAGATATGAAGTGCATACAATACATGATTGCTGTATTGTTTTGCATAATAATCAAAAATACATTGATAAAAATATAAATCTGAAAGATTCTTTCTGTGGTTTAAGCTTTCAAAGCACCTCACTCAACATAGCATATAAACTGACAGTGCAATCAAGTTGCCATTTAATGAAAATTGATCTGATACTCTAGCAAAATTCATTTTAACATATAATCAATAATTTCCTTTGACAATAGACTAAAGAATAAATAACTAAAATAATGTTAAAATATTTTATTTACAAAAGGTTAATATGTAGGGAATGATACAGACTGGCATCAGCTAATGTATCTCATTTCTCTTCTGGCAACCAGACTCCGTTACACACTGACAGAGATAGCATATCATTATTATATAGGTTATACACACAGTAGGTTCTCACCAATCACTTGTTAGGGGCGGGGGTGGCTCAGTCGGTAGCGCGCCAGGCTCGTAATCTGTAGTTCCCAGGTTCGAGTCCCAGCTGGGTCAGCGTTGAGATTTATCTCCGCAAAAATTCCTCGCCCTGCCCACGGTCAGTAGGGGACACCGATGGGCTTGGAAAGGCCGCCGTCCGTCGGATGGGACGTTAAGCCGTGGTCCCATGTGTGGGAGAGCCATACCCTGTGCACGTTAAAGAACACGCTGGATGGCCTCGATGGGAGGCTACCATCTGTCTCCCAACAGCTGTTCCAGTGGGTCCCCTCTCCAACCTTCTCTGAGCCTTCGGGGTCCATGTGACCTGGCCATTTAGCCCATGGTGTGCAAAAAAGTGCCGCTCAGAGGTAAAACAACCCAATCACTTGTTTATCTATATTTGCGTAAAATTTCTTTAGACCTTGTTTTTTTATCATGGGTTATCCAAGACATGGTACAGAATATTGCCTTTAGCCTTAACTTAAAAAAATGATCATTGAAATTCCAGCAAATTTAACAATTAGTTAAATTATTTAATTTGTAATTTTTTTAATTTTTTCCTCCACTTTGTTAAAACAGTGGTAAAAATTCACATTAAACTTGTGTTATTAATATGGCTGTGAAACTATACTTTTCTAACGATATTTTTTCTTACGACCACAAAGAGGAAAAGTGCTGCATCTTACTATTATTGTATAGCTATTATATATTTTTATTAACTGCATACTGATAAGGGCATTAGCCACTGTTACAGCAGGCAAATTTTGTGTGTTAGCTCTGAAGCAGTGGGTTGGGTTGTTTTACTTCTGAGCGGCACTTTTTTGCACACCATGGGCTAAATGGCCAGGTCACATGGACCCCGAAGGCTCAGAGAAGGTTGGGGGAGGGACCCACTGGAACAGCTGTTGGGAGACAGATGGTAGCCTCCCGTCAAAGCCATCCAGCATGTTCTTTAACGTGCATAGGGTATGGCTCTCCCGCACACGGGACCACGGCTTAACGTCCCATCCGACGGACGGCGGCCTTTCCAAGCCCATCGATGTCCCCTACTGACCGTGGGCAGAAGCGGGGAATTTTTGCGGAGATAAATCTCAACGCTGACCCAGCTGGGACTCGAACCTGGGAACTACAGATTACGAGCCTGGCGCGCTACTGACTGAGCCACCCCCGCCCCATGAAGCAGTGGTCAGTAGGTCATATCTGTATACAAAAAGTCATGTGCAAGTTAGAATAACTTGGAGGATTCTATGTGTCCTATATATATACTGGGCAGGGGTTGCTCAGTTGGTAGTGCTATAAATCGTGATCTGCATTTTCCATGTTTGAGTCCAAGTTGGGCAAGTATTTAAAATTTTCTCTGCTAAACTCCCACCCTGCTCTCAGTCAGAAAGGGGACACCATTGGTCTTGGAAAGACAGCTGTCTATCAGATGGAACATTAAGCAATGTTTCATGTCAGGAAAGACCCAGCCTGTGCATGTTAAAAAACATGCTGGATGGTTTTGACAGGAGGCTTCCATCCCTAAGAGCTGGCCAGTGGGTTCCCGTCTTCAACCCTCTTTGAACCCTTGGGATCCTTGTGACTTGGCCATTTAGTCCATTGTTGGAAAAAAGTGCCACTCGGAGGTAAAGCAACCCAACTATTTAATCAAGATGTGGCACAAGTGTTGGTTCAATCAGTAGTGCAATAGGCTCATAATCCGATACTCCCAAGTTTAAGTCTCCACCGTTCTTCACTAACTTCACTATTGTGTGATGTGTAGGGCTGTTTGTTAATTTTGCAAGATACTTAGAAAATCATTATTTTTTTTCTTTGATGCTGAACTTTAGAGATGACAAATCAGAAGTGCATTATTTTTTCCCCATCAGTAAATATAATCATCCATATATACAGGGTGAATCTGAAAAAGTGGGCAAAACTTTACGGGGTGGTAGAACGCAGCTATACGAGCAATATTCGTCATAGAAAGTATGGGCGGAATGCAAACGGCGAGCCGCTAGGTGTCGTTGGAAATGGTATAAAAGGGTCGGTCCTCGCACCCAACAGCATTTCTACCGTGGATTGCCGAGAGGATGGCTGGTTATACTAACCACGAAATGGCGGATATGCACTTTGTGCGTAATCTACGAGTGCCCCATTGAAACTGATATGGATCTAGTCGCCAGGATCGCCGTTGTTGTCGGCGATATTCGGGAAATGCCTGGTGTCTTCGCAAATGTGCGTCGGTCCCTAACCCGCAGGTGTGAAGCCTGCATTACAATTGGCGGCAGCTCTTTTGAGCAATTTCTTTGAGCATGTACCTCAATTACATTCCTGTTAATAAAATGTTTTCTGAAGTATCTCCTCTCCTTCTTGTGTTCATTCTTTAAATGTGACAGTGGAAAACTACCTTTTAACTTCTCACCGCTTGCGTTCCGACCATACATTCTATGACGAATATTGCTCATATAGCTGCGTTCTACCACCCCGTAAAGTTTTGCCCACTTTTTCAGATTCACCCTGTATATATCCATATAGAAGCAAAATTTTAGTATATGTTTCATATGTGTTGTTCGTGTGTAGTATGTTAATTTCATGTAAGAATATTTTGCGAAGCTTAAATGGGCATATCTTACTAGATTCCAGGTATGAAACATTATATTTTTTAAAAGCGGGATCCACAATGTAATAAGATGTAGAAAAAATGTGTTCACAGGATAAAAGCTTTTATATACTTTTAAAAAGCAATTTTAAACAAATTGAGACCTATAAAATGTCTATATATGTTGCAACAAATTGTGTACTAAAATAAGTGTAATGGTTCTCTTAGTTTTCATCAATTTTTAAGTGTTTAATGTTGAATATAGAGGAAAATTGTTTTGAGCTGGGTTGAATGTAAGCCAGGCTGGCTACTCTCAAGGTACGAGATCGCTGTTGACAGCTATAAACTTCATATGATGGAGTCAATAATACAAGTGGTTTTGATTGTAATTGAAATATTCTATCTTTAGTGTGCACTGGATGATCTATGCGCATCCTGGCTGTCGCTTAACATAGTTGGGTTGGGTTGTTTTACCTCTGAGCGGCACTTTTTTGCACACCATGGGCTAAATGGCCAGGTCACATGTACCCCAAAGGCTCAGAGAAGGTTGGGGGAGGGGACCCACTGGAACAGCTGTTGGGAGACAGATGGTAGCCTCCCGTCATGGCCATCCAGCGTGTTCTTTAACGTGCACAGGGTATGGCTCTCCCGCACACGGGACCACGGCTTAACGTCCCATCCGACGGACGGCGGCCTTTCCAAAACCATCGGTGTCCCCTACTGACCGTGGGTGGGGAATTTTGCGGAGATAAATCTCAACGCTGACCCAGCTGGGACTCGAACCTGGGAACTACAGATTACGAGCCTGGCGCGCTACCGACTGAACCACCCCCGCCCCCAATTTAACATGTATCTATTTCATCCTCTGGGGACACATGAAGAACCATGTGTACAAGACTCCTTTTGACTCAGATGAATATCTTGTCACAAGAATCGCTGTCACCACTGCAAGTGTGTGTGAAATTCCAGGATCTTTCAACGTGTACAGCAATCAGTGCTTTGATGCTGTCATGCATGCAATGCTGTTGCCGGTCACAACTTTGAGAGCCTTCTTTAAATAAACATGTTGTCACACTTGTTTCCATTCGTTTATGTACCAGCTCCACCAATATTTCTGTCAGCGCCCTCTAGCACCAAAGGGTTACGTCAGCGGATATGCATTCATAGATGAGAAAGGTTTGTCTTGGTGTTCCCTATCTCCCATTGAAATTTGTACAACAATTTTTCATGGGTTTCATGGTTGTTATTCAGGGTGTCTGAAACACCCTGTATAGCAGGCTCGTGGAATGAACTCATGCTGCACATTTTTATTTCTGTGTCATTACATTCTTGTCACACTGTATATGTGCTTAATTCAAACCTTTTCCTTGTTATTCGTAGTTAAGTTGTGTTAGTGTTTTTCGTCCTTCACCTTTGCTCATGAGTAGTGTTCTGCAATCATGTGGATCCTTTGCAATTCATTTCACTCCCACCCCTATCTATTCTGATAAAGTATGCATGCACTTGAGTTATTTTCATTGGTATTTTGGCATCCCTTTTCTAGCTTTCTGTAGATCAGCACTGCACATATATGTAGGTAAATCATTTAATTCATGGACTGCCGTCACTAACAGTACGCATCATTTTATGATTGGCAACATAGCTACTCTTCAAGATCACAGAGCAGTGTATACAAGTTGAAATGCAATATGATCACAAGTAACAGCAGAATAATATGCAGTCGGTGTGTAATTTTTTGCAGGCTGTTGCTGACCTTTAAATAGTGGTAGTATATGATATGTTACTGCATTCTGCAAGGCTTAAGTGGTGCACAATCACAGAAATTACGGGTCGGGAGTGGCTCAGTCGGTAGCGCGCCAGGCTCGTAATCTGTAGTTCCCAGGTTCGAGTCCCAGCTGGGTCAGCGTTGAGATTTATCTCCGCAAAATTCCCCACCCTGCCCACGGTCAGTAGGGGACACTGATGGGCTTTGAAAGGCTGCCGTCCGTCGGATGGGACGTTAAGCCGTGGCCCCATGTGCGGGAGAGCCATACCCTGTGCACGTTAAAGACCACGCTGGATCGCCTTGACGGGAGGCTACCATCTGTCTCCCAACAGCTGTTCCAGTGGGTCCCCTCCCCCAACCTTCTCTGAGCCTTCAGGGTCCTTGTGACCTGGCCATTTAGCCCATGGTGTGCAAAAAAGTGCCGCTCAGAAGTAAAACAATCCAACATTGAAGAACACGCTGGATTGCCTTGACGGGAGGCTACCATCTGTCTCCCAATAGCTGTTCCAGTGGGTCCCCTCCCTCAACCTTCTCTGAGCCTTCGGGGTCCATGTGACCTGGCCATTTAGCCCATGGTGTGCAAAAAAGTGCCGCTCAGAGGTAAAACAACCAATCAACCACAGAAATTACTATGGAGAAGAGTGCTTGAAACAAAGTGCGATTTTCATGTGGCACAAATGCTTCACAGATGGGTGCAATTCTCTTTGCCATCTGGGCAACCAAGCCCTTCATCAGTGCTCAACAAATCATCCTGCAGAATAACTCCTTATATGCAGTACTATCAGTAAGAATGGGATTCTTGTTCATACATTAAAACTTCTATAGTGAGAAAATGACAGAGACTGACTGCAGAATATTCTGCTGTTACTTGCGACTGTATCACAATATGTTTCGACTTGGATGCTATGCTCCATGGCTTTGAAGAGCCACTATCTTGTCATATACCATGTACTAACTCTTCTGAAAAAGTTGTTAATTGTTTGCAGTTCATGAATGAAATGTACATGAATTAATAACAGCGATGAAATTAAATGATCCACCCTTGCAGATTACTAAAATTTAAAAAAAAATATTTAAAATATTGCCTTTATTGTGTTTCTGCTTTATTGGGGTCAACTTCTGGATATTAGTACTGTCTATGAAGGATGAAGATTCCATCCTCGTAATCTCTCTCCATCCCTATACAGGGTGATTCAAAACTTATCGTTCAAATTTCGTGGGGAGGTAGGGAATACATCAGGAAACCGATTTCACATAGGAAAGAATGTCCGCAAATGTACGCATGCGTATGTAGAGGGCGCTGTGTGTACCCAACCAGTGTACAGCTCGCCCGACCACTCCCGCTGTCATCAGTGTACGAGCTGACTTACTAGTGATAAGATGAATCGTTTTACGCATCAAGAGCTAGCGGATATGCATCTCGCATATGGGGCAGCTGGCGAAAGTGGCCGCCGAGCTAGGCAACCTTGTTGCACGAATAGTGGCCGCCGCAGGCATTGTCCGTGATATGCCAGGCGTTTTTGAAAATGTTCGGCGGTCAATGCAACGGCGCTGTGAATCCTGTGTTCGTGTAAATGGTCGCAATTTTGAGCACCGACTGTGAACCTGTACTTTACCTTGTTGGAATAAAAGTCGCATTCGTTACCACTTAACTGTACTTAACTGTACACTGTGTGTGTGTGTGTGTTTCCTTGTGTGCACTTTACTTGTCCATTTTGTTCATGTAGATGACGTTTGCGGACATACTTTCCTATGTGAAATCAGTTTCCTGACGTATTCCCTACCTCCCCCACGAAATTTGAACGATAAGTTTTGAATCACCCTGTATGCTAATGATATATCCATAATATTTTGAAGGCATTAATAATGCCCAAATGTGTTTTTATTTTTTTAGTAACCTCTATGTAAAGTACTGATCGATGGAGATTTGCAATCACAGACCACTATTTGAAAGCAAAGATGCAATACAATGATCCATGGAGAGAGAGCAAAGGAGTTCAAAACACCAATGAATATAACCAAAGTGCATGTATACCACCAGGGGGCGGGGGGTGGCTCAGTTGGTAGCGCGCCAGGCTCGTAATCTGTAGTTCCCAGGTTCGAGTCCCAGCTGGGTCAGCGTTGAGATTGATCTCTGCAAAATTCCCCACCCTGCCCACGGTCAGTAGGGGACACCGACGGGCTTGGAAAGGCCGCCGTCCGTCGGATGGGACGTTAAGCCGTGGCCCCGTGTGCGGGAGAGCCATACCCTGTGCACGTTAAAGAACACGCTGGATGGCCTTGACGGGAGGCTATCATCTGTCTCCTAACAGCTGTTCCAGTGGGTCCCCTCCCCCAACCTTCTCTGAGCCTTCGGGGTCCATGTGACCTGGCCATTTAGCCCATGGTGTGCAAAAAAGTGCCGCTCAGAGGTAAAACAACCCAACAATGCAATGCAATGCAACAATGTATGTAAACAGTTACAGGGTGTAATTTCTGATTCTAAATAACATGTTTATTATTATGCAATCAAAGGTATTTACTTCTAGACTTGATTAAAGAAGAAAAGTTGTCTTGAGCCAGGTGAAGTGCAAACTCCCATATTATCAGAAAGTCGTGGGTTCTTATCTCATCCAGTTCCAGACAAAGACGGTTCGGTCATAGCTTGAGTATCCCACCCAGTTGAAGACAGTTTTTCCTCTAAATTGTTCATTGCTTCAATATCAGCAATGACATGGCAAAATAAACATGGCCATTGAAATGCAGATGAATTAATTGTCTAATATGCTGACTGCATTTTTTTTTTTGCTGAAGCAAAAGATATAGCAATTGAAGCACTTCACAGAGATTTAGCATGGTCAGTTAGCTGAAGGGGGGGAAAATGCTGAAACATAGGCAGTTACGGATGCTGCTTGTGAAAAGGACTGTAACACTATACAAAAATGCTTAATGTTTATACTGGTCACATGTCTGCATTTTTTTTATTATTATTATTATTATTAAATGCATAAGTTTTGTTGTTAATGAAATATTTGTTTGATTTCTTCCAGCTGCCTGCCTCGCCTGTGGCAATTTTATTTTATGCTATCCAAATGAGTCGAGGTAAGTGTGAAAATAAAATAAACATGTTTTTTTAATTGTATTATTTATCAGAACTCAAACTGTTTTGAATTTTGAAATATTTTAGTTGTTTGGCAATTAAATTTTACAGCTGAGAAGTTTTTGATTAATTTGAAACTTTTTCAGATTACAGATATCAAGATAAATGTTTCTTTTTAACAAACTTTTTTAGAATTCAGTTTTATTGGTAATGTCAGTCTCATAATTTTAAAAGTTGCAAAAATAAAGCACTTCATGAGAAAATGTTAATTATTTAAATGACTCTAAACAAGCTCCCTGAACTTATATATAGTGTAGAAGTATCAGATCATTGATGTTTTAACGCTGTCTTTCGATTTTTACAATTTACAGGTTATTTTACTCTCACTATTTACTATTTATAGTTTTACTCTACTGTTAATTATTATATGTTTAAACCAGGTTGCTTACACCTAGGTTACTTTTATTTATTTTTACAACATATTTCTACATTTGTTTACTATTTTTCACTGCTTGTCATTTTATTGTAGTTTATTTTTAAACATTGGTTGAAGGTTTCGTGACTTTTATCTTTTTACTTTTTGGACATTCGTTTGGTGCATTATAGTCTTATATGCTAATGCGCCATAAAACCCTAAACGACCAACCAACTATATAGTGTAGCACCTTGAACCAAGATTTGGAGCAATGGTTGATCAGTCAGCAGTGCAAACAGGCTAATTACCTGCTGTTGTGAAGTTGAAGTCTGCATTGCATTTGTGATTTTCCCCACTAATTCCCCTCCCCCCTCCCCATGCCTTCAGGAAGAAAGAGGACACCAGTTGTCATGGAAAAGCTGTTATTTGTTGGATTAGATATTTTGTCTTAGCATTTGTATGATTCTTCAGCATACCACTTTGTACCCTGTACACATTAATAACATGCTGAATAGCATTAGGTATTTTCTGTGTGTCTTCTTACAATTCAGGGCGGGGGTGGCTCAGTCGGTAGCGCACCAGGCTCGTAATCTGTAGTTCCCAGGTTCGAGTCCCAGCTGGGTCAGCGTTGAGATTTATCTCCGCAAAATTCCCCGCCCTGCCCACGGTCAGTAGGGGACACCGATGGGCCGCCGTCTGTCGGATGGGACGTTAAGCCATGGCCCCGTGTGCGGGAGAGCCATACCCTGTGCACGTTACAGAACACGCTGGATGGCCTTGACGGGAGGCTACCATCTGTCTCCCAACAGCTGTTCCAGTAGGTCCCCTCCCCCAACCTTCTCTGAGCCTTCGAGGTCCATGTGACCTGGCCATTTAGCCCATGGTGTGCAAAAAAGTGCCGCTCAGAGGTAAAACAACCCAACCTTCTTACAATTCTAAAGTGGATCTCCTTTTCCTGTCAGCTCTCAGCCTTTTTGGGTCCTCTGTGATTGGCCATCAGCCTAATGTGTACAAAAAAAAAAGCCACTCAGATGTAAAACAACCCATTCGGGATATTGCTGTTTCCAGTATTTTCCATTGTACTACTGTTATGCACTATTAATCTCCCAAATGTGATTGGAGTGATTATTTAAATGGATCATTATCCAAAGCAGCTTTATTTGGTCTGTATAGTAATGGATTGTAAATTCCTGGTGAGGGGATGAGAAAGGTGCCATGATGAATATAAACTTTTTTTTTAAGAAGAAACCTTTTGGTGGTGACTTTTAAAATTAATATAACCAACAGGTTTATGAAACGCAGGCACACAAATATGGACAATTCTAAACTTTGTTGAAACTAATGTTGGAACCTAAAGAGACTGCTGATACGTTAATAATTCTACAATATAACTTCCCACAGTATATTTGATATTTTTCTTTGGAGGCTAATTTCACCATGTTCTTACAACACCTTGAACCTTGATGCATATCCTGTTAGCTGCAAAAGGGTTAATGTCAAGAAATCCATAATTGTAACTATTTTTTCATTGTTATACAATGTACAATGTACAAATTGAAAAATACTGTTCAATGCTAAAATTATCCTATCATGAAAGGATAGATTTAAATACAGGTACTTCACGTGTCGTAGTGCAAAAGTTAGTTGTTCAGTTTTACAGTGCATAAGGAGAGTTATTAGATCTAGAGATATTATTCTAGAGATAGTGTTCATTGTCCAAAGCAAATGAGGGTGAGGGTGGCTCAGTCGGTAGCACACCAGGCTCATAATCTGCAGTTCTCAGGTTCGAGTCCCAGCTGTGCCAGTGTCGAGATTTATCTCCAAAACTTCCTGCCCACAATCAGTAAGGGACACCGAAGGGCTTGGAAAGGCCGCCGTCCATCAGATGGAATGTTAAGCCATGGCCCCGTGTATGGGAGAGAGCCATACCCTGTGCACGTTAAAGAACACAATGGATGGCTTTGACGGGAGTCTACCATCTGTCTTCCAATAGCTGTTTCAGTGGTCCCCTCCCCCAACCTTCTCTGAGCCTTTGGGGTCCTTGTGACCTGGCCATTTAACCCGTGGTGTGCCAAAAAGGGCCGCTCAGAAGAAAAACAACCCAACCAAAGCAAATGTTGAAAGATTCTAGACCTATCTCAGTGCTTTGAAACATGTTAGATAGTGAGTCTCATCACAGATGTACTTTTTGCCATTCCTCTGCTGAATCCCATATATATTTTATAGTCAAACAGTATGTGTCCTCGTTAGTTAACATTTCCCAACAGAACTCTTCATGCTGTTGACATTGCCTTAGCTTTCCAGTTTGCCAGATCTGTCAGCAATTAAGCACATTTGAGACATAATATGATGGGAAATTACTGGCATACCTCAGCTGGCCCTTTTTGTCATTGAACTTCATGAATGAACATGAGAGATTGCATTTGTAATGGAAGACCTTATACACAATGAAAAATGCAGATGTGCTCACATCCTGGGTTGGGTTGTTTTACCTCTGAGCGGCACTTTTTTGCACACCATGGGCTAAATGGCCAGGTCAGGGACCCCGAAGGCTCAGAGAAGGTTGGGGGAGGGGACCCACTGGAACAGCTGTTGGGAGACAGATGGTAGCCTCCCGTCAAGGCCATCCAGCGTGTTCTTTAACGTGCACAGGGTATGGCTCTCTCCCGCACACGGGGCCACGGCTTAACGTCCCATCCGACGGACGGCGGCCTTTCCAAGCCCATCGGTGTCCCCTACTGATCGTGGGCAGGGCAGCGAATTTTGCAGAGATAAATCTCAACGCTGACCCAGCTGGGACTCGTACCTGGGAACTACAGATTACGAGCCTGGCGCGCTACCGACTGAGCCACCCCCGCCCCTCATATCCTGGTGTGATAGCTTTCAGTGCAGTTCATTAAGGTACTCAATGAACTGCACAGTGTAGAAGTGTTTCTTGTCGACTTTGAAGTCAATGGTTTTATGGAAAAAAAGTTTCACTGATGTGTGGAGTGATCCTGCATGTCAGCAAAACATTTTCTCCACAAACCATTTACTTGTTAAAGTATTTCTTATCAAGTTCATTTTTCAGCTTTTCGTATTGTGTTTGAGCAGATTTGGTTCAGCAGTGATGTGTTGGATTAAAATAAGATTTCTGTTAGATTGCCTAATTAATCATGAAAATAAATTGAGATTTTAGGTGCAAATTGATTTTGATTCCCTGACTTGACTCTAAATAGCAGCACCACTCTAAGAAAAAATTAAATGGAGAGCTGCTATAATGAAAATTGGTGATAATTTGGAAGAAGATATACTATATATTGAAGATATGCAGATACATAAATTGAGATTTTGGATAAAATGAAATAGATAATGATATAAACATGAACCTATGATGTAACAGCTTAAATTAATTTATAATAAAGCCTACAGTGCATAAATTAATTTGAGTAGTTGGCAATAGTTCAATGGATGAATAATCTGGTTTTTTACAAAAGTGTCTATGGTGCAAATCCATCTATTGAACATTGAAGCATATTTCTCAAAACATTTAATACCTAATTGACTTGATTCTGTGTCATGTTTTGTATCATTGCTTATAGTAGTCATTCTCAATACTAACATAGCCTCATTTTGCTGGGGCGGGGGTGGCTCAGTCGGTAGCGTACCAGGCTCGTAATCTGTAGTTCCCAGGTTCGAGTCCCAGCTGGGTCAGCGTTGAGATTTATCTCCGCAAAATTCCCCGCCCTGCCCACGGTCAGTAGGGGACACCAATGGTCTTGGAAAGGTCGCCGTCCGTCGGATGGGACGTTAAGCTGTGGCCCCGTTGCGGGAGAGCCATACCCTGTGCACGTTAAAGAACACGCTGGATGGCCTTGACGGGAGGCTACCATCTGTCTCCCAACAGCTGTTCCAGTGGGTCCCCTCCCCCAACCTTCTCTGAGCCTTCGGGGTCCTTGTGACCTGGCCATTTAGCCCATGGTGTGCAAAAAAGTGCTGCTCAGAGGTAAAACAACCCAACAACAACAACCCATCTGACACCATATCTGATAAGCAGCGCGCCAGGCTCGTAATCTGTAGTTCCCAGGTTCGAGTCCCAGCTGGGTCAGCGTTGAGATTTATCTCCACAAAATTCCCCGCCCTGCCCACGGTCAGTAGGGGACACCGATGGGCTTGGAAAGGTCGCCGTCCGTCGGATGGGACGTTAAGCCGTGGTCCCGTGTGCGTGAGAGCCATACCCTGTGCACGTTAAAGAACACGCTGGATGGCCTTGATGGGAGGCTACCATCTGTCTCCCAACAGCTGTTCCAGTGGGTCCCCTCCCCCAACCTTCTCTGAGCCTTCGGGGTCCTTGTGACCTGGCCATTTAGCCCATGGTGTGCAAAAAAGTGCCGCTCAGAGGTAAAACAACCCAAAGCCTCATTTTGCCATTTCTCCTACTTGCAAGCACTGTGTTACCACAATACATTGTTGTAGAATAGTGTATATTTAGTGCAATCCTGTATTTTTATCTTTTGTTCTTAAGTGTGTATTAGAATTCTACTTATTTATTAGTGAAGGATAATTACATATTTATGCATTCTTATTTTATTTGAATTTGAACAAGACTCTCTTTTGATGGTAAATTGCTTAAATTTTCTCTTTTTAGATCTGTAATGAATGCCCTTTATCCCATGTTTTTCACCAACTTGAAAGATACTATTCCCTCTGTAAGACAAGGAGCTGCAGGAGCTTTGGCAAATGTGGTTAAAGCTTATGGTAAAGTGTTTTAAATACAATTAAAAATGTATTTTACAATTCTTTTTCACTATACAATTCATTATTATCTGTCTACACAGCAAGCATACACCCCATGGACTGGATTTAGCCCATAAGAAAATTATAGTCTGTGAAGCATTTTTTTTGTATTTGATGTAAAGGTTGACTGACCAATCATTTCCCAAATCTTAAAATTGTAATTAATTAAAAGCATTTTTAAGAGCATTCAAAATGAAGATTTTACTAAGTTTTCTATGTAAAATTTCCTTAGAACTTTAAGGTGAGCATAGTGCATGTCAAATTTGATCTCTTTGTTGTCTGCAGCAGTCTTGAAATTTCAAGATTAATATGCAGATTAATTTTTTATCATTTGACATCACTTGCATGACACAAATAAAGCAAAAGCCTCCTTGTGTCTCTAGTTTAATTCCTACATTTATCTTTTATGAAAGTGAGTTTTTAGTTTATATTTAGAATGAGTACCAGTTTTAATAATTAATTTTGTTAGTGTGCATGCATTAATGCTTTATCTTAAATAGGTAAATATGAGTATGCAAAACAATGATTACAGCTAAAAGTTGTAGGTATTATCCTAATATTTTTTTGATTATTCTCACAATCCAAGTGACTTAACTAATATTTGTTATTAAATGCAAAAAACTAAGAAAATGCATATTTGCATCATGACACATTTGTAAATAGAACTAGTTCTGTAATATAGTATCACAAGAAATGTCCTATTGACACGGGGCTCATGAAATAGCTAGAAAAATAGTTTTACTGTGAGTAGGATTCGAACCCAGGTCTCCCAGTAACATGCTAGGTGTTATAACCACTATGCCATCACCGACTAAACTAGGGGTGGGGGTGGCTCAGTCGGTAGTGCGCCAGGCTTGTAATCTGTAGTTCCCAGGTTCGAGTCCCAGTTGGGTCAGTGTTGAGATTTATCTCCGCTAAATTCCCCCGCCCTGCCCACGGTCAGTAGGGGACACCAATGGGCTTGGAAAGGCCGTCGTCCGTTGGATGGGACGTTAAGCCGTGGCCCTGTGTGCGGGAGAGCTATACCCTGTGCTCATTAAAGAACACGCTGGATGGCCTTGACGGGAGGCTACCATCTGTCTCCCAACAGCTGTTCCAGTGGGTCCCCTCCCTCAACCTTCTCTGAGCCTTCGGGGTCCTTGTGACCTGGCCATTTAGCCCATGGTGTGCAAAAAAGTGCCGCTCAGAGGTAAAACAATCCAACCCGGCTTGAGAAGTAATTTATTTTTGATTATTGGGAGGAGGTAGGTAAACAGTTATCAAAATCTCTGTGGTTGTATTAAAGCAAAAATGCAGACCGTAGGTGCTATTTTATTTTAATGCATTTAAGATAATTTTTTTTACTATGATATTCTTGCAATATACAGTGTGGCCAACAGATATATAGGGTTTGGGGAAGCACTCTCCCCAAATACATAAAAGACATCACACCGGTTTTCCTGTTCATTCCACCTCTCAAACAGTTTCACAGGCAAGACAGTGCACTGACACATTTCTCAAGAGATGTTGCAGAAGTTCTTGGCAACATTTCCTACCAGATTGATTGGCAGGGCTGGTCCAATTCTATGGTAACCAGGGAGCATGATTTGACACCCTTGATTTTTTAGAAAATAGTTTGGAAATTTTTTTTAACTAAAGGTTTGCCTTACATTTGAGCTATATTGGAATTGGATATATGTAATTGGAAGTATAGTGTTTCACTGAATACACACTTGAGACCTCAAAATGTGTTAAAATACATCAAGAGGTTGTCAATGATATTGGCTTATTTTAGGTGTATTGACATTATTAGTCATTTTAATTGGTTTTTAAATTACAGCTGTGAAACAATATATAATCCATTTTGGAAAACAACAGCTTTATAGTTATCAATTACTATTATGCTGTGTGAGGCACTTTTCCACCAAAAAATTAAAATGCATTTTTAATACTGTTGAAATAAAAGCAGTTTTTTAGTCTGTGTCATTCTTAAAGTCAGGTAATTTTTCTAGGTCTGTCAGGTAGAACGAAGTTTTTAAAGCATTAAATTTTACTCTGAACATCCCACTAAATATATCACCTGCATTAGTAATTATGATGAATGCTTGATGATATAATTCAAGTGGCATAGTGAATGCTTTATTTGCTATAAACTTTGGTATTTATATTTTATAGAGCATAATAAGTTTACCCCAGTTTTATCATAATTTGATTATAAATGTGTGGTCTTGTATATAGATATTATATAGATGTAGACATTTTAAAAAGTAAATCTTAAAATCTTTCTTTTAAAATTTGTTGAAGTTCAACATGATCAGTTGATAACATGATAATAATGGAAGATGTGTTAATGTTTCCTTGAATTCTAGGTTCAGAAGCATTTATAGAAATTGAAGGACAAATAGTAGCTGGCCTGAAAGGTATAGAGAAACAACCATCCGAGTCTGAAAAGTATGGACAGTTAGAAAAAGGGCCTGCAACATTTAGTGTTGTGAAAAAAATGAGAGACAATGATATGGAACTTCATACGGACAAACAGGTTTTTTTTTTATTCTACACTATTTGCAAGATTTTGTTATTGAATTAGAAATAAATAACATAATTGAAAATTTTCAGATATTTGCAAATTAAAATCTTATTTGTAAGATTCAGAAAATTTGATATGATATATAAAAATATAATGATCCTAGTGAAATATGAGGTTCAAACTTTTATCATTTCAGCTTTTTGTCTTGTGATAAATATTGTATGCTTATTAAAATTTTATTTTTTTGTTTTGTTTTTACATAGATGTACTCTTGTGGTTCCTTGGCCCCAAAGATGGGTCGTGGTGGAGGTTGCAGTGACCACAAATTTCGCAAGCCTTCAGAACCTTGGGAATTGGCAGATGGGTTAGTAGCATTTACATAGTTTACAAGATGTATAATTATATTTTTATTTGTTTTAATAAGTTAAAGCCAATTTAATAATAAATTTGTTTTTCAAAGGAAATGATTACATAAATGCTGTTTTTATTTTAGATGTATTCACTTGATTGCTGAGCTAGCACAAATTGAGGAACTGGTGCCCAAAGTGATACAGTTTCTACCTCTTATTGTGCAGGCAACAAATTACAAGCATTATACACATCATGTTTGTCTACTTGAATCACTTTGTAAACAGGTTAGTATATATTTCCCAGTTGTAGTTTTCAATAAATGTATTAGATAATCTAGTAAGAAAAATAATACTGATCTACATCAGCAATTTCTAAAACAGGGGTCATGCCATCTTTCAAAATTTAAAGTTAGTGAATTTTGTACACAAAAGTAGCTTATTTTCTGTAGATTTGAATTTTCATTACACGTAACAATCCTCTAGCAGTGAGAATTAATCAGTGGTGTTGAGATTAATTAATTACCTATGGAGAGTGTGGAGAAATAGGCGTATACACCTAAAGACTAAAATTAGACTGTATAATAGTTTGGTTCTTTCTAGGGTTAGTTATGGTAGTGAAACTTGGACGCTGTGTAAACAAGATAACAGGAAACTAGATGCTTTTGATTCTAGATGCTTACGCAGTATCTTGGGTATTAGGTGGTTTAACTTTGTAACTAATGATGAGGTTAGGCAAAGGAGTTTGCAACCTCCTTTAAGCAGCATATTGTGCAGAGAGAGACTCCGTTGGTTTGGCCATGTTGCCCGTATGAATAATTATAGATTGGCGAATAGGGTTATGAACAGTGTGCCTAAAGGCCTCAGAAAGAAGGGGAGACCTAGGATGCGGTGGGCAGACAATGTCAAACAGGACCTTGTTAGAATTGGTGTACAGTGGCCAGATGCAGTAGATGTAGCTCAGGATAGACTTGCTTGGAGAACTAAATTGCACGGTCTGGTTGGACCTCCGTAGCCATGGCTGCTTTAGGAGGAGGATGTTAACAGAATATATGACTGCAGGAATTTTCTATTAGCTTCATGAACTTTGAAAATAGCAATTCATACCTTGGTGATGGTAACTACCTCAGCAAAAGTTGGCTGAAAAGATAGTCATTTTAGAAAATACACAGTAGTATGAGGGCAGTGTCTTTTACTCAAGAATATTAAGTGAATGTATTGACCATATATGGTGTCCACGAACTAAAAAAAACTAACTTATACTGGTATCTGCACCTAGAAGCTCAAAGGTATTAAGGTATTAATTATATACCTTAATACCTTTGAGCATTAATTTAATTCATATAAAAATTATAATAAAGCACAGTTCAATTCTGGTTTTTACTATTCTACTGCAAAATTTACTGTCACGGTCGTTTATTCTTCATTTTCGTTTTTTTCATAAGTATTGGAATTGCGAATGATTTTTGCCATTTGATGTTTTTTGATGTTTTAAAATATGAGCCTCCATCAT